>CM063284.1:92747945-93347945 GCA_032173965.1 Sitta carolinensis | reverse complement strand
TCTGTGCCTCTCCTCAAACTGAATTTCTGGAGCAGCCCAGGAAACTTTTTGCTCAGTCTTCATTAAACAAGAGAGCTCTGGACTGCATGGCCTGTGTTCACAGATCCTGAGTGTAATTGTATATAATTTCTGACTGTGATAAAGAATCTTTAACGGTAAAATGCACTATGGAAACACAACAGAGATAAGATCAAAATAACTTGAAATTGGAACACTTGAAATCTTGGCATAGAATCCACTTAGGAAGTTTACATGGCAGGGAGGAATGTGATCCCCCAAATGCTGGGGATTACGTTTCCAAAATTACAGCAGGGATATGCAATAACAACTCTATAATATTTTGATTAGGAAGGAAGCAAATAGCATACTGCAGGAGGCTGCTGTCATAGCACACCCCTTGGCAACACCCTCTTTAAAGAAAAAAAAAAATGTAGAAAAAAAAAGTTGAGGGAAAAGAAATCATCCCACTGCTTAAAGATAGATAGGGGTAGAAGTCAATGCTTGGAGAAGGCATTTGCAGGCTTTCCTTCCCTTACCACTATTCTCCTCTTTGAACCCATCAAACAGAAATTCATGTTTACAAAAACCCAGGTGTAGCCAAGTAGAAAAACTCATCTTCAGGTCTGCTGCAGCCAGTGACAGTTTCTTTGGGACCTAACTAGTCTAAAAGGCTTTCCTTCCCTTTCATGGAAATTCTCAATGTTCTTCCTTTCCTGTCAATCCCATTAACTCAGCACACACCTTTCACTGGCTCCAGGATCCCACACAGTGACATGCAGAGAGGAGAACTCAGTTATAATGATCACTTGTGATAGTTTTGGGGTTGAGGACATTTGAGACTGAGGCTGAAGATGCAGCTGTAGCAGGAACTGTTCTGGCTTTGTGGGCTGACTTTTTCTTGAAACTGGGTGCTAAAATAGCACAATCAGTTCCTCTCTCATGAGTGCCACCACATCACTTAAAATAGGAAAATGTCCCAAAGGCCATGTGTCTGCCCAGGGCACAGCAGGAAGCTGGTATGCTATTCTTTCCCACACTGAAATAACAGTACTCTTTGCATCTGGTTCTGTTTTCATCCTGCAGTTCCTTTCTTGATGCATGTCATGGCATATCTTAAACATAATATAACCGCTAATGTAGGGCCGCAAAATATTTCCAAATATTAGAATGGGAAATAGAAATCATAGTTCTCCTATTATTAAAAAATAATAAATGCAATTGAAACACTGATTTCATAGCAAACAATAATTGTTCTATGTCTTATCCCAATGAATCCCTTAACATGATAGTTACCTATTTCTTGTCTGTATGATGGGGGCTAATGATTTAATCACCCTTTTTCTGTCTAGCATTCCCCATTACTCCATGGTAACAAGGCATGCTCTTCTCTTGAGATATCTAAAAGATTAGTATTGTTAGGATAAACTCTGCAGTATTACTCAACTCCCAGTACACATGACTTGGTTTAAGTCTTTCCCTTCCCACCCGAAGAAGAGCATCTCTGCCCAAAACCATGTGTTTTGCATTTTCAGTTATATCTGTAGGCTGAAAAGAGACAGTCCCCTGCAGTCTTGTCTCACTGCAACTATTAATTTGATACCTTGAACTTACTAACTAGCATCATTGTTAGCTCTGAGCAGTTTTAATGTGGGAGTGAGACTACGTCCTTCTCTCCTGTGAGAAGTCTTATTTCAGACAGATCAACTACATTACAGTGAGAGAACAGACTTGGAAGATGCTGAAATTAAGAAGAGCTAGGTTATATTCATGACCCCTCCATTATACAGTTTATATAATTAGACATAATGACAAAGTTAGTACTTGGTATCTGGCATCCAGTCCTCCCACAGATTTCAGCAACACTGTGAATTCATGGCTTTTCCAGGTTCTCCTCTAAGTATTCCTATCACTAAATACCGAACATCAGCAGTTAGCAAGTAAAACCACTCAGATATCTAGCAGGAAGCCTTCCAATGCAAACTAAACATTTGGTCTTACTTTCAAAACCTCAGTACTTATTTTAATCATAACTGACCTACTTGTAGTACGTCACTATGTAATACACAGGTTACCAAATACACTGTCCTTATATCATCCTCCAAAGTAAAAGAGGCTCCAAAGTTGATTATACCAGTCCTGAATCCCTCATGACTATTGTTGCAATGCTGATGAATTGGCAGAAGGAACAAAGGGGAATGAATATTTTCAGAATTTCAGGCATTGTTACAAGCATAAGTTTAGACACATAAAAAGAAAGTGAGTGAAGTGCAGTGGAAACCTATTGCAAAGGTCTCAAAACATGTTGTGAATTCAGAATTTCACCTGCTTTCTTGTGTTGTCCTCTGTGCTTGTGCATAATGGACAGGCTAAAAAAAAAAAACAAACACCAAACTCAAACAAAAAAGAACAAAGCCTGTTGGCCTACACTGCAACTTCAGTGAAACCTGCCCTCCTCAGTGCCCTGGTAGCATTGAGACTCGGACTAGCCAAAGCTTCTCAAGGGTTATAGGCACCGATATTTTCACCAGTAAGCACACCCCACCAAGTTTCATAGTGACTTCCAGAGAGGCTACCAAATATCTCAGCACTTCTCAGACACGAGACCATTTTCAGTGCAGCAGCCTGGTGTCCCCTGGTAGTAGGAAGAGGTTCCTTCACAGGATAAAGCCCTTTATATGGGCCTTATGCTGGTCCTGTCCATTCTGCTGCTGACACCAGCACTCATCTACTCCCACAGAGTCCATTGATGGAGACCAATCAGGAAAACCTAAGCCACAGAACAATTTTCTCTGAGCAGCTAGGTCTTCTGGGTGGGTTGTTGGACTTCTAATACAAGCACCAGCAGTTTTGCACATGCACAAAACAGCTGTACTACTTTGTTATTCAGCATTTACAATTGTCAGGAATGCTGGTCCCACCAAAATCCTCTTGTAGCCCTGGCCTTTAATTAGCAACATGTCCAAAATACTTTAAGTGCTTCTGGACTACAGCTATAGGTGCCTTACAGACAATGCTGGATGGTGCCAGAAGCCTTGTCCTGTTAAGGGAAATGTAGCTGGGTGTTAATGAGTGTCACGGGTACTTAGGCTCACTCAAACAAGCTAACAAATTCATTTCTGTCGACATCTCCATTTATAGTTTCTCTATGTATTTAACAAAGGAACATTGGTGGTAAAATAATGACAGAAAAAGACAGGACTTCATTAAACTATTGTAGCTAATGAGCATGAAATCAGGAACTGAAGGTAACGAGACCAAAGTCAGCTTCCTCCAGATCATGCCAAGCCTTCACCACAGTAATAAGGAGGTAGAAATTGCACAAATGTGGAGGAACACCAGTGTAAATAACTTCAGCTGCATATCCCAGTGCATTTACTTTCTACTTGTGTGTAAAGCTCTTCCCTATAAAGGATCAGGCCAGTGCTAACAGAAAATCAGTGACCCTTTCCTGGTATCCAGTGCTGTTCACCGCTCTGCTTTGCTTCCCTCATGCTTTTCATCCTTTTCTGCTTTCTGTAAATGGGTATTTGTAGGACATGAGCAATCCCTAGGCAATGGGTAGCTACCTGGCTGCCTGCACAGGTACAGGGCCAGCACAGATCATCCATACTGCAGCTACCAGCACTAGCCATGCTTCTGCTCTGCTGGGGAGCTGTGCTTTTATAAAAATCATAGCTCTCACAAAAACATCTCACACAAGATGAAAACCGCCATGCTTATAGATTGACATATTATCTGGACAAAAATGTATTTATTTTGCCTATCATGCACTTTAATTTGATGTACTGCAACATCCCAGCATGGCTTTTTTGGCTTCAGTTGATAATTGTGCTAATTTTTTCAAATTAAGCTATATAAAGCTAAAGTAAGCCATGTAATGCTTAGGGACAAAACCAGTCACATTATGATGTGTATTATAATGAGTTTTGTTGTACAAATACTATGAACAAATCCCATTGTGATGATCTTCAGCAGCCTTTCATATAGTAAACAAATAGGAAGGCATTGGAAACATGGCGGGAATTTTTTCTCTGCAGAATCAGGAAAGGGAGCTCGAATTGGTCCACCCAGGCAGAGCAGCTTGGAGGCTCCTTTTTTTAAGGCTGCTGATGGCTCATCCTCTTGTCTTCCCCAAATTGTTTGTCTAGACTCTACATAATGGCTTGGGAAGAGTCTCGCAGAGTCAAACCTATCCCTCTGAATTAGTGGGCAGGAGGTCACATCATCTGTGAGGAGGTGGGCATGAGATTTGAGACCAGTAGGGGGTGAGCCTGTAATGAAAGTGGTCTCTGCAGGAGCCAAACTTTGAAAATCTCTCTGGAGACCTACAGCTGAAAGAAGAGTCTGTGTAAGATTTGAGAAGGATAGTTACCTTTCAATTTCTTGTTTCATGTAGCTGCACAGGAGATACACCCAACAGAGTGCAGAAACCTTGGCAATAACTGCAATTACTGCAGACAGAACTAGCAGGGTTTTGCTTCATCTGAGAGAAGACCTGGATCCCGTCACTGGGCTTGAAACACAGGCTCCTGAGAAGTGGTCAACGGTGATTGTTACTAAGGAGGTCTCAGCAAGTTTAACTTTCAGCAGTCAGAGCACGATGTTTTAGTCCTTTGTCCCTTTACGGCCTCATCTAAACCAAGGATGGGAGAATTACACCACTCTCCCTCAGCTTCACAGCATGGTTTGTTTGTTTTGGGTTCTTTCACATTCAAGGACATAAATGCTGGACAAATTGTACCTAATTCTACATAACCTGGTGGTAGCTGAGCACCGGACAGATCACACTGAAAGTCCCAGCCCCTAGAGTGCTTTATTCTCTTCCCCCTCAAAAAGGGAAGCATTCCTTTGGAGACTTTAGGATTTTGTGTTGCATTTTTGCTGAACGAATTTCAAGTCCACCAGTGGGGAAGAACAAGCAGTCATGGTGTCTGGTGGGGTTCTCAGGGACTGGAAGGAAAAGGTGGCAGGTTTATCTCACAAGACATGGACGACTCAATCCCCCAGTTGTTTACTATAGCAAAAATGTGCTACCAAAGAGCCATGACCACCAGACTTGCTGTATATTCTGTTAATAATTCAAGTGGATTCAACAGCACATAATGGCTTATCACGCATGCAATTGGTTTGCATTTACTGAGCCTTATCCTGCTTCCAATTGGATACTTGCAATACCAACCTGTACATTTCTCTTTAGACACACTGTTTCTATGTGTCTGAACCATTCTCATGAAGTAACTGAGACAAATAAATGGCCTCATTTTTGGCACTTTCTATGGAGAGCTTGATTAGAGAGGTCTGGTATAAATAACTCAGCATCTCTGCCCCAGCCACACTGTAATGTTTCCACACAAATGAAATCATAAGTTGGACACACATTTTTGCCCTGAAGGAATAAATGCACCCCCCCCCTCCAAATCCCATCTGCCACCACAGCAAGAGGGTTTTAAGCTTCTGCTTTCCAGCAACAGCAAGAGCAAAACCTGCAGAAGAAATGAAAAACCAGAGTAGGAAGCAGTTTCATTAGGGGATTCTCTAAGGCTCTGCAGAAAGGCAGCTCCCCCATTCCTCTCCAGGGGGAGGTACAGCACCCCCAGATCCCCCACTCCCACAGGTGTGCCCACCACAGCACCCTGCCAGTCCTCAGTGCACACACAGCACAGCCACCATGTTACTGTCACACACACACACCAAGCCCATGCTGGAAAATCTTTGGCTTAGAAGAGCCTTGAAATCTGTTTTTGCCACTGTTCATTTTTTTCTAAAGTAAATTATATTTAATAAAAATACCTGAGACACAAAGTACCTTATTTTCATCTTAATTAGCAATTATGGTTGCTAATTAAGGCAATACCAAAATAATTGTGTCATAGTACAAAGGTAATGCTTATGTTTCTCTGTGCCAGATAAACAAGATTATGATCTTCAGCCATAGTTCCAGAACAGATAATACTCTACTAATAATTTTTGCAGGGCTTAATTTAATGTGTGTATGAGAGAGAAGAACTGCATATCTTTTGATATATGGTGAAGGCCACCATGTCATATAAAGATGAAGAGATCACAACAATCCCTTGTCTTAAGCTGAAACACAATTAGCCAAATAATCATCTTCAAGAGATCTCCTATTCCTCACTTTCTATAGTTTTTGAAATCTTCTTTGCATGTTAAAATATATACACTATCTTATATTCATAGCTATTACATATAAAGTGTAATCTATAATCCTGTTGGTATGATTTCTCTTTGCCTAGAACCTTCACATAGACATGCCTTTGACCATTTACCCAGGGAAGCACTCATTGAACAAGACTTATTTCCTGTAACCAACTAAATAGTCTTTTTTTAAGAAGTAAAGAAAGGCATATCCTCCACAAAAGCTAATTCATGCAGCATGACTCTTTGAATATATAGTCTAGCAATACACAAGTGTTGGAAGTAGCACAAAAAATCCTTGAAAACACTTCTAATTGACTCATTCAGCAGGGTAGCACCATGGAAATGATTGATTTTCTTCTACCAGACCTCCCTCTGACCTTTTTAGAGCTTCTGTTGATGGGTACTTGAATGAAAAAATTTAAATACAAATGGCAATATAACAATAGCACCTAAATTCCCATCATTTTAATATATCAAATTGACTGTAACAGGTTTAAGATGCCACAAGGACAAAAGCTTTTGTTTTTGAATCTATCTTTAAAATAGTGAAAACTTTAATGTCAGTACTAATGACTGATCTCAAATGACTGATCTGACTCACAAATAATACGTGACTCTGTTCTTCTTAGCTAATTATGAGGTGTAACAAACCTGGTGATAATGACTATTAGGGTAGAAAAAAAACCCCAGTGCGGTACATTTCTTTGCAGTCATTAAAAAAATGGAGGTCATCAGGTTGGTTTCCTGTATAATCCTGATTTATTGCAGTGTTTGCAAACCAAACCAAGGGCAGGTATCTTACCAACATTTACCTAAAATGAAACTGCCTTTATTTTGTCAATCAATGTAAAAAATGTAAATAATATGGGCTGGTATTTCTGCCACTCATCTGGAGTTTGGGGACAGGTGATAGATGTCCTGAAGTTCATAGCTCATACAACTATGAAATACCAAAATGAGAGGGACTATTTCTAAGCGTTTGATGCTTCAGACTTGAATCTGGCAAATTCCCACTCCAGCTGACCTTCAGAAGCCATGCAGATCTTCTGCAAAGGGAAGTGTTTTTCCTGCCCTTCCTTTGGCTGGGTAATGTTTGAACATAGTTCGTGGGTTTAGAAATAACCATCGTTTTTAGAAACAACCATTTTTTGTGCTTCCAGAGTACTCATGTGAAATATTGAGGTATTGATGACAGAGGAGGCAGGCAGCAGCTCTGAAGGACCCTTCTCCATGGGAGAAGGATCACTGCTGTCTCCTGTCCTGAAGTAAACCTCTTCTTGATGAACTTCTGGTTTTTGGAAGCTCCTTGGCTTCCCTGAGCTCCTGTCCTGAGCCCGTGCTGTGGGGGTGACATGGATTTCCCACATGGATATCTGCACAGACAGCTGAGCAGTTGAGGGCTCAGCAGGGCAAGCAGGACACTTCCCAGTCCCTGAAATGAAAGAGAAAGCAACCTTTGTCCTTCCTGACAACCCAATGTGATGTTAAATACATATCATACTGCTTGGTAGGACCTGCCTGAATTAGCAAGAGAAAGCATGCAAACTCGTGCTCATCAAAGGTATGTAGTACTTTCTTCAGATATTTGGCAAGGGTTTTTGGTTTTTGGTATCTCTTGAGGGTCTAAACCTGCTAATGTGATTTCTCTTCACAGCTTCCAGTGGTGGTTGGCTTTGACCAGCTCAGCTCTGTTGTCAGACCCAACCTGTGCCATCAGGACCTGCAACCGTGCAAAATTTCACTAAACAAGTTACAATTGTTTTTTCAGACGTCATGGCTGGGGCTTAGTTAGGCTGGCAGTGACTCAGTTTTATATGCAGGTGTTTGTTTCAAAATCTACAAAATTGCTGAGATCCTGTAATCTCAGCCCTGATTTATATATGTATTCAAAATCTCTTGCCCTTGTGAGTGTAATGCAAAATGTGAAAATTATCCCGAAGGTAACCAAGCAACATCTGCCCAAGCTATAAGCTGCTTGAGGAAGTGTCATACTGATGTTATCTGTCCTCTTTTCCCTGTCCTACAGAAAATGCATGGGGAAGAATGGGAGAGTATTACCTCATATACACCTAAAAACATTTCCAAGCAAATGACCTAAGCAGAAAGCATTTCAGTTTGGAGGGAGGAGTGGCACCTCCTAGAGAAGTCCATCCTTCCCTTCTACCAGCTAGCCCATCAACTAGGAGGGAAGTACAGCATGGCAGGCTCACAGGATTGCCCTGGATTGTGAACCAACCTGTGGAAATTCCTTCTTGCACATTAGCTGCCTTTCTCTGTGGCTGTTGGTCACTGTGCAGGGGGGTCCACTAGCTGGCAAAATGCTGTGATGTTTTCTCCTTATCCTTTATGCCCTGACAATTTACAGCTTTCCGGCTGCATGTCAGAGAGCTCTGCATCCCACCTGCATATTGCACAGAAATGGGATTTTTCTGTGATCCTCCTTTAGGTCCTTGCTGTTGGGTGCCATGGCACTACACTTCTCAATATTCAGGAGATAACTGTCTTCTTGGGGCTGCAACAATTTAACTTTTTTTCACAATACAGGTGCATAGGAAGCACCATGAAAGTATGGGCCTGAGTCTAGTTCCCAAGTTAGTCCCTGTTAGCAGTCACACTGGCTCATGAGATTGTAAAAAGGGCAATTGGAAATGGCTTAATCGAGCTTACTACCACCAGCACAGCGTTAATGGGCAATAAACAGTTCACTCAAGAGCTGTGGGCTTACCTCATGACAATTTTCATTACAGAGATATCATCAGCTAACACTCAGCACCAAGAAGATGGCAGTGGGGTTGAAACTAGGTCCCAAACCATTCTGTGATTGAACCAGAGGGTGGTCAGGCACTGGAACAGGCTCCTCAGGGAAGTGGTCACAGCACCAGCCTGACAGGGTTAAAGGATTTAGATAATGCACTCAGGCACACGGTGTGACCCTTGGGGCCGTCCTGTCAGGAGCTGGACTCAATTATTCTTACTGGTCCCTTCCAACTCAGGACATTCTATGATTATATAATAAAATGTGGTAGCTTCTCAATTCCAGCTGAAAAACTTGAGGCAATGCTTCAATGTTTCTAAAGAGCACCTGGGTATATTAAAACGCCCCCACATGCATGTGCAAGTAAAATATTAATTAGTTAAGTTTTAAATTACACTGGATTTATCCAGCACTCTTTCACTAGAAGAGCAAAGGAAATACAAGCAATTATAAGCAAACTGAATTTCACTGTTCTACATTCTTCTTGGAAGTTTATTTTTTTCTGCTTCAAGGTGATTTGACATTTTTGGGTTAGATTTTAGGAATTCAGTGCGAAAGCCTGGCTTTGTACTGCCGCTCCAAATCAGAAATGATTCAATTATGCATTAGCCCATCCCTTCCCCAAAACTAAACCCTCTCAGATACTGAACTTCCTTCAATATAGGTTTTAAATAGAAAGGGTAAGTAGGGTAAAGCTGGTTGTGGGAGTTACTTTATCTTCCATTTTTTCCCTAAGATGGTTCCTCTGACCTGGCCACACTCTGAGGTCCCTGTCTGTGTTTTCTGCTGCTGGGAGAAGCCAATTTTCCTGCAGTCTGTGGATGATCAGGAGTGGGAAAGGGAGGCACTTCTGCACTGCAGAGCTCTCCTCCCTAACTGTGGGTCTATCTGCTACTCTGTTGAGATTTGGTGAATTAAACAGAACCTGTTTTAATATAAGGGTTCAAATTTTATCTCACATTTTATAGTAAATAAAAGGGAATAGTTTCACTGAAGCGTGGTTGTGTGAAAGCATTATGTGACTGTTCATTTTATGAAAAGTACATAACAGACACTTCTACTAAGGAGTTTTGCAAACTTAGTTACAAGATTATTACTTTTATTTTACTGCAGACTTTTTCCTTGATAATTGGAAAATGTTCATATTTTTTCAGTTTTGTCCTGGTGTTCTAAAATCTGTATGTTAAAAACAAAACTGGAAATTTGAGCTTCATTTCTGTATAGTTTTTGAATATGCTAGTTTGCATGCAGAGAATATACCCCAGCAATTTGATTTCAGCATTAGAGCAAGCAGTGTAACATTTTTGGAAGTGGAGAGGTTTGCCTGTCACAAACATGAAAGAACCTTTTGTTTGGTGAATTTTGTTTGTAGAATAACAGATATGAAAATAAGAAGTGAAGAGCTCACTTCAGAAAATTTGGCAACTCTAAGTAAAGTGAAAAGTATTTTTCATTTTTAATAGCATGATAGTAGTATGTCACTGGAGGTCTGTATTCCTCCCAGAATTTGTGTGATGCATGCTGATATTCCCTACAGCTGTCTATCACTTAAGAAGTAGCTGCTTTCCATTATTTAATGCAATGCTTTACATACACTTCTGTAACTTGGATTCTCCTCAAGAGGAACACCCAGTTCTTGCAAAGGTGCAAGAGTTCAGCCACGGGCAACTGCAGCCCATGCTGGTTTTTGAAGGTGACTTGCAAAGAGGACTTCAGGATCTGGTGTCTTTCTTTGAAAGCTGCCACCAGCATTCAGAAGCTTTGAGAAAGGCAACTTCTACCTATGGCACGGGATCATAACCCCCAAAGTATTAAACCCCATTTCATCATAAACACCATGCCACAGCCAGTGACACATTTATTCTGTTTGGGTTTAAGTTTTCATGTGACAAGGGCTAAATTTTGTTCTTTTTCATATTTTAAAATATATGTTACATGCTTTTATCTGGACTTCTCAAACCAGCTGCTCAGTGTAATGACCACTCCATGCCTGGTGACTGAACTAATGCTTTTAAGGTTCTATGCATTTCTTCTGCCCTGATGTCCTTCACTCTTCACAGGCATAGCCTGTTCCTTCTCATCATTTTCTGTTTGCTTTCCAACTTAGTTTTCCAATATATCACTCCTTACTCTGATCAAAAGGATTAACAGAGCTAAAAGGCTTAACAAAAGTAGACATTATATTTGGCACAGGGTCACTGATGCCTGTGCTGTGGACACTGTAACCATTCTGTTTAAATGACCAGCTTTGAAACAGCTCCTTATTTTCAGGTACATCCTTACCTATTTTGTAAAAAATGTTGAAACCCTCTTTAGAGGATCAATGCAAGTGGGATTTATCTTGACTAATTTTAACCATATAAGTTTTGGGACTAGATTAGGCCCATACAGTTCTCAGGGAGGAGCAAAGCAACAGTGATATGACATTACAAAATGACTAGACTGATCCATTCCCTTTGTCTTCAGAGCAGGAGCTGAGGGTGTTATGCTCAGACCTGGAGGTTGTGCTGTGCCCCCTGTCTGGGAAAAGATGCTATGGGGGCAGTTCCCATCTCATCCATGCAGTGCAAGGCTCACACTCACCCCTAAGTACAGTCTAAGAGGGGTTTAAATGGCACTGGCCCTGGGCCCACTATAGGATTTAATTCCTTTGGATTTATGTATGGATTTTATTTTACCAAAGCTATTTAGCACAAGGCATTAGGTAACGAAGCCTGCTCTGGAAGTCTAGGGCTTGTGGGTTTTACTAACGTCCAGCAGAACAGCAAAGTCCTTACTTTATGAACACAGCAGTTTTAATACAAGGAAAAAGAGAAACATTTGGCTGTTGGTCAGAGTTCTATCCTTGCAGTGCCCCTAGTGTTTGGCAAGCGTTGTTTCATACGAGGTGAAACTCATCCTAAGTCCCAAAAGCACTGTAAGAAAGTTGGTGACTGAACACCTTCCTTTCATTCAGCAGTTGTCTCCTAAGGTCAAGGCATCCTTGACAAGGCTTCACAGGACACGTGTAAGCTTGTTTTGTATGAGAGTGAGAAGCAGCAGAGCCATCCCCAGTACAATACCGCTTAACTGATGCTGACTGTGAGATCACTCCCATTCTGCATGAGAGTTACCAGATTTCCTGATAATTCAGCTGAGAAAGGCTATGGTTTTGTTGCATCCAAAACGATGAAATGAAGGAGGGTTTGTTTATATGTTAAGCATATAATAATAAGGCAGAGCACAGTCCTCTAAAGGAAGGGGTAAAACACATCAAAGTAACATTTGCTACTGTTTTAAATTACTGTTTTAAGCTTCCTCAGGTAACTGCAATCATCACCTATTTCCATGGAAATCTTAATATTGGTACCTGTGAATTATTGCACGCTATACAAACATTGACTACATTTTCATCACCAGCTGCCCTGTCAGGGATCTGCTGCAGACTCACCATT
Source organism: Sitta carolinensis (assembly GCA_032173965.1). Lineage (NCBI taxonomy): Eukaryota > Metazoa > Chordata > Aves > Passeriformes > Sittidae > Sitta > Sitta carolinensis. Next base: position 93,335,597 of record CM063284.1, on the reverse strand, counting down.
CAGCTCTCAGGTTCCCTGGTTGTAATAAATAACAACAAAAAAGTTCCACCTTTTCTGAAATGCACCAAAAAATGAATGGTCAAGTGGTGACACTAAGAAAAACAAAACAAAACATGCAAATGTTCTTGAGGTTGTTTTGAAAGACATATTGAAATTCTCAGTACTTTAATCATTATTCAAAATGTACCTTGAATCCCATTATGGTTTTCCAGACACTGAAGGATGGAGTCTAAGCATCACATGGGTACAGAATTAACAAAAGCTCTGTGGGAAGAGGTTTTTCAGAGCCACGGGTGAATATTAGTCATACTTGTACATTCTTCTTTTCACATGTCAAAGTCTGACGAGACAAAGAGCCATGCCTTGGATGGTTTTGAAATCTATCAATCTCCACTGGTCCTGAAAGGACCCCTCTGAGGAAAGGTTTTTACCCATGTAAGTATCACAGCACTTCAAGGGGCACATGCCTTCAGGTACATAACATTGTGTTTCCAAAGAACATTTCCCTGAGGTAAGAAAAAAAGTGCAGATATCCCACATTGCATGGTCTACTCCTTTGCAGGAGAACAATCTCCTTCTCTCTTTCCAAAACAAAAACATAATTTAAAATGATTACCAAGATTGAGTAGAATAAACAGGTTGTTTTTTTTTTTTTTTTTTTAAATTGCCATTTAAGTGCAGTTTAAATTCAGACTCATTTATCATCTTATAGATTATTTCCATTTTGAATATAAAGAATATTCTTGCCTTCTTTCCCTAACACAAGTGTTGTGTTATATGTATAATATGTTGGGTTGTTTTTTTCTAAAAACCAATTCCACATACCACAAAATAAGGTAAATTTTCAAATTGTGAGTCTATGCAGTCCATGTACAAATTGTGCTTTTGCCATTTTTATTTTAACCATGACATTTTTGCTCCTGGTTTCTTTCTTTTCTCAGATATTTCATGGCAATTCATTTATTCTTTTTTTTTCAGCTGAAACAAAGCAGACCTTTTTCTTTCTAAATTGCTCAGTCAGTTTGGATCAGAAATAATAAAGGACTCTTCACAACATTACTTTAGTAGGCCTTGCTGGTGAGGAGAAAATGTGCCTAACTATGAATACGTAAAGAGATTTGACTAAATCTTGCCATCAGTTCCTTGCCCTAAATGTTACAGGTTGTGAAAGCGTATTAGCAGCAGAGGATACAGATTCTGAGGCCCACCCTTGCACAACAAACACTGTGGCTAGATCCCAGATATCTGGCAGCTCTCCAGGATGAGTTTGTGCTGATGACAGTCAGTGCTGTTAAGGGCTGGACCCAGACATGGACCCAGAACCCGACTGATCACAGCACCATGGGTGGCCAGTGCTCATGGGGTGAGCGTGTGGACAGACACCCTGTGTCTTGCCCCACAGCCCCACCTGGGGTTATGGCTCTAAACAAGTCACTAAATGTTTCTGCTGAGGCTTCCTCAGCTCTTGCCTTGAACCGAATGCTTTCAGCAATATGTGAAGAGGTACAGATGGGTCCAACCCTGCAGAATTGCCAAGACTACTCATCACCAGAGTCCTTGCAGGCTCTGAGTATTGGGCTGGTATGGCAAGACAGCAAATAGCATCAAAAGCAGCCCTCAGCCACACAGCCAGAATTTCCCTATCTGCTGACCTGCATCAGGGGTATACAATACTTTTGCTCGGTGTGAACTCTTAAAGTTTTCTGTGCAAACCCCATCTGCTAAGGTTCAGGCAAACCCAGAGAAACCTCCTCCCCAGAGATCCCCAGGGCTTTAACATGCATTGGTGGCCAGAATCCAAGTACATTTTGGGGAGCAGCAGCAAACAGCTGCTTTTCAGACTCTTCACAACACAGATTTGCTCCATGCAGTTATTACTAGCGTGATCCAAGCTCAGCTTCCAGCCTTGGCATGAGCAGAACCTATTAGCCTGTTTTCCTAAGGAAATATTATGCACAGTGATCATTAATATTTTTTAAAAGCCTGGCCAGTTTCAATCAAACTTGGCAGCCAAGCAGCAGTCTTGGAGACCCCAAGCTCCTACAAGGTTCATGAACCATATGTGTGGCTGGGACAGTGGAAGTGGAAGGAAAAGCAGGCCAACCTATATGAGACCTCAGAGAGCCGAGCAAGACTGAGATGCTGTGGATGGCCTGCTCCAGGAAAGCTTTGCAATGTTTTTCCATCTGCATGGACACAGGAGTGTCCAGAGGAAAAGCAGTTTTCAGTATTTCCAGTGTAATTTTTTTACAGCAGTATCGTGAACTTACACTCTCTGTCCAATGTCTCTCTGTTGGAACCAGCCCTTGCTGCAAGGTGAAAACAGAGAATTAATTTTGTGAATGTCAGAAGCCTCTCAGAGGGCTTCTCTGGTGCCAGCTGCAGTTGCTTCCCCTTGGTCAGAGGGACAGCCACATCCAGCCAGGCAATGAAACTATTGCTCTTCTGTTTGAAAATGTGCCTTTGTTCAAAATAGTGTTTTGCCATGAACACACGTGCCTGCAGGGAGCTTCCTTCAGGGACTCGGCTGTAAAACGAGGCCACAAGGGCAGGCACAGAAGGACTGCAAAGTCCCCTGGCTGTTTCTTTGAATGGCTGCCTTAACAAGGAGGTACAATGACAGCCTGTACTCATAGAGACTTCACAAACGAGCCAGCAGTAGCTTCCTCACTAGATTTTTATGGCTTTTTTTAGTTCTCAGCTGCACATTTTTAAACATAAGATTAGCATGTCTCCTGTAATAGCAGCAGTTTTGCTGCAGTGCCTCAGCTGAAGACAGTTAAAGACGACAGACTGAATCTGGACACAAGGAATTTGCAATGAGCAGTCGTTCCTCAGGACTGGCCTCAGCACAGATCACAGAAAGCTGTGCTTCTTCACTGATCTAGGCTAAAGCAACCTAATTAAAGATGCCAGAAGTTATTTCTAGTAACAAAGCCAACACTCTTCTGAATGATTAGCATTTTTCAGACTCATTAAGAAATAAAAATAAAAACATCTTTATCCTGTTCTTTTAGTTCAGTGCTGCAATGTTTCCTTAAGGCATAGGCCCGCTAAAAAGAGGGGTTCTGAGAGATGTGCAAAGATAGCACCATTGTCAACCAAAGAAACCTCCTTCAATTATTCAGAGCATCTGCTGTTCTCAAATTTCTCATTCTTAGAGCTCCAGCTAAGTAGTGCATTTGGCAGTAGTTCCTACTAACTCACAGGACAGCACAAGTAAGGAACATATGTATTCACAAGATAATTAATGCTCAAAGTGAATATTGTGGTAAGAAATTTCCATACACATTTGCAAACTATCTGCCAAATATATATATTTTTGAAGAGTAGCGATACAGAAAAGGCAAATGTAATCCTAAATAGACTAGAAACAAAACTGTCTATTTTTCTACTTCATTAACAGACAGAAAATTGACCAACATATTCTCAAAGGTGCAAGCGTTGAATGCAGCCTACAGACAACCGACAACTAGGAAAGTCAGTCTCTCTGACATCTCCCAGTAATATTTTGCATCTGAAAGGCACACTGGAGTAGAATTTATGGCAAAAAAATATTTAAGAAGGTAGCTGTGAGAGCTCTGTGTCTCTACTGCAATGCTGAGTTAGAAAAATTTCAAACAGACCTTGTTATTTCCATTGCTAAACTAAGATACTGAAATGACATGAACTTCATACAGAGTTGACAGACAGCATGCTCATTTTATCATATTAATCCATCTGCAGTGTATTCCTAATGGCATTCTCATTCCAAGATCCCTTTTACAATATATCACCTTGACGAGAAGAGAGGATGCTTCATTTGGCTGGCCAACCCAGCCCATCCTCCCAAGCCATTGCACTGCACCTCCTCAGGAGTGATTAAACACTACAGTTGACTGAACCAAAGAAATGTCCTCTGTTTCCTCAGTTGTCACAGATACACTACCCTTTCTGCGTCTCTGCAGAACTGCTGGCAGTATTTCTTTCCAAGGTGGCAGCTGAAAGGAAGCTCAAATAAATCAGCTAGAAGTGGCTAGTTCTCAATATATACGGTCTGTCAGGGAAGGCAAGCAAACTACTTCCAGTAAAACCATGGTGAAATAGTGAATATACCCCAGCAACCTGCAGTAAGGCTATATATACATTTGTTTATATGTATGTGTGTATATATATATATATATATATATATATACACACATATACATCAGTGATGTTCACGGTTTCTAATCAGACAAAGGAGTGGGCAGGTTCAGTGTTGCCTGCACTGTGACTTCTCAAACCACCGATGTGGTTCTGTTCCCTTCAGTCAAACTTTTTTGATTCTTGCAGCTGGTCAAAAAAAAAAAAAAAAAAAAAAAAAAAAAAAAAAAGAGCGGGTATTATTGTGCATTTTTCCTTATTTCCCTTTCACCGCACAAACCTTAGACTTTTTCACTTAGAAACGTGAAAAAGTGCTCGGCCGTATTAGGCCGGGGCCCCTTCGCAGCATCCCGTCGCCAAGGCAGTCCCGCAGGCGCAGGCCCCGCTCAGCCGGGGCGGGCCCGCCTCGGGGCTGGCGGCCACACTGAGCCATGGCCGTGCCCTCAGCCGCCCGGCCCTGGAGCTGGGGAGGGCAGGCCTCGCTCCCCGGCGGTGGGATGGGTGCCGGCACTGAGGGCAAAGGCCGGGGGTGGGAGAGGGTGCGCGGGGAGCTGAGACGCGACACTTACTGCAGAACTGCCTCCGCCTGACCCTGCAGCGCCAGAGCCGCGTCCGCACCCAGTGCAGGCACGGGGACAGGTCCATGGCTCCGGGGGCCGCCCGTCCCCGCGGCCACCTGGCACGGCCCGCTCCCCGCCGGGCGAACCTGCGGCAGCCCCCGGCCAACCTCCGGGCCGCCGGCAGGATGCGGCGGGCGGCCACCGAGGCCCTGCCGTCCCTTTGTCGCCATGCCATGTTTTATGCATGAGGGTAATTTCATCCCGATTCTCCGCGCCTGGTGTCTACGTGAGCTCCTGCGACGTGGAGGAGCCAGGCATCAGTCCCTGGGGAGAGCGGGCTCGGGCGGGGGCAAGGGGCAAGCGTCCCTCCTGGGGCGGGGAAAGGCGCCCACGGCCGGAACGGGGCCTCTCGCAGCCTCTGCGGAGTGGGCCGAAGCTTACTCGGGTAAGTGTGCAGGTGCTGCGCGCCGGGGACCCTGGAACGAGGAGAGGTCCAAAGGTGTTAGGGAGCCCTGCAGAAACCCATGTGCACATTGGTCACAAAATCATGGCCAACACTTCTTTTGTAACATAACTAAAAGGCATCTTCTCCGATGGGTTCACACAACCGCAGAATTTCACAGAATAATCTGAGTCGGAAGGGATCCACAAGGACCTTCGAGTCCAACTCCAGGCCCTACATGGGGACCATTGAGTCCAACTCCTGGCCTTGCACAGGATCATCCCCAAAAGTCACACCATGTGCCTGAGAATATTGCCTAAGCACTTGAACTCTGTCAGGCTTCGTGCTGTGACCACTTCCCTGGGGAGCCTGTTCCAGTGGCCAACCACCATCTGGGTGAAAAATCTTTTCTCAATATCCTGTCTAAACCCCCCTGACACAACTTCAGGCCATTCCCCCAGGTCCTGTCACAGGTCACCACAGATAAGAGATCAGTGCCTGCCGCTCTTTCCCTCATGAGGCAGCTGTAATTGCAATGAGGTCTGTCCTCAATCCCTTCCTCAGGCTGAACAGACCAAGCGACCGCATCTTCTCCTCATACAGCTTCCCCTCGCTGTCGTCATTGCCCTCCTTTGAAGACTCCCTAATAGTTTAATATTTTATATTGTGTCACCCAGAACTGCCCCCAGCACTCGGGGGGAGGCTGCCCCAGCTCAGAGCAGAGGGGGACAATCCCCTCCCTTGCCTGACTGGTGATGCTGTGCCTGATGCCTCCCAGGACACGTTTGGCCCTCCTGGCTGCCAGGGCACTGCTGACTCAGATTCAACTTGCCATTGACCAGGACGCCCAGGTCCCTTTCCATGGTACTGCTTTCCAGTAAGTCACTCCCCAGTCTGTACATACATTTGGCAGTTTAGGCCCTGCTCTCATACCTTTAAGCTTTGCCTCAACAAATACATTTGTAGGGTTTACTTTAAATGTTCCCTATATCACAAGAAAGAGGTTACCACACACACATACTGCACACCCTTTGCCAGGCAAGACCAAATCTAAGATGTGGGTGTGGAGCACATAGGCTGTGTTGCAAATGTATAGGCTGTATCCTACCCAGAAGGATCCCTGAAGCTTCTCTTTTGCCCCATGCAGCTGAGATCACTGAAAGCTTGATTCAACGACAGCAAGCCCTGCCACATGCACCAGTGTAACTGGAGAGTGGTGCCTGGCCAGGTTTCAGGTTTCCTTGCTATTTGAATCTCACAGGAGGGTCATCCAAAGGGCCATCGTTCATTTTTTGCTCTTGACATAGGCAGGTAAATCTTGTGCTCTCATTGTAATTATAGGTAAAACCCAGCTGATGCATTTGAGCTTCATTTTAAAACTCTTTTGATTAATCCTGATCTGGACTGAATGTAGCATTTTGAATCCCTATTGGGAATATGAAAATTTGGTGTTATTTGCCCTGAAGATTGCGTTTAAGTCCATGCATGGCTCATCCACGCTGGGAATTTGCACTGGATTCTGCATGACAACCCCAAACAGCCTAGAGATTTAAAACCAAACCCACAAATCACTGTCAAATCAGGATATGAATTCCACAGACACTCATTACATTTTGCTAAGCAACAGTCATGTCAGATTATTCATCTGGAGCTGATCCGAAATGAAAGTAATGGATGGTGCAGAAACACTTTGAAAAATATGAAGAATCCACATTGAGTCTTGTGTCACTGTTCATTTGGAGAGTGAATACGTTACGTACTGTGGTGGGCAACACTGGCAGCATAACAGGGAGCAGCTGAGCCAGGTTGTGTTCCCCACTGACTTGCTTCCAGTATTTCAATGGGCACCATCACCTATTTCTATCAAGAAAGACTCATCCTATGATGCTTGGGTATGTTGAAACCATGGCTGTACCAGAGTGAAACAGATTCCCAGGTCACCATGTCCAGCTTCAGCTGCTTTGACAATCCCAGCATATTTCCAGGTCTTTAATAAATCATATCTCAGAATTAGGCTTCCTATCCTCTTTTTCCTTCTTAGGAAGAAGGAAATAGGAGTGCAGGGGACTTCAGGTGGTGAAGTGAAAATTCACTTCTTGATTAGAATTCAGCACAGCTGTGATTCAGTGTCATCAGTTATTTGCACTGATGCTGATGCACATAATTTACAGCAATAAATGAGATATAATAGCAGGTATGTGTGGGCTGGAAATAGAAATTAGACCTGAAATGAGAAAGGTATGACAGCTTTGGTGTATTTTATGCTTTAATAGTGCTTATAATTGTCCTTTTAGACTGTACAGACAAATAGAATAATGTAAGAGATAGGCTAGGTAGGATTCAATTTTGCTTGTTTAAGGAAAATACATTATAATGACAAGTATATTTGTGCTGATGATAGCTTGTTTTCTTCAGTATTTGATGTTTGTCCCCCTCCCTTTTTTTTTTTTTTCCTTTTTTACAGACCAAAGCTTAGAACTAGCTATTTATAGATGTATTTTTACCTTAGAGTAGGCAGAAGCCATAATTTTTACACTTTGTTGGTTCCAATTCAGTATTATTTTTTCATAGCATTCTGTGTGATTTGCTTGCAGTCCTCTGGCACCAGAGTGCAAAGGAGAGATTCAGGAAAGCTCAATTATGCACATCATTTTTGACACCACACCCTTCAATTTTCCTCCTGTAAATGAATGATGACATGTCAGAGTCACAAGGCAGGGCACTCAGCATGTGTGTCTTTCTGCATTTTCCTTTAAAACATTGGTGGAGAGGAAGAGACATGCAGTTGCACAGAAGAAATAGGAACTGTTGAGCTGGTTTGCATCCAGTCATGGTGCTCCTGTAACTCCAGCCTACAAGAAAAACCTTGGCAACAGCTAATGAAGCCATCAGCCAACAAAGGCAACATCTTTTAGTCATCACAGAGTTCCTAAGGTTAAATATAACTGCTCAATCTGATGCTTTCATTGCTTTCATTGACCTCCCAGTGCAATGTGATTGTCTAGCAGCTGCTGCTATTTCTCTGGAAAGACAGAGACCTCCTGCAGATCATGAAGACCACAAACTGCTGCCTCAAGCCCTGACATGCAGCTCTACTGTTTTCTTCTTTAACGTGCTGCTGGTAAACTAACACCGTTCATGAAATCTTTTCCTCAGCAGAAGGGATCTGTTGTGGGGCCACATTCCCCCTAACACTCTAAAAGGCTTTGAGGTACTCTGACTGCAATGTAAGCAAGAACTCTTCAAGATAGCAAACCACAACCCTACTAAATGGAGCATTGTACTTTGGCATGTCAGATTTCTATTTTGTTGTGCACTGGTATTCAGTCTTGTTTAACACTTGAAAGCAATTGGTGTAGTGATGTTAGTGGATGTCAAAAGTACACAGTGCACTCTGGGATGGAATAAGGAGCATTTCAGAGAAAGCTTCCACTTAAGCCACTCACTCCGTGTGTTTCAGTGCAATGATTATTCAGTTAGTCAAATCACTGGCTACCAGGGTTTATAAATACTGCAAGGCAGGGAGGGGGGGGTGGGATGAAGGGCAGGATTGCTGTCTCGGGATACAACCCTGGCCGCTCAGATCCCGTACTGCAGTGCAGTGCTGTGCTGTGCTCTTCTTGTGCCACCTACTGACCAGTTCCTCCTGGCTTTCAATTCTGAAATGGAACATTTTCCAGTTTATTTTTAAATGCCAGTATTTGATGTTGGATTTTGCCTGAGCAATTAATAGCTGGTGAATATAGTCAGTCTTCTTGCCTGGATGACATGCTTTAACTTAGAGCTGAACCACCCTATCCTGCACTTGCTGGCTAAGTGCAAGGAGGATGGGATGGGATGGGATGGGATGGGATGGGGGTGGGATGGGATGGGATGGGATGGGATGGGATGGGATGGGATGGGATGGGTATGGGATGGATGGTTGGGATGGTCTGTGTTATCCAGCATGTCAGGTCTGACAGTGCTTTCTCTCGTGAAATATGTAATACCCTGCTGAAATCATTACGATTGCCCAGATGTTCAAAATCAGAAGCTACCTGGAGAGTTTTCCCTCTGTCCGTAGGTCCTTTCTGGGACATGGCTGAGCTATGGCAAGGGGTTGACCTCTCATTCCCATAAAAGGGAGTGGTATTGAAATGCAGCCTTCAGGTCCTCACCCATGCTATGTGTTAATAGAGAAGCACTAGCACTTTTCTTTTGGCTCTGCAACCCTCCAAAATCTGGAACTACCCTGCAGAATTAAGATAATACCTTCAACTTTTTATTTATTAAAAGTCAAGGCAATGGCTAAATAGAGATGTGTGTGTGTGTTCCTGCTCCTGGAACATTTCTGAAATGCTTAAAAGTGGAAAACATATACACTGTTCCTGTGTAGGTTTAGCTGTAAAGCTGCCCATTTGCATTTATCTTGGGTAGATGGTTTTGGCCTAACACTGTAAGTTGCTCTGCAAGAGGTGAAACAGGGTCTTAAGCAATTGTAGTAGGCTCAGTGTTGGTATTGCTCTGCAAATGTTTGTCATAGCCAGCGTCTTCCTCACTCTGGCTGTGGCAGTTAACCTTTGGAAGGCTTGAGGTTAAAAAGAGTGATTCCAGCCCTCATCATGAGCTGACTGAAACCTGAAAGGAGTAGCACATTGATAGGACAAGGCTGGGACTGGGAATCTTGTATGACTGTGGCGTCAATAAGTGATTTCTTCACAATAGTACCATCAGAGGACTGGGCAGGCTGTAGTATTTGCCCTGTCAGAGCAGGTGGTTGGTCTGGAGCTTCTCACAAGGAAAAGTGTGGTCAGAATGACACTTTTTTTTCTACATATGGTTTTAAATTACCACTTTGCTTGGGGCCCAGAGCAGCTTTGACGAGGCCAAGACATGATGCTGGAGAAATTGCTTCCAGCTGCAGTTTTTTCCTCCCACTTATGCTCTCCTCCAGCTGCACATTTCAGTGGGGCCATGACCTCAATGTGAATTAAAAAAAAATATGTGGAAAATAAGCTTTCAGTTTTCTTTGTTGCTAAATGGACTGCCTCTTGCAACTCTTTACTACATAGGAAGATATGGCAGGCTTATTCACCCTATAATAAAAGCATGATGTATATACTCTTTAAAGGGGATGACAGAGAAACCATAGATAAATTTTGTGTTTGGGGACTGTCTTGGTTTGTGACCCAAGACAGGACACAATATTTTCTTTCTAATTATTTAAAGTTCAGAATGTGATCTTAATTAATGCTTTCTTCTTGCATTTTACTTGTTGCCCTGCAGGCAATTTCTTCTAAAATTAATTGGATTAATCATTCCAGAAATCTCAACTGGATGATCACATATATACTAAATATTTTTAGAAACAATTTCAAAGTTTGGCAAGCATTTGGATTTTGTTGCCAATAAACTTGGCACACCGCTGTACATGTAGAAGTTTTTTTTAGGTAGTTATGAGAGATTTCCTGTTCTGCACTCAACTATCCTGCAAGACCTGCCACAAAGCATCAAACATTTAGGATTTAGAAATCATCTAATGCTGCCCATGTGCATACATAGGTTTGAGTCAGAAACGCAGCAGGAAGCTCACCTCTGAAAAAAAAAAACAAACTTTCAAACCAGGTTGCTGACCCAGAATAACAGCAGGAGACATGACAGTCATACCTCTTGAAATATTTATCTTAGCTTTTTCTCATCAAACATTGAAAATACAGCTGCACCACTTTTGGGTCAATAAATAAATATTATACTTCAGGCAAAATGCTGTTGTTTCCTTAATCTTTTCGTAAACTTCCTTTTTTCCACTTGCAGAAAAGAGTTACCCAGTGCAGTGAAACCAGTTCATTAAGTCAGGCTTTCAGGTGTGGGAGCTAAACCTGCTGCTAAACCCTTTCAGATGGATAAACTCAGGGTCTATAGGACTGTGTTTCTGCAAAGGAGGAAGCCTAAAATAGGAGTTGCTCTGAAAGTGGAGTTCAAATGGAAGCTCCCAGTAGGACTTTACTGTAGTCTTCCTCCTTGAAATGGTGCACCCAAGCAGAACCCCAGAAAATACAGGGCAAATTTGTGTCTGTTAAGAGCCTTTGGAACACTTTATTAGAATGCTTTTATTAGATAAGTACGCCTCACTCTAAAGGCCTCTTAATTAAGAATAAGTATGATTTTAAGTGATATCCATTCCCAAATTTATTGACCTGCTTTCAGTCTTTTCCTTTGAAGCCTGCTCCCTTACTCACTGTTTTAAAATATAATTTTTGATAGCCTTGTTAATCAATTCATCTGGTAATTGTATATCAAATTTCCTGAGTTTAGCTGCTCTCTTTATCCTTGCAACTGTTTTTTCTCTGCTTATTACTTTTAAATCATGCTGATTGCTAACATAGTGCTGTTTTCTCCAGCCCTGACTATATCTTATTATTCTGCATTTTTCTCTTTAAAGTTACCTTTTGGCAATTATGTCTCCAGTAGCAAACACAGCACTCCAGGAACTTCACAGGCCAGAAATTTATGTATTTCTTTTTCAGAGTTATGCTTTTACAAGCACCATGGTATATAGTCCCATATCAGGGACTGCGTGTGAAGCTCACACCCTGTCTGCATTTCAGTCTTCACAAATCGACTTCTATAAGTAAATTTATTTCCTTGGATTCAGATTTCATATTTATATAATGGCGATTATTACTATGCTTCCAGAATTTTTAATAATATTCCACAGAATAAGAAGTGGTTAATTATCTCCTATAATTATAACATACTTGGTTACCTTAAACCAGAGAAAAGGTGGCACTTAGTCTAATATTTTTAAAGATGAGTTACTATTTACCTCCCACTATCCCTTAAGATAATTGTTTTAATAATAATCTTCTTAGAAGGTGCTTCTCACCTCTTGGAATGGACATAAACTAAGAATCACCACCTCTTGTGGCTAATATTATATAGAGTCACAGTGCTGTCGTTTGCCTTCATGATTTCTGACTTTATAAATTTGATGGAGACCTAATGGCATGACTAAAAGCCAAAGAAAAGTCCAAACCTGTATTCTAACATATTGTATTCTCAAACTGAGGTTGCACAAGAGACCAGGTAGCAGACAAATGGGTTCAAATTACTCTATTGTTTGACAGAAACTCTTCCTCCACCGGCTCATTACTCAGATGCTTTTACTATCTGACTGCCTTAGAAAAGCATGGCTGATGAAACATTTCTGGGCACTGTTTCTGCCCCACCTCGCTCCCCTCTGAAGCAAATGACTGTATAAAAATAATCTTTTAGGCTTCTTGCAGAGAATCAATGACTTGAACTCAGTGCCCTGCTGTGAAGGCACATCAGTGGTCATCCAGAAAATACAAACAAATAATTTAGTCTGAAAAATCATGTTTCAAAAGTAGTTTGCTTCAATCCCATGGGCACATTCTTTTCCTTTTGAAATTCTGAAACCTTCAGGCTTCAAAAGCTGAGACTTGAAAATTATGTTCCAAATATTTGTAATAAAATTGCAAAAGGATGTCTCCAGCTGAATGATACCACTTGCATCATGATGTAAATAAACTGAGTTAGGCTTGAGTTTCTTTTCAAAATGAAGGCCCTGATCACAGCTTTATTGACAGCTTTCTGGTCTGAGACTTGGTTTGACGTGTCACACAGGTTGCTCAGAGAATGACAGAAAAACTAGGATTGGAAGGGGCTTTTGGAGGGCATTTGATCTAACTCCACGTTCAGATTGGGGTCAAATGACATTCCTCAGGGTCCTTTCCAACTGTGCTTTGAAAGGTTTGTGTATCTTGGAACAATATGTGATGTCCAGAAGGGCTCCTGCACAAGCTAAATGTTCATGCAAAGCATACTCATCCAAACTGGGAAGTCCAGAGCAAGCATTGCTATTTGCTTAGGAAAGAGGTTTGGGTGAGTCTTTCAGCTCTTAAGTTCATAAGGGTTCATTAAAAGGTGATCTTAAAACCCAAAAAGGATCAGAGCTCAAAAGTCTGGGTTACTCTGACTTCATTTGTTGCATGGGTTAAAGTGTCTGGAATTGTCACTGTGGACAGATGGCCATTTACATCATTATAAATGTCACCCATGGAAAACTCAGTGATTTTTTCCCCTGGGCATCTCTAAGAGATGACTGTTGTACTTTGGGAGAAATTATGCACTCTGCACGGGCAAAACAGACCAAGCTTGAGTCAGGTAACACTTTCATTGCCAGCCTCCAGACTAGCCCAGTGAACTTGTCAAGAACTGGAAAATGATTTGCACTGTCTTCCTCACTCTCTTTTTTTCCCTTGGGCAAAGCTTTTACCCAATATCTGAAGAAGTTAGATACCCTCTCTGTCATCTGTGCTCAAAATTCACCTTTCCCATGCTGAAGTCCAAATCATTCTCAACTGACGTCACCTAAACTCAATGGATGATCAGGAATGTCTGTTTTTTCCCTCTTTCACTCTTACCTTCCCAGCACACTATCAGCTTGAACCCATTTTGCCTACCTGATACTTCTTGTCCACTATGTAGACACAGAGGACATGAGGTGATGTCTAATAGCCTTTGAATATTTTGTTACTACCCAGCACATGGAGTTCCTAGGAGTTGGTGCAATTTAAACAATAAAAATAAATAACCACATAGGAAGAAATGCCAGGTTGGATTGAGGGGTTTTTCAAGCACATTACACTTTCATTTCCTTGAGCTAAAAAGATTTTGAGCCATGTTTTTAGCTAGTAGGACAGTTAAGAAACCAGCAATTTAAAGAGAATCTCAAAGGTTATTTGTTAAATTTTATGGTGGAAGCAGAAACCATATCCTGAAGCCAAAACTCATCCTGTCCCCAGGTTATGATAGCACTCTTACTTATTTCTTCTGCTCCCTAGGCCAAGGTCTGCCCTGTAAAGGTCTGACAAGGGGCTCGGGACCAGGGCTAATAGTCTCAGAAAAGTCCACTGGGAGATCATCCTCCTCCTTGCCCAGGTCTTGCAAATGGTTTTTTGGAGAAAAATTGTTCCTCAAATTCTGGCAAAGGACTAGGAGTGAAGTCTCCCAATGAGATGATCTTTGAGCTAACTTCTCCCTAAGGACAGTCTGGCTGGAGTAAAATAACTATGTCTGACTGCTAGGTGAGAAAAGCCTCCAAAGCTATTTTCTCTCCCCGGAAGACAGGAAGTTTAATTGTTCTTAAGCATATGAAAATATAGATGAAAAAGCCCCAATATTATATTTATACTGATGTTTCTTTGGCTCCTCAAAGAAATGATAGTTAAAGAAAACTTTGCCCTATAGGTAATGGACAGATAATTCCAAATGTAAACCGATTATTTTTATTTTGGCACTTTACAGCCACAAGGTGTCATTCCTTACACACAAGAAGAACTAGTGGCTGGTATAGTGCTCTCAGGCAGAGCTGAAGCAAAGTTTATGGCTCCTCCAGGAGCAAGAGCAGTTCGGGAAATAGAGAATGAAAAGCCAGTCAATATAAAGGGCAAGCATAAAATTCAACTGCAAAATCTTTCTCCTTTCACCTTGTAAGGAGGTCACACACGTGCTTTGTAGTAATAGATACACAGCTCTCCTGCATAGCTAAGGGATTAAATCAAAACTCAATTCCTTTTTTATTTTCCTGCAGTATTTCAGTTTTGATGAGATATATTAAAAAGTTGCACTCTCCTCAACATGTTTCTATTTAATAAAGATGTGAAAAAGATCGGCAAAAACCAAGAAAACTTTAGAGACACATCCAGAAACACTTAACACTTCGGAATAGCAAGTGACAGAAGAAAAAAAACAGTGACAAAAAAGGAAAAGTCGGGCTTTCAAAAAGCTCGGCATTTACTCATCTGTTAAATAGACAGATTTTTCAACTGTGCTTTGGTAATGAAACACCTTCTTGCCAGCTAAGGCTTTATAAACAGAATTTCTGTCCTCAGAAATCCTAGCAGAGCAATAAGAATCCAGCTGAAATATAGCAAGGACATTTTTCCCTTTTACCGTAGCTAATGGACATTGAATTCCCTCTGGGTTCCCCAGGTGAACTCCATGTACTCTAAGTGGCGGTTCAGCATTCAAGTACCGACACTGAGTGCTAGCAGGAGAGAATAGCACTGATTGGTCAAAGAGGAAAAATACAAATTACATGGCACGTGTAATTTAGTGGCATTCTGAACTGTCTCCTTCAGTGCTGCTATATTTTTTTCCCGTGAGTAAGATTGTGTCTGAATATGTATGAATTTATGTTCTGTGGTGTCATATTAGGGAGGAGGAAGGCATTTTGTTCTTCCTTTAGGGATTTTTTTACACATTTGGAAAAAGCTGTAAAGGGGAGAAAATATTTTTCTGTCCATTCTACAGCAAAATAGTCTCTTACTGCATTCACACTGAAAATTGATTAAATTATGGAGTGTTTTCACTTGAGTATTGCCACAATTCCCACACCCCTAAGGTCTCTGCCAGGCTAGCACCAGACTCTCAGAGGGGAAACTGAGGCGAGGACAAAGATAAAAGACCAAAGGCGCTCCTCCTATTCAGGCACGGTCCTGCTGCTTTAATACAGAACTTACTCCATAGGATCCTGATAGGGAAAGAGAGCCTGGGCACGTGGCCAGGTGGTTTTGTGCCCCTTTGGGAAAGGGGAGGGGAAGGAAGGGTCGGCTGACCAATAGGAACAGACTCCAGGGGAGGTGGGAGAGGTCAGGTAAAAGGAGCACAGGGGTTCATGGGAAAGTTACATCATTTTCTGTGGCTATATGTATATAACAAAAACACCCAGTGCAATTTAACAAAACTACTTAGTGCAATACAACAGAGTATGTACCTCCGATCTTAGTCATTAGTGCTTTTCATGCCTCTTAGCACCCCTCTGCAGCACTGGCCGCCATCAGCTCTGCTGGCTTCATTGCAGTGGGTTCCCCCATGTGACGGTGTCAGAGCCACCACACAGAGCAAGCTGTCACTTAGAGCGTCAGCTGATTGCCACATGGTCACACAGGCACAGCCGGAGCCTGGAGCTTGTCAGCACGACCCTCGATCACTAGCGTCATCCCAGTTTAAGCTGGAAGAAAGCCAGCTCAGCTGCTGGAGACTTGACTGAGCTGGCAGCTTAAGGAAACACTTTCTCTTTCAAATCAAGCCTATTTCATGGGGAAATCATTGTTACACAGGAAAGCATTGCAAGCTCTGTGAAAGGTCTCTAGGAGAAGCTGCACTTCACAAGGGAAACTTGTGAATAAACAGCATAAACTAGGTGGGTCATCCAAGGGAATAAGAAGCAAACGATAATTTAATGCCTTTGGAAAAAAGGGAAGGAGGATTTTAAGTCTGGTGGGGCAGAAAGTTGCTTCAGGAGAGATTACTTTGTGTAAGTACAACAGGGAACTGAAAAGACCACTGGGAAGCTTCCATCCCCTGGGGTGAGCATCTCCCGCTGTCTCACAGCTCAGCATCTTTGGCACATTCTGCGCTCAGTGTGCTGGCATGTGCTGCATTAAATACATTGGCAGATATTGCATCTCCCCAAACTAACTGGTGTACGCTGTGTGCTCGGCTCCAGGCTCGTCCCTCGTGCAGCAAGGACATCTGGCACATTTTCCCTAACACAAAAGCAAAAGTTTTATGGCTGAACATCCTTGTTTTGGAAATAACAGCATTGCGGGGGCCTAATTCCTTTGCTGGGAAAGGAAATGAGTCGATTGGGTGTGTGCAGCTGGGAAGAATGAGGAGGAGTGAAGTCTTTGTGTTTGTGGCAGTTTTTTCCCTCTCTTTGCTGAATCATGGCTAAATATTTCAATCCAACAATACAGAAAAGCAAGGGACAAAATCTCAAGATCACTCTTAGGTGCAGGAAGAACATAAATAAGGTCTGCCAAAGGTCTAACTCTATGTGTGTTCACCCTTATATGATGACAACAATATTTTTGCTGTTTATTAAAGAACATTAATTTCAGATGCTGTCTGATGTAAAACTGGAAATAGATATGGTTACTCCCAAGGCAACAGTAATAAACTAAAGGTTCACAGAGCTCCTGGTTTCCTGGGAAATGTGCCTACACCACTGCCCTTGGAAAGGAGCAGTCAGCCTGATTTGTGTCAGACTGTTCGTGCTCAGCAAGGAGCAGAAGGGCCTATACCCCTCACCAGGAACCCCTCAAAACTCTCTGGAGAGGCATGAAGCAATTGTGGCTGGCACATGAAGTAGAAGAAAGCTGAAATTATTCTCAATAGTTTCACAATATTAGTGGGTCTTTTCCTATTGTCCACCTTTGCCCCAGAAGAACAGGTTTCTCTTCCTCAAACCCTGTCCTTTGGGTGTCCTGCTATTGCTGCAGATCTCAGGAGTCCTGCTGATTTCTCTACCAGGGCTCTGCCAGTGCTGAGGTGAATGCTGAATTAGGTCTTCAATTTCTATTTTCACCCAAACCCCCAGTTTTCCACCCCTCCTTCCTCCCAGTCCTATCTGCAAATATTACAGTATGCATACTTTACTGCATACTTGCTGTATAGAATATTTTTAACCAAGTCATTTCCATCTCTCATTCTCCTTATTTTGATTTCAACTTATTCCAAGTGCTACAATTAAAAGAGAGGTAGGAAAACCCCTATATCCATATGTCTGCTTACAGCACAAGTTGCACTACTGCCAGCTTCATGTGTCCTTGAATTGAGCGGGTCAGCTGGGCTCTGCTCCAGTGACTGGGGACGTTGGCAGGGGCAGCACAGCCTCTTGGTCTCTACAGACCCCTCTGTCTGCTGCCAGGCTCATTTCAGGTCCTATCTGTAATCTGACTGTGCACCCATCAGAAACACAGCCACGCTCACTGAACAATTTAATGCAAGTGTTCTGACAAAGATTTTCAGCTTCTGTTACGCTGAATGCAAATGAGTGTGTGTAACACTGTCCAAGGTTTCCTGTTATGAAGCTACCTGGGAATAAGGGAGCTCACTTGTCTACCCAGATAAGTTCAGCTGTATAGGAGATTGAATAAAGCCATACCATATATACAGAAATAGATTATATCTTGTCTAGTAATATATAAACCTAGATTCTTTTAATTTTCAATAAGCCTATGGCAACATTTGGTTAAAAACTATTTTAAAGGTAGAAAAATGCCAGGAGCCTCTGTGTGAATATCAAAATGAAGAGACTTTCTTAAGAGTAGGCCAAAAAAAAAAAAAAAAAAAAAAAAAAAGCAAATAAGTAAACAAAGTAATCAGTCAGGCTGGTGGTAGACTGTCCTCTCTAGGAAAGAATTGTAGCTGCCTGTATCACTTGGTGTCTCACAGCAAACCCTCTTTTCCTTCTGTGCCAACCAAGACAACAGCCTAGCTCTTTGAAATCAGAGACCAATGGAATTTTCCAAAGCACAAAATTTAATGGGTTGTTACAAAACAAAAATAATTTTTGACCTCTTGCTGAAGAATGGGGGGCTAATGCTTTCTATCAGCAGAGAGCTGTTAACGTGTTGAAAAGATGACGCTGATTTCTTGATGGTGGCACAAATGAATTAGAATGAGGGAAGGAAAATTGTCATCTTGTACTGAGCACCTCATAATTTTGCTGTCAGTTGAAGAGCTAAGATTACTGCCAGCAGCAGATAATACACAGTGAAAGGAACCAAAAGCATCAAGTTGCAGGGAAAAAAAAGATGAGTGTGTGTGCAGTGAGGCAGGGAAGGAAGAAAGGGTAATAAAAACCTGTTCTGAACACTACATTAACCACTTAGGGGCAGACTGAATGCTGCTAAATGGATCCTTCTTGTTGAAATGAAGAAGAAAAAAATTGAAGAAGAGCTTGTCCCTGACACTGCTTTGTTTTACTGCACATAATCATAATAATCTGATATATTTTTTGTTTTGAGAAATAGTGTTATAGAAAATGACAGCCAAGGTTGGTAACTGGGGAAAATACTTCCAAAAATCTCTAATGAAATTCATCATTCCACTGGGAGGTAACCAGTAATTGTTTTCAGAGATCATTTGAGCACTTGAACTTGATGAGTACTGGTGCTCCTCTGCTAAAAGCAAACTTCAGGCTGATTGTGAAATAAGTTGTTCTTGTCGTATTAGTTTGTTATGTAAATCGCCCAGAGGGGGAACAGAAATAACACCGTTTGACCTATACTGCTGACAGAAGAACACAGTTTGCAAACTGTTAATATTACAGCCAGTCATACAGTTTTCTATTTGCAATCTTTATGTCCTGCCTTAAATAATGTGGTTTTGATTCTGCTCCCCTAACTGGGAGGCATCTGTAATTGAGATCAAAATGTGGGCTGGAGATTAGAAACTGCAAATAGTTATTCATAAACTTGTATTTTGCAGATCACTGATTACATTCTGAAGAGCCATGTGGGTAATTCTTTCCTAATAACAAATACATTCAGTTAGTGTGAAGTTTTTCCAATGGTAATTTAACATCAGAGAAATGGCAGAGTGGTCTAAAGCATTCACAGCGAGTCAAAAGATTGTTTGTGATATTTCTGGAGCATCTGCTCCTTATAAGTGTGATCTCAATATCATGATATACTGGTTTGTTTCTGATGTAGATCTTCTCACCTGGATTTCAGTACAGCCCTGCAAAGAGTTGTACCAGCCTGCTTTGTGTGCCAGCCCTGGTGGACAGCTCAGCCCCACACAGCTGCTTGTTCACTCCTACCATAGCTTGAGGGAGAGAATAAGAGGGACAAAGTAAGAAAATTTGCAAAAAAATACCCAAGAAAGACAACTGATGCAAGAAATAGCAATTGCTGTCCTTGAGCCAACTAGTGCCTGGCCAGTTCCCATACAACACCCCGGCTAACTACTCCCTAGCTTTTATTGCTGATTGTCTTGTATGGTATAGGATATCCCTTTTGTCACAGACGTCAGCTCTGCCCTGTGTCTGTCCTCTACAAACCTCCTGCCCACCCCCAGACCACTCGTTGGTGCATCAATGTGAGAAGTAAAAGGAGCTTTGACACTGTGTAAGCACTGCTCCGCAGTAGCTAACACATACCTATGTTATTATCAACATGATTTTCATCAAAACCCTAAAAAATAGCACCATATAGGCTGCTGCAAAGAGAATTAACTCTGCCCCAGTCAAAACCAGCACACCCAGTCATGTGACTATGAAATGTGGTAACAGGGTGAGCAGAAATGTCTTGGGCTGTTTTTGTTGATGGCATTCCATGGAACTTCAAGGCAGGCTTTCCTTCCACAACCTCCTCATAATTGTGGCTTATCTCAGGAATTTTACAAGTGTTTTTCCTTCTGCTGCTCTCAAGTTGTTCCTTTGGTGCTACTGGCTTCACGTCACTGCCTCTGCAGCAAAATGCCCAGTGATTTCACTGTATTGGAGAAGTTCTCTGAGCACCCTTCACCATGCAAAGAAGGAGAGACTGAGCATGCTTAGGCTTAGTGTAAATTCCAGAAATAAACTGTGCCAGGAAGCCCTCTCAGCCCTGGAAAGCAAACATTGCATTGAAAAGCTGCTCCTGGATTTGAGCTGCCAAATGCCAGCTAGGAAAACACTCTCCATCACCACATAGTGACTAAGGTGCTCCATGGACCCTTTGAAGGCTAAGGGAGCTCATTAGCACAGACTCAAACCCCCACATGCTCATCATTCTTAGCACCCAGAAACACATAGAATGATTTGGGTTGGAAAAGACCTTAAAGATCATCTAGTTCAACCCCCTGCAATGGACAGACATGC
Organism: Sitta carolinensis; assembly: GCA_032173965.1. Classification (NCBI taxonomy): domain Eukaryota; kingdom Metazoa; phylum Chordata; class Aves; order Passeriformes; family Sittidae; genus Sitta; species Sitta carolinensis. The sequence continues at coordinate 93,314,815 of CM063284.1, read as the reverse complement.
CACCCACTAGACCAGGTTGCTCAAAGCCTTATCCAGTATGGCCTAGGACACCTCCAGGGATGGGGCATCCACTTCTCTGGGCAAGCTGTTTCAGTGTCTCACTACCCTTACAGTAAAGAACTTCTTCCTAATAACTGATCTAAACCTACCCTCTGTGTGTTTAAAGCCACTGCCCCTTATCCTACTACATATTCACTACATGCCTTTGTGAAAGGCCCCTCCCTCTCCAGCTTTCCTGTAAACTCCCTTTAGGTACCAAAAAGCTGCTATATGGTCACTCTGGAGCCTTCTCCAGGCTGAACAGCCCCAACTCTCTTAGCCTATCTTCATAAGAGAGATGCTTTAGCACTCTAATCATCTTCATGGTCCTCCTCCAGACTCACTCCAACAGGTCCACACCTTTTCTGGTTTGGACATCCCAGAGCTGGTCTCTGTACTCATCACTGGGCCATTCAATTTACTAATAGAAAAAACAGCCTTGCTTTTCACACATGTGGTGTGGCCATGTTTCTCCTGCTTTTTAAAAGCTAGTGATGCAAATTTTTTTTTCCTTTTTCTTTTTTTTTTTTCTTTTTTTCTGGTAGGCAGAACACCTAACTGGGCTGTGTAGTGATACCCTCAGTCATTGGTAGACTTCCTTCAGGACTCTGAGGGGCACAGTAAATGGCAAGAACTGTTTTTTGCCCATTTAACAAACTAAAGCCTCTCAAAACTTTTGGTTCAGTGGTGGCATTTGTCCCCACATACCAGCCCTCTTAGGAATTAAAAACAGGACTTGCAATTAATATCCTAAAGATACATTTTTTCTCTAAGACTGAAATGGTCATATGTGGAAGCAAACCTATTCAGAGGAACATATGCGTGTATGCTGATGAAAGGAGGTTGTGTGTGTTGGTAATAATCCTATTGCATAGGATTTTTTTTTCAGGTCTGAAGAGTGATGATTTGAATATTAAAAAAAACCACTTTAAAAATAATTTTCTCCAAGTCATTGATGAAGTATATCCATCCAGAAAACCTGATGTGACCTCAGCTTTACTGTGTTAGTCAACTCTTATGTTGATATCCTGTTATGGCCAGACTTGGAAACGGCAAGATCATTTTGCCAGTAAATTCCTATTACATTGCAATATCACATCTGATGCTGTTTTATATTAGGAATATGCAGCTAGGACATTCTTGCAGTTTGTTCACATTGCTTTCCATGCTTGCTAATTCTTCTGTATTTTATTTGTAAAACTTTCATAACTTTCTGTCCAGAGATGACCAATGTTCCTTATTTTATTTTACAAAGCATCTAGGACAACTCAAGCACTCTAGAAATGTCAAGGAGAGCTCTAGAAAGATCTCATCCTCACAGGGAGTTCTCATATGAATTTAGAGATAACTGTGGATTTGCAAGGTGGGTGCAAAGATGAGTGAGAAAAAAAAAGAGTCCCCCACATAGTACTGTACCAAGCTGAGCAATTCTCCAGTTTGTGAAAAAGACTAACGCAATTTTAGTTTCGAACACCATTCTGCAAGAGTTCTCTAAATGGTTTACCAACATAAGTGTCTATACTGTGCAAGCTCCTTCATGGGAAGAAGCTTGTGCAAAGGGAGAAGTACCATACCAAATATTACTGCTGCAGCACATAAGTTTACATCAGAGTTCAGGTCTTATGTGTGAAAGGAGACTCCTGCACGTTCTAGCCACATCCCAAACTTTTCCTAAAAGTGGCTGCAATTCAAAAGGTTGACAGCTCAGTGTAACTAGAAAGCTTGTTTTGCACTTAAAATTTACATGTAATCGCTGCCAGTGTTCTCTTTAGTCACTATACATTCCACTTTTTCTGGTCCCAAGACAGTATAGTCCAAGATAACTTTTCCTATACATTTCTCACCCTTTTTTCCCATCTCAGGCTATCGCAGTGTGAGCTGGAGAGTTATGTGTCTCACCATTTAGGCTTAGCATGCTCTCTTATAGGCTCTTGAGACACAATATGGTCAATGACCTCTCCAGAATGTGATGCTTCTGAGAATGCTTTTTGAGATTTAAAGAACATATTTTTTGCAGCAGAGGTTGCTATGGTTGAATGGAAGGTATTGGTATTGATGGAAGGGCTGTTAGTAGTTTCTGCAGGGGAAGAAGTAAGAATAGTAAAGGCTGAAAGAGAAGCTCAAACTGCTAAGAGGGAGAGAGAATCATGCTTAGTTTGAAATTTAGGTCAGAACTACTTCAGATTTATTTTTATACAGGTTCATTTCATCCACTTTGCTGCTACAAAGAAAATATGTCTTCTTCAGTTACCTCAGCCAGTACAATGTCTGTGGAATTTCACCACCTTGATTACAAGTGCTACTTAATATCACAGGGCTGGAAAACAATCAGGGAGTGTTGACTGATTAAGTTGGAGTCAATGGTAAGAAAAAGAGTCTTGCTAAGACATCTGACATGATCAAAGTCTCCAGTAGAGGAGAGATGAGATTTCACATACCCTAAAGTTGGTGGAGCTTGCCTTAGTGACAGGTGACCCAAATAGCTGCAATGCTCACACAGCTGTTTTAAATGCTTTAAGTTTCCATTCAGTATCTTGCTCAGTGTATTCCACATGTTTTTAGTAATGCCTTGTACAGAACAAACAGGATACCAGTATAGACAATTTGTTTAGTAATGATCTGCTTTTGCTCCTAGTTCAGCATCTCAAGTTATACAAATTCTAAGTGTGATGAGATATGCAAAGGATTATGCTTTCATGAGAGACAGCTAAGTAGCGGAAGCAAATGAGCTCTTTAGCAACAATGGTTTTACACAAATATGCCTACTAAAAATGTTTGAAGCAAGAGGAATATGGAAATAGATTATAAAAAAATCGCAGAACCATAGAATCATTTTGGTTGGAAAAGACCTCCAAGATCATCAAGTCCAACTGTTAATGTAGCACTGCCCACTAAATCATGTCCTTAAATGCCCCAACTACATGTCTTTTTAATATCTCCAGGGAGGATGACTCCATCACTTCCCTGGGCAGTCTGTTCCAATGCTTGACAACCATTTCAGTGAATGAATTTTACCTAATATTCAATCTAAACCTCCCATCTGCCCAAGAGAGGCTTCAGCTATCACATTACCCACCAGTTCCTCCTCTGCTTAAAAACAATCTGCCCATCAGGTACATTCCCTAGTTGTCTCCCTTGCCAGCTGTGTCTTCCACACACTCCAGGACCCTCCTAGACTATTTTCTCTTTGCTGTATTTCCAGCAGATGTCTGGTAAGTTGAAGTCTGCCACAAGTAAAAAGGGCCGGTTATTGTGCGACTTCTCCTAGCTGCTTACAGAATATTCCATCGGCCTTTTCATCCTGGTTGAATATAATAGGCTCCCACCAGGATATCTGCCTAGTTTGATTTTACCCATAAACACTCAACCCTATCATCACCATCACTAAGCTCCAGACAATCAAAACACTCACTAACATAGAGGGCTACCCCACTACTTCTCCTTCCTTGCCTATTCCTTCTGAAGAGTTTGTAGCCATCCATTGCAGCACTCCAGTTGTGCAAGTAATCCCACCATGTTTCTGTGGCAGAAATTTGTCACAGTTTTTTTTCTGCACTGTGGCTTCCAGTTCCTCTAGCTTATTGCCTGTGCTGCATGCACTGGTGTAGATGTACCTCAGCTGGGTTATTGGTCCTGCCACCTCCATGGAGGGAGAAGTCTATTTCCTACCTGACCATTTTCAGGCACTTTTGTGGTTTCTGACATATCAATGACTCTTGCATGGATCTCCACCTTCTCGCTCTTCACTGAGACAGCAGACAAGGACCTCGCTAGTGCTCTGTCCCTCAAACACTGGCATGCTCCTCCCAGACTTCTCTCCAGTGAGCCTGGTTTTTTTCCCTTTTCCTCTCCAAACACAGTGCTGTAACAAGAACTTTTCTGAATAGATTTTTTAATTTTAAGATTTTCATGAGGCATCAACTGCTATTCGTAATTCTCTTCTTAACACTACCATCAAAGTATGCCTTATCAAAACATACATCTTTGCTGCTGCATTTATATTCATCCTATTTAAAATCAAGACAAAATACTTTTATTTTGAGTGCAAGGTACTGAAATAATTATAGGAGCATTCAGAGGAAAGGGTTTGAAATGACTCAGTCACAGATAACAACAGGAGACTACTTACAAAGTCTGTCATTTCCTTTACCAAACTAGGACTGATGTAGGACACACATTTCTCCCTATGATTTTTGTCTCAACTGGTGAAATGCAAAGAAATCATCCAATAATCCAGCAATATAAGAACATTTATCATCGTGCAATTAGCTAGCTACTTGTTTTCTGTTCTTGTCCTAACTAAAGGTCCATGTCAAAAGATGCCTATGTCTTGGAATATCTACAGGTTTTCGAACACATGTGATCAATGTGAGGGACCTAAATATCATATTTAATGTGATAAAATTATGTAAATGTGTAAATATAGCATTTAATTATCACCACACACAAACAATGAACAGAAATATATATAGTGGGTAAAAATTTTAACAAACAAACAACTGGAGAGATCCCAAAACTGGAAGTGCTATAAATTATTTTTAGGCTGAGTGGAAATAAAGCTGGCATGGATGTATAGATTTCATGAACAACTGGGCTGAGAAAGAATTGGAAGCATGTGTCTTAATTGTGCTTCATATACTTCCACAGAGTGGCAGATTAGCTGCCTTTTGGTCTTCAAAATGCCCATAATAATTGCAGCGATTGAAAAGAAACACTTGCTTAAATGACACTGCCCTTGGAAATGCCTGGCTGTCTAGTACTGTGGTACATGAGACAGTATGGCCCTGTTCTGTCTGCCTTCAACCAGGGCAGGAAACAGAATCTATGGGATTGCACAGGTATAGCTGGGAAAGAGTTCGCCTCTTTGAATTTGTTAGAAATGCAACTGGCAAACCTGGGTCATTTATACCTACAAGTGTTTTTTTATGAGACGTTCTGTCTTTTATGGGATGTTCCAAGCTTTTACTCCAGGCTGCAAAGCAGCTTTGTAAGTCAGATTGGATCATCTGGTTTCTCCCACCTTGATGCAGCAGGACTACTCCAGGGTGTAGCTTGAATGTCAGTTTGACACTTGAAATCTTTTCACTGGCTTCAGCAGGATGATTCAATTGATCATTTCCTGATGTTGATAGTATCATTCTATTGCTTCTCGGGGAAAAAAAATAAAATTCTTACATGCTCAAGCCATTATATAAGGGCCAGAGAAGTTACCAGGGAGGACATGCAACACTTGAGACTATAAATACCCTGCCTTATGACAGTGTACATGGCTTGGCAACAACTCATATTGACACCTGTGTTATCGGCAGGGGATGACAGGATTTAGGCTGTGAAGAAGGACAAGGGCAGCGGACAGGCAGGAAAACAGGAATATGTTGTACTGTATGTCAGTAAAGCTTGTGACATGCCATGATAATATAGACCGTAAGAGGTGGAGTCAGAAGTCCATTAATGGTTAATTTGATGCATAAAAGCTGCAGTTTTGAGGACATTTCCCCTCCACAGCCATTTCTGTGTCAATGTCTCACTGATCAGTGTCTTTTGAAGCTTAGTTCCTCCCTCCCTGCTCTGTTACTGTCAGTTAAATACAAGCTCTGGATGCTGCAACATCCCCTGCAGCCATCTAACCCACACACAATCCAGCCCACTACTCTTGCCAGCATTTCTGTCATGCCAGGAACTACAATAACTTGAGCAGCCTTTAGAGAAAATGTATCTTCAACAAAACCACACACATCCCATTATTTTGGCAGATGAATCACTTATCCTCTGAAAGACTTTTAAAGTGACTTCAAAGATCTTCTGCTCTGGCAGAAGACCATGTAGCCTCTTTCCATCTCCATGTGCCTGCTGCACGTGTGATATGCAATGCTGGAGTGCTACAACTACCTTAAAGGAGGTTGTGTTGAGGTGAGAGCCAGTCCCTTCTACTGTGCCTACAGTGAGACTACTAAAGGAAATGATCTTAAACTGAGACAGGGGAGATTCAGATTAGATATTAGAACAAAATTTTCATTGATAAGATGGTCAGACTTTGGAACAGGCTGGCCAGGGACATGGTGGAGTCATCATCCCTGGAGGTGTTTAAAAGGCGTCTGGATATGGTGCTGGGTGATGTGGTTTTGTGGTTTAGGGGTTTCAGTGGTAGTGCTGGGCTGACAGGTGGACTGGATGATCTTAAAGGTCTCTTCCTACCCTGATGATTCTATGATTCTAGTGGAGTGTGATTCTAGGGCATCATTACTTTGGCAACTACAATGTGATCATTTGCAACTACAACTAGGGCAGCTACATTGTGATCGTTTGCATCGGTGCCCCTAAAGTGAGGTTATGAGGCCCTGGAAACATAGCCAGGACAGCTTGGGAGCAGCCAGGGCATGAAGTGCACCTGAGAGTTAGGGGAATGCCACTGAGATCAGACAGGAAACCCATCTTCATCTGCTTCTGTTGTTGCAGTTTAGATTTGGCACCTCTGTTCTCTCCAGCTGTGCCAATGTGCCTCTACTGGTGAGCAAGGAGGGATAAAAAACAATTAAAATTCAATTACTGAAATGACAAGAAACCCCTTTGTGCCCCGCTTCACTGATTCAGGGTGCAAGACAGTAAAACAATTTCTCTCACTGGCACCACATGGAAGGTGGTAAACAAATGGATACAGATGACTTGCCTTAGGGGGCTGAACCCCTTCAAGCATCCTTGCCACTGGGAAAGATGCTAGTGGTACCTGCATTCCTGCTGAACTGACTTGTGGAGAGTATGAAAGGATGAAAATCACACCTTACAAAGCCAGCAAAATTTCCATGGTGAAGCTTTGCCTGTAAACTACAAAGAGACTCTGGAGACTCTGGGAGTTAATTCTGGGATCTCTGGGATGGTGATCCAGTCCTCTCTGCAGTGGGACATGGACCCTTGGGATTAGAAAGACCCTTGTTTTGACAGGCTAGACTGACACTGTGATAGTGTCAATACCTAGGCATTACTGCAGCTGGAGGAGCAGGAGCAGCAGCCTTCTTGGGCAATCATGTTCTACCTCCTGATTAGGGAACAAGGAATGGGAAGTGATGCATTTTTCTGATTTAACCTAGTCTTGTAAGCACTAATCCACCTGAGTTTAATTTGTACTTTCCCTACCTTGAACCAGGTCCAGTCTCCTAAGCACCAAAGCAGGAATCATACAGTAGCCTTGGCAGTGCTACTTCATTAACCTGTAGTACTGCTAATTAAAAAACACAAACCAAACCAAAAAAAAAAAAAAAAAAAAAAAAAAAAAGCCCTGCCTGCTGCCATCATTCATTCTTTTCTTCTTTTTCTTCTTTACACAACCTGGGCTCACCGTATGTGTCAGCTCATGGTAGGAAACTGGGGTGGAGGAGGTGATAGCAGTACTCCAGCAGAATGCTACAGGCAGGCAGGCAGGCAGGCATTATCATTTTTGCAGCTGATGCATGCTGAGAGGCCTGTGGATGTCTGGCAGCAGCCAAAAAGGCAAGGTCCATGCTTCAAATACAGTGTCAGAAGCAAGACAGTGGTGTAGTAGCATGAGAAACTGTCATGCTTAAGAGGTCATAGATCCAAAAATATATATTTTTTGTAGAGAAGGTGAATAGCGATGGAATAATTTATCTTTCTAGAAGTTTTAGCTGAAGACAGGGATTTAGACTCAATACATAAATAACTATATGAAATTATATGGCCTTTCTTATGCAGACTTGATGGTCTAACTTTTTCCTCTAATACCTTTTTTGGGTATTAGAAAAGATATGAAATTATCAAATTTTTTTTTAATTGTTTCCCTCCAAAACAAAGAACCCAGGCCTGTGTTCATTGGTGGAAGTAAGCCTATGTGTATCCAGTGAGCAAGAAATGCAGTTTTCTGCTGAGCCATGAGGAAAAATTGGCAGAAAAGGAAGGAAGAGGTCAGCAGGTATTCTGTGTCCGTCATAAAAGGATGCAGCTACAGTAAGGAAAAGAGAGCAAAGGAGAAAAGGAATACAGTGCATTTTATTGAGAGATACATATTCATATCCAGATAAGATTGATTGACATTGCTGTATATTAAAAGCACACAGCTTACTTTATTTTACTAATATATTCACTTTTTATTTTCTTTAAAGAATATGTTTGTTTTTTACGTGTAAACAGCAAACTGTAAAGATTGCAAACCTTATCCATCTTGGTAGTAATGGTATTTGGGTTGGTAAAATCATCTGTGACATAATTTAGAGAACTGGTTGGTGCTAAGAGAAGACATGATACATTTATTTGACAAGTGACACCAGTTTCAAAGTCTTCTGAAGACCATGGTATACAGTAGTCCGTGACACACAGGAGTGCAGCAGCGTGGTACTGCACCAGCAAAATAACTCTTATTGGATTCATATTGTTGCTCTCACTGAATGCATTTCAGATTTCTTAATTAGACATAAATGACTTTGCTCTCCCAGATCCACCATGCACTTGTAGAGTACTTGAAATATGAGGTTTATTCAGTAATCCACCCCTTTAGGATGGAGGGCAACCAATCACAGTCCCGCTGCGGTGAAAATGATCCTTACACTGAAACCAGGCATCACTACCAGAAGCAAGCCAAAGAATTTCCAGGGCTGCTGAGCCTCTTCCTTTGCTCTCATCCAATAGGCATCTTTCTGTGCTTGTATTTATGAGTGCAATTAGGCAGCTCGCGTGCTGTGTTTCTATAATGTGGCTGTTAACGCATGACAAAAAACCTCAATGGCAAAGTGCAACAAGCAAAAATGCTGCAACTTGTGGATTTTAATTTGGTCCTGAGAAAGGAGGCATGGTTGGTTCCCTTCAAGGTAACACAGGCTCAGCAACACCAAGGCTCGCTGCACGAGGAGTTTGCTGAGCCGTCTCTAGCCATGGCGTTATCTCACAACAGGTGCCGAGGCAGCCGCCGTCCCCATGGAGATAAGGTGACGGAGCGAGGGAGAGGCAGATGAGTTCTGGACCAAAGGTTAACCTCTTCCAGATCTCGAAGTGATCCAGCTTTTCTGGAAAGGAATTGGGCAATCCCTTTCCCAGGCGGCCAGGACTGACCTGACGATGACAACCACCCCCTTCGTACCATAAACCCGTTTAAACGAACGCAAGAAGGCCCGCGGGGCAAAGGCTGAGGTGCAGCTGCGGAAGGCACGGTCTGTTGGGGCGGCGCTGCCGCCGCAGGTGGTACCTCGGCGGCGGGGCCGGGCCGGGCCGGTGCAGCCGCGGCGCCCGCGGCTGCCGGCAGATGGCCCCCGCCGCAGCGCCCATCGGCGGCGGCGGCCGAAGGAGGGGCCGGCGCCGCCGCGCTCAATCTCCGAGCCCGCTGCCCTCCTCCTCCTCCCTCGCCGCGATGGCTTCCTAAGGGCGATGCTCCCGGCCGCCACCACCTCCCGCTCTGTCGCCGGGTCCACGGTGGGCACGGGCGGCTCCCGGCGGCTCCCGCGCGGTTCGGGGGCCGGGCCGGGGCGCGGGCGCCAGCCCTCCCGGGGCGGGGGCAGCCGCCGCCGCCCGCCCGTGCCGGGCGGGGGAGCCGGGCGGCGCGCAGGCGGGAACGGGGGAGCCGGTGCGGGGGCCGCCGTGAGCCCAGAGCGCCGCGCCTGACGGCCGCCTGCGAGTCATCCATCCCTCCCTGGAAATGCCCCTCCTGGCCGCGCCGGCAGCCGGGGGCGGCATGTAGCGCGGCGGGAGCGGGCTCCGCGGGGGGGAGAAGCCCCTTCCCTCCGCCTGCGCTCGCAGCCGCACACACCCCCCGCGCTCCGCAGCGAGGCGCACGGCCGGCCCTCCTCCTCCTCCTCCTCCTCCTCCTCCTCCTCCTCCTCCTCCCCCGCCTGCTGGGTGCATGCCCGCCTCGCCCGGCGCAGGGACGGCGCGCCGCTGAAGCAGCCCCGCCGCCGGGCACCCCGGGCGCCGGGCAGCGCCGCCGCCATGGCCGAGGAGAGCTCCGACGTCCCCAAAGAGTTGATCGGTAAGGGACGGGGCATGGCGGCGGGGTTGGGGGTTGCGGGGTCCCGGTGGAAGGTGCCGCGGGGGTAAGTTTGGAGGCCGCTGCGCGCGGGATGCAACGCTGCCGGAGACGGAGCCGTGGGGTATCCGGGGGTGGGTCTGTGGAGCCGGGGAAGCGCCGCGGGCGCTGGCCGGGGAGCCCGGGGGGCTCCGCGCGGGGCTGGAGGGACTCGGAGGAGCCGGCGGGGGCGGCGAGGCCGCGTTGCTGCGTGCGGGGAATGGGCGGGAGGGGGCTGCGGGGCTGCAGCGGGGAGGCGGCCGCGGGTAGGGACTGAGCCCTCGGGAGCCGCGGTGGGGCACTGTGTGTGTCCCCGCTCCGGAGGGGTCGGTCCGGGGTGTCGGCAGGCTGTGAGCGCTGGCAGAAGCGCTGGGAAGCTGCTCCGGCCCCCCGCGCCCCCCGCTCCGCCGCCCGCCCGGGGCACGTCCTCGGAGCGCCTCAGCCTGGCGGCACGGGCTGCGGCTCCACTCGGTGCTTTTTTATGTAGCCCCCCGGGTTTTGCGTAGTTTAAGATTCGTTTTCCTCTGTACGTAGGAGGGAGTGAGGGTATTTGTAATTAAAGTTTTATGGCCCCATGCACACGAGCCCCCATCCTGCATGGTATGCGCTTAGGAACTCAGTCACAGGTGATGACAGGGACCCTGAAAATGCTGTCACCGCTTTTGGGGCGCTTCCAATAAACGGATCGTTGACGTGGAGTGTGTGTAACCAGTGTCATTTGGGGATAACTGGTCTGATGCTCCAGGCCTTCAGCTACCTTGTTCAGGCCGAATTTACTTTGGTTTTGCCTGTTGAAGAGCTATCTGAAGGTCTCACTAGCATTGGAATAATGTAAAGTGTTGTCTGTGACAGATGGAAACAGAAATTTGTCAGGCAACAAGATACATGTTGAGTTGAATACAATCCTTCAGGCCTTACTTAGGTAATTTACATTGTTGCATTTCCTTCAGTTTCATCAGTCAGCGAGTGGTTTTAGCATTTATTAAATATTGCTAAAATCTGGGTGGACATTTGCAGCTGCTGCAGGTTGTTTTTCTGTAGAGTCAAAATAGCTCTATTTTGCAGTCCTTCAGGTCTCCAAACCATGTGGTTTACAGAGAGACTGTAGTCTGTAGCTTACTGCTAAGAAGTGGTGAGCTGGGAGATGTTCTAGGAGTAGCTATGGTCAAAACCATGGAGTTTTTCTATTTTAATGTGGCTAGGCATGTATTTCTTACTCACTATGGGTCTGCACTTTAGTGTTGTAGGTGAGGTGTGCTGTGTATTACAGGGAAGAATAAGGTGGGCATCTTCACACATCCCCATCTCTGGTGGCTTTGAACAATCTTAAGAATTACAGCCCTGCTGTCCTGTACCCACTCAGCTTGTTTTGTCAAGGGCTATTCTGGAGTGTGGGGATCTGTTCATGTGGATTGGTTTAATTTCTAGTAGTATTTTGGTGTCTGCATGTTACATTTTAACCTTTAAATAGACTTTTTGTAATAACCATGTTTTGATAGCAGGATGGAAGGATGTGCTTTAATACAGAGTGATTGGAGTGTGGAGATTAAACTGGGGTAGGATTGTTTGAGCTGCAGTTTTTGTTCTGTTACTCACTTCCCGTGTGACCTTTGCCAGGTCTCGTAGGTCACAGTCTTCAAGGAAACCCTCTCTTACTGTTGGCTTGCCTGGATCCACTCCTCCCAGGTGTGGATGTCTGCAGTCTCCAGCATTAGAAATGGATGAACACTTTAAAATGTGAACCTTAATGTTATGTTTCCATCTCTCAGTCTGAAAATTTACTTTGTGAGTCCACTTGCCACCCAATATGGAGGGAATTGTCTTACAGTCCCATGGAGAGGATCTATGAAATTTCTATCTTAGCTCTTTGAAGTAGTGTTTCTAGCCCTTTCAGGCAGATAGAGCCTTGCAAGGAGCTGACATCCTGATGATGCTTTGTGCAGTCTGGGGTCCCAGGCCCCTTCTCTCCTTATGACCTGTTGGAGTAAGAGTGCTGGAGCTGAGGGCTTGCAGTCATTCCCATTTCTACTGTGTGGGACTCATGAGACAGCAAAGGGAAGCACGTCTCTCCATGCAGGTGTGTCAGGAGGAAGTCCCTTGCTAGATGTAGGCACTTGGAGCTGTTTGTGGGAGAGGAGAAACTGAAATGCACAGGCTGCAAGTGGAACTAAAGTAGCAGAGACGGCAGCAATACGTTCGGCAAGGAGACAGGACTTGATAAAAAAGATTGTGTGGTCAGCTTGCTTCTGGGTTCCCAAGCAGGGACTGAAAGGCCAAAATTGGGCATTACCCATGGGACAGGAAGCCTTGGGAGAACAGTTCACATCGGGCTGGACTTTCCCCCGGGTTCCGCTTACCTGGCTGCTCCGGGATCTCGCAGCCTGGCTCCTGGCCAAGCGGTTGCTCCGGGAGCCGGCCGCGCTGGCTGCCTGCCACCGGGGCTGCTGCGGCTTGGGACAGGCTTCTCGCTGGGCAAGCCGCTGCTACCGAGGAGCTTTTGTTTCCTGATAGGAAAATTAAAATTCCTGGGGAAAACATGCCGATTCTGCAGAAAGAGCTCTTTCTGGTGAAGAGTCTCTCCGACCAGCCACGTTTCTGACTTGCACACCCTTCTGCCCTGCAGGCAGAACACTGTGGCCTGGGTTAAACATCCAGGCTTAATAAATGGTGTGTTGTTTGTGCTAACATCTTCTGACTGCTGGATGAAAATTGTGCAGAAAAGCGCTATACAGAGCACTATAGTTAAAAGCCTTAGGAATAGCCTATTATCTCTCATTTTTTTCTTTAAACTTAAGCGTGCCCGAGGGCAAAGTGTAAGTGTCTGGAGAGGGTGGAGACTTGCCTTTTACAGATGCCCGTTGTTGGGCTGGAAATAGGTTAACGTGTTTAAAAGATTCTTTCTCATTCCCTTTCAGCGGGGGCTGGGGAGTGAAACTTATGGAAGGTGCCACATTGGCTCTTCTAGATGAACTCCTCTGTTTACCTCTCAATCGCATCAGTGTCAGTAGTTGTATAAGCTTTCTAGACACAGCTCCCTGTGTGTACGTTCCCTTCAGGCCAGGGTGTAAAGGTTCAGGGGAAAAGCTGGGTCGTGTCATTCTTGGCAGAGACTGCATATACATGTGTGTGCATGTAAAACATTATGGCAACTCATGTAACTTTGGTGTTGGCACCATGGAGTGGCTACGTTGTCGCTGTGATTTGGACCACGACCAATATTGCTTCCATAGCATCCGCTGCATAGCTGCCAGGTGTTACTATCTGGAAGTCTGCTTGGTTTGCTTCGCTTCTTCAATGCACAGAGTGCAAAATGTGTGAACAGTTGCTCTTCCATTGCCTGACCCATTTAGTCTCCCTAATATTAACAAGAGGCTGAAATTTGTGCAATGCAAGGAGCTAATTTGCTTTACTAAGCTTTTCAGGCACAAATAATTGCAGTGAGGAATTTGTTGTATTTTCTGAGACTGGAGCTAAGCAGTGCTGTGGCTTGTCTTGGGAATGCTTTTGATATGTAAGTAGTGCTGGAAAAAAATATTGAAATGTGTTTAGAATCCTCGCATATGACACCAATAGTCCTATCATAGTAGACAAAAATTATTGTGTAGGTGGCATACTTAGAAAATTGTACTTGTGTTAGGTCGTGTTTAGTACTGGTGCATGTGCATGAGACTTCCGTGAGTGCAAGCAGTTGGACAATGTAGCTCCGAGCCTTTCTGAAAACTTGACAATGACATCTGTTTCCTTCATGTGTTGACACTGAAGGTATTTAATTAAGATATTTTCTTTTGTTTCAGAAAGTGTCAGGGATGTTATTGGGAGGAAAATTAAAATTTCTGTCAAGAAGAAAGTAAAGCTGGAAACCAAGGGAGATAAAGTGGATAATAAAATATTGGTAAGTATAATAGAATGACTGATTACATATGTGAAGGAAAAGCCAGTATCTTTTCAGAAGACGTTAATTCTCCTCTGGAAGTATTCTTGAACTTTGTTTATGCCATAAGATATCCATGTAATTTATTTTCTTACTTTTTCTTGCTTTCATGATAGCCTGAATAGAAGTTGGTGTCTAGCTGTGCATGTGTACACACATTTATCATTGAGTGACTTTTCAGAGTTTTGGGTATTGTGTTGTGGAATGATGATAAAGCAAGTTATTATCAGAACCTGTTCTAAAGTATTTTGTTGTCTTTGCTGTTAGGTTTCCTGTTTACATCCATAAGAGTTTTAAGTGGCCAAGAAATGCAAAATGAAGTGTGTAGAATTAATTTTGACAATCTGAAGCTGTTATGCAGTGAAGAGCAACAGTAAAACTGTTGGGCCTCTTGAACTCTAATGACTATTTGTGTTTTTTTGTATTCTCTGTTAAGTCATACATCTGCATTTTACATAAAATGCTTAGTGTGTGGGACTCTAAATTGTTCTTAAAACTGTAGTGGAGGAAAGTGTCAAATTAATCTCATTTAACTATGCTTTCCTGTTTTCTCAAGAATAGTTTTGCTGGCCTCTCTTGATAGGAAGACAGCTGTGGTAATGAGCCGCTACATTTGCATACTATCTTGAATAAGCAAAAAGACATGAAACCTGTGTTTCCTTGCTCTCCTGATACATTTCTATCAGGAGAACTCTTAGAATAACAAACGCAAGTAAGTACAATGCTGCCATAATATTTTGCAAGATATTTGAGATTTGGTGTCTTGTATTCATGCTGTTCCATATTTGAAAGTTTTGTTGCCAAAGCTGTTGTTACAGATATTAGAGACATTCTCCATGCAGATGTACTATTTCGTCTTTTAAAACTACAACTTTTTTATCACTTCTGAATTATTTTCTTCAAGTATGTGTTGCTATCCCTGGACATTAAGACTGTAGGTAATGGCTCGCTTTACTGTGTGAACTGCCACTTAAGGAACTTGAAATATTTTCTGCTTAATATCTACCCGTGTTACATCTAGTTCCTTGGTTTACAGTTTCTGTACTGGAAATAGATTGAATATGTGAATATTGATTGATTGTCTCTATTTATTTGAAAGCCATGTTTATAGGGAAGGCTGATAGGTTGCACTGAAGTGGTTACACTTGATGGACTTTTTGACTTACATGGAATCATAACTATTATCAATAGAGAAATATATTGTGGAAATACTGAAATACTGTTCTGAACTGACCAAGAGAATGTCAAGCTTTGAATCATTGGTGAGGTTTCTGAGGCATGTACTACTTGGCAGTAAAATGCCTAAATGTGATGACTTGGGCGTTTTTTCCTCTCTTTAATCTCCTATGCTCTCAGGTGGGGGACTTGCACCTTCCATGACTGAAGAGGTACTGAAAGGGAGAGAACCTTTCAGAGGTTCATAAGTTAAGAGAGCACTACTTGTGTACATACATGTTGTCTTCAGTGCACGAGATATGTGTTTCAGGAGAATGATTTCCTGGATGTTGTCTGATATAACCATTTGTTCTTTGATGTAGAAATGCATGGGATTTATATTGGTGGGTGGAAAAAAAGTTTTTATTCTTAGAGGAATTGATTATTGATTGCTGGAGTTGGATTTTGTATTTTCCTTTGCCGTAGAAGAAAACTGGCTTTTGTGAAACTCTACAAATCACTAGAGATGCCTTTTTACCAATGTTTCTCTGACTGTGTAAATCTTTGTGGGATTGTTTGTTTGGGTTTTTGGGGTATTTTTGTTGTTTTGGGAAGTTTTCTTTTTCTTTTTTGCAGAGATGTTGAATGTTGTCTGTTGTGGCAAAAGCCTGTAGAGACTGTGGTTCACTTTGGGGACGCCAAGTTCTATGAAATGCAGAATGCTCTGAAAAAAAATTATACCAGGAACACCTTAAGTTTGGTACCTCAAATAATTGGAGACTTTTTTGCCTTAGTGTGTCGGCACAGTCTCATTTCTTACCTGCCTAGTAGAGGACATATACTCTTCTTCCATCAAAAGAGTGATGCTGAAAATAAATAACCTTGCTTCAGAAGTATCTAAGTGCTTAATACTAAATGCTGCAGGAAATATGCCAGCAAAATTAAGAATTTCTTCAAGCTGGAACTGAAGAGCATTCAGTAAATAATGCATACGGCCGCATTCTGACCAGAGCAGGAAAAACCAAGTTGCTGTGCCTGGGTGAGCCTGTCAAAAGGAATGCTGAATGAAGTGTTGGCAGCAAAAGCAGTTCAGTAATTAAAGACTATATCCTTAAGTGAATGCCCCAGAGGTCTCAAATGTGATTGCATGGGCAACCTTCATGCCAGCACTCCTCGACTCCTGAGAGCTTAGTTTTGAAACATTAATCTTCTGAGTACTGTCTCTGGATGCACTTGTGGCAATGGATTGTTTTGAGATTTTGGGTTGCATTTTATTAGTAGTTGGGTGTTATAAGCAAATTAGGTGCCATGCTTTGGCACTTAATAGGGAGAAAATACCAGTTGCTCGCATCTAGCTAAGCCCAGAGCTGTTGTGAAATGTGCTCATGGCTTTAGAGGAGGTTGATCACAGAGGCTGGCACTGAGCCCTGACACCCAAATCTGTGCTTTAATTAAAAGATCTCTCATCCTTTCTTCCTAGGGAATTCCAGCAAAATTCCCTTTGCTGGATCCACTTACAGAAAAAAAATCCACTTTGAGAAAGGGAGATTTTTTTAAAATTACTGCACTGGGCAGGTATCTATAAAAACACTTGACCTCTGGCGTTGGTGTTTACAGTGTATTCAAGGTACAGAGTATGAGATATGGATGTAATGATCTACTTAAATAATTCTGCTGTAGGAAATTCCTCTGATAATGAAGATAGAAATTAGAAGCTGAAACTAAAAAAAAAACAGTGCAAAACCCTGGTGTTGCTTGCAATAGGGTTCCAGTATCAAACTGGTGAAGTTGGCGGACAAAGACCATGCTTGCCTTAAAATGCTTTGGGATCCCAGCTTTGGGTGCCAGAGTTTGGAAATTATGTCTAGGAATTTTGATATAAACCAGATTTTTTCAGTCTGCGCAAGGAGTTTGCTGCCTCAGTAATCTCAATCTGCAGTTATTTAGCTTTTCAGTTAGTCATAATGATGCGAAACAACAAACATCATGAGCTGCTGAGCTGCCTCTGGTTTGCTGGCGCCAAATCTCCTGTGTTCGGGCAGCAAACAGGTATCCAACCCTGAAAAGGCAATAACCAGCTCGAACGGGCAGAAAAATCGGTCCTGAAGTGATTATAGGGCTAAACCACAGTCCCATCTGGGTACTCTGGCAGAGTCAAGCTGCCATTGGGAAAAGTGAGGAAATGTGCAGGCATATAGGAAACCTTGAATGGTGACAAGCTGCCCCAGAGGGCGAGCAGAACAGACATCATGGGGCTCCCAGTCCCACTGTGGGCCAGGGAGACACTTGGCAGGACTGGGGGGGCCGCTGAGCTCCAGTGGTCACCAGCACCGCTGTGACCTGAGGGTGGCCCAGCCAGCTGTGGCTGTGGGTGACCTCAGCTGGGGAAGCGACTGAGTGCACGTGTTCAGGCCAGAGTTGGGAGCCAGAGCTCTCAAGCAAGGTGGGGAGCCCTGGTCAAGGCTCGTTCCTACTTTTGGGGTCACATACCTGCCCCGTGTTGGCTGCAGGTGGCCCAGCTGTGGCAAAGCCCTTGAGCAGGCTGTCCCAGCTGGCTCCAGGTGGCCCTCAGCCAGAGGCAGAGCACTTCTGCTGGAGTGGACCCAGCTGTGTTTGACTTCAATGTGATGCTCACAACAGTATTCTTATTGGGTTAAAATAGATAAAGATGTCACTCTTTTCTAATCAGCAGAGGATTGCTTGGGTTTTGTCTGGCTGTTTTGTTTAAACCTGATTTCTTATGAGGACGGGGTTTAAGGCATCAATCATGCCGAGTGCCTGTAGTGTTTTTCCTCACACTGACAACTTCTGACCTTCTCTCCAGTTTCAGCTTAAGCTGATGTGTGTGGAGAGGTCTCAGTTGTGATAAGAGGGGAGTGAGGGGAGTCAGCCACAAAAAGAGAAACTTCACACCTACTCCCTCTTCTGAGGCCTCCAGCTTTTGCCACCATAAGGGATCAGGCAGAATGCCCTGTTGGTGTCTGTGAGATACTTCAGTATTTTCTTCTCTATTTTTTTTTAATCCAGAGGCATCAGTGATTATCAGATTATCACCTTCAGACAACAACTGTTGGGGACTGGCTTCTTAACTTTTGTGTGTTTTTGGTGCTGCTTTTCCCCCCTCAAAATAGCCAAGACATCTGTACATAATTTTGCTGATTATTTCCTACGGCCTTTTCTTCTTTTCAGATTTATTGTAATTAGCAGCAAACATTGAGAAGTTAAATATGAGCTAAAGCCAATATGTGAAATAAATGCGACCAACTCCTCATGAAATATTGATGTTATTAGGAGTGATTTATGACAGGCCAGAATTCAGGATTCATCTTATTTTTTGTCTTTACTATTAGAAAAAAAGAATATTCCTGCTTTAGTTGCCTTTGAGATTAGCTTTCATTTCCACAGTAATACTATTTTAGACATAAAAGATAAGGAAATATTGCAAGTGGCCATGCTGTCTATATGTTTGCTTTGCTTTATTGCTGAGTTTATCTTGATTTTTTTGTTTGGTTGGTTTTTTTTCCTAACCTTAAGGCTATAGAATAGTCCAATGTGATGTAGTGACCAAAAGCACTTTATTAGGAAATCCCATTGAGGAGTCTCTGTTATACTTCTGCCCTTAGTCATTTTCATTCTCTTTGTTAAAATATCACAGTGCTACTTCTGAAATTGAGACAGTTGCTTTGGCAGGTGGCTCTCCTTAAAATGTACTGTATGCCCAACATAAATTCACTGGGAGCGATTCATATGTCCTTGTCACTTTCTCTGGGACATATGTTTCCATGGGCTTTTAAAATAAAAAACTGAGTTGACTCCTGTCAAAGAAGTTTATATTTTTTCTGTGCACATGGGCTGAGATTTCATAAAGATGCTCTTGTAAAGACTGGAATTCTATTTTAAAAAATAAAACCTATCTGTGTTTACTTCCAAAGGAGCATTTATGGCCATTTTGCATGCTCTCCATGTGGCTTCTGAATACTGCTTGAACAATGTGGCTGACTCTCGTGAAGCAACAGAGGAAAGCCTGTATGAGCTCCTGTGCCTGTTCAGCTATCAGGGTGGCAGTCTCTGGGTGGAGGCAGTAGTATTTTGCACTGCCAAAGCTATTTTGGGATTAAAAGCTCTGGAGCTGACTTTCCATTGCTCATCTTTTGTCTTGATCCATCCGTGATACTCAGTTTTGAATAGAGATGAATTTCACATCCTGCCTTAAAAAATATGCACTTCTTTTAAACCACTAAGAGCATGAAGCTCTCAGGGTTGTCTAAGGTTGGTTTTACATAAAATGTGTGCAATCTCACACGTTATATCATGACAGCTGGTGTGTGATAATGATGTTAAATAGGGACGTTCTTTAAAAATAATGGTGTTTCCTCTTCCCTGCCCAGAACATTGACTGTTATGACATATATCTTAAGTGTGTCTTTATGAAGATGAAAGGAGGTAGGTGTTGGTACATCCCTCATGTCACGAAATCTAAATGAAGTGAGGTAGACTAATCAAAAAATACTTAGATGTGAAAATGTATTTTAATACATTTACAATGTGCCTCTTAGGAAACAACTGAACTGTGGCCTGTAAGATTACTACAAAAAACTGAAATAAGAAGAGTACTGCAGGAAATAAAATTTATTAATTCAGTCATGCAATATGTGCAGTTGCATATATTTCCAAAATAGGAAACATTAAAAAAAAAAACCCAACATGTGCAAGTTTCACTGAAATTTACATTTATGTTATATACTGATCCATAAGGTTACTTTTAACTGGTGGGAAGATTTCCAAACCAAGCATTCTGGAGTATTGTGTCCAGCTCTGGGACCCCCAACATAAGAAGGACATGGACCCATCTGTTGGAGTGGGCTCTCCCAGGGATTCTGCCCCTCTACTCCATGCTTGTGAGACCTCACCTGAAGTGCTGTGTCCAGCTTTGGGACCCTCAATGGAAGGACTTGGACCTGGAGTGAGTGCAGATGAGTACCATGAAGATGATCAGAGGACTGGGGTACCTGTCTTATGAAGACAGGCTGGGAGAATTGGGGTTTTTCAGCCTGGAGAAGAAAAGGCTCCAGGGAGACCCTATTGCAGTCTTGCAGTACTTAAAGTGGGCTTTAAGAAAAACAAGGTCAAATTTTTTAACAGAACCTGTTGTGATAGGAAAAGGGGGGAGGTTTTAAACTAAAGGAGGGTTAGCTTAGACTAGATGTAAGGAAGATTTTTTTTCTGATGAGGGTGGTGAGGCACTGGAATGGATTGCCCAGAGAAGTTGTGGATGCCCCATCCCTGGATGTGTTCAAGGCCAGGTTGGATGGGGCTTCAAGCAACCTGGTCTAGTAGAAAGTGTCCCTGCTCATTGCAGGGGGTTGGAACAAGATGATCTTTAAGGCCTCTTCCAACCCAAAACATTCTATGGTTCAATGAATTGCTATGATAGTGCATACAAGTATAGAAATTAAAAATTATTTCTTGCACTTGGAGTATAGTGTGTTTTTCTGTGCTTTGGGAGGTAGCTTGTTTGTTCTCCCTTTCTTTAGTTTTGGGCGTCTGGTACAGGCAGGGTAAGAAAAGAAAAAGGGACTCCTTTTTCATTGCCCTGAAAGCACCTGCTGTTGTCCTGGCTCATGTACTTTCCATTTGCCCACTCACCTGTAGTGTTCTGGAAGGAGGAAATGTGAACACGATCTCACTTGTAGCAGGTTCTGGTTTTCTGTACACAGCTGCAACAGTTACTGGGGTAAAAAAGTGGTGGGAGGGAGGAATGCACTGTCCTCTGAATTGATCATGGAATCTTTCCTCCTATTGTTTTTTTTTTGTAACCCAACCTTTCTAAGCTGCCACACTTCTTCTACTTCTCTTGCTGAATATATAATATACCAAAGTGGTATGCTAATATGCTTTTGCTTTGAGAGGGCCTGACTCCTCACCACCATTATTTACAAAAGGGAGCCTTCCTAAGCAAGGATTTTCATTGAAACCTGAGCAATAAAAGAGGCAGAAGACTGATTATTATATTAATTTCCCTATATTATTACATAAAATAAGCTGAAGATAAAAAATGGAAAATGAGCATTAGGGTCAACTTCTTGTCTCAGTCACTCTTTGCCATTGGTGGCATTTTTTCCCAAGAAAGAGAATACTGGGAGGGGAACAGAATGTGTTATTTGGTAGACATATTTGTGTGGTGTTTCTTTTTATTTCATTTTTTATTTCTGTGAGGTTTCTTTTTTTTCCCTTTTTTTCCTTTTTACAGATTGTTTTATCAGCCTGACTTACTTTAAGAAAAGACTTCTCATGCAGAGAATGTGGCTTACTTTGGTGTAAGTAGTGTGGAGGAGGACATAGTAAACTTGAAAAAAGGCTGCAAGGGCTGCTAAGTGAAAAGTTAGTGCAGTGTACTGTGAAAAATGTTTCTTGTTGCACAGAGTCCCTCCCTTCAGCCATTGCTGTGGTGGAAAATTGGTGAATGCCACTGATTTGATTATTAAAATACTTACTTTAGCTCACCTACCTTAATTTTTTTCTCACGGTGATGGTAATTTAATTGTGTAAAGTAATTACAGGCCCAGGATATAAAATTATCCTATAAATTTAGCTGCTGCTAATGATGCTCTGCACAGCTACCTGTGTCCCCAGGCTAATTTCTGCCCTTGGTCCTGTCTCATCTCTCCCCGTTTCTGAAACGTCTACTCTGTATCAACTCCTGAGTGATCTCTTTGTCTTAGTGATAGCTTCCCTAATTTGATTATTTCAGATGACAAACTGTTAGGATGCAAAATGTAATTAGAAGGACCAGATTCTTATAACCCTACACTCCTGAAACAAATTTAACCAAATTAATTGGCCTACTGGATGAGAGACCCTGGCTCAGGGAGTTGGGCTTGCAGAATAAGATCTGAATATCTGTGGCATGTGAAATTTTAGGCTAGCACAACAAACCAAGTTTCTGCTATGAAGCTCAGAGAAGGAGTCACATTGCTTGTGTTGATACAAATGAAAAGGCTTAGTGGGTCCTGTGGGGCTGTTGGAAAGGTGTTTACAAGGTAGAAACTGTTGTCAAGTGAGGAGTAGCTCTTATTTGAACAGGTTGTGTTTCTGGATATTCTTTCCAAAGTGACCTTTATAAAAAAATAAATACAAGAATTGTGATCTGGGCCTGTCTGTGTGAATGTTGTGCAACTTATCCCCTTGGCTCACAAGTGAGGTTTGTATCCCTGCATACAGTAGAAGGCCTTTGTGACAGCAGGAAGTGTCTCAAAGTGTGCATGTGGAGATGGAAAACAGAAGATGAGATGCTGGGTCTATATTCACCTTAAGATTTTCATCCTGCATTGCATTTTCGAGTGGTGCTTGTTTCTATGCTTTTTAGATCAGTTGATAACTAATTTTTTCCCCTTTCCACAGCTGAAGCAGTGGTTAGCAGTGTGCTGCCTGTGAGGTGGGAAGTGGTCTGTCTGGCATGTCTGGAAGTGCTCTCGTAGCCAGGGCTTAAGAAGCTGAGGTCATTTGGAGCAAGCCATTTCCACTTTGTGCCTCAAAGATGCTTGCCAGAGGCAGGTCTTTATGGAGTAGCCACTTAAGGTACACATAACTTGAATAGCAGTCCTTCCCTTGTACCTAAGATTTGGTCAAACCACTGCTTTTGTAGAGCTCCATGGAATTTTGAGGATTTGAGCCAAGTTATAGATACCTACTTCTTGTGGCTTGGGAGCAAAACAAGAGGGTGAGATAGCTGCTGCAGAGCAGTTTCTACTCAGATTTGATTAGAGGAAGTGAATGGCTGTTGACCCCAATCTGAATTGGGAGACAGGGCACTGCTGTGTTTCTTCAGGGTCAGCCTTTGAATGAAAAGGCTTCTCCCTCTCTGCCTTGAAGGCCATTAGCAAGACTGAAACTATTCACACAGAACCACTGATAAAGGGGAAGCCTTTCAGAGGCTCATCTCTTAACAAACACTAGAAGCTAATGCTTAAGAATGATACCTTTTACTGCAACATATGTGAGCCTCTACTCCACTGTGGAGCTGAGGAGCCTTAGGAAGGGACCAGTAGGCCAAAACAGCTGTTTGGATTTTTAGCACGGCTGGCTTTCGATGGCAATCTCTTCTTTTGGTATTTACAATGTTGCAAGTAAATATTTGAAGAAATATTAGTTTACAATAATTTTCCAATACTAATCACCTATGTTAGTCTGTCTCTACTCTAAACCAATCAAGAAGTGTCACCATGACAGCAGGAGATGGAGGGCAAGAAGATGGAGAAGGGTGGGACATGCCCAGATTCCTCCATCTTGCCTCTTGAACCCCCATTCTAAAACCCCCAAATTCTACTTTTTCATCCTGTGACAAATTAACTATCATTCTACTCAAACTCGTGTGGCTTGTAGATCTTCACACAAAGTTGGTAGTTTTTTCCTTGGACTAAAATCAAAGGCACGGGTGTTTTTAACTCTGTGCCAAGGTCTCTGAGCCCCTTGTCAGGGTCTTGAGTCATCCAGGGCAGTCAGAGGAATGTCCTGGGTTCCAACACCTCTGCTTCAAAAAGTCCCTGGAGGCTTTGCTGTGTGCAGATTGCTGTCAGAACTGGGGTTTGCTTTTTAGTCTGCCTTTTCTTACACTAGAATGCCTATTTTTCTAACAGCACGTATTCTTCCACTTCTGTTTCCTTTCCTTACAGAGATGAGACAGTATCCTCAAATTCCTCAGTATCCCTGCAAATACAGAAATGATGGACCAAACATGATATGCTATGCTAAAAAATACTGCAGGCTGCCATTAACTTACTCTGTATACCTTCTTATTTTGTCTTTCTAGGTTCTCTGCTTTCTCGTTCTACAATTTAACCAAAATCTATGCCAGGTCTATGTTATTTGTGTCATGGTGACAGTTTGGTTCATGCTGGACATTACTGTGTCCTTTGTGTAATTTGGCTTTAAGTTCTTTCCACCTTTCCCAAAGCAGCTCTCTTTGGTCAATAAAAACAAAAAACAACATAACAAAAAACCCAAAAGCAAAACAAACCAAGCAAAAAACTCACCATTAAACCCCAAACCAACTGCTACCATCTCAACAATGTTGTGAGGGGAGGCAAGGTAGTACAATGGACACAACTCGCTTGCATTGCTCTCTCCACATCTCTAGGTGCAGGAGCAGAAAAGGGAGAAAGTTAAAAGAAAGCAAGTAAAGAACTGTGGTATGGCATGGCAATTTAACTGTAATTAGCTGATCTGGATGGTGCCAGAGTAGTGTAAAAGATTGTAAATAGCTTTAAAAGGGTTTCATCTGTGAATACAATGCTTCGTTACCCAAGTTTTATAGTTTTATCTTTACTTTGGGAAGACATCCTCTATGGGACTTGACTCTGCTGATGGAATTTAACTGCATTTTATGTAATCTGTACTATTTCCTTCTCATGTGATTTCAAAACCAGTTTTCTACCATTTACTTGCTTAGCTACACCATGTTGACAAACTTCAGGAGAAGCTGAATGCTGATTCTCTTGGGGTTCTTAATGTAGGCATGTCAGTTGAATTTTGGAAAAGCTTCTTCTCTGGAGAAGAATGTGTGTTTGGTCCTTAGCCAAATGCCAAGAAAAGTCTTCAGGAGTGACCTAACACTGCAGGGACTTACGATTTTTGGTGGGTTTTGATTTGGTTTTGTTTTGTTTTCAGATTTAAACTGTTGCTTGTTTTTCTGCCTACACTGAGTACTACTAAAAAAAACTAAGAGGTGCAGCTCTCAACTCTTACAAGTTGCATAATCAGATTAGAAAGACTTTAGATGGTTGCAGGTTGAATGGTGACACTGAAAATACATTGCCGTTTTGCCTTTTTGCCTTCTCATTGTTAAACTGACCCTTTCCAGCTGACAGAGATTTCTGAAACTGAGTAAATGCTTATCGTAAGCCTTGAAAATATATTCCTCCATGTTAAATATTTTGAAAACATTTAGCCAAAAATAGAAAACCTGAAAATACTAATTTCATGTGGTATTTCCAGTGTGATGCAATCCTTTTAATGTATTTCCTGTAACAGTATTAGATGGTCCTGATATTGTTTATATGTGTGTGAAATTGTGTGAAATTAAGATTCTGCAGGTTTTTATACAGTATTAGTTTATCACAATGTATCCTTAATGCAATTTGAGTAGGTTTTTGTTCAGCCAGAGGGCTTAAGTCTGCCCTAAATACATTATTCTTCTATTTTTTCCATCTTTTTTTATTTTTCTATTTTTACCTTCCATTGTTTATTTTAGAATATTCCTTATGTTGCTTTTCTCTTTTGAGTGTCTATTTCCTCTCACCATAAAGACAATTGCAGACAGTTCTTTGATATCAAGACTGGCCTTAAGGACATACTTATAATTGAAGAAAACATTGGCAAGTCAGCTTCTTGGCCTCCCCTTTCACCTCTTAAACTGCCCCAGTCTCCCACTGCTCTCTGGGTTGTGATTCATACAATGTCCATGGTGCATCTTCCTTCAGCTTGGAGCAGCATGAACCTTTTGTGGAAGGGGTCAGGGAATTGTGCTTGACACAGAACACTGGGAACCAACTTTGCTCTGTCTTCCCTGGGAGCCAGAGCTGCCCTGGTGCTGGTGCTCTGTGCCTCAGAGCAAAGGCAGGGTGGTGCCTGGGAGGAGGAATGCCATCATGCATGTGCTCTGAAAAGTGCTGCAAAGAAAGCTTTGCTGTGTAGGAGCCTCTCTGTTCAAGTCCACAGTGTGGCTGTTCCTTGTGTAACTTCATGCCAGGAAGCTGGAAGAGGCTGGACTGTACTGGGGGAGGAGGTGTCTCTGCTTGCACAATTCCTTCTGTAATGCTAGACCTCTCTCTTGCCAAATGCAGGAATCTGCATGGCGCTGCTCGGCTGCAGAAGATGATTGGAGGAAGGGATTCACTGGTTTCAATGCTTTCAGAGCATTGAAGAACTGAGAGTAAGGGAGTCTAACAGAAAGTCTGTAACAGGAGTCTACTTGCTCTCACCAGCCTTTTTACCATACACGTTCTATGAAGGGCCAGCCTCAGAAATATTTTCCCGTATCAACTTCGCTTTTTTTTTTTTCTGCTTTATTGATAGTACTTCTTAAAAACCTCAGCTTGTGCAAAAGGGGATATATAGTGTGCCAGAACTACCAAAAAGAAGAGGAATAACTTTCTCTACCTCCCTATGTCACTGTTTTTGAAGTGGTAATAGCAGCTTTTCCTGGAACATAAAGAGGAAGAGCTGGCAGGGACAGGAGGCTCTGTCAGAAGCCTGGCAGGAATTAAACAAACTTCCTTAGTTGTTCTTGTATTTTTGTGTTCTCTTCAAGTATACTTTCCATGGACCCAGCAAAAATACTGCACCGATCTCACTGGGCATTAGTTATTGGTAAAGTAATTTGAGAACCTTAGGGAAAAGACATTGTTTTCATACATTTATTTATTTACTTATGCCATTGTAGTTACCGTTGAAAGAAAAGTTGTGGTTTCACAACTTCTGAATAGGTTTTATTTCTGTATGAATACCCTTGTGGGAAATTTAGCAAATGGACAGAGGATTGCAGAAGTGTTTTGAAATACAGTGCACAGACACTGCTTCTCTCTCCCCAAAACTGTTTCAAGCTGTATGTTAGCCTTTGCATTCAGTTCTCTGGCTTACTATCTGATATAATAAAGAAGGCTGAAAAATATCCTTAAACATGGATTTTTGTAAAGTTAAGTTGTTTAGTGCAGTGTGGTTCTTTTTACTTAGCATCTTGAAAGACACTGAATAAGTCAGGTAATTGACTTTACTTTCATGGATATTGGATGACCCTCCCTTGGGGAGCAGAGAAGTTTTCATAATTGACCTTTGGATAATCTGATGGCATTGTCTTAAGAGAAAAAACAAAAATACATTATAAGGTGGAATTGGTCTTGCCACGTCATTGAAACTTCGATGGTGAAAATCCATTAAACACCAATCTGCTGTATTTTTTGCTTTCTGAATAATCCATCTGTTCACTTATGTTAAGCTGTATCTACTTAAGATGTGACCAAAATCTGATTTTGGTTTCTTTGCTGTAATCTCTTGTGGTTTAAGAGCACTCTCAGGTGACTTTTGGACCCCACACACTTGCAAGGTGATGAGTGGATTGGATTGCCCTGTCCAGTGTTTCTTGCAAAGCCCAAGGACTAGTGGATCTTACAGTGCGTGATGGAACCAGGCAAGTTGGACAAGGCACTAGGTTAATGCTTGGGGCATTTGGATGCATTCACAAGAGGGAATTTAGTATCTGGGTTACAGTGGCTTCTGGCTGTAATATTTAGTTGATGCTACTGCAAGAAAAATAGTCCTTTTCTAATTTTTCTTTTAAAATTCTCCCTATGATAGAAAATCTGTCCTGAGCTGATTTTAGCATTACATGGAGGTAAAGATTCATAGTGGTTTGCAGTTATCACTGTGCTGTAGAGTGATAAGGTTGCTTTCAAGCATCTCTAATGGAAATATTGATGTTTTTCCATTCCTGTAGGTAGTGTAAAATGAGTGTTGAGCTTTTATGTGTGCATAGTAATCCCCCCTCCCAGGAATGTATACCAGCATCTGTAATGTTGCACAAGTTGATGCTTTAGATGGGTTTGTAATATAAAGAGCCACTTTGTTATATATTGCCTAATATATCACAAATAGACTATATAAATTTCAAAGATTGTAATGTTATACTCTTATTTTAAGGTTAGTAGAGTAATTGAAACAAGAGGCAATAAAATCAAATCTTCTGAGCTCAGCATACTTCCTCTTGCCTCAAGATGGTGGTTGGTCGCTAAATGTGTTTTTCTCCAGACAGGGTGTGCATCTGCAGATTCTGCAAGGCCCATTTGTTTCAGCCTGAGCACAGTCCTCTGTTGACATTTGCTGTGACATACCATAGCCTGGTTCACCTTCTGTGCTGCTGAGTTCTTGTAGCTTTATCTTCTTCATTTATTCATTATTAAACACATGCTTTCTGCCTGACAAGTGCTATAAAATCCCTTTTCACTGTGGCTGAACCCAGGAACCTCTGCTGAGAGTCTAGAAGGGTTATCAATTTTTTTTTTTTAATGCAAATATATGCATTTTTACTTTCTGCTGAAGTGCTCTTCAGAGCAGGCTCCTTAACAGGCTGGTAGATACTCCCCGTCCTTTTCTTTAAGCCATGTAGTTATGGAAAGATAAATGCTAGATTTTTCCAGATTCCTAGTGGAAACAGAAACGAGAATATCTCATGTGTTGGGAAAATGTTTCTAGAGATCCGATAGTATATTAGCTCTACATGAAAATTAATGTTCATACTGTGTAGTTTGTGTGTTGTTACTACATTTTTCTGTATCGATGTTGCTGGTATGCAGCTCCCATTAAGAACACAGGGTATAAAACTGAAAGGTATGCTTTTCTAACATGGGCCACAAGAGTCCTAGATTTCTGAAGCTGTATTTTTAAATTAACTGAGTGTAGACACACAGCATTGAAGTTTTTTAGGTTATTTGACATTTTATGATTATTTGAGAACAATAGACAAATCAGGACTTTGGGTTTCCTTCCTAAGCTGTAACTTACATAAGCACTGTTTGGTCTTTCAATTTGTATTAGACATGTTCTGACTTGTTTTATTGCGTTATATTTTATTTATCCTTTCTTAGATGAGCATCCCAGTATTTGGGAGTGATAGACATACCTGATACTAATCCAGGACACCATGTTTTCCTCCAAAGGAGAACAACAGAGTTAACCTCTTGCTCTTGGTTTGATGAGAAGGTATCTTTCCAAATACAGGTCTTTTGCTTCTGCTTCCTCTCAGAAAATATAGCCGTGGCAGATTTTTAACTTAGTTTTCACCTGTGTGTATTTACTTGTTTGCTTTGAAAATAATCAGTTTGGGACTGTAGGATTCCTTTGTGGTCTGATTCATCTCTTGAGTCAAGAGAGGTAGTCTCAGGATTTCTCCTGCAGTTGGATGTACCACCAGCAGTGACCTGGGACAGCAGTTTTGCTCTTTGAGATAACCAGTAGGAAGAGCTGACTCTTCCCCTAGGAAAGAACAAAGAAGCAGATGGGAGACTGTCTGAAGGATATTTGAAAGCAAGGCCAGGGAGAGTGAGATCAAGGCCAGAGGAATTACTCAGACTGCTGAGTGAGCCTTCTTGCTCTCTGTACTTGACAAACCACAGCTGTGAACCTTGTCCCCCTCCTTGCAGCAGAAGACCTGTAAGCAAAGCACAAGTTTTTTTTTCTCAGAGCACAGGTCAATGAGGTTTTATCTAATTGGGTGAAGAGAGCTGAGAATAAAGCAAAGGAGGCTTTGGGGAACTCTGTCTTTGTGCTGAATGTTTTTTATGACCCTTATTAGTAAAGAAGTCCAAGAAATTGAACCTTTACACACCTCAGACTTGTTGGTTTTATCCAGTCTCAACTGTGATCATCTTATCAGTCCCACAGCTTCACTCTTACCTGGCCAAGGGGCAGCTGTACATCAGCTCCAAGCCCTACAGCTGCCAAAATAGCTGTCAGGTAGCCACAAGCATGGCAGGTGGTGTGCAAGGCTCCTCAAAATGCTGTCTACCAGCAACCAGTTCCTCCTGACTCTTGGTCTCCCACTCAGTGTTGAAATGGTAGGACAGTTCCCTCTGGGTCATAGCATCGCCTCAGAGGAGAGATGCTGGGTTCCAGGGTCAGTGTGCTGCTGATGGCCGTGGCCTTTCGCAGACCTGGAGTGAGTACTGATTTGGTTTAGCTCCAGGTGTACCACAACCCCTTTGTGCTAAGGAGTGCTGGTTCAGTGCCAAAAGTGGGGTTATCAGGTGAATGCTCGTCTTTTCAGTAACACTGGATCTGCTGAAATGCATAAGTTTCCAAGGCATAGAATCAAATTTTCCTTTCTTTTCAGAGCCACAAAAAGTGTGGAAGTTATGGGAGCACTTATTGGAACCGAGTGTGTCATCTGCAATGAATGAGTAATTGGATAAATTTGTATCCTTACCTCCTCCATGTGGTCATGCATTTACAAAAATGCCATGGTGTTTGTTTTTAGGTGGGTTTAACATCATTCCTTGAAAATCTCAGACAGAGCTCTTTCAGCACTTACTATTCAGAGACTTGAGTCTGCCTTACTGGGTATTTGAACCCTTTTTCCACACCCAAACTTGCAGATGCTGGAAACATTTCTGTTGTGAATATTAATATTTGTCTTCTGTGAATACTCATGGGGCAAAGCCCCACTATCATTTCTGTGGGTGCTTTTTCAGTAAACTTTGTTTCTCAAACATTTTTGGAAGGAGTGAGCACTTGTGTGAGAATATCAACCTATAGCTACTGGTGCTTACTGAGAACAAGTGTGTGGTTGTTGGCTTAGCATTGCCCTCTAAAAACTGTGCTTTACTGAGGTATCCACTGCTTTTGTTCTTTATGCTTTTTGTTATTTTTTTGAGATGATTGTGAGCAAATATAAACTTGAAAATAATCCCCCTCCCTTTTTTTTTCTTTTTAGCACTTCTGGTATCTGACAAGATAACATTGAATCAGAGTACAAAAGGATGGAATTGACTCTGAATTGCATTTTAGTTGCTGTGTTTATGGGTGAAGAGTTAGAAAGTTGGGATCTGGCAGAGAGATCTAGTGACAGAAAGCCAGAAGGAAAGTCTGTTACCTCAGGTCCTATTGACAGTCGTGTCTGCTGCCACGCTCATTTCTTTAGATTTACTGGTAATAAAGATCTGGACAGCATCTCAAAGCAGTGTGTTGATAACTGAGTGTTAAGTATTATTTAATAGCATTAAATACTGAGGTGCAGATGTATAAAAACCTCTAGGCAGCAGCATCCAGTAATTGAGTGGAGCTGTCACCTATTACAGCCATCACATAAATCATCTTAACACTCATTCATGCTGAGTCTGTACCTTGGGTCTTCCCCCCACGTCCCCAGACCTAAACAAATCAAATCAATGTTGTCTATTTTTACCCACCAAATTAAAAAAGGTGATTATTTGCATGGAGTGAGGGGAATGGCTTAATGACAGGAGAATAAGGTCTTGAATCCCAGACTTAAAAATGTCAGGTTTCAGGACCTGTCTATTTTCCTAAGAAGGCAGGCCCTTTTGGAAAGGCTCCCCTTTGCAGCTGGGAAAACACACATCTAGCAAAAATACAGTTTGAATTGGGCTTAACAAACCAGTTTTTTTTTAAAAAAAATTAGTTTTCTTCCAACATCTTCTCTGTCTTCTGATTATCTAAGTTATTGAAGTGTAGTTTTGATGTTTTCCAGTTTGTGCTTCCAAGTGAATTCCATGTGACAAGCTCTCCTGGACAAGTGTTTTCTTTGCAGGGCAAGTGTCCTTGAACCACTCACAAGCTGGGGTATTCTGGGAACTTTGGGGCAGACATAGCCACTGACTTAAGGGAAATTTTTAACTACAGACTGTAATTTATTTGTCTCTTACACTAATAGAGGCTGCCCTTCTGCTTTCTAAATGCTTATTTTTTATGCGATATATATTTTGCTTGCACATTATAGCAAACTATTGCAATATATGATCAAAGAGAAAACCTAACAGAAGGGAATTGCCTCAGAGTCTCTGACTCTAGATAATATCACCTGTAACTGAGATGTAAAACTCTGAAGGAAAACCCTATGCAGGCAAATTTATTGTTAATAGGGGAAAAACATATCATGAAGCAGAAAACTTATTTAACAGATTTAATAAATACACAGTATTCAAGTGAAAAACGTATTCATGAGAAAATATTTAAAGTATTACACGTCTGCTAATTTTTCAAATTGAAAATATGCAAGTGCAGCTGTTCTTGCTAATGTGAAAGGATGCTGCTTAGGAAAATGTGGGTCTGGTAGGGGGTGGGCCAGATCCTTGCAACTAATAACCTTGAAGATACTTACTGGTGACATTAGTATCTGTTTGATGGAGTTGTGAACAGATTTGAGATAGACTTAGGAAGGTGTGCTAGGATTTGGGAACCATCCCTAAGTATTTATCTGGTTTTGATTGATGAGGCCGAAAAACAGATATCTTTGCTAAGAAACTGGCTTGCAAAAAATGTTCCAGGTTTTAAAGAAGAGCTATTGCTCTTTAATAGTTAAATAGTGGATACGAGCTATATAAATTGCTAGAGAAACTGTCGGCTTTTAAACAGTTTGATTTTGGGATTGATTCCTGTACCACAAGAGGTCTAGGATAGAGACTACCTCTCTGTGTAGTTCAGAGGAAAGAAAAGGCACTATTTACATGGTCAGGATGGCCTTTGCTGTAGAGTGAGAATGTTGAATGACCACATCAAATGACAGCAATGAAAGAGCATGCTGAGTGGTCTTCAGGTGATTAATTTCCTTGCACTTCTCAGTTGTCTGTGTGTGTAATGAATAAACTGACTGACCTTGATTCTTCTTGCTCTTGTACGAAAAGATTGTCTAGTTAGGACTTGCCAGCAGTAAGACAGGATTAAATTTTGAGTCACTCTGGAAACTTCCTTTGTACAGAGGGGTATGTCGTATAATCCTTTCTGTACAAGTTAGCTAGTTTCCATTTAGAAGGTCACTAGTGTTTAAAATGTATTTGAAAAATTTTCTAGTAACTTCGAGAAGTCATATACTATCAGAATTTTACTGCTAAGGTAAGTGAGTTAAACCAAATTCCCTGGGCTCTGTGGTAGTTTTATTTTTTCAGTGAAGTAAATGCTTCACTTGGTTTGTTTTCCTTTGTAGAGAAGTCCACTGATCCCTTGAAAACTTGATACCACAGTTGTTATGTTGCCTTCTCTGAAGAACTATTCCCTTTCTGCTTTTATTTTCTGAGTGCTCTGTCTCTTCAAGCAAGGCATTACACTCAGGTTTATGCTCCCTTTGTTGAAGCATCTTTCCTTTGATAAAGCATTTTATGGAAATGTGGCTAGCTGTATGATTGCTAAGGAGAGAGAGACCTAGTATTTTTGGCACACTTGGCTTTTGTCTTATCTGTGTTTGAAAAAAAAATAACCACTACAGCTGATTTCTTTGTAATGCCCCACCCTTAATAGAGAGAGCACCAACAATCTATGGATGTTTTGAAGGAAAAAACCATGGAAATAATTTTAAACCTTCTCTCTACCCTGGAATTTCCTTTATTATTTATTATGCTATCCATCGGCAGGACACCAAGCTCTTTGTGGTGGGTTTTCATGTTCTACTGGAGAAGAAGAGGGGAAAAGGCTTTCCAGGTAGACGGATCAGCTGCCCATTACCGTGGTCTGCTGTGTTTTCTTGATTGAGCTGCTGTAGTGAGCAGAGTGACAGCCAGTGAGTAAGCTGAGTAGACTCGGGCTGCTGCAGGGCAGTTATACCTGTTAGTGCAGACAGAAGCCAGGTATCAAATCAAAGGGTGGTGTAATAGCTTGTTAGCTATAGCTAGCGGGCTTCATGGTGCCAAGAAGGAAAAAGCAGATGGAAACGCTCAAATGCATTTCCTCCCTCCCCTTTCCTGTCTCTTGGATCTTTTATTTCAGTCAGTAATGGAAATCTGTGGTCTGAGTTTTGAATGAAGGGCTTACACTGTGCTAGTGTTAAGTACTTAATGAGCCTCATTTCTCAAAGATCTTGCAGTCTGCCTCAGTTAACCCAGCTGCTTTTTTTAGGAGTACTTGTTTTGGCACAGGCTCTTCTATGTGTATGAAGAATGCACAAATAAACCGTTGTGCAATTTGCAATTAAAAATTAGGTTATAAGCAAGGGAAGTTTTTTTAAACTAGATCAGAGGCTGCAGAGCCAAGGAAAACAATTGCCCAGCATCACTCTGTAAACCCCAGTCTCAACAAGACTTGTGTGTCTGCCTTGCCTGCTGAAGAGAATGGAAATGTGAGTCCATGCTGTGGGAGTCTTGCTGTGCTTGTGAGGATCAGGCCCCAGCAAAGAGAGAAGTAACCTGAAGAGGCCAGGAACTCATTTGTAGGTTTTTTATTTTTTTTTTCCCTCTCCAAGGAATAATTGCAGTATGGCAAAAATTCTGCAGAACACGTGCAATGATAGTGGTTAGGATTATTGAGGTTAAAATGAGTGACACTAGCAACTCAGTAAGAGTGTACTTTGAGAGAGTGTTTGAAAGGACACAGATACGTAAATCTAGAGCTCATCCACAGCTGTGGAGTTGTTTCAATTCACAGACATCAGTGGTTAGCCATAAGAGTATCTGTGCTGAGGCTTATCTTTATGCTAAACTCAGATTTCTGCATTGATTATGTTAGATTTAAGCATAAGTAGTTTGGTCTGATGTAAATTTTATTTAGGATGGAAAAGGAAGGAGAGCTGTTGCCTGGGTAATTGCATCACATCAGCAAGTTTCAGTGACAGCTTGGTATTGGCTAAAATTCCAATTATAAGTGTGGTTTTAAAGAATAACCTGTGTTTTTCTTCTTTCTTTTGTTATAGGGGTCTTGAAGAGCTGTCTCTTGGATGTGATACTTTAAAAATCCCTTACCTTTTAGAAGTACCTGCTACATCAAAGCAGGCATAGCTGAATAGGTTAAAAATGTTAGCTGGGGTTACACAAACAATTGCCTGAATTGCTGGAGTTCCAGTATCTGACATATTTGTTACAGCTGGTGTTTGCCTGCATGCCTGCTCTTAAGCCTTGATGAGACCTTGGTAACCCACCTGCTCTTGTGTGGTGGTCAGCTTGTCACATGTGCTACCAAGCTGCTGAGATGTGATAACAACTGGAGAGCAAGCTCTGGACCCAGGTTCTTCAGATGGTGTTTTAGCCTTACATCTTCACCTTGAATAAGATACCATAGTCTCTTTCATTCCTAGTCTCCTGGGCAAGACAGAATCTGCTGCACATTTAGCTGGCTAAAAGCAAAGCGTTCTTATTTTAGCTAGTTAAGTAATTGAAGAACAACTGTGGAAAGGGGACTGTGACTTCTCTGTGACTAGAGAAGGAACAAAGGGGTCACCTAGGCTTCAGCTTAGGCTGAATGCTGAAGTATTTCAGATGGCTCACACTACGCAATATTATTTTTCACCTTGTTTCTTTGTACTTTGCTTTCATGTTTGTGGAGTGGAAGAGTGGCTTGGCGCTGCCTCGGGTAATAACTGTCCTTTTTCCTGGATGGTGTATCCACCAGCATGCAGGGTGTTCTTACTGTGATGGGTTTCCACAAGTGTGTGGTACTCAGTCATGCTGTCCATCTCGCCATCTGCGTGCTGTGGCGTGCTGTAATTGTAGCTTCTGGTTGTCTTCTGAAGCCTGTAGTGGTTTATGGGGTTGTCTGCTGTGGGCTGTGGCAGCGCATTTAGCAGATGTTTTGTGGCATCTGCTAGGCACCTTTTCCACCTCCTTGTGCTCTTTAAAGTGTCCAGTGCTGCTGTTCCTCTCTCAGGAAAAGAAGCTGTTGGGAGAAATGTTCAGAGGTGTTGTAGAGCAATCCTGAATGACTGTGGATTTGGTCAAGAGCAGGTTACTTAAGTTACAGGTCTCTTGAGT
Source organism: Sitta carolinensis (assembly GCA_032173965.1). Lineage (NCBI taxonomy): Eukaryota > Metazoa > Chordata > Aves > Passeriformes > Sittidae > Sitta > Sitta carolinensis. Next base: position 93,279,231 of record CM063284.1, on the reverse strand, counting down.
TGCAAGGCTCTCCTTGACCATCCTGGATGGAGACCTTTGATACTCTCCTGCTGCAGTAAATTTGGAAATGCAACAAGTGCTTTAGCAGTCCCCTCTCCTGTGGCCAGCATGAGTGCCTCTTCTGTGGTCCAGGCATGGCTGGTGTCGCGCTGGAGGAAGGAGTTGTGCTTTTCCCTTTGAGATAAATGCCTCTCATCAGGTGGCGCTCAGTGGCTTTGCTCTAACCATGATACCAGAAATTTTCCCTTTGTTTCTAAAAACAAAGTTCTTCCAAAGACCAAAGATCAGAATTACTTGAAACTAAATCAATCAATTTAAAAGACCAGAGGCAAATGCTCTTAAATCAAAGATGTACAGAATAAAGTGTTGTCTAATCCATCACCAAAACCTAGGTGAACTAGGTAGCAACTGGGGAGTATATCACAGAAGCAGTGAGGACAATTCAGTAAATAACATAAATTTGTCTTCCTCTCCTCACACAGGAATTTCTTGTTATGTGCTGGTAATATGCCTCTCAAAAAGCAGCCTCTGAACTGGTGACTTGCTTTGCTCTGATTTAATATTATGTTGGCAGTTTTTGAAAGTCCAGCTGTGAGTCTATTTTATTAGATTAGCCATGGGATCCTGTTTTGTATTCACCGAATGTTTGCTTAAACACAATATCCTGGGAAGGGTAATAATCCATGGTAAATATGATATAGCCACTGAATGCCTTATTTCATGGAGCTCCTAGTCTTTCTCCCTTCCCCCAAGAACTCTTAATTATTTTTCTAGCCTCTCGATGCAGTTCTCTGTACACATTTAGATTTATTTCTGTCTTCCCTCCCTTGTTTCCTACTGCTGTTTGCTGCGCTGTGATGTTTGGTCTTAAATATTTCAAGATTGGGTGGGACAATGTCTGTATTAAAGCAGGACACTGGACTCTCACTTCTCTAATGGTTTGTAGGTGCTGCTTGATTTGAGATAATAATGAAATATGAACTGCTTGTGGTGCTATGTTTGGCTTGTAGTATAAAAAAGAGACAAGTTTAATGAGTAGCTATTAAAATGGCCAAAGCTACTCTTGGAAAAACTCTGTCTGGAATCCAAATCCAATTTTTCCTTGTATGAACTTTTCTGGCTGATGTCATCAACACCAAAAAATGTTCCTTGAACTTTGCTATTGCCTAAGGTGGCTGGTAGGCATAAAACTAACAACCACAATGTCACAGTCTTCTGGTGAACGGGGGCAACTGTGGATGTTTCAGATGATCATTGTGTCTGAGTAACTTATTGTCTCTGCTAAGCCGAGTGAGCCAGGCTGATAGGAATGTTCATGTTGCCAAGGATGTTTATTTAGGCTGATCACAGTGATGGGGAAGAAATTGGAGGGAGTGTGTTTGTCCAGGGTTCTGCACACAGGGTGCAAGAGGCATCTCAGCAAAGATACTTTTTTCTGTGACTGAACATGATCTACCAGGGGGCTGCACACAGAGGCCATTTATGTAGCTACTGATTGTCTCTTCAAATAGTTGTTTCTTCCTATGGAAGTACTAATAAGCAGCTTTGCAAAACATGTCCCTGTCACAGAAAAAAACCACTAAAACAAAAAACAACAACAAAAAATCATTAAAACAAAAAAAACCCCACATTAACTCTGTATTGATAGGCTGCTAAGACTTTTTGTTTGCTTTACCTTTACACCCAAGTGCCAGATATTATTTTCTTTCTCAGCAATTTTACTTAAGTCTCAAATAGGATGTCTCAGCAAACAGCGTTCCAGTACCTTATGCCCCTTTCCAGAGGCTTTGGGTTAGAATCACCAGATATTGAAAAACCCCAAAATCCTTCAAAAACCCCTGAGCCCTCTAAACCGTTGCTGAAAAAAGTGCATGCGATTTGCATGCAGGATTCTTGGCTACTTTTTCCTGGCCTCTGCCTTAACAGGACTGCAGTCTAATGGAGAAGCTGTTGCTTGTTTGCCTTCCTTTGTTTTGGAGAATGACTTTGTGGGAGTAGATTTGGAATGGTCTCCTGAAGCATCCTGGTGTGATTTGGTCTTTTTTGACCATTTTAACTGTGAGGAAAAAGCATTTGTTGTCTTTTCCAGTATTTCTTGTCTGTCTTGCATTGCTTTTAAGAGGTGCAAGCTGCAAGTTGTTCTTGATGCAGTTCGGTAGAAATGGTAGCCAGCTCCAAACTGAAATAATGGCAAACTTTCTTTCATCCTTAGTTTAACCATACCTGAGAAAATTAACTCCATAGGAATGCTTCCTGAGGTATGCCTGTCAGTGGGACTGCAGGTGTACCTGCCTCTTTGTAGTTATGGCAGGACAAGAGACAGTGGCTTTTGTTTTAACTGCTTTGATTCTGTAGATGATGTGGAAGGTAAAAATGAAACCAGGGAACTTGCTCCTTCTGTCCTTGACTGCTGCTGTGTGGCTCCTGTCTCTTGCCCCTGCTCTGCAGTGATACACTCTGAAGGGATGTGCTGGAGCTGCAGAGCTCCAGGATGCTGCCAGGTCCCCAGGGAAAGAGCTGCCAGGTGAGTTGCATCACAAAAGCAGAACTGGAGGGAGCTTAAAAGCCTGCCACGTGCTGTCACACACCAGGACTGCAGATTAATGTGGGGGCAAGAGGCCAACCTGGCAGGCGTGGGGGAAACAGAAGTGTTGCTCATCGCAGCAAACTGGGACAACAACAGGAGGGCTGCTAAAAATTCCACCAGAAACATTGAGTGTCCAGCGCTCCCTTGTAGCTAGGCCCAACGTGGTCTGATAAGTTGGGATTTATTGGCATAGAAGTGGAAATGAGAACATGGATCGAGGCTGTCACATGATACTAAGTTTTAAAAAATACCCTAACCAACCAAATAAGATAGCATGTATGCAGTGGTGGCAGGCTCGTGTCTGTTCTACTGTCCTGTGCTGTATAGTTCCACTAACATTACTGGCCACATCCTGTTTTCTGTGATGGAAAAGTTCATCTTTTAAAGCTGTAACAAAGGTGCTGGTTTTAAACCTGACTTAGAAAGGCAGTATGTATCTCCCATGTTATTTTAAATCTGAAATTTCTCGAAGGAGGAAAACAGTCAGGAAGAGACTGCATCTGTGTCCTCAAAAAGGCATATGAGAATGAATGAATGATGAACAAGTGGTTTAATGTCCTGTGTTCCATTACTCTATCAATATTCACCCCACAGGAAGACCTTCAAGTGTTTTCCTGTTTGTCACCTTGCCTTTCTGAATGGTGGCTAAGTCCTGCTTTTTCTAATATATTGACATATATTTTTGAGAGAGAAACACATTAAATTTACTCTGTATCCTAGTGGAGCCAACACAGAGGATCACTTTTTCTGTTAAAGTGTTTCCTGTAGAAAACATAGAGCCACTAATTAAGCAGCGATATTAACCAGGTGTGGCAACATGTGTGGATAGAATTTTGATAGCAATTCCACATGTTTCTTGCTGCTTTTATTTGCTGGTGGTGTTTTTTGTTGTTGTTTTTTTGTTTTTTTTTGTTTTTTTTGTTGTTTTTGGGTTTTTTGTTTTTTTTTTTTTTTGTGTTTGTTTGTTTGTTTTGTTTTGTTTTTTATGTAAGGGTTGAATTTTCTGTTAAAGGGCCTTCTGCAGCTAACCTGTCTGGACCTTTTGAAAATCCAGCTTGTTTCATGGCTGCATTTATAAGCATACCTTCAAAGAACACCTCTGAAAACCTGCTTTAAAACTGGTAACTGATGGAAAATTAGAGAAGAAATTCCATTAATTTGCACTCTTTGTGAGGATCAACAAAATGAAAGATTCTGTAGGGAAACAGAATTTTCTGAATTATTTTTACTGTGGAGCATTGTATGGAAATAGCATGAAAAGTTGTTTGTAGTGGTGATTTTGTAGCCAACACAGTGGAATCAAATCTTGCAAACCAACGCTTTTTATTGCCAGTTATTTTTTTAATTGTTTCTTTGGCTTCTGAGATATTTTAGAAAACTTATACATATTTCTGACAATGTTCTTATGACTGGGATAATTAAAAACCAGGTAAAAAAATGAATGTGTTTGTGATAGAAGGCTGGAGCAGGATGGGTAAGTGAAGCCACTCAGTTTTGGTCAATGAGGCTCCTTCTGTTATCAGTGTATAGATCCAAGGCCTTCTCCAGACAGTAACTAAGAGAATCCAGGTTAAGCTCTTCCTCTGACTCTCTTTGTGGAGACTGCTATATCTTTCTGTTGATTGTTATTTATCTCTGAATTCAAATAAATAGTTACTTGTCTACACCTAAGCAGTATGAATATCCTCTGCTGCCATGCTCCTGAGGACCATGATTTGGAAAGGGTGAGGTTGGTTGGGAGGGAATAAAAAAAAAAGCAGTACTACAAAAGTTCAGAATTTCAGTATACACTGAGTGAGAAGGGAAAAAGTCTTACAGTGTCAAATGCAGGGACTTTAAAACTTCCCTTGTAAAGTTTTGCCTTGACAGTTCATCAGTATTATTTCTCCAGTTTTGGCACAAACCCAGACACAGCAGTATAATGTCTGCATGGACAATGAAGACTCCATTTATAATTGTTAGAATAAAAACCTATCTGTGTAATCTAAATGTGCCGTATTGGTAAGGGCAGTTCTCCATCTCTGAAACTGCTCAGTGGTTTAACCTGCCCATCAAGTCCTCCTGGAAACTGTCTTTTGCATACAATTTCATGTTGCTTCCAGAAGGGATCATTCTAAATTTGTGCTACAGTGTATGTCCCCTATAGAAAACATTGTATGGGGATATATGTGCTTCATTTTGGCACTGGTTGCACTGTCAGTTCACAATGGTGACTTGTCAGTATATTGCTGAATGACCACATCAGGCAGGAATGCCACCACAGGGGTGGGGGAAGGATGTTCACTACCAGCAGTTGCAGAAGTATGGGGATTTCAGAAGTGAAGAGAACAGACTAAGCCAATGTCCCCTTTGCATATTTCCTGTATCAAGAATTGAAGTACTAGCTTCCAAATGTTGTAAAGCATGTGACAGTTCTTCCCAGTATAATAAATACTGTTTTTTCCCCCTCCTTTTTTTTTTTTTTCTTTTTTATTTTCTTAGTGATAAAAAAATGTAAATTGCATTGACTGGCTCAGTGGTTATATAATGAAAAAAAAATTAATAGCTAAATAGGTCCTTGTTTAGTATTCATAGTATGGTGTTTTCTAGGAAATAAGATGAAGCATCCAAAGAGGTGGGTTTTTTTTTGTTTTTTTTTTTTTTTTTTACCTTGGGACTTGTGATTACATTTAATTATGTAATTTTATCCTTACAGCAAAGCATGTCATGCATCTTCAGCTTCAAACTCTATCACATGAAAGATTAGTTATGATTTCATGGCTGATGAAATCAGCAGATGCAGATGCTCTTTGGCTGTAGAAAACTGGTAATGCTCCCTGCTTTTTGTAGGCAAGGAAGCTGACTTAATGATGACCCATCAAGCAGTATCGTGATAAGGTGGTGTGTATCCCAAAATCTGAAGATTGCGGCTGGACTCTGATTCATGGAGTGTGCTGCAGGCTTCCTCTATTTTCCCAGGCTTTGCCCAGGAAAGCATCATACTGAGTTGCCACATTGGACATGGTGGAGAAACATGCAGCTGAAATGTTTGTTTTTCTTTAGATGTGGTAGCTGTTGTTTATATCTGATAAAGGCTCTCTGGAACTAAAGGGTTTGCAGCCTGTTGAAGCATGATGTTTTGAGGTATTTTTCTTTCCATGTTTACTTATAGGTAGGTCTTGAAACAGTGCATGCTTCTAGAGTAGAAAACTTAATAAAGATGGGGGAAATGTAATAAAAGGGAACAACAACAACAAAATGCTTTTAGAAGGTGGAGGAGGTTCTCTGTAATGTCTGGAAGATAGCAGTGGGTTGTTTCCTTTTAGGCATGGTTGAAAATAGGAAGGATGATTGCAGTTATCCAAAAGGATCGTGTGTTGACAGACTCTCAGAAATCCTCTCACTGGGTTCCTGAGAAGGACAGTGTCAGAACCCAGGATGTCTTTCTGACAGTCCTGGATGATCCGAGCTCCAGCCAAGGGGCTTCAAAGCCCTGGCAGGGGGGTCGGAGACCCTGGCAGGCAGCCAGGGACTCCTGCAGCTTTGAGTTTGACCCATGGAACAAATTACCACCTGTGAATGAAGAACTAAAAGTCACAAAATTCTAGATAGCATGATAGTAGTAATTATAGAGTAAAAGGGAATTTTTGGGAATCTTACCATAGGGGCTTAGGGGGTAAGATGGAGGGACTTGGGTGTTACCCTGTCCTCCTTCCTTCTTCTTCCTAAACCCCATCTTTTTGGTGATGTTGGCACTTGGGGATTAGGTTAGAGTAGAATGTAACTGTCTAATATAGGTGATAGGCATTGGATCATAATTGTAAATAACTAACACATAATTTGTAGTATAAAAATCAGTGCCTGCCCCTGGGGCAGTGTGTGTGCCTCGGGCTGCCCTGCTTGTCAGGCAGACAGAAAATATCTTAGATAAGAAACAATAAAGCAACCTTGAGAGCATCAGCCGAAGACTTTCGACTCATTCTTTCAGCAGCAGGGTTTGGAGACAGTGGAATTTATATATCTCGGGGTCATCTTGACCACAGCAACCCCCAAGAGGACAGGAGGGTACTAGGAAGGCAACCCAGGTGTGTCATGTATAGGAACAAGCAAAACAAAGTTTTCCAGGAGAACACATTGTGTGCTTTATGCCCAAAACTGTTTTATCTACACAGGGAGAAGCAGCACAGTGCTTGTTTAATATTTTTTTACCATTGAAATGTGAATTTCAATGCGAATCTGACTTGGATAAGGGTTCGATGATACTCTCTGAAAGGGATATGGTGCAGTTGCAATGGTTTCCTACAGCTTTGCCTTTTCTAATTCATGTGAATATCTGTTTAATCAGTCATCTTCCTAATGGACCTGGTGTTCTGTATCTCTTGCTTTTAATAGCATTTTTCTCAGTTTACTGCAGTGAAGTAATAAAGATTTTAAGGTTTTGTTTACCACAGGTTTGCAGAAAAATTGTCATTGTACAAAAGCAGTTTCTTATTCTCATAATTATAAGCCCAAGCGATACCAGCGAGGAATTGTATGGATTTTCACTGGATTTGAAGGCCAACGCTGATGCCGAATACCAGATGCTTGCACATGACAGCCAGCCATCCCACGAAGTGGGGGTGTTCCGTGTGACATTTCTCTAGTAAGACGCATTCTGTAGAGTGACTGCCTTGTGTTTATGGGGAGTGTGTGTATTTTTGCACTACATTGGTTCGGTTGGATAAAGATGTTTATTCAAAAGTTTGTGTAGCCTGTGTTAATACTCTGAGTCTGGGTCCTAGAGACCAGCCAGCATTGGGTAATGCAAGTAAGAGTAGGATGAAATAATCCCCCAAATCCGATCTCCTCCTGGTTTGTCCCACCTCTCCTGGCAGCGGGGTGCAGAAACATTGCCCACGTTGTGGCAGTGGGTGGACAACAAGGAAGTGACGCGTGCCGGTGATTAACATCAGGCAGCAAGAACAGGATGTTCAGATCACTAAGGAACATGAACCTTCCTACTTTTTTATTTTTTATTTTTTTTTTTTTAAATCTGCTATTGTTTAAAACTGACCTGCTGCTTTCTTAGGTGGTGTCATTTTCCTAGAGGAATGTGAATTCTGTGATTGTGACTTCAAAACAAAGAAACAAGTAATAATTTCGTAACAATGAGGAATCAAAAGGTGTTTGTTGATGTGAGGAATTTTTCCCTAGAAAGAGGGCAAAGTGTGTCAGTAAGGTGGACAGCAATAATGTACTCACTGTCAGGGAACTGAGCTGAAAGCAAGTCTGTGTTTATGCTTTTTTTAAATATTGCTGGCTTGGCTCCTGATTTTCTACCTTTCACTTGCTGGCATGTTAAGCCAAGTGAATATACTCTTTGTTTGGCAGTTAACTCTCTCTTTTCCATCACTTTGGAACATGTACGTTGGTGGTGCTCTTAGAAAAACCCTATTTCAAGGAAAGATTTCTCCATTCTTAGCTTTGTAGTGAAAATCACTATTTATTTATTTGCAGCTCCTGTTCATCAGTAGGTACTGGGGGGTTTTCTTAGGGGAAAAAAAAGTGTATTTATACAGCTTTTCATTTTGTATCTTTGCAGATGCCTCACTGTTAAATGTTTCTTTTGGAGTCTCCATAAAACTTAGCAAATGAAAATAAACCTGTATTTGCTTTATAATAATCTCTGTCTTCACATTTAAAATATGGCTTGCACTGAGCAGTTCATTTGTACTTCATTTTGTCAGTAATAGGACAATTTTTATATAACATTAAAACAGCAGCACTGAAAGTGATATCATTGCTCTAGTTCCAAGATGCTTTAGTTATTGGCCAATACATTTGTAAAGTGAAAGTAATGTGTTTATGAATTTTGTAGTGTCAGCTTGAAGTTGTGATAAAATGGCATTATCCAAAGCAATGTGACCTACCCCTTTTCATGACTGCATGATAGGTGATTTCCCTGCCCCATTTTGCAGAGGAATCCCACTAACACAGTGAGTGACACAGCTGCTGCTACTTCCTTATCAAATCAGTCAGTGTAGGGTATTGTTGGGAGGTAAACAAAGACACAAAGGTTGAATGACTTGCTCAGGAATGTGCTGGCAGGGGAGAATTCAGGGATCAGGGTCTGGCTGACAGTAGAAGATGGGACTGGAAAATATCAGTTGTGCCTTGGGACTGCATAAACCATTGTGAGATGAGGAAATGTGAGTGTCTATGCCATAGATGAGACTTGTGGCGCAGACATAAATGATTTGTGTGCAGTTACAAAGGAGGATGTCTGAGGCAGTTTCATATTTTGAATTAATGTCATAATCCCTGGTATCTGAAGCTCCTTATCTGGTTCCATAAAATAGGGTTTTCCTGGATTTTTTTTTTTTTTTTTTTTTTTTTTTTTTGGTAAGATATTTTCCCTGTTTTCAGCTGTCAGGATACTATTGCAGGTACAGAAACCAGTACCATAACTGTTAATGCTGGCTGTAGTTGCAGGAAGAGATGAGTCCTGCTAGTTACTGGAGGAAAGAAGCTGTGGGTAGTAGCAACCAGAGTCTGAGATGGCCTGACTGAGGACTCTCCTGTTTTCTTGGATCTGATGAGTGGCAGGCTTCTCTCTAAGGTGTCAACAGCCAGCCTGTCAGCTGCCAGGGTTGGGGTTGCTGCTCCCTGACTACTCTTAAGTGCCCTGAGCAGGCTGCAGCCACCTTCCTGCAGGTCCCCTCCTCCTCCTAACTATCTGTTCTCCAGCACTCTGGGCTCATCCAAAACTCACCTTTAACCTTGCATGAACTCTTTAGGGAAAGGGTTAGGGTTTAGGGAAAGGCTTCCCAAGGAGGACAGCACTATCTCATTATTAACATAATCAAGTTGTATTTATTGAGTTGAGAGGCTGGATTGTAACAAGTGCTTAGAATACTTCAGTAGAAAAGCTGCCGACTCCAAAGCAATAGGAAGAGCTGATTGCTTATGGGCAACAACTATCTATGACATAAATTATTTACAGTGTGCTTAGACTCTTGTCAGAGCTCTTGAGAGAATGGGAAGTTAGTTGTGGCCTATGGCAGAGCTGGCTTCTTCAGCCCTGCAGGGAGAGGGGTAAAGAAAAATGCAGAAAACATGACATGCTTGAACAAAATTAGTGTGGATGCCCACTCCTAACATGAAGATTTTCTGCTCTCCCACTGTGGCTGTTCATGGCCATCCCAACTCCACAGGTTGGTTGGTAGTTTTTGCTGGAGCAGCAGTGCTCACTTCCTATCCTTGGCTCTGGTGATGAGCTGCTGTAAAAAGTGCTGTGTTTTCAGAGAAGACTGCATGTCTACGGAAAAGCATGCTTTTACATGTTTGGGTCCTAAATGTGTGCACACATGACAGCCAGGACTAAGAATACACTGTGCTTGGGATTATGTGTGTATTTATGTGTATGTGCTATATGTAAAATAAAACCTGCAATTCAATGTTTTCAAGGATTTGGTCCAGAAGTAGTTAATCAGTTTGTAAAGCACTTGGTAAAGGTGTTTTGCAGAACACAAAATCAAGGTGCTTAGCATCCTGTCCGCGTGCTCTGTGACCAATTGTGGTGGAGATCTTAGAAAATTGCACATAAGTCTGTGAGATGGTTTGAAAAACTACAGCATTGGAGAGATTTAAATCTTCACAGAAGAAAAATGACTCTTATAAACTAGCTTTAAATGGTTCCAAGATATTGGGGGAAAATAGAGTGATATTTTTTTCACCCCTCTCCCTCTCTCCATTCAACAAGTGATAGTTATAGAGCAATGTTGTATATGGATGTTTTCAAGTTGTTTTTTGGATGCTGGTATACTGTACTTTGGTATCTGGAAAGCATAACAAAACAGTTACATCATTTCTTCTGACATGAGTGGTACTGTACTTGTAACCAAAACATCCCATTAATTGTTTATCTAACCTAGAGTTATTTCCTCCAGAGGAAGGCATTACATGCATAAATACTTTCCTTAAGACACAGAGGCATTTATAAAGAAAAAAAAAGTGCCATGGATGCATAGCCAAAAGTTGAAAGTGTATGCAAGTTACTTCAAGGTTAAGGCAGCCAACTGCTCTCCAGGAATAGGGTTTATGTGAGAATTCTACAAAGCACCTCCTGCTCAAAGTGCTTTGGCTCTCAGAGGGTGCTGGTGCTTCTCTCTGGAGGGTCTAGAATTCTGTTCCCTCTCCCCTTCTTTCTGAGAACATAGCGTCTTGTGGATTTAGGCAGGCACACTCTTTGCCTGTTCAGTAAAGAGTTTGAAGGTTTGATCCAGAGCACAGAAGGCTCAGTATACCGTAGGAGTAGGAGCAGCAACAGATCCAGGGCTTTGGAGTATTATGTGACTGGTGGTATTGCTCGCCAAAACCTTAATCTCCTGTCTTGAAGCCGGAATAAAGCAACAGAACAAAAAGCTTACACTAATTACATAGTTTGGTGGGGTTTTTTTTGGCATTGACAAGGTGCAAAATTATATGCAGCGCTACAGTTGGGGTGTTTTTGAGGAAAAGGAAACATATACCAAGGTTAAACAAAGCTTGCTATAGAAATGGAGCAGTAGCAATATTACAACTTTATAGAAGAATTTGTGCTGTAATGAGTTACAATATAAAAGTTTGTTTTCCTTAGGTTAATCTTCAACATGTGTGACATGTTGAACATTCTTCTTAGAATAATGAAATTGCTTCTGCAGCAGTAATGCCTCAGTCAAGGCAAATGGCAGTGAGGTATTGCTACAGAAGACAAGGATGTGAGAGGGAGCAATCCAAAAGCAAGGAAGCATAGTTATAGGACATAAAAACTGCATGTTCTTAACACAAGCTAAAACATAGTTTGGGGATGTTCCCCCAGTTCCATTCATATGCTAACAGGCCCGATGCTTCAATCTTGCATCCTCTTTATTCACTGAGAGTCTAAAGATTGGCTGGAAGACATGAGCACAGCCTAGGAATCCAGCTCCAGGAGTGTGGGCTAGGAAGGGCAGAAGAGAAAAACTGAGGCCTGTGCTCCACCTGACGTGGGGAAATGGGCTCGTGAGTTTCTACCAAGTTTAGTGTTTGAGCTCCAGCCTCGTGTGTTAGGTGACACCAGTTCAGCAGGCCTGGGTGCCTGCCTGTGAAAGCCCCTGAGCTACAGAATGTGTTGGGACTGCTTGAGGAGCGGGGCAGGCACGGGCTCCTGCTGCCCTTATGGGCTGGAGGAGAGTGGGCAGCAGGGACTGTACCTTGCAGCACCTTCCGCCAGCCGACCCTTCCCTGCTGCCTGCGAGTTGGAGCTTTCCCTTGAGCTGGTCTGAGTGCATTCCCTGTTCTGTGTAGCTCAGCTCTTGTGCCCCATCCCAACAAACACCCGTACTCAGCTCAGTGGGGAAAGGCTGGCCTCTGAGGTGGCCATCAGGCTTTCACCAGCTTCAGCAAAGTCTTTGAATACCTCTCTGAATAAACCCAAGATAAGCTTTCCATAATGAGCTGAAATTCATGTAGTAACTCCTCCACTCATGTTTTCTAAAAGAGTAAAATTAACCTTGTAAAGATGTGCAGTGTAAAACCCATTATTGCCCATTATCTCTCCAGCAAACTCCCTGATGCCTCTAATATTAGCTGGTACAAGCTGAAGGCTGTGGATGTCAGAGAAATTGAGCCTTGTGTGGTTTGCTGTGAATGTCCCTCATCATGAGGTTTACTACTTAGAGTACTGCCACTCACCATCTACTTTTTCTTGTCTTTAACAGTTCATTCACAAATCTGACATCAAGTTTTTAGTTTTGAGTCTCCTCATTTATACATAATAAATCCAGTGACACTTGGCATTCTTTAAAAAGCCAAACTTAAATTCACTAAAGTATTTCTGAGCTACATGGGACAGTCTTATGTGCTCTACTGTCTTTTTCATAGTTATTGCTACATTATTAGCCATTACTGTCTTTTACATATTGCATGAATATGATTTTGATAATAGAAACCTTTTCTCAAAGTTTCAGTGAATTTATGTCATACAGAAGATGCAGTGATATTAGTGACTTTGTGATAGTGTACCATAAGAATTTAAAATTTTAATTGAAGTGTTTCTGTAAGTCACAGTTAAAGGATTTCTTGGAAATCAAAGTAGGAGTCACATTAATTTGACAAAATTCAAATAAAATAGGCAGCCAGCAATAAAGGATAAGAGAGAAGGATGTGATCAAATTATTTTTAAGATAAAAAGAGATGTTGTTGTGCAGAAGAATTCACAACACCAGAGGTTTATGTCCATAAAGGAGACAGAGGAGGCCAGTAACTTCATCTGAATAAAGGGAGAGGCCATGGGTCATTTCTCTGGCATCTCTCAAATAATTTGGGGACCCTTTCTGTCTTAAGTTCCTGGCTGCATCTCCCTCTTCCTTTCCCCATTGGCTGATGTATTCACAAGATACAGACTTCCCAAATCACCTTCTTTATGCCCCCTTCAGTGCTAATAATGCTAACTAATATGTTACCCCCTTTTGTTATATAAGTCAAAGAAAAAAACCCCTATTCATTATTCTAATAAGTCTTTGTTCTTTTTTCTCTAAATTCTGGAATTTTACATGGCGTTGGCTGAGCAGCAGTCTATGTCAGTTTGTAACATTTTCTAGAACTGATAGTTTCTTCAGTTACTTCCCTATCTGTAAATTCCTGGCCCTATCTACAAGCAGATTTTCATGGTTGGTTTATAAAGACACATTCATCTTATTCCTTTCAATATTATTCCATGTTTCATCAACTAATTATTTGCTTTAAAAATTGTTCTATAAAATGTTGGTTGATAAATTAGGGTGTCAACAAATGATGCTGTATTAAATACTGGTGACTCTTTGGTTCAAGGTTTTTTGGTTGGGGGGTGTTTGGTTTGTGTTTTTTTAATCTTTCTGAAATATATGCCATATGCTGAGAAAATAATGTGATTTTGTTGCTAAAGTTTTCAGAACCTGTCCAAGGCTTTTCTTGACAGACAAGTTTTCTTGGAAGTGTCAGGCCTGTGCAGTGGTTGATGTCCATCTGTGTTAGATAATTCCTATTCCTTGGTGCTGAAATAGCATTCATTCCAAATCCGTGGTTACGCTGGAGTCCTTTTTTCCTTTTGTAATAAACTATGCTGGGGATTTTTCTCCTACCCTTTGGGATAAAGATATAAGCCTTTCTATTAATTTCTATTCTATGTATGAAGGAAGTCCCTCATAAATGTTATTGGATCGTTTTGACTTCACTGTGAGGGCAGAAGATTTTGTAAATGGACCAGTTACTTTCCTAGTACATGGAAGAACAAGGCTCCTCTTAAACCCAGCGAGCTGATTATGGCATCATCCAGCCTACCTTGGCAAACTGTCTCTGTCACAGTTTGCAGGATGAGGGCAATGATCATCCCCCTGTGCTTGGCAATGGTGAGGCCACACCACAAACACTGTGGTGAGGGACCCAAAACTGAACACAAGAAGGACATTGAGATGCTGGAGATTGTCCAGAGAAGGGCAACAGAGACGAGGAAGGAGCACAAGTCTGAGGAGCAGCTGAGGGAGCTGGGAGTGTTTATCCTGGAGAAGACATGGCTTAGCAGGGAGCTCATCTGTCTATAGTACTACCTGGAAGGAGACTGTGGCAAGGTGGGAGTCAGTCTCCTCTCCCAAGTAACAAGTGATGGCACAAGACAAAATGACCTCAAGTTGTATCAGGGGAGGTTTGAATTGAATATTGGGAAAATTTTCTTCACTGAAAAACTGGCCAGGTATTAGGACATGCTGCCCATAGAAGTGGTGGAGTCACCATTCCTGGAGGTCTTTAAGAGAAGTTTGGGTATGGCATTTGGGGACTTGGTTTAGTGGGGGACTTGGCAGTGCCGTGTTGAAGGTTGGACTGAATGATCTTAAAGGTATTTTCCAATGTAAGTGATTTTATTATTATAATGCTTTGGAATTAAATTATATTCCTTGAAATTAAATTTATCACCATCAGTAGTTTAAAAATCCCAGAAAGAATCTAAAGCAATTGTGGATGTTTCCCCTTACTCTTTCTTCTTTTAAAGTGTAGTCTTTCTAATGTAGCTACTCTGAACATGTCTAATCTGCAATAAAGGCTTTTATCCAAAGTTCTTAGAGCCACATATCTTATTGGTGTCAATCTGCAGCAGATCCCAGGCTTGCAGTGCCTTCCAGCACCCTCACCTTCCACCTAAAGCTGATGTGTCAGCCGGGAAATGCCTGATTTTTGAATTAATTAGATGTTCTGCTACTGCACTTGTAGTCTTAGTTGAATTCATGAATTAGTAATTTTGTGATTTCTGTGGAGGAAGAAGGTCATGTTGGCTGTCCAACAGGTTCTTAAAAATGTTTATTTCTTGTAAGTTTAGGTTGCTGAATGTGGGGCAATAAAAGCACTGATATGGCTAAGTATTGTATAATTGTGATTATTTTCTGAATTAATTTGTTCCTTACAGCACTTTTCCCTTTTTATAACACAATTTATTTTAGCGTGAAGTTTTTGGTAGCTCATTTAGTAGTGGAGATCTAATTTACATGTTTCAATTCAGCTCAAAAAACCTGAATTCAGTTCAAAAAACTTCAATACTGTGGAAAATGTCTTTTTTTTTTTTCTTTCTATCCTGCTTCCTGTTATTGTTATTTTTCATACTCTTCACAGTTGCACCCAGTGTCTGCTATTTGAAAGCTGCAAGAACAGAGTGAAATAAGCAGGGCTGAGAACATTTTCAGCCTGGCAGGCTTTGGGGCGTCAGGGAGATGTGGCAGGGGAAGGATAGGCTGTCAGGACAGCAGACTTCTCATTTCTGCAGCTCCTGGATGTTGCACTGGGCACAGGCATTCTTTTCATATTGTTTTGAAGGGAGAAATGGATGCAGATGTTGGTTAACAAACAGCAAAATCCTACTGCGTATGCTCATACCGAATACAGAGTACAAAGCTAAGTAAAGTAGGGAGCTGCTGTGAAGAGCTTCAGTGTACAATTGTTACAGTTTATTTTGGAAAGCATATGTTTCATGCATGTTCCTGTATAGCCATTCTAGACTCTTAAAGTAAGTTTTTCGTAAGTGTGCTGTATTGTTTAAATCTTTAATTTACACAATCAAGTAGCCAGAGTGCTAAAGGAAGCACAGCAAGTAGAATTTCAGTCAAGTTGATTTTATTATAAATGTCTCCTGTGCTTCTAGTTCCTAGCAAATTGCTCGCTGTAGTAATAAGAGCAAATGACTTGCATTTGAATCTCTCAGAGTAAAATCAGCCCTTTTAAGTACATCTAAGTGACAGCTGCATTTGCTGAGGATGTTCATACCTCCAGAAAGGCTTCATGTTGAATGCGGAAGAAGAAATGATGATTGACTTTTATTTATTCAAGTTTGGATAGTATATCTTCTTTCCTGCCACTCATCTGACCTGGGGTGAACTTGCCTGACTTTGTGTGGACGTATTTTGTGGAGAGGCCATTGTCTTTTGGATTAGACCTTTATTAGAGAGGTCTTACAGGGAGGAGTTAAACCAGGAGGAAGCCCTTGGTAATACAGTGGGAAAAAAGAAAATCAGGAAGGATACTTCTTTTTAAAGCAGATGGTGTGTAGCAAGAACTACATAATCTCCCTGGCTGCACAGGACTGGGTGGAAATCACCTTGCTTGCCTCCCCATATTATGGTTTTGTACACTTGGTGGTAAGTTGTTAGAGCTCATGAAGTAACCATGCTGGTAGGTTAAAAATCAGGAAATATGTTGCTAAGTACATTGGGAGTTTATTGAAATAGAAATTTTTCATTAAGTCAGTAATTCTTAAACTTGTTTTTATGCTCTTTAAGCGCCTTTTTGAGGCAAAATTCCTGCTTTTTCAAGCTTGGCATTCAAAGCGTAAGTTTAACGTTAGATTTCTGCCAAGTGTTGAAGGCTTTTCTTGGGAATGGTGGCATTGGATCAAAGTGTTTTTTCACTGACTGATGGTACACTTTCCCACATGGCCTAGGTTAACTTTTAATTTCTGGGGTTTTTTAAGCAAGCAGTAGTGTTGAGGAATGATTTATGGGAGTTCGAAAACCAGGTGAAGTGTCTGAATAGAAAATTGGTCAGGACTTTTAAGACATTTTTTCGGTTTACAGGCCTGTTGCCTTTTATTCCTGCCAATTGTAAAATGGCCTTTAATTGACCTCTTCCATTTCTTTGAAGTTTGTTTTTGACTGTTTTCTATACTGATATAAGAGAAAGTTCCTGAAAAGTTTACATCCTGCTACATGTCCCTCCTTTGTTTCTTTTCCTTAAATCTCAGACTAAAAGTATGTGACCACATGGGGTACAAATAACTTGCAGACTTTGTTAAAAAAAAATAAAAAAATCAATGTATGCTAATGTTTCTTAAACAGATGCAGGTATCTCTTTTAGGTCTAAACATAGGAATCCTGGGTGTCTAGTGAAGTACATAACTTTTATGTTAGACAGCTGTTTATATAATACAGTATAAAATTTTTATAAGTTATCTGGGCACTGTTTCAGCAAAGTAGGTTAGCACATGCTGAAATCCAGGTATTCAATCAGTGTCTGTATGTCAGCATAGGGTTATGTGCTCAAGGGACTTCTCAGGCAAGAGTTAAAGAGCTTACAGGGCTTTTCCTTGAATTTTTTAATTGAAAAAAAATCTCTATGGCTAGAGACTTTGTTGTGCTGTATGAATTGCTTCAGGTTTATTCTTGAAGTCTTTGCAAGTAATGTTTGCTTGAAGTAATTTTTTTCTTCCTAAGCAGTTATTATCTGAATATTATCAGTCTTAAGTCTTAGTTAATAATTCATAATCTGTCATTGAGCAAACTTTTTCCAGGGCAAGGAAGAAGGTTGGAAAGAAACTGTTTGTTCTCTGAAGTGATAGAAATGTTTGGACTTGTCTGTTTAGTTTACTTTTGAATGGCTAAAAAACGTCTGTCAGGTGATCTGGCAGTGGGGTTCCTCCATGGATTGTTTGATGCTAGGAAGTATCAAACATTGCCTAAATTTTGCTTAAGTGTATTCTCCTCTATTCTGGGCTATTGAGGGTCATAGAAAGCAGTATATAATAAGAGGTTTTTTTTTTTTTTTTTTTTTTTTTTTTTTTTTGTTTGTTTGTTTTGTTTTTTTTTTCTGACTGTTTCAGAGGATTTTGGTGTTTTTCAGAGTTGTGAAGTTTCACAAAACTGCTTTGTCTCAGCTTAACTATTTCTGAGGCATAACATAAACCCAGAGAAAAGTGAGTGTCCTGGGGTTTCACCAGGTGACTTCTATAGAGACAAACTCCAGAGGACTTTGTTAGCTTTTCACTCTGGCAGGGGTCAGACAGCTTGAGGTGCCTTTTGACAAACCTGGAAAAGAAACTCTCAGGAAAGAAAGAAAGACAGGCTGTCCCAGCCTGGGGTATACTGATGGATATTTTATAGTTTCTTTTGAACATTTGTGTCTGGGGTAGTTTTAGAGGGCCTCTGAAGCTGTTGACAGAGCATCTGTGATGTCTGTCCTTATCTCGTTTGCTGGATGGCTGAACAATAGGTCTGATGGGGCTGTTTTGCACCCTAAATGCCTGGGTGTCACATAGCTGCTTCACTAGCATGAAGGTTTTGTTTGCTGCATGTGTGTAGCCATCGGCTTTACAGTTTTTTCTTGACATGTTGGTGTCTCACTGTGTAAACGAGCTGCATGAAGAAGGGAAGCTGTCACAAACTTTGGCGAGAGCTGCTGTCTTACAGAGATGTGTGCAGCAGGAATAAAGCCTGATGGGGAAGTGGTGCAGGGTGGGAAAGGTAACTGTGGCTCCTAATGGCTTTATCCTGGCCATGACATGTGAGGCTTTGGATCTTCACATCCTTCAGTAAAGCAACTGCTCATGACATACACACTCAAATCCACCCGTTTCTTGGCTGGCCAAGGATGAAGACTGTCAACAGCTGTTTTCTATTAACCTCTTCAATTTCAAAACCAGTTGCCTTTACCCTCAGTGAGTTGGTTAGGATCTCTTGCACAGGTGTTTCTCCTTCATATGTCTTTTGGTGGCCAAGCCTTTAGAAGTGCTGTGTGAATCCTAGCAAGAAGAGCTGCAGGCCTGTCTGTTAGCAAATACATAAGGTACTCTAGTTTCTTAGCCAGGGAATTCTTTGCTTTACTTCTAGCTTTCCAGCAAATTGAAGACCTCCAGGATTTATTAAACAATTCAATTGTATTTTGAGTATTTCAGCTTTACTTATCATCTCTGTACGTGGAAGTACTCTTTCTACACAGTAAGAGAGAATCTGGTCCCACAAACTGCTTGTTTGCAATTTCTCATAGAAACTGTAATAAAATATGTTGTAGATGACTTCTAGAAGAATACAAAACAGTAACTGAATGAAGACCTGTATCAAGGACTTCTTGAGAATAAAATTTTGGCTGTGGGAGAAGTTTCTTTAATATAGAGAAGAAAATCCTCCCTTTTAAAAAAGAAATTTAAAGGTAAATGCTTGGTGGAAGGCACATTGTTACACCCCAAACAAATCTCAAAATGATCTAATAACACATGAAGAGCATTTTGTTGTATCTCTGTCTTACCAATGGTGAACTTTGTAGGAGTATGGAGAAAAGTTATTGGAGAATAAAATGATTAATACCTATCATGGGTAGTAATGAGTTATCATTTTCATTTTGCTTCATCAAACAAGGAACTAATTACATTCTAAAAGTGTTGTGATTCTCTTATTCTCATGGTAGGTTTTTGTTTCTTGTTACTACACCAATTATGGTCTTGAGTTGATTACAGTAGAGCAAGAACAAATAGAAAAATTCCGATCATATCTTATTACTTTTAAACCCGGCGCTACTCATGCAACAGAATCCCTGCATTTTTTCAGTCTCCTTCATGAAGACTTAATTTGTTCTATGTTCATCCAGTGAAGTATGACAGTGTGAAATACACGGTTCCAAAATAAAATTATATCCCCATAATCACCTCTTTTTATTCTGTGCCTTTTGCTGATTCCCTATTCCAGAATTCAGAAGGAAATAAATTATTTCAAACATATCTTGCAAAATTTCAGTGAATGGAGAAGGGGGCTCCATATAGGTATGTAAAATTAATGACATTTATTGTCTGTGGGTTTAAAAATATGTAGGTTCAAGACATTGTGATTATGTGAGATGGAAGAAAAATGTATGAAAACAAAAAGTGAAAAAGGATTTTTTTTAAATTAAAAAACATGAGTAGAGATTACTCTTACTTCTGGTTCACACTGCAGGAAAACTTGGCTGACATCTCTACAGAAAATTAGTGACTGCCTTGTCCTAAACAGAACAAATTTTTGTCTACTATTTTGTCTTTTCAGTAAGTAAGCAAGCAGTATTTTTAAAATTAAGTCACTGCTTTAGTGGCTAAAAGGGAAGATTAAGACATACAGTTTGAAAATACAATAAAAGATGAAAATTTTGAAAAGCATGGGTTGACAGTTTAGAAATTTATTGAATCTTTTGATTGGGATGTTTGAAGTTAGCAATAGTGTCTCCAGGATGAGCAGGCTGGTTTTAAAGTTATTATCTTATGTGACAAGTACCAATATTGAAGATTGATTCTATGCTGGATTTACACATTTGTTGACCTAGTAATTCTGAGAACTCTTAAAACAAACACTAAGGAATTAGTAGGGTTTTCATTTAAACTCACAAAGACTTTTGTGAAGTGGCTTTCTCAATGAGTAGCAGCACAATACATGTTTAAAAAAGACTACCACTGACAGTGGGCTAAGAAATGAGGCATTTCTAATGCTAGCAAGAGAATCAAATGTTAAAAAACCCAAAGTGAAACTGCACAGGACTATTAAATTGCTCAAATGTAGGTCTGGCCACCCACAGCCAAGTTTTAAATTCCTCAACTTAAAAAATTATATATAATGAGCATGTTAATGTACAACAAACTCAACAGTCCTTCTCTAGTAAGTGATAAATGGTAAATGCTGTAGGGTTTTCGTTGAGAAGGAGCTGAATTAGCCAAAAAAATACTTCCTCCCTCTTCTACAAGATAGGACTGCACAGATCTTGCCCTCTTAGTTTTTCAAACTGGGCAATTTTAATTTCAGCATGCATGCTGATGTTCAGCTGGTTACAAGTGTCTAATTATTGTGATTATACGCATGCAGACTTCATCACTTTTTTTCGCCCCAAATGGAGCTGGCAGTGCAAGATGAGCTTGGCATTTTATCTCCTGTATAATTTGCTTGTATTTATGCTTAGTGTAACAGCTTGCTGAATGAGTTGCTGTAGTGAGATGTAGATAAACAACAAGGGGAAGGTGGGCACCCTGGCTGGCAGGTTCCAAGTGGTCATTGCACATATGTAAAAGACCTGTCAAATAGGCAAGGGAAGGCCAAAAAATAAGAGCAAATTCAGAAGTAACTTTTGCTGCTTGGTCACCTGAGTCTTCATTTTTTTCCCTCATAGAAGTGATTTCTCTGTAGGTGAATGACATCTGTTGATGAAGATGTCCCCACAGTGGCCAGGTGTGTGCTCAGCTGGTGTTTCCTTGTGGGTGGTGGCTCCTCATCTGGCAGTGGCTGCTTGGAACACACAGGGGTGTGTGAAGAGGACATCCATTACCTGAAGTCATGTGCCACACCATTTTTGGGATGGCAGCAGCCAAGGATGATGACATTATTCTGAGAGCACACCTGGCTGCTACCCTGCCACCAGGGCCACTGCAGGTTTACTGAGATGTGGCTGTAACCAACTCTCTGAAAAACTAAGATGACTTCAATCAAAAAGAAGGATGTAAATAAAGTCCTGTCTGTCCCACTGGGACAGAGTGGGGGGCAGAAGCCCCTCAAGGTGCTCATCTGCTGTCAGGACATGGTGGTGCCTCCTTGCTCATATCCTGTTGTTGCACTTAATGAGGGGGCCACCTGTGTGCCTGGCCTGGCTGTCAGTGCTGCTCTCTGCAATGGTACAGCAGCCTCCTTACCTTTACAGCCTGACTGTGTCACAGAGTGTGTGCTTGGCTTCAGTTCTTTGTTTACTTCCTTGGAAGCTGCACGTGGTTTTCAGTTTATGTGGAGACATTTATTGGCGACCACTACCACGTTCATTTTAACAGCTTCCTTCGCCACAGATACCAGACGACAGGCAGTGACTAGATGCCAAAGGCTGATGATTTTGGTTTCTAGTCTTACAGTCCACATTCATAGATGGGGCTGTGCAACTTCAGTTAATCCTGGCCAGTGTCCCAAATAGGGCTGAAGGCTCTCCACAGTCGTACTTGCTGCAGTTGTGCTGGGTCTCATGTCAGGGAGCTTCCTTGCTGCTTTTCCACTGCTGGGCTCCTCACCCACCTTCCCCCTGCTTTGCATACACCGAGGGGCTGAGGGTGATGCAATGAGATAACCCAGTCTCGAGACATAGCCAAGGTGTTTCCAGCATGAATCACAGGACATAAGAATTCTGTGTGGATCAACTTACTCCTTGGGAAGCTGACTTAGTCACCTGGCATGGGGTCTGTGGCAGGTCAGGAGGCAACTTCCATGACCTGCCCTGAATATTTTTGTGTGCTGCTTGGGTGGCTCAGCATAGCTGGAGTGTTTCTGTGCAGGGCCATGCTCTAAAACAGCCTGCCAAGGGCTCTTACAATCAAGTGGCAGGACAGCATGTTACAAAACCAGTGCATTTCACCTGCTTTTTTGGACATATCCCTGGACAGAGTAGAGGAAACTCTGCTAGGAGCCTTCTTTCACCAAAGAGATTTCAAACCTGCGCAGCAGCACCTCCTGAATTCTGTTTTTTCCACTTCACCTTTTTCTGAGTTAGGAGATGAAAAGTTTGTAATGTTTGTGGTTGTTCTTAAAGCAGTGGCTTGTTCCAATTTTATAGCTTTTAGAGCAAACTATTGTAATGTAGCCAAGGTTTTCTTGCAAGACTGAAGTCAGTGTTCAGGTGGTTTTGGAAAATAAAATGGGTTCTTATATAACTCCGATACTAACATTAGGATGTGGGATTTATGAAAACCACTGGATATTATGAGACTTGGCAGTAAAATAGTGAAAGGTAGGTTAACATCCCTTCACAATTCTGCCTGAAGGGAGCTCATGGAAATTCTGTTACCTCTAAAAGGTCACTAGCTTGCAGTAGGAATCTATGGCTTGTGGTAATACTGCAGTTTGTTCATATTTTGTGTTTTTGAAATTTCTGGCATTGAAACAAGAAATTAGTGTTTTCTTATCTGAAATTTTTTAAAAAAAAAGTTCCTAACAAATCAAACAGTCTTCTGGGAAGTATTCACAAAATGAGAATTCTGAAATACCACTGCAGGTGTGTGTGTGTTGTAATGTTGAATTTCAGTAATGGTGTTAAATTTTAAGAAAATAATAGTTTAAGGTACTAAATAGAGCTAAGACATGTCTATTCTTGTGAATACAAAGATAGAGGGCAAAACAATTGACATAGAAATGTCAATGTCATTTTAGTTTAAAATGCCTACACATCTCTAAATCTTTCTATGAAATGCTGAGCTCTTGACAAAGTGTCTTGGTGGTGTTTATTTGTGTTTTTTTCCTAATTTTTAACTTTTTTTTTTCACTAGAGTATTCATTTGAAGTATTTTTAACAGTCAGTCTCTCTTCTGCCCCCTCCCCTTTTCTGATTTTCTCATGTGCCATATGCTACATGTCTTCCTGCAAGATCACTGGGGATAGATGATATCTAAATATACTTTTTCTCAGTTTTAGCAGTGTGGCTCTGTTCCTAATTAGGACTTGAATGCTCTTCAGGATAAACATGTTAAGGAATATGATGCCATTTGTGAAATGGCTCCTTTATGAATATGGGAGGTGCTTTCAGCATTCATCAGAATCAGCATTTCTCCAAACTGTCTCATTATTTCAGCTGAATAATATATCAGCCAAAACCATGGGCTATTAAGTAATATGGTTACAAAACAAATGTTTCTGATTTTAGATTAGATTCCATATGCACAGTATACTCATGTTCTGTGTGTTGTATATCCCCTGAATAATATGTTTGGACTGCCTTTAAAAATCTAAAGTTGAATTAAAGAGAAGAAACTTCAAACAAATACACTAAACATATCCAAACTGCCAGTTAAACCTTCTCTCATACCGATAAAAGCCGTTCTTCCCATTGTGCCTGATCTCTAACGTGTGTTAATGCTGGCACATTGAAGGAGCCTTGTCCGTGGGAAGTGTCTGCTTTAATGGAGACCGCCCCACGGGTTTGTGATGCGTTGTCCTTTGATCTCGAGTAGGAGCTGCTGCTGGTCCCTCAAAGCAGGTGAGCCAGAGCCGTAAACTGAGGCAGCTGCTGGAATTGCTGAGTGGAATCGTCACAGCACATGTAGACTGCCTGAGCCTTTCCTGGGTAGATAAGAGGCAGACCATTTGGCTAAGCTGTGTTCTGTCCTGGTCTGAAAAGACCAAGAGTATTCAGTGATCTGTTCTTCTGATATTTTTAATTATAAGGCAGTCTACAAATCCAAAAGCAGTTTTCCGTAGTGTTAAATGTAATGGCTAGGGATTCTTGGGTAAGCCTAAACCTCGCTAGCTTGGATACTAGAAACTGTGTAGTACAGAAAGGAGGAGGTGAAGCAATGAACAGTATCTTCACAGTAGTGTGGCTGGGCTGCTTTATCAGCTACTAAATGTTTTTCTGTATGCTACAGTTCATGCCATCTAGGCAGAGCTATGCATTGCCCAAGGCACTGTCCCTTCCCAAAGCTGTAAAACAAACAAAGTAAGGGAGGATTATTAGGATTCTCTGGAGTATAGGGACTTGTTTGGATTTAGTGGCAAGGTGCTGAACAAACTGAGGTTTTGTAAGTCTCCTACAAAAGAGACACATCTCACAGGCTCTGATGTGTTAGACAATACAGCCCATTTGTAGCTTGTTCCCTTATGATTCAGTAGATGAAGAACACAGGAGTAAATAAAGGAATTCCAAAAACTATAAGCCTCTTGAGTGAGTGGTGTGTGTGTGTGTCTGTAGTGAATTCAGGGAATGGCAAGCAAGTTTCCTTTGCTCTCTTGGTTTTTGGGGTGTGCTGCAAAGTCCATAGACTTTGGAAAGAACAGCTGTCTTTGTGAGATTCCAAATGCAGCCAAAAATGGTTTAAACTCTAGATTACAATTATTGCAGTAGGCTGTAGGGAAGTGCAGTATCTATCTTTATGGCTGAATTTGTAGTATTTCTATGAATGCTGAAGCATTTATATCTGGCAGTTGCGTGCTGTTTGAAACTCCATGGTAGTTTTTCTTTAGCTGAACTAATAACAGATAGACTGATAAGAAATAGAAATCTGCTTGCACTTACTACATGAACTTGATTTTCTGCTTCAATACCATCCTGCCATTTTACTTCCTCTGTTAGTGAATGTGAGCTATTTTTAGGGGATGTGAACTATTATGGATTTGTAGGTATTCATTTCGTTATATTACACTTTCTGGCAGCATTTTTTTTCTGCAACAGGGAATATAGAAGTGTAGTGGGTTTTTGTTTTAAATACTGGTAATGAATAAATAAATAAAAATTACTCACTTTAAAGTTCATGTTATTTCAATGTAGATTTCTGGGCTTAGTGTTTATATAAAGTAAACAGTAACTTCCAGTTTGTGAATGTTATTGTTCCTGTTACTGCAATTTACTGGAATAAATAAGGTCAGATTTACTGACTCATTTTAAGGATATTTTGGGAGTTTTTTTTATAAGTTGAGCAACTGTTCTGGGGTTTTTGTTGTTGGTTATATTCTATTACTGCTCACGTCATCCTTGGCAGCTATTTCTGTCCACCTTACTACCATGCTGTTCTGGATCCATGCATGTGGGTGGGTGCTTTTTGCTAGCCATTTTTTCAAGACTCATGTTAAATCTTTTTCCTATCATTACATCTACCATTCTCCAGCTTCCTAATGAGGTGCATTACTGGGAAAGTTCTTCTATAACTGAATTGGGATATAGAATTTTGCTTTATAGTATCTGCCATGAATTCTGTAGATCCAGGAGGTAGTCTGTGAGAACTGAATGTGCTGCTGGACCTACCTGCATAGAGCTGGGTCTGCCTTCACCTACAGACCTTCAGAGTCCCAGGTGTCTAGTAGGACTCTCTTTTCCTCAGAGAGGCTGTTGCTGCATTTCAGCTGTGTAATGCATTAACTAGACTACTGCTATGTCCCCTTTATCCTCTGCCACTTTGAGGAGAAGGTGTGCTGAATGCTGCTGCCCTGAACCCAGTCCCAGAACTTGTTCCTGCAGAGATTTCTTCTGCCTTCGAGACTTGAGCTGAGCAAGGAAGCATAACATAATTTAAAGCAAACAAACAAAGTAACTCTCCTTCCCCTCCCCAAAAATGAAGCTCTTCTGGTATTGTCACACTATAGGCATATTTAACTGAAAAGTTAGTGCAGGCTTAAAGTCTTCTGACAAGTTTTACTATATGACCACCTGTTTGAATAAGCTCTTGTGGAAGAAGAAAGAGACACCTGTATCAAAATCTGTTAAAATACTGATCAATGAAAAAAACCTTTGTGAGAGAGGATTGGTTCATTGAGTCTTGTTCCTGCTGTTACAGGCATATTACTTGATAGTACAGTGCTCATATGTTTACCAAACTCTCTCTGTAAGATTCTTGCCTCTTACTGTACCCATCCTATGTCTTTCTTTCCTGGTGGTAAGGAGCATTCCAATTTCTGACGTGTTGTCGGTAGTTTAACCATACTTGGTTCTAGTCCCTGTTAAAATAATTGAAAATTTAAGTAGTTCTTGTGTTTTTCAAGATTTACTGAATCAGTAAGAGAGACGTTTACAGTTCCCTCAGAATGCAAATACACTGAGCTTTTTCTGGTGTCCTGTCACATGAGGAGTTGCCTCTCCCTTCAACCATTTGCTGGTGAGACCTTTAGACTTAATGCTGAGGATTTTTGTATTGATTTCTTAGGTGAAATATTGACTAGTGAAATAGTCTGGTCTCTAATCCCATTTTGTCTCTCATAACAAGTTTCCTACCCACATGAAAATTATTCATTTCCACCTCCAGCATCCTCAATAATGCTGGC
This sequence comes from Sitta carolinensis, assembly GCA_032173965.1. Classification (NCBI taxonomy): domain Eukaryota; kingdom Metazoa; phylum Chordata; class Aves; order Passeriformes; family Sittidae; genus Sitta; species Sitta carolinensis. The sequence goes on along the minus strand of CM063284.1, from coordinate 93,252,642 downwards.
ACATGTTTTAGGGTACCCAGCTGTGTTAAAGCTAGGATTTCTTTCACCTGGAGCTAATATTTTCCTCATCTAGAAAATGAGCTACAACATTGAGAAATTAAGTCATGTTGGTCTGATGTGATTTTCCTCATTGGTGTTGGCAAGCTGATGCTGTGTCTAATTCTGCTTTCCTTTAGACTTTCTTTAATTATGCCTGCCTTTACAACAAACGTGTTCCAACGCCCTGTGTTTCTACTGAGGTGTTTTTGTGAGCAGTAGTTGCCCGGATGACTTGGCTTTGCTTGCCACTTCCTCTGCAATGTATTTTTTCAAATCTAGTTACTGCATTTATTGAATATTTTCAGATCATATACCACCCTATACTTAATAGTTTTATTAAAGCCCTCACACCTAGTCCTGCAATTTCATTTGTCAGTTCTTTAAGAATCCACTGATGATTACTGAGGTTTTTTCTAGTTTTGAATGGATTAAGCTCTTGAGTTTTGCTGCTGTTTTCATGTTCTTTGCCTTACAGACATCTTGTATTTCCCAGGCTGTAAAATAAGAAAGTTAATTCCATTTTGAGACTATTGAAAATGGGCTGTAGGGCATCTTGATGCTGGATGCTCTGCACATGTGTTTTGGGATGCCTAAGTGAAATTTTCATTTCATTGTTTAAAAGTAAGCATATCGATGCTGTGGAAAATACAAAACTGTGTCTTCATTTCCCTTTTCACCCTAATGGAACATTTCTCCTGCTCACCCCTACATGGCTCTGTGTGCTCATTCATGCTAAGCAGGAGTGGCAATAATTCCTCTTCCCAGTGCTCACTCCACCATTCAACAAGTACCATCCACCAGGCAACACTGCCAGCCACCTTGTCCTTTTGCCTATCAGGGAAGTTGTGCTTGTGCTGCTGCTTGCTGAACTCTTGCAATTGAAAAAAATTCAACAAAATAGGCAGCAATTTATCTGATGTGTCTCAGGATTTTGCCAGGACAAAAGAGGTAAAGCCACACATCTGGGTATTGAAATGTGGTATTTCTCAACAGATGATAAACCCCAAAAGATGTTCACTGAATGAGTGTAGTTAGGCTAGGAATGGCTTAGATGTGAATGATGAAGAGAGCCAGGCTGACTCACTGAGACAAATTTAAATTACTTGTGTAGTTTTTAGTCCACCATTCAGATTCATAAACACTATTTTCCCAGCTAGTGAGGTGAGTGAAACCTGTTCATTTCTGGTTTCCTTGGGGAACCACAGTGTGGGTAAGAATAGATAAGATAAAAAGATCAAGCCACCACAAAATAAGTGTATTTGAGGAAGAGTTGTGACTTTGCGTGGTGACAAGTTCTCTTAAAATAAAAACATTTTTTAAAAGTGAAGCTCAGCAGATGGCTACATAATCTGTTGTTGAGACTGTAAAGATGGAGGCTGAGGAGACTTCTGGAAGAACCTGACACACCATGACAGAGGAGCAGTGCAGTGTTTCTGCTTTCCTCAGGTTGTTCCTTGCCTTCCATCTGGCCTTCCCAAACCCTAGGGAGCAGACACAAACCCATTAAATTCAGGCTGCTGTTAACAGAGGGAAGCTGGAGAGCTGTAAGCAAGTACAATTTTTGGAGTTCATGAAGTGTCAACTCCCTAGAAAATGCATTTTTCTGTTCTTTTTTTCTCCTGAATTCCTCTGGGGCCTAGGACTAAATCTTAACAACTCTACAAAAAATTTTTAGATCTTAAACTTTTAAAGATCTAAAATTATTTCAAGATTTTAGAACGTAGAGTTTTAGAACCAGAAGAAGTGAGGAGGGAAGGATTGTCCTCCTCAACAGGAGAATTTGTGAAGTGACGATGATGCTATTACTTAAACAACTGCCTGCTTGGATTACTGTTGGAGAGGCTTGTTGGACTCTTAATGTTTTTTGTCATTGCCGAGCCAACTCCTTTAAGCCTTCCACAGAGCAGAAAAGGAAAGCCTTGCTCCCATTTTCAGAAATATTTGAAACCTACTGTTGCCTCAAGCTTTAGCTTCCTGTGCTGTGTGGTAGAGTGTCTGATAATGAAAGATGAAAGCTTTCTATTTTTGTCTTGTGAATGTAGCTCATGTTTCATGGGCCAAACTGGTTGGGTTTTGTGTGTTCCTTTTTGGTGCTGCCTTTATCGTGAGGAAGGGGGAGGAGGAAATAGCAACTTCACTGAGGTGCTAAATTCAGAGTGGTTAGAAGTGAGGATGTGTATCTTGAGCTTTTCAGACTCAAGGCACCTGAAGAGGCTAAATTGTGACCAGGCATGGTTGAGTTGAAAGGACAGTTCCTGGGCACCAGAAACTCTCTGGTCCTTTACCCCAGTGAGTATTCAAGTGGCACATTTGTGCACCTTGTGAATGCAAAGACAGTTTTTCTCTCTTTTTCATTTGAAGTGTACGGTGCAGACACAGCTGTCACTGGTGTGGTCTGATCTAGTCAAACTTAAAATATGCATTAAAAATTATGATTGATTTTGGCTGGTTTACTTCCGTATGCCTGGTACACTAAAGAACCTAATACAAAAGTTTTTGTATACATAGAATTATTCTCAGAGATGAGGAACAGTGGATTTGTGGGTTTCTTTGCTAGTTGTGCATAGTACAGAGATGTTAAATGAGGCAGGTGTAAAAAGAGAACATAGAGTAAAAGCTATGATGTTCTGTGCCTTGCATTTTCTTCACACATTTTTTTGCCTACGTTTATTTTGGAAACTTGCTTATCTGAACTGTAGTTACCCAAGTGTTTTTAGTGTATAAGTGTAAAAGCAAAATATGATTTGTACTTTCTGTAAGACCTATAGCCCAGCTGCAGAATTAATATATTTTTCATTATAGTTGTTTATACTGGATTGTTCTACCTTACTTTGCTCTCAGATGTTGGTATTTCCACTTTTTTTTTTTAGGTTGATGGAGACCTTCATTAAAAACATTTCTGCACATGTGTTACAGAATGAAATGCCTTATCTGTTCACAGTATCTTTCTGCTGTAGGAATTTTTCTGTGGAGACAGAAGCCTGCATACTTGTGTGTGTAGTGTGAAGTGCTTCAGAGGAGAAGCTCTGTGCTTCAGCACCCATGCCATAGTCCAGCTTGCAATTCTGACTGCAAGCCACAGCCAACAAGTTCTATTGCTCAGCCTTCCCTCTCCTTCTCTCCCAGCTGCTGGCTTCCCAGCCTGCCCGTGTAACTCCTCTGCAAGTGGGATTTGTGGGAGGGAATAACTGCTTAAGCTGTTCTGGCAGAACTCAGGTTAAGTGAATGTTACTGGATTTCACCTCCTCCTGAGCACTGGCACACCTGGACAGCATTCCACACCAAGGATGGCTAAGATCCCCTGCAAAATACTGCTGTTCTCCCTACAAAATAGTTAGGGTTGTTAACACTTACAGTAGGTGCTGCTTTTTTTGATGGCGTGCCCAAGCTACATCTTCAGAGTGCGAATGACTAAGATTTTCAGCACCACACGGCCCTAGTCAAAATGAGCTGGCTAACAGCCTTAGCATATTGACAGTAGGTCCTACATTTTGTGATGACATTATCCAAACTACCATCACATGGAGCCAGGTGTCAAATTCTCTTTTGAAAAAGAAATCATGCTGGTGCTGCTGACAGCAGGCAGCAGCTTCCAGGTAAATCTGCTGGGTTGCAGGCGAGTGTGAGGAGAGTCAGCTTCTGAATGGTTTCAGAGAGCATCCACAGCTCCTTGTCAGGCCCTGCATGTGCAGTACAGAGAGAAACACTCAGCTGCTCGGGCAGCCCTTCCTGCTGAGAGAGTTGTTCTCTGGAAAAAGACATGGCTCACATGAAAGCCTCTGGGGAAAACTTCATTCGCCTTCTTGAGTGTGTACCTCATTTTCCGGAAAGCAAGGGCTGCACTAGGGCACATGCAGCCATCAGAGATTTCATTGCTTAGAGTAAGTGAAAAGATTCCTCCAAGACTAAGAAGATGAGAATAGAGCACAAATAGTGGAAGGTGAGACTTTGTACAAGAACTAACTTGATGTTTGTTCTGCACTATGAGCTCAGTGCTTGTTTTTACCTGGTTATGAAAATATGAAGCTTCTTAGGTTTTGCTGTTTCATACTTACAAGACAGCACAAAGGGTGTCTTACAGTGTATCTTTTTGATCCTGCTTGCTATAATTCAAAGCACTGTATTTCTATGTCCAGAAGACATGAAAGTACATCTTAATCCCAGTCAAAATGCCGAAAAGGAGTATATTTTGGATATCTGAATTTGACGTTTGCTTGAAGTGAGTTGCTTTGTTCTCCCTGTGCTCTGAGGCAGAACAGGTTGTTACACAGGACCTTTGTACACTGACTCCCCTCCTCTTCCAGCAGTTTAGGAAGCTCGTGCAGCCTGCTCTGATACACACTTGAACTTGCATCTTTGTAAACAGGGCTAATTAAGTGCAGCCATTGATGGGGGCCAGAGAGGAAGAATCAAGTGTGGTTTGTGTGGAGGATGCAATGACCTGCTGCGAGGGACAGCATTGGAGAGTAACTGCGTGTGCACAAGCGTGCATGTGTTCAAGCACGTTCCCGAGTTAATTGTCTCTGGAAAAGGAATGGCAGTAAGCTGACCTGATTTCTGGTTAAACAATTACTGAATCTGGTTAAGCTATTGCAGGTGTATCATTCACAAAAATAATGGTTTGTTTTTACAGTGTCAGTTATGTCTGCCCTGCTTATTTAGCATGAGATAGGGAGTTGTTTTGAAGAGCATTGCAGACTGGTTTTGTTTGGCTTCGTACCTACAGCTGTTGCTTTTCCACATGTGCAGGTTTTTTCAACATTGATGGAACGAAATGTTTTGATTTGTACATTAAATGTGTTCACAATTAAAAAAAAAAAAAAAAAAGAAATCCTTGGTAGGACAGGTTCCTAGTGGCTACAGATTAGCTGGAGGAAGGCCAGTGTGGCTCTCTGACTGAACCTAAGAATTGGAAAGCATGAACATGTAAATCTAGAAATACGAAATGCTGCTACTTGGCTATACACAGCTAGAACTGCTTTGTGAGCAGAGTCTGAGTGCATAAAACAGCTGGTGACAAGTCTCTATACGAAAAATGGTTTTGGTTTATAATCCACAACCACTTTCCATGAGTTACAGAGCAAACTTCAATTAGTGTTTGCATTTGGTTTGGTTTGCAGCTCTTTTTTTTTGCTGTTGCTTGGGTTAATTTGTGCTCTTCCCTTTTTTCTGTCTTTCTCCCATCTTACAGTATATAGTGCAGCTATTTCTCTGCAGCCCTACTGTTGGCTTTCTTCTTGTCCTACTTGCTGTTCAGCCCCATGGGGAAGGGGATCAGCTCTTCCACCTGTTGTCCGTGTTGGTAACCAAAGCCACTTCTCTGGACCATGGCAAGGAAGGAAAATCAGTATGGTATCAGTAATGGTATCTGTAAACTCAGAAGTCAGCAAGGTCTCATGCTGCACCAGTGTACATTTCTGTTGCTAAAAGGGGTTTCCCAGAGTGGGCAAGAGCCCTTTTGGACTCAGAAAAAAAGAGATCTGTGTAAAAATCACAAGCTAGTTCTTATTAATCAATGCCTATTTATTAATGGTTCTGTCTTTGTGACAAGTTAGGTTTGTGGAGAGAGAAGTGACTATAGGAATCAGCACAGAATTACTGTTAAGTGGTGTTACTGAAAACACCTGCAATCATTAATGAGCTTAATGAATTTTCAGTGTAATGTATTTATTAAAGAAAACATGACTGTTTTTTCTTTGCTAAGAGACTAGTAAGAATGGACAGCATTACCTCTAATGTCAGATTGACCCTAATCAAAGGCAGAAGACATGTCAAGTAGAAAATAACTGCTTTGTTATTTTATTTTTTGTTTGTTTGGGTTTGTTTTTTTTTTTATTTTTTTGATACCCCTGATCATGTTTGGCATCACAAATCTCAACTGTTTAAAAGTTTCCCTGTGGAACTGAGAGAGAAATCATGACAGTTCAGCGAAAGTGAATATATGAAAATGTTGAAATGTGTATTTGATGTGAGAACATTGGAAACACATCCAGAAAGGAGAGGTAGTGCTGCCTGGAATACTTGTCTTTGTAGAAAGGAGATTTTATTTCTGCCCTGTTTTTCTGAATGTTCTCAAGGTTTTAGATGAGTTTTGTGTTTTGTAATGCACAGTGGTAAAAAGCAGAGATGAACTATTCTGATGATAATATTTGATAGTTCATAGAGACACATTATTTAATATCTTTGCTTAGCAAATTTAATTGTTGCTGATGAAAATTAGAAAGTTAGTACTTTCATGACTCAAGGCAAACAACTTTGAACAAGCCCATTCCTGAAGTTTTCAATTTTAGCAGATACCTCAAGTCAGACAAAACTTCAAATGCATGACTCCTGGCCTTCAGCTAGAAGTGTTGTGTTGTTCCTAAGGGTACAAAACAGTTTATTTTATGTTTTGGGCAGTGAGTCATGGCAGAAAAGCAATAGTACTTCTTAGCAGTAGTCAGTAGTGCTTTACCTTGTAAAGGTAAACTGACTAACAGTGATTTTGTGGACAGTGATGGAGCTCTTGCACCCTTAGCTATCTGTGGGAATGGGCTTTGGTTTGATGTCGTGGTTTTACTCATAAAAGATGATTAAGTGATTCATAAGGTTTCTTTTGCTGGTGTGTTTTACCTCCTCTGGAGTTACTGGTGACAAAGAGCTGTGAGTTTCCACAGTTTTGGTACTGGTTACAGACAGATAAGGCTGGTGATGGATTTAATCTCATTGTAGGTAAGTCATGGGACTGTGCAATGAGCTGATAAGCCTGGCCTGGTTCAGCACGCTCTTCTGTTCCTCATGCCCCTACCAGGACTTGCAAAATGTGCAGGCCACTGTTACTTCCACCTGCCTGGTCAGCCAGGTCACCAGTGCTGTGTACTACAGTCATGTGGGTGTCCAGCCTCTCCATGAGACTAGTTCAGCATCTGTGCTATCAAGTTTCTGTCCATGTGGTTTCCAACTTCTCATTGCATTTAAGGTAAAATAAAAGCGTCTTGTCATCACAACACAGCCTCATGAAATTACAGGTGTTTTGCAAGACCTCTGGTAGGAAGGAAGGGGATGTGAGCACTTCCTGTATTGCAGTAGTTGTGGATCTGGAAGAGAAATCTTGTTCTCACCTGCTCTTCCAGGTAAAACACTTGTGCCTGCACAGAGTTGGCAGCAACAGCCATCAATTCAAGCTGCCTGCCTGCAGGTCTGAAGTTGTTCCTTCCTGTGTGGGAGGGAATTTTATGCTCTGGGATAAGTATTCTGGCTGCACATGTGTGACTGCCTCTCTGTGGCACCCTCAAGACCAGAGGTAAGTGGGGCATTTCAGTTTCCTAAGCTTCCACATGTGGGGTTTCTCAGGCTGTGGTGATATCGAGATGCGAAGGTGTGGGGCTTTGCCCAGGTGATTCCAAGTAAGGGGTGGAACAGTGTAGTGGATGGTTGGCATGTCTTTGGAACTGCTTCCTCAGGGGGCGTCTCTTTGCTCGGGCAGCAGGCACCAGGCAAGGAAAAACACAAAGTGCAAGTATTTCACAGTTCATGGGGCAGCTGGGCAAAGGACTAAGTTCCCTGATGTCTCCTTCTCCAGAGGCATGGATTTTTTATTGTGAAGGGTGTGGACTGCAGCTGGCTTCCCCAGCGACCCTGCTTGTCTGCTGATAGTGTTGTAGATGGAAGATAAATTGCTCATCATTGCAGTCTGACAGCTGCCTAGAGAGCAGAGTAGAATAAATTCCTGAACTTCTTCCTTAACTATTTCATTTACCTGGGTGGATGTTCACTACTGAATGTTTAACTCCTTTACAGGAATGAACAGTAATAGAATTATCTGCCATGTTTATTTCATGTATTTTTAGCATCCTAGCTAACAGAGCAAGTATGCTGTTTATTTCTCTCAGGAAAAAATGTAGATAGTTAAAATAAGCTGGAAATGCAGTCTTACTCTACTTGGTAGAGGCTGTCGCCTTGGGCTGTGGCTTATCTTATTAACCAACCAAGAAAACTGCAGTTTTCCATCTTTGCTCTTCATCAGGTAGATTACCATTCATATTATTTATCTGCAGTTGTTCAGGGCAACAGTGGGTAGGGTTTTTGTGCATTTCTGGTGTATTTACACAAGGCTGCTCTCTGATGATTGCAAACTCTGGAGTTGGGTCTTTAAATGCACGTGTTGATGGACAACTTCTCTGTAATTAAATAAGAAAATGCCCCTTTCTTTCGGCAGGGGGTTTTGCTTACCTTGTATTGTGCCATTCAGTTACCTATTGAGGTGTTTATGCAGTGAATGTGCTGTGGTAACAACAGGCTGTTGGAAAAATTGGTAGGAAAACAGTAGCCTGAAATAAAATACTTTCTGGAGGCCTCTCAAGGGTGGTTAATAGACAGTTCCTGAGTTTTTAGCTGTTAAAAGTCTGCTCAGAGCTCCAGCAAAGTTACAAAACATGTTTTGTCTGGCAGTTGTTGTGTGGATCAGTGAGCCAAAGGGTTATGAACAGTTAAAAAAACCCCTTTCTGACAGAGTTTGGGCCCTTGTTTTGGAAAAGCTGTTTGTTGAGAGAAAGAATATGAAGGAGATGGGTTTCTCCCAGACCTCCATTACAGGAGTTTGAGTCACTCCTTGACTCCTTTGAGGTAAGTGGGATTTGGGATATGTACTTGTTGTTTCAAACCCATACTCCTCTATTTTGTTTTTCTACTGATAAGATTCATTAGTGGTTGGAAAAGGCGGCTTGGCTGCTAATTTAGCATGACCGTAACTTTTCAGGAGGGAGAAGACTCGGGGTACAGAGTCCTGGGAGAAGGCCAGGGATCTGCAGGCACCCCAGGCTGCACAAGGTCTGAGCAGGAGAAGGCAGGGACCCACTGATAAGCTTGGGATCTCAGAGAGGTGCTCTGGCAAGGGCTGGAGTGCAGCCCACACATGCAGACTCCAAACAATGACTCTGTGGCCACCTTTGCTATTTTTAACAAAATTGTGACGCTCCGTGAATGTATAAAAAGGAGACTCTGGCAAATGTTTTCATTTGAAATGTCTAATTTTAGGTTTTAATTTATTAGACCATTTTTCTGAAGATGAGACTCAATTTTTTTTCCGATGTCTTTTGTTTATTTAGTACCTTGAAAAAGAAGATTCTTTTATAAAATGAAATGTCATGGCTGTACACGGTTCTGGGACAGATGCTGTATGTTGTCATGTTATTCTCATTGGAAAGCAAACATAGATATTGTTACAGCAGTGTTAAATGCTGTGACTAACCTAACATACTTTATTACATACTGTTCAAGATTTTATGCAGCCAAGCATGTTATCATCTTTCACTGAAAGAATGTTTACTACAATTTTATATTAGTAATCTGCGAGGGGTTGCTAAGTGTACATGACAAATGGATTGCTTCTTGCAGTAATGTGAAAATAAATTGTAAGAAATTCTTGACAGTCTTCTGCTCCTTTAGTACTGAAAAAGTCCTGTGAAAATAAATCTGTGTATCCTAGTGTATTTTCTCCCTCCACTGTAAACTTGTGGGGAGGAGGGGAACCAATGGAGACAACACCCAGTCTCAAAAACATGTTTATTTAGTTTTTCTCTGTTTAATTGCTGATGGCTTTAAAAGTAAGAGAACTGATCAGGTCTTACGTTTACTTGGTTTTCCCTTTCTATTTAACCAGCTGCATAGCTGATCTGTATTTTCCTTTGTATTAGATAGAGGCTTTTTACTCTTCTATCCCAGGTAGACACAATGTCTTCTTCCATGGTACTGTGAAGTTGACCATGTAGGTGACCTCTGCTTTTTAATTTGCTAGCAAAACAAACTTTTTGTGAGCATATTCAAGCATATATTTGTTTTCTGATTATGGTTTACTTTTTTAAAAAAGCAGCATGAACCTTTTAGAAAACTGTCTTAAGTATAAATGTACTTGTCTTGGGTGATGCAATAGCTAAAGGGGAGCTGAAAGAGCTGTTTGGAAACCACCTGTGTAACTGTGGATAGCAGGAGTGCCAGATTTACAGACCACTTGACCAAAACTATGTATTTTGTGTATGTTAGGGCATATGAACAAGGCATGCTACCAAGTTAATTTGCCCAAACTGGAAGCTGATTTTACAGTGAACTCATTTCTTTGCTTCAGCGTTCTTAGGTTTGCTTTAGCATCAATACACGTGGGAGGACATTTTCTTTGGATCCTGCATTAAATTATTCTGAAGAGGCCCTGACAGTGAGAGGAGTTGAATGTCTGTCTCCTCATCTATCCTCTTAATGGGCCTCACACTGTGTATTTTTGCACCTGTTTGAAGCAGTGATATTAGTTTTCCAATTACTTCTCGAGCTCTTTGACGGTGCCGATGAGCAGTTACGCAACATGTCTGAGTTGCTTCCTTTTTCCCAAGAGTGAGCAAGGACTGACAGAACAAGTATTGGCTTCTTTGTACAAATTAACTCTTAAACTGAAATGTGGAGCTCATGCTGTGGATATTTTGAACAGGTCCCTGATTAATAAAGATGAGAGGTTACAGCTATTAAGGAAAAGATGGATCCTAGCACAGTGTCAGAAGAGCTGGAGTTTGTTCTGAAAGTTGAGTACAAGTTCAGGTAGCATTTTGTTTTTCATCCAGTGTAGGAAGCAGTGACATTTTATTTATTTAAGATTAATCAGCCCAAATAGCGCTGATTGTTCTAGTGTAGGGGTTAAACAAATATAAACCCTTGTGTGGGCTTGTTACTCTGCTACTTAAGAGCCCCAGTGATCTGTGTTTCTGGCCTCCAGCATTTGTTTTTCCTTCAGGGACATCCACCATGCCTGTGCTGCTCTTTGAACAGGGAGCAACTTTGCCAGATTTATCAGCAGATGCATCTCCAAATGAGTTGTCTGTGTCTGGTGGGCTGCTGGGGCTGAGCTGCCAGCAAAGGGCTGCCAGGGCTGGGTCTGTGTACCTGGATCACAGGATGACTCAAAGTCATGCAGCTGTGGTGCATCACTAGGTGCTTAATTACATTGCCCTTCCTCCTGTGCTCTTTCCTGCAATAATGATACCCATGTCATGGCTGGTCCTTTCTAAGGAAAAGTTAGGCTAGGATTCTCTTCTCTCTTTGGGGGTTTGTCCTCTTGGGGAAAAGCGAAAGAGTGGTAATTAAAATCATGGAACTTGTCCATCTCTCAAGGAAGGCCCTTCTTCCAATACAAGATGCCTAGCAAACTCTGGCTGTGCCCATTCTAGGAAGTTGCCATTTCTGTCTGCCACCTGCCCCTTTGGCAGAGGTTACAGCTCCCCTGTTGGGGTTGGTGGCATAGGCATGGCAATAGACACCTGTGTCAGGTGCTGGAGAACTGATTCGGCATGTGTGCACATGGTGGGAGCTCCTCTGCCTGGCTGAGCCACCTGAGCAGCTGGCTGGCTCTGGGAGTGCCCTGCAGCGTGGTGGAACTGGGGGAGAGTGGGCTCAGCCTCCCTGGGTTGGCTGTGTTATGCTGGATTAGATGGGTTACACAGCTGCATCCTAAGACTGTGTTTTGGCATGTGCATGGAGGCTTTTCACTTCTAATTGATTTCCCTCACTTTCTTGCCTGCTTCGTGCAAGTGTGACCCAGAATGGGAGTGCCAAGTCTGATGGGATGCTCTTTGCTTTGCAAGCAGTTTTATGTATTATTCCAGGGTGTTAATTTATTTCCCTTTTTTAAAAATTAGAAGAATTTTGATCTTGGACTGAATGATTTAAATTTCCTGCTGCTCACCTAGTGGATGTAGTTGGGTCTTGGAAGTGAGCACTTTATATGCTAGAAGAGGAGGTAGATTTTGTTTCTAATGCTGGATCATCCTCAGATATTTCTGTGTGAATATGAGGTTAAAAAAAAAGGCACATGTATTTGTGTGACTGTTGTAAAGCTTGATGTCTTCCTCTTTAGTGTCCCAAATTGTGTGTAGCTATTACCACCCCCACTGCCATCTGTTTTAATTAATAGCAAGGGCAAGACAGAGATGATTGTTGAACTCTAGACTTCCCTTTGTGTGTGTTTTTTACAGATTTGCTGACTGTATTTTGATAACAAAATTGATTTCTGAAGCTGTACCAGAAAGATACCAGTTTTATGAGTTGTGGAGATAACATTGATTATAATTTTTACTTTGTTTGTGTCTTTTAAATACATTAGCTTTTAAGTCATCCTTTCCTTCATACTTTTCAGATGGCCTCATTTGTTCGTAGGTTCAAAAGGTTTTTCTCTTCTCCAGGAATCAGCAAATTAAATACAAGTCAGTGTGGTTTTTTTTTTTTGGTGTTTTTGTTTTTTTTTTTTTTTTTTTTTTTTTTTTTTTCTTCTTTAAAAATGTTGGTTACCTTGTATTTGTAGTCTGTGTTAGATTGATGGAATGGACCAGAAAATACTTGAATCACTGCTCCATTATAAAAGCAGTACTAGCTGTATGTACACAGGAGTAAATGCACTGCAAGGGATGGCATTTCAAACTAGTAGAGTGGAATAGAACACAGCACTGTATCATTTAACGTGTGGTTCTGCAGCCATCTATGCATTTGCTAATTAAGAGGGGTGGGGTTATAACATCAACAGAATGAAATTAGAGAATCAAAACACGTTCCATGGTAAAAGTGACCTGGAAAGAAATATTTTCACTCAGTTTTATGTTACCACTTTTTCATTCATTGCACATACACACATCCCCGACTGAGATGTTTTTTTGTCTTGTTTGTTGGTTTCAGAAGCTTCCTGGCTTTCACTAAGAATTATTTAGTGTCCCAGATCTGCCAATTATGAGCTTCTCAAGCTATGGGCACAGGAGCAGAGGGACAAACCTCCAGGCAGAAACATGGTGCAAATAGCACTGAAGCAGCTGCAGACAAAAGGGCAGGCTGTGCATTTGATAAGTAAGAATTCAGTGTACTAGAATTGCAACATAGGCATATGAAAGGTGACAAATTTAGCCCAGGGTAAACTTGCCTTTGGGAGAGAGCTCAGTCCCTAGTTAGAGTCAGGTGTTCAGAGCTTTCAAATCAGGACTGCTTGACTTGGCACAGATTAACCCTTTTGTGAACCTCTGTACTCAATCTTGGCAACCCCCATGTATTTGAGTTTCTTGAGGTAGGGGGAAACCAGAACTCGGTAGAATACTGAAGGTAGGTATGGTGTGTTTCTCCTGGATTTCCAGGCCTTTAGTGATCCAGGTGAAACCATGGATGCTGGATATCTGGGGATCACAGCCACTCTTTTAAGTTTACCTGAACTCAGTAGCAAAATCCAGTATATCTTGCTTGAGCTGTGTGTGTAGCATGTCTCAAGCATGTTGAGTGAGCATGAGCAGAGCTGCTAACAGTAGGACAGCCCAGGCTTCCCAGATGCATTCAACTTGCTGTGTGTAAGTGTAATCTCTCTTGTTTCTACATAGAAAAAATCTTACAGAACCACAGCTGAAGAGGTTGCTCAGCCTCAGCCTAATGTTTCTTCTTTCCAGTTCTTCCCCAGAATGTTGGCATGTTGCAGGCAAGTAGCAGCTTCAGACAGTATAAATAAAAATCATTGTCCTTAACAATGAAGATTTTTCCATGATATTGAAGTCTTTGGACAGATTAGACAGCTTGCTGGAAGCAGAAATGTGGCAAAGACTAGAAATTGAGTGAAGAGGAAAAACTGTTATGTTAGTCCTTAAGCTGAATTACCTTGCCATTTGTCACTTCTGTAATGTTTTTACTTTGTATTAAATCCTCTTTCTGATTTGATTGCAAGGAAGTATTTCATGTGCCCCTCCCCAGGAATCCTACCCTATTATGAAAGTGATGCTTCTCCCTGCGTGGCTGTGTCTTACATCACATCTGCATTTGGTGACCTCACTTTTTTTTTAGCTGTTGCTGCACTGCCTCTGTGCAGGACTCCTTGAAGCCTGTGGTCTGTAGGCTTTGACCCCAAAGGAAGGAGCATTATTGAGTACCTGTGTTTTCCAGACAGCTGTGATTCCTTCATCATTTGTTTATAGTCACATGATTGTTGCAGCTAGGGTCAGATCACATAATGTGAACCATGAGGAGCCAGTGTAGCTTGCGTTTTTTTCTAGCTAATTTACCAGGCTCCAGAAACTTCATAGAATTGATTGATTTTTACCACTAGTGAGTCAATGATGTACTTTGAAAGCTGTTATGTATGTGGCTGCAGGAAAGTGAAACTACCCCCTCTCCCCCACCCACTTTTGCATATTTGAAAGCAGAATTCTTCAGACTTTTTATTAGCAACCACAACAGATGCTTAGCTTCTGAAACTGCTCTGAGGCATGAGATTGAGAGGAGCTGAGGTTACAGGCTCGATGCTGATATTGTTGGATGAAACACTGTGGTCTTTATCATGCAAAGAGTGGGCATCGATATATTATTTTAAAACACTGGTATTTGACATCTCTTCTTGAAAGGGTTATATCTACTTGCTTCTGTCACTTTTAGATTAGGGCCTTAACCACATGTCTGTGTATGTTAACAGCTTCTAGGGTAGGAGTGGCCTCATTAAAAATGTACTTTATGATCATGATGATGTATGTGATTATTGGAGGCAAAAAGCCAGATTTTGTTTTTTCTGTTAAACATGTTGGGTAGTGAGCACTCTTGCTTTTTTAGCTTGAGCAAAGCAGTGTCTCCTGGAGCTTCTTTACTCAGCCTGAATTAGATGTCAATAGAGTGTCCTATTGTTTTCACCTCCCTTGACCTCTGCTTTTAGGAGATATCTGTACTTGAAGACAGAAGATCTCTTAAGTTCCCATCTAATTTATGAGCAAGGGGAAGGTAGTGGCCTTTTGAGAACTGGTGTGAGCTCTGCCATGCAGCTTTGAATTTGAAAAGTCATTCCATCACAGACATATTGATGAGGATGCTTTCTGCTCCTTGTCTTCATTTCTTGGTGCACTTGTGTGAGAAATACTGGAGTTTAAGGAAGGGAAAAAGAAGACGACTGTATCTAGGCTCAAGAAAATGAGAAATGATGATGTAGACAAATTGACTGATTAGAGGACCCTGACAGAGAAGACATGGAAGATAAAGCTGAGGGTTTTTTTCAGTATTGCAGTTGTGGGTGGGAGGTTTTGAGTTTTAATGGCTGTGCTTTACCGGCGTCATTAATGTTCTCATCTGAATACTGAAGTTAATTATCTAGTAATACAAGTGTTTGTGTGTGGGCAGGGCTCAAATCTTCCATGTATCTGATAGTCTGTTGAGTAAAATTTTGTGCAAATCTGCTAACAAGACAGTGATCATTTATTTATGGCACGTTTGGAAACTTAGCCGTGTAATTCAACATCTTTACAGTGCTTTCTTTAAAACTTCTAAGTTTAGTTGTACAAAAGTCCTGTGTAGATATTAAGTATCAAAGCTCAACAAAAGGAGAAGAAAACATTCAGAACTTCAAGCAATGAAAGATCTTGAGAAGAGATGATAAACAAGAAGTGGGTAGAAAAATCGTGATGACACACATGAATCAGCTATTTAGGCAGCACAATTAAATGACATTTTTCTTTCTGACTTCTGTGAGAATACCAGCAAATTTGACTGAATCCAGGTGAGTTATCGAAGTGGTTGATGGTTGATGTATAACTCCAGCAATAGTTAATCAATGTTACTGTGAATTTTGGCTAAAGATAATAGTCACATTAGAAGGAAATTTAGCTAAACTTGTGTATATATATTAATGCCATACTTATTAACTGGCATAAACTTAAAATTGCACTTGTTCTTACAAACTAAACTTAGATGGACCATGGTGGTTTAAAACCTACCATCTAAAAAGAGCAAAGGCCATAATTCTCAGGTTTACTTTCTTTTCTGGCAGACTGTGCTATATACCTCCATAGAGAAAATTAAGATAGTCCACAAACTGAAGAGCTTGTAAATCATTACTCTAGATAAAATGATAAAGCCCAGGAAGATCTACAGAAGAGTTTACTCTACCCTTCTGTAGCTTGCTCTGACAAGCAGAGTTGTAAGTTCACAACTTAGAAGAAGTAAAGTAGTGAAGTAACCTTTTTAAAGTTCTCTTCCTCTCCCTAAGACTCTTGTGTTCTGAAATGAGCAATGGTTAAATAGCATCAAGCACGTGGATCAATGCTTATAAAAGCAAAATTCACACATTCTCTGTTCTGAGAGAGAGTTTTACTTAGAACACTTTTGCATTAGAATCTTGTGAAAGCTTTCTGGGGAAGCAAACTGATCTTTTTGCCAAATTTTCAGAGGCACAGGTAGTTTAAAAACTACTGAAATCTTTTGTATATCAAAAAGTAACTTGATACTGCGTGTTGGGTACCAAGTTGCATCAGTTGTTATATTTAACTCATAAGTTTGAAGTGCAGAATCCTTTACTGGTTTTTCCATTCAGTGAGTTGTAATTTCCTTCTTTTTGAGCATAGTTTCTGACTTTTTTTTTTTGTTATTTTTTTACATTTGGCTGTTAAAAATTGATGTTGTTCTTGGGTAAGTGGGGATGTTTTGTTATTACATGCATTTTTCCAGGTTATTGCATAGGCAGTATTAGTGTGATACACTCAAGAATCTTTGCAAAACCAGTAATTATGAAAATGGCTTTTTTATTGGAATATTGAATATTGATTTTTAATAATTAACAGCATTAGATAATTGGCATCGTAAGACTTTTAAAAATCAGCAGAAAGAAAAATAGCCCTCCGTCAGTGGTTACTTAGTGGGTTTTGCCCAGCTCATACAGCCTGTACTTCTTAGGTAGACCAAGATAGTGTGCATTTGGAGAGTGGGGGAGACTGCCAAGTATTTTTTTTGCAGCATGTTGGAGGCAAAATTGCTTTTCTGGAATGTGGCAATTCCTGAATTTCTGTCTAAGGGGAAGCCAGATGCAATCAGCTGTGTCTGTCACTGCCTGAAGCTGACCTGGTTGCCGGGTTTCCTGCCTGTTGGATATGGAGTGGGTGCAGGGAGGGGCCTTTGTCTGGTGCAGAATTTCCTAGAAATTAGAATACAAATGCATCCAGCATCGTGCACCTGCATGACAAGGAAGTGGGAACAGTGTTCACAGCTCAGTTATTTAGCTGCCCTGGCTGTAAGAGTAAAGCGCATGACAGAGAAACATATTGTGAGTTTTCTCCAGGAGATGGTAGCTACTCATCAGCTGAGTGGGTGAGTGGGTGGTTGGCCCTGGGTAAGCCATCAGGGGGTGCCCCAGCCACATCTTCAGCTCCCACCACTTTTATTATTAAAGTATGAGAGCTATGGGAAAGCTCCATACTGGAAAGGGCCCCTTTCACTGCCTGTTTCATGCAAGGATAGCTGTGGGCAAGTGCTTTCTTGAGCAGGGACAGGGGAGAAGTTTGCTCCCTTTTTGCCATTTCTGGAAGGTGCTTTAAACTCTGAAAGAAAATATTTCTTTAGCAGAAAAGAAATGTGATACATTAGAAATAAAATAGCTGTAAAAGAGATGATATAAAATGTAAAATAGTATAACAAAATGTCTTGAGTTTGAGGGCTGTGAGTATAGAGGTGGCTTTTAAGGATTTTAATTGGCCAGGTAGCTGGTTTCAGCACTCAGGCACCACCCCTCTCTTGAAAGATTGATGGTCTTAAGATATCAAAGTATATAAAGATTAAGTCTTGCAGTATAGCTGAGGTGATTAGGGATGAAGTGGCTGTCACAGTCGTGTAAGTTCCAGTGGGTACTTCCTATTTTACAGATGATAGAGATGGGAAAGGAGTACTGTGGGGGAGCAAGAGGAAGAAAAGGAAATCAAGACTGCACCTGAGGACAGTAATGAGGCTCCTGTAGTAGTGTGGAGGAGATCTTAGATCCCCTCTGGACCTAGTGGTCTCGCACCCAGAGCTGTGTTTTTTTTGAGAAAGAACTGCCTTGGCTTGGGGGAGTTTATAATTCTCCGCCCATTGGTTTGTGTTTGTGTTTCAATTTGTGTATTCTGGGAGAGTACACGAAAGACTTAATTCTACAGATATATGAAGTGGATATCTTTCTCTGGCCCTTAGCTCTTGGGGCTATCCAAGGTCAATTTTTTTTTGAAACTGTGGTTTGTGGCAGTGGCTATTGAAGAAAACTGTTCTACTGTGCTTATTTAATTTATTTGAATATTAAGTGTAGCTAAATGCATTGCACTTCAATAATTGAATCCTTATTTAATTGTTGGTAGCTAAAAGCAAATAGGAATATCTATA
This sequence comes from Sitta carolinensis, assembly GCA_032173965.1. Classification (NCBI taxonomy): domain Eukaryota; kingdom Metazoa; phylum Chordata; class Aves; order Passeriformes; family Sittidae; genus Sitta; species Sitta carolinensis. The sequence continues at coordinate 93,234,462 of CM063284.1, read as the reverse complement.
GAAGAGTTTCTTATAAAATGCTTTGTTGTGGATCAAATTGCACTTCCTCTGAACCTGGGGTTTTTGTTTTGTTTCCTGTTCTTTAAAGTTCTTCATTATGGTTGCTGTGACACACTTAGAAAGAGAGCACTCCCATCACTAAGGATCACTGCAAAATGTTTAATCTGGCATTTCTAAGTGATGAAATTAAAGAAGATAAGAATAAAAGCACTGTAATAGCAAAATCTATTTCCAGCTACTTCTGCATAGAGACAGCATCATTTGCAGCACGCCAAAATGCTTCCAGTTTTAACTGCTGTGCGTAAACACAGAGAGAAGCTGTGCAGGAAGAGGGAAGGTGTATGGCTGTTCCTTATTATTAACACCATGGACAGGTAATAGGAGGGTTGTGCCTAAAGGGTGCCTGTAGGATCTTTTTGTGATGGAGAGAAGTAGTACAAGAGTGTTAAAAATTGTTGACCAGAAAATTCTGGAGTCCAGGGTGTTTGAATTACAAGTCAACAGAATGTTTTCAACCTGCTTTTTAACCAAGTATTGGGGGTCTAGAACATTGTAAAAGGTGAGTACTTGGGGAAGGTATCCTGCTGAGGCACATTGCATCCTGAATTTCAGCACTGAATCTGTATAATGGCTATTTACAAATAAGAGAAAAAATTGGGGGAAAAAATGAAATAAAGTATATTAACACTAATGTGCTAGTGACCTGTTTTTGTGCAATGTAGGTACAGAGAAGGAAAGCCCCCTTTGGGTGTTACAACTCATAGATGTATAACACCTCAGTTACAAGTGAAGGTATGGGGTTGAGCCTGCTCCCCTCCTCTACCTACCTCCAGTGCCATGGGGAGGACTTTGAATTGTTGAAATTCAGCTGCTGATTTGTATTTTTATGGCTCAGAGCAGACTTAAATACTACTGTAGGTGGGTCTTCTGGTATTTAGTGTTTTACTGCATTATGGTGTTTTGTTGTTGGGAATTGTGTGGTGGTGAGCAGGATGACAAGGAAGCTTTGCAGTCTTCAGAGGATTGTGTTGGCCCTAGTGCTCTGTGTTGGACATCCCTCAATGCCGTGAAACTGTTCCATGACTGATTGGTTACTAGAACAAGAGACCCCTGTACCCACAGGCAGTAAGTAGGTGGCTGCAGCTCCACAAGCAGGTCTGTGGTTAATAGCCTAAGATACAAAACTTTTGAATGTAAAATCTGTAAATCAGGACAGTCCCAGTCTGTGACCACATCCCAACCTCCTTCAGTGACAGGGCTTGGCACTTGGAGTGTCCATGGGTCCTGTTGCTACCATAGGTGATGTTTGGCCAAAGGTGAGCCTGTCTCAGTTTCTTCTGAAAGGCCACTTTACTAAAATGGCTGGATTGTTTGCTCGTTGCAGACAGGGTTATAGCAAGTTTTCATGTTCCTTTATTCTTCACAGGTGTTAAAGAAGCACAATTTGATTCATGTGTCTTTTAGAAACAGTTCACAGGGCTAGGATATGGCTGATAGGCGGTACTGGTAGTGCTGCTAGGGCTGTTGGAACAAATGTAATTATGTCTAGAAATTTTTCCTAATTTGCTGATAGACCTCTCAGCTTTGTCAGTTCTTCTCAAACATCAGAATTAGTACCCTTTTACTCCAAGCTTCTCTTTCAAGCTGTATCACTTCATCTTGCCTTTTTGTTTTAGACAAATCTTTGCATGTCCATGCCTTAGTTGTTATTAATTCTAAAACAAGGATACTTTTTTCTTACCTGTCTTCTAGGCAGGATTTGTTCATTGCTGCATCTGAAGTGGAAACTGCTCTGCAGATTTGAGCAACTTTCCCGAAGCTAAATAAGCATTACTGTTAATGGGTCCTCTGACTTGGACTGAAAGGGGGAAGTGTTTGAAGCACTCCGTTGTGCCATCTTGTGGTGTCCCCTGTCTTGTTCCCTACAGTAATGTGGAAGCTTCTCTTCTCTAAACACAGCAGATTTATTGGCATCTCTTCTGATAAAAGAACACATATTAAAAACCCCCAAAACAATAACAAAAAAACTCGGCTAAAAACTGTTCCCCGTACTATCATCTGCCATCCAGAAAGTACAGAAATTGGTGACCCATAACAGAGCAGGCTTGAATTGTTGGAGTGTGGCAACAAGAAGTGATCTGCACAGCATTCCTGTGGCAGGCAGGCTCCGCTCTCTGTCCACAGCTCCAGTAAGGGGGCCTTGTTGAGGAAGCAGTGGTTGACTTGAGGAGTGGTAATAGTGAGACATGCAGCAGAGCAGCCCTTCATGGGGATGGCTGAGGTAGTTACTTGTGCTACAGAGCTTACCCCTGTCTTGGGCAGGAGAGAATTGTACTAATGCAGGCAGCAGCTCCCCTTACTGTGTTTTGGTCTTTGGCTGGCCACACGGGCACCAGCAACTTAGGCGAGCCTGGGAACATGTTCAACTTGGCTAAGGGAGGGAGAAACTGTTTTTTGTGTGTGAACTGAAATGCACTAACCCTTTGCTAACAGCGCTTCTTCAGCAGCAAAAGACTGCTTTAATATTGGTGTATAAATAAAGGGACATTTGGAATAGGAGTGAATAAGGTCCGTCGATGGTTTTATCATAGATGGTGCTTCAAAAGTAGTTGAGGCCAAATGATCAAAGTCGAATTCAACAAGGAGGGCTGTGTGGGTGAAGGTGGCGGTGCTGCTGCAAGCCCTCAGACTGGGGCTGAGCTGTGCCTTTTCACTGGTGTCAGTGCTCAGCAGAGAAACCCACCATGTGCCAAGCGATGTCACCATTTCAGATGATGCTGCATACATGTTCCTGCAGTGCCTGAGCTCATCAGCCCTCCAGAAGCCCTCCAGGATGTCATCCAGCCTCTTTGTGTGGGGAGGCTCAGTGCTTTTCCCAGAAACTGTTTCTCTCAAGCCCAGCTCTAATATCCCTAACATGATGCTGAAAGGGGCCTTTTATCTAATCGAACTCCAGTTGTTTCAGGATGAAGCATTTACATCAGGCATGCAACCCGGGAAGTGAACGGTCGATCCTATAGGGACTGAGGGAGGCTGGATGCTCTAACGTGTATTGATTCATCCATGTTTTAACGGAACAACAACTGTATTAGTGCTGCTGCTTTACCTCACATTATTGTGTGTACGTTTGATAGTGAGTCAGCAGTAGCAATGGAAAGCTTATGAGAGAGATCATAAAGGAATTAATAGAGGTGGAAACTTTAAAATGATGATGTTTTAGATAATAATGGTAATGAATAATGAGAAAAATGGGATGGTATAACTAAGGTATATACAGAAAACTGACTCTTCTAGATTCAAGGCATTTTTAAGATGAAGGCTATCATAAGAATGTCATAAGAAAGCTTGTTACAAAAGCTTCTTTCCTCAAGTAAAATGTAATGGAAGAGACTGAATCAATTTTGAGTCTGGCAAAATGGCAGATGCCAGGGGCTAAAGAAACTACAGTAGAAGGAAAGGTACAGAGTACATTTTAAGAAGTAAAATTGCAACAGTTGATCAAAACAAGTACAAACTTGGTTGTCGGTTTTGATTTTGTTTTTTTTTAAAGTGTCTGTGTCAATCAGTTCCCAGCAAGGGAAAACTATTTGGTTAATCATCTTTATTTTGAGAGTTCAGCAGAAGGAAGTTTCAAAACATCTGTGGCAGAGAGTGGTGGGAGCATCATGCGACTTCCCAGGCCCATGAAGTGCTGAGATGGTTTCATTTTGGTTTTTGATAGTCACGAAGCCCAAGTATGTGTTTTCCAGAACTCTTTATTCCTGAGCATTTTAAAAAGGGTAGTGGTGTTTTTCAGAGGATTTTCATTTCCTTATGGATTTGAAACCGCTTTAAGTATAGATAAGGTAGCTTTAGTTGCTGTGGTTTCTCTGGTAAAATAGATGCAATTAGCACAGAGCTGTGTTTCTCTAGTGATCTTCCCAAGAGTGACTGCCAGGTAGGATGGCTGGGTTAACCCACTCAGCCCTGTTAATTTCACTTACAGTGCTAAAATGGGTAATAAGGCTAGGATTTGACAATAAATGACAAAATGCATCTGTATATTTGTTACATAGATATGCTCATGGAGGATCTAGGTTATTTACTGAAACATATTATGTATTCTGGTAAACAGAAGGTGACCTTGTAGGCCATGAGTCTCTAGAGATAATGATTTGCAGGATATGTTTTTGGTAAATGTGTCCAAATTTTGTTTCATGTACATTCTGAGCAGCATAGGGAGCATTACAGAATTTGGAATGATAAAAACATTAAGAAATCATCAACTTGGGTATGTGTGTGTGAGTAGGAGTCATTTAAAATTCAAATCATAATCCTGTTTTATGCTTAAAAAAAGGCAGAGTAGGAAGACAGACCAAAGCTGCTGTTAACTAAATATAATTCTCTTTTATTGTTCTTTCCATGGAGCAATAGCCAGGTTGTGTACTCTCTATAAAATTTGCCTGGATGTGCTTGCTGCCTTCACATCAGTCACTCACAAACTTTTTGGCTTACAGGTGTGTTAAAGCATAAGTTAACTTCTGAGCCTCTTTCTTTACCCTGCATGTGTTTATCTTTTGATGGGATCTTTTAACTTTATTAATGATTAAGTACTACTGGTGACCTAACAAAACAGTAATGGGGGAATGGGATTGTGATGCAGTAAACTGAACAAGTGAGATCATTTTGTTATCAGAACAAAATTGCATTTTACACCATGCCCAGATGACACTCCTAACAGGTTGTGAGCCAGGGAGCTCTTTGTTGCAGGTTATCCCTGGTGTTAGGGTGTCTGCTGCTCTGAGCCTCTGGACTTCCAAGTGACTTTGGCCATGACACATCTGTGCTCAAGGTTCCCCGGGTGCAAAATAAGTATAAGAGTGGCAGAACCTTCTTGGTGAGATGCCTGAGGTTAGCTTGAGAGTAAGGGTGTCTCCTTCTGCTTTTCAGTTTCTTTGTATGAAGAAATTGAAAACCTCAGGAAATCTAGAATCTGCCTGTTCATTAAAACCAGCACTCCTAGATGCTTCTGAAAGCCCTAGACAATTGTGCAATCACACATATACTCGTTATTCTTGTCAGAGGAATGCACAGAGACCTGAGTCTTCCTGCACAAAAATAACTTATTTCTTAAGAGGGGGCTTGAACTGTCAGTGTGAAAACACCTCCAGTGTCTCTGCCTTTGGCACCAGCATCACATTTCTCAAGGGAAGGACTAGAGTGGTGTGTGTTTTTGAGTAGACTGCAATACATGTTCTGTTGCCCTTGCAAGTACTAACAACTATGCAGAATCCTATTGTCAGAGACAGGGGTGAGCCACATCCTAAGAGCCTTTATTTGTTTATCCACCGCAGCCTTATCGAGGAGAAGGAAGTAATTGGAAACAAACCATTCATGTTTCACAGCTCATCCAGTAAGTCTTGGGTTGAGCTGGGATACAGGCTACCCTGTTGCTAAATGTGAGCAAAAACGGTGATGTTAAAATGCAGATGTCACAGTAAAATTTTGAAAGAATTAGAAAAAAAAATCAGACAGCAGAGAACTAAAGTGAACCGTTTCAAGGATCATGATGTGTACTTGCAGATTTTAACAGCTAAAATCATGATAAATGGCAAGCCTCATCTTAGCCAATCCTGCCATTGTAAAAAAAGTTTAAAAAAAAAATCTTGTCCTGCTGTTGTCAAGATGGGCCATTAATTTTGAAGTAATAATTGACCTTCTCTTCAATTGATTTTATGTAAAAATCAAACTCTTACTTGTTTGTGAGAGTCTTAACTGTGAAAATTGTAGAAATTCTTGTTATTGGATTAGAAACTTCACGGGTTTTTTTGGTTGGTTTTTTTGTTTGTTTGTTTGTTTTTTTTTTGTTCTTTTTTTGGTACAATCTTATTGCTCAAGAGTAGCCCTTTACCTGCTGAGTGGGCTGTATCATCTTAAAGCAGGCCTCTTCTTTGTACATAAATGCCTCTTAAAGCAAGTGGGTTTTTCAGCTCTGTTGCTTTTAGAAAGATCACTTTGGGATCATTGGTATGTCTGCCACAAGAATATACACTCCCTTGTGCTCTATTGGAACATTCTTTTCCAACATAATTTTGTTAGGGTCTTCTGATTACCTGGTTTACATTTAGTGTTATTTGGACTGCTCATGTGTGCTGTAGTCATGTTAAATTGAGCCTTTCAGGGCTCATAAAGTAGCTTGAACCCTTATTTGCAAGCAAATATTTTAAAGCAAGACTGTGACATGATTCTTCTGTAATGAGCTGTCCCACTGTGGTGGCATACACAGCACTCATATCGCTAATGCTGTTGGCCACTACCTAGAAGGTAAATATTGGAAAGCAGTTCTTCAAAAAATTTTCTTTCCCCTGACTGTGTCACCTGGGCATCTGAGGTGTAGTGACCAGAAGCTGCTCTGCCTGTGACACTGGAGAGGTTTTTTTGGTGGTGCCAGTGCAGGGAGGATGCCAGCCTTTCTTCAGACATGGGCAGCTTGTGGATGGGTTCACGAGTGAGAGTGGTGCTCTTACTGAAAGGGAAGCTGTTTTGTGAGCACGGGGTGTGCCCTTATCCAGAGGCTCCCTCCCGTGGGAGTGGAATGCACCTAGTGTATGTGGCTGCCCTGGGGAGGTGGGTGAGGGAGGGAAAAGATCAAGGGTTTATTACTATGAGAGAAAATTGCTGCTAGCCTGGGGAAACTGTGGCTGAGCAGTGGAAAAACCCCTTCGGTAGGCCCTTCCCTTTCCCTTTGTGCTGGACTGTAGAAGAGAGACATGAGTTAGGTGTAGCTGGGAGGAGAGCATGAGAGGCTGTCTCTTTCCTTGCATGAGCAGGGAACTGAAGCAGCTTTGTGTGACAGGACCAGCCTGTCATGAGGGGGCTTCAGTGAAGGGTTGAGCTTTACAGGAGGCATGGGGTATTCTGCAGCAGTTTGGCTCTCCACCAGTGGTAACCAGAGCTCTGGGTCTAATCATATCTACCCTGAAACAATCTGCTAATGGTCAACACTGGTACAGCACTGGAGCTCTTCGGATTTAGGAAGATGTTATTCAGCTGAGGAACTGAAGCTGAAATCCAGCCCCTGAAGTGTTCAAACAGTGTTCAGAGTTGGAAGCTGGGTGGCATTCTCAACCTGCTTCTTCCTCTCCAAGTGAGGAACATGTTTTGTGTCAACCTGACCGCTTGATCATGGATACAGAGCAGGGCTGAGTTTAGGAGGTCCTAGCTCTGTGAAAAGCTCTGCATATGCTGTGGGATTTTGATGCAGGTGTTCAAATAGAATTTGTTTAGTTTTTTTTTTTTTTTTTTTTTTTTAACCCGATCTGGAAAAAGATCTACCAAACAGCAGATAATTCTGTGGGTAAATCAACAAACAATACTGTAGTTTTGCAAGATGAGTCATTCCTTTTGCAAAGCATAAAATCTGTGAGTGGGATGTGCTACTGGAGATTGGAGTGATATGATATAGAATCATTATATTTTGATTGGCATTAGATTCCAAAATATTGGTTTTGTAGTGGTTTCTCCCCAGTCACTGGTATCAATAGTCTAACTGCATTTTTCCATTGCCTTTGCTGGGGAAGAAATTCAGATGCTATGAATGAGAAACCTTTGTATTCTTACTCTAGAAATGCCCCAAATGTGTCCAAAACTCCCCTATTTGCTTACAGGCTGTTATATTGCTAATAATATCAAGATTATCTTGTATATTTCTTTTACATTTAAATACATCCTATGTCTCTGGTAGGACTTCTCATCCTTGCTTCTTTTTAAAATGTCACTAAGATTTCTGTTATATGATCCTGAGAGATTGGTTAAATGGATTTCTTCAGTTCACTGGTGTGCTAACTATCATATAGCCTATCAGATTGTAGCAGTCTCTTCAGTGTGTTCTACTGGATTTGATCCCAGTTTTGCTCCTTCATTGCATGACAGCAGAGGGAATCTACACTCACTCTGCTAGAGACTTTTTCCCTCTGGTTTCAGGATATTCCTGGAGAATAATATTTTATAATATTAAATATTTCTTACAAATTCTCTTCTTTTTTATTTTTTCAATAGGTGCTGGCATCATGTCGGGCATTTCTCTTAACATCTCGGATTCCCACCAAGGTAAAATCACTGTGCTTCTATAAATACTCTGGGGTAACAAATGAAAGTTACATAAACTAAGTAGCAAAAAATTAGCATATTTTAATTATACTTGTATGTCTGTTAAAAAATAGATAATTGAGGAATGGTATGTTGCGTGGTCTTGAGTTAGAATGGTGCTTTTATTAGTATATGCCTTAAATTCATTTTTCAATACATATATATATACACACACACCCCACACTCCTGTTCAGAGGCATTTTAACTTCTAAAAATGCAGGTGGCTGAAGAGTTGCATTGTAAAAAACTTGAGGAACTGTGAGAGGAGCCTGATGAATTTTATAGAAGGACAGTTTATGTGCAAACAAGCTGATGGCATTGTTCCCTCTAGTGTTTGTAGTGTCAAATAGGATTACGTTTGATTTGGAGGCAGAAACTGTGTTGAGTTTTATTAAATGCTGCTGTTTTCTAGTGATTTTTGCTGCTCATTTTGAAAAGCAGTTTGGCAACTTGCCTTGCCAATGCTGGTGAATTATTTTTTCTGTACCTGTGACAATTCATAATGATCGTTATAGAAGAGAAAGATTATTTCTACGTGAAAAAAATGACTGATTTGAAAGAACATCTCTTGTCCAGCTTGGAATTAGTGAATGGGAATTTGGCACATGTTCTATTTGTTGTATTTGACATGTGTGTGTCTAAGTGAATATGATATATATATATATATATATATATATATAAATGGAATTTATATAAATAAATATAAATGGAATTATTGATATCAAGTTTTCAGTTATGGTCACTGCTAAATGTGACCCTCCTTAGCTATAATTTGAAGATGCTGACTGACAGGTAGGGTGAAGTGCAGCTTCAATTTCTGCTGATACTTGTTTTCCTCAGTCGATCACCCTGTCCCTGCAGTGCAGATGTCTCTGTTTTGTTGTCTCTTGATGTTTGAATCACTGCAGTTTTCAGCCAGGACTTTTTAAGACAAGGTTTAGTGACTGCTTGCTTGGGAAGGTAGATCCAGTTGATGAACAGCTCAGGCATAAGTGCAATGGCAATATTATAGACAGGTGGTAATTGTGGTCTTGTTAAACAATAGCAAAGCCATTTTAAGTCATCTAAAAGCTATTGAAGGCTGAAGGTTGGAATAATAAGTGATAGCTCTGTTTAGTTGAGGTTTCAAACCATTCTCAGAACTCATTAAATAGAATTGTGTAGTTGAAAAGCTTGGTTTTGTTTTCATTAAAATCTAAAATATGTATTCTAATACATATTAGTATTTTGGTAATAGCAAATTTTGGTGATTTTTTTGGTGATATTTTGGTGATAGCAAATAGAAGGAAGATGGTGAGAAGCTGTGCTTATGATTTATGTAAAAATTAAACTTTTTATGTCTGAACAATTATTAGGATAGTTGAAAATGCATTTCTAACAGGGTTAGTGAAACTTAGTAAATTTTCTAATGTCTGTAATTTTTCAGTAGCTGCTCAGAAGCTTTCTGAGCCCAGGAACTTCCATATAACTGTCAGACAGTAACTCCTTGAAAGACAGCTGAGAACATTCATCAAAGGCACATTATTTTTCTGGGGACCTCTAACAAAAATTGACTATGCCTAGAATGGCCAGTTCTGAGAAACTGCTACTGCTGCATTTGATTACAAGCTTTACTTTTGTTTAAATACTGCTGTTGAGACATATCTACTAAACAAGGATCAAAGTTAGAAAGAATTAATGTAGGCTAACTATGATACCAGCCCGTACTATTATCCTTAGAGCAAAGATACTACAATGGCCACCTCTGAGCTTCACACTCTGGTCCAATGAGTTCATTCCCACTAATCGAGATGGTCTGACTGGGAAGGAAGGACAGTACTTAAAGCTTTCTAATTCTTGCTACAGTCTATATAAAATGTAATTGCAACATTTGTAAATGTTGGATATGTCATCAAGCCCACAAAGAAGCATATAAAATATTTGTAAGAATGTAATTCCTATTTGTGAATCTATTTATAGTGCAACTTTCATTAAGTTTTGGTTGAAAAAATTGAAAACTGTGACATTAGCTGTCTGGGTAACTGAAAGGTTCCTAAATTAAAGGCGCACATAGCTTTTTAGGAGGATTTAAAAAACATACAATTTTAGATAATAAATGAGATTATGCCTTTTAAAACCTTATAAAAATTATTTCTTCGTTTGAGGTAGATGATTTTTAGAATGTGTTTTACATTTTTGCTGCAAAACAAGGACTATAAATTCATATTTTCAACTAGAAAAATGAACTAAAGATCAGCTGTAGAGATAGTACCATGTTTCTTGACATTTATTAAGTCTAGGCAAGAAGATTTGCAGACTAAATTCTTGTCTGAATCTGTGTGAACTTCTGAAATATTTTTGATTGTGTATACATGTATGTATATATGTTTTTACACATACTTTACAGAAAAAGAACCTTCAAGTTGATAGTTTCAAAATATGAAGGATTTCAATCACATAAACTCCCCCCTAAAATTCCACTATAATTTAGGTAAAGAAATATTAAATTAGTACTGGAAAAAAGGGCTCTTCCCTTCTGTTTGTATAGTCCTGCTTAATCCAGTAGCCAGCCATAGCTGCTATAGATATTTTTGGTGGGTTTGCTTTTTCCTTTTTTTTTTCTTTCTGCCCTAAGTCAACTGCACAGAGCCATGTCATCACAAAAGATTGGCAGTCCTAGCTTAGAAATAAAGCACTGAAGAGAAATGAATGCCTTGCACTTGGGAAAGCACAGGGGGTCGGTGTGAGCCCTGAGAAGAGGCTTGTACTGGTTCTGCCCTTCCTGCCTCAGTTCCCTGTGCTCACTTGCTCTGTGACCAGATGTGATGGCACCCCTAAAACTGCCTGTTTGCTGTGGGTGCTGCCCCTGCAGCAGGATGTGTGAAATGAAGCACACAAAGTCCCAAAAACTTCAGAGTAAAGTTCATCCACCAAGAAGGGCCTTTGGTGGAAGGAGAACTTTGCACAGAAATGGGAGGGGTGCATGTATCTTCTGATGCTGCCAAATCATGAGGGCAACTGAAGGGATAAGGATTCAGAAAATAGGCAACAAAGAACAGAGAGAGTAAATAACAAAAGTTTTCTGGAAAGCATTTTGATGTTTGGAAGCTGGTGCCTGTTCCTGACTTTCCAACGTGCTTTTCCAGCCTTTACAAGGAGGGAGTCTCATTAGCTGTGTCTGGGTTCTGAGCCCCAGTAGTCATTCAGAGTTGATTTTTGCACGAATGCAGGAATAGAATGATACGGTGCTTGCCAGTTATCCTGGGAACACCCTGATTGTGAACCTAGGATAAGGTAAAGTACAGGAAACAGTGCAATTCAGACAGACTGGTCAGTTGCAATGGTTTCAATGATAGCTGTAAGGAAATGAGCTAATGTCTTGCCCTGTAGTTATGGTTCAGTCCAAGAGATTTGTTTCTTTCTGTATATCTCAGCTGCCAAGATGATTGTCTACATAATTGTGAATTCAGATCTTAGCAGATCTTAGGGCTACTCCCTGTAGCCCTAGATTTGTCCTTGGAGAATTCCCTGCCGTCTTCTAAGCTTCCATTTGGATTCAGTATGTTCTTGCCACCTAGTCTGACTGTCATCCAAGTAAACCACTCAGACAAAGCTTACATATCACTTCTCTCATACTTTTAGGCAAGTCAAAGCAGTCCTTGGACATTTATGTTCATATCTGTATTTATTTATATATGTTATTTTCATAACATAAATATACGTTCACCTTCTCTGCAGTAAAATTTTTTGCCTCTGTGATCAATGTAACTAATGAAAGAATAATCATGAAGCTGTAAGGATTGTAATAAATGATTAATCAGTCACAAGAGGACATCAGTGGGGTATTGTATTAATGATGCTTTTTATAGTAAATTTTTTTCATAAAATTGATTATAAGCTAACGTGCTTATAGCTTGCAGTAAAATGTCCAGTGTGGTATTCCTGTAACCTCTAATAACCATTTAAACCTGTAACGAGCAAATGTAAATATTTTTTTAATGAGAAATGCATCCAGATATTAACAAATACTTAGTGTCAATTACAGAAACTGATATCAAATATCAGTAGCCTGCTCAAAGTTTTCTTAACCTCATTGAGAAGTGTAAGTGCACTTTAAAATAAGATGATGTTTGCACTAACGTGTTGTTTTCTTTTCTAACTGCAGTTAGAACTTACTTTCAGCTACTTGGAAATCCAAGGAGTAACTTCCAATAAACCAGGCCAGGTGAGTGTATTCTAGATAAAAGATATTTGTTTACTCTTTACTAAATCTGTTCCAGTCGCATCTATTCCTAACATGCAGGTGTCCCATTCCACTGAACACATTGTGCATTTGTATTCTTGCATTCATGCTGGTGTAAAGTCTTAAAAATAACAGTAAGAATTTAAAGAGTCAGTTTTAGTAATGTTTTGTGCACTTGGAATAATGAGAAGAAATAGACTGGACTTTTTTCAACTTCAGTATGGTACAAGTTTCCATTTGTATCATAAGTGGATCTTTTTCTCAGTGCTGGTAAAGCAATGGTGGCTGGTGTGCACTCATTACCATACAAGCAAGCCACAGTGGCTTCTGTGGCAAGTACCTTTATGGGGAAGCCAAAAGCAAGCTACTGCTTACATTGCAGGCAGAAATGCTTTGCTTTCAACTATTCTTCATGCCTCTACTGTGCACGACATGAAATATATTTGAGAGCAAGTTACGTGCCCAAAAAAGTAAATGTCAAAGAGAAGGTGCTGAAAAGAAGAATGCCTTTAGAGCGTTTTTAATTCATAAGATGAGCATGTTGACAAGATTTGACAGTTCAATTGTATCAAAGTCTTCATGTGTTTCATGTGTGTTTGGCTTTTAAAGAGCTTTTTAAGAATAGGAGTGCCTGAGATACTTTGAACTCTGAAAGGCTCTCATTGTATTAACATGTCATCTTTTTAACCTGTCTTTTGAAGCTTTCCTTAAAAGAGGGGAGGGGGGGAAGGTTCAGGTGTTTTAATGGGGAGACATTTACTAAATTCTAAGTATTCTGGCCTTTTTTAATTTTAGGTACTAAAATGACAATGGTAACTATTGCTAATAATTCTGGGAGGCATAGACAATCACTGTTGTAGCAGCATTTACAAGAGATTTTCAGCAGCCTCAATTAGCATACACTTTTCCTAAAGTACTTCTTAAGGTTTTTTACATTAATTTTTTACATTCATGTTTACATTCATTTGTGTTTTAATTGTGTGATGCTTACAACTGAAGGCAGAGAAAATCCTAGATTATTTCTTATGGAGCAAATAATTTTGTTGCAGTTTTCCTGCAAACAGCATATTACAGCTGTGATGTCAGAAGGGTGTAGTTTCGTGCTAGGCATTTAGCAGAGAGCCATGAAGAAAGGCTCAGAAAGACATTGAATTGATGGTAAAAGATGTGAATAGTCTCAGTGTGCTTTAGGGATAATAAAGCCTCTTCTAGTATTGTCATGGTGGTGACCCTAGGCAGGAATTGGGAACCAAGAGAGCCCTGGGGACCAGCTTCAATAAGAAGCAATCCCCTGTATCATAATGCTTGGAGTCCCCTCTCCTACTGTCTGTCTTCACTTATTTATGCCTAATGTTACCTTCTCACTTGCATGCACAGCTTCTCATCTAGAACAGATGATGATTTGGGCTGTGCTAACCATTCACACTGGAGTCAGAGGAAACATTACACCTGTGATGCAGCTGAAAGCAGCAGCAGAGCTGATGTGTCACTCATACCCTAATCTGATTTGTTTCAGAACACTCAATATCTAAGAGGGGCGTGTTGCAAAAGGCTTTATTTATCCCCCTCTCTGAAGCACGGAGTCCCAGACAGTGGGGCAGGGCAGACATGCTGGCTGAGTTACTGCTTCATCTGCACTGAGACAACACAGCACTACAGCATTTTCTTAAACAGCACAGAACAAAGCATTAGAGCTTTTCCAGAGGATCACAGCCATTAAAGACTTTTACTTTTTGCCGGAGGAAACAGGCACCCTGCTCATTCAACAGTTTCCTGTCAGGCTGTGCTTGCTTCTCCTGGTGTTCTGGGACATGTTTCAAAAGAGGACAATGCTGTGAAAAGTTCTTGGTTTTCATAGTGTCAGCTGAGGTCAAGATCCTTTGAAAATTGTATTCCCGTGGGAAGCAGGGCACTGTTAGAAAAAGCAAAGTTTGAATACAGAAGTCTTGTATATTCTAGAACAACTTTGAGAAACTTCACCTGGTGCAGTGCTGTGTCATGTCTTAAAGAATAACAAATTCCTACGAGTATTCAACTGACATTCAGAATGCTTTCCTGTTTAATTCATTGGCATGAATTACATGATACCCTTCTCAGCCTCTTGCACTTTTATTTATAGTTGATTATGGAAACTGAGAAATGCAGCATCTCCATGAAGATGGCATCCTCAGAGGATGTAAACGAGGTTCTGGCACACATTGGGACCTGCCTCAGGAAGATATTCCCTGGACTCTCACCAGTGTAAGTATTTTTTAGGGCACCTTTGTGGGAACAGGTTGTATGGAAGCAGTGACAAGAAACCCCTTTTTTGTCTGCTGGTCTCCCCACCCTGATCTTAGAAATGCACTGAGGATATAAAAATCATATCCACAAGCATAAACTTTTGTCCAGGTGTATGGCTGAACCAGGACACAGTGTAGAGCATAGGTAGACGATGTGTGATCCTGTAGGGTCATAAGAGCCTTTGGTTTGAAGGGGAGTACAGTTATTTGAGGTCTTGAGTTTTTATTTTAAGTTGTTGCCTCTCCAGCCTCAGATGTATCTTAAGTTCTGTCTTTTTTGTTGTAACTGGCTCCTTTTTCCTTTTATTTTTTTCCCACCAGAAGTAAAATCTGAGTTGGGAGAGGAGGGAAAAGTTCCATTTACTTTCAGTGTTTGTGAAACAATGCACATGATTGTGAGGCTTGTTCTTCAAAACTGAGCCCTGGGCAGTCTTGTCATGTACTTCCCGTGGTTTAACTGACTCCTTGAATTATGTCTCCTTTTATGATTTTTCTTTTTGTTGCACTACTTGTGCCTTTGGATTTCTCTCTTACCTGTGTCTCTGGATTCTATTATCTTGAAGCAATTCTCAGTAGTTTTTCTTCATTTTCTTTTCTGTCTTGTGCGTCATTTCCTCATCTTCATCACTCTCTACGAAGTCATGCAGCTCTTCTGTATTCTCTTCAACTCCTGTTTTTCAGCATTATTAGAAAAAATGGGCTGTGGAAAAGGGTTTTCTCAGACATGTTGATTTTTATAAGTAAACTTTAGTACCAGACACTGGATGTGAATGGTTAGACTAAACTTACATGTTTTATTTTGGGTGCACAACTTTTTTATTCACTTTTCCTGTAGGTGGAGTAGGAAATCAAGTTCATAAACTCTGGATGGCAGTTTCTTTTTCTTGTTTTCATTTTTTTTTCCCACTTCCAATTTACCTCTCAGTCAGTGTTGTTAACTGCCTTAGTGGAGATTGAGCTCTCCCCCCAAAGAACATGAATACAATTGAATAATTGTGAACAGGGTTGCTATAAAACCTCAGTAATACTGTGAGAAATGCAGACAAAAAGAATAAGGAGGGTTGCAAGACTGTTTGTTTCTCTGGTTGTTTATGAAGGTTTTGAACTCTCTATATGTTTTCTGTGGGCTTTCTTGAGAACATTGCTCAAACAGTTTGGGTAGCTATATTGAGTGCTTGCTTCCCAGAAAAGAAATCAAATTTCTTGCTCTCCTCTCAGATGGCAGAGTTTTCCAAAATGAAGGCGTTGGAGTTGTGTATATGATAGAGGACCACATCAGGCAAGAAAGGGGGGAAGTGGTTTCTCCAGTTTTATTGCTTATTAATTCTCTTCTGCTCCACCTCCCACCCCCTTAGACCCTTCATAAATTCTCTAGTTTATGAGGCATTCTTGCCATTCAGAAAAATAGATAACTTTATTTTTTAAAGGACAGGAAGGTATCTTGGAGACCACATGGAACTGCTCAGCTCTTTGTAACATGGTGCTGTTTTTGCATAAAAGCAATGTATATACAGCAGTGGTTTCAAGGTATCCATTAATACCATGTCTCTTCCCTAATTTGGGCTTCCTGTTGTCAGATGAGGGCCACAGGTCTCCTTAGATGGAGTGATTCTGTAATACAAAAGGGTTTAGTTGCTCCAGTAGTCACAGGGTTAATCAAAAGAAAGAGAGAAAGAAAGAATGAATAAATGTTACTCCTGCTGTGCTGCATAATGATGTGTGTGCCTTTTAGGTAGGAAAATTAGTTGTATTAAAAATGGTAATTCTTCCTATACACTGATTTAAAAATATTCTTAAAATAAAAAAAAAATGTTTATGTGTTTAAAAGTGCTTTCAAAGCCATGAATGATGTTTTTCTCCTCTTTTCCATCTAGGAGGATTATGAAAAAAGTAACTATGGAGCCTTCAGAAAGACTGGCTAATCTCCAGACCCTGTGGGACAGTCACACAGTGGCAGAACTTGGACCTTGTGGTGAGAATGAATTTAAATGCTCAAATATAAAAGGGCTGGAATTGCAGTGTCAGGAAGTCTAATTCTATTTCTGGCAGAAGCTTGTAAAGGTGTAATTAGTTTTAAGGTGTAATTAGTATGAAGCAGACTTCTGATTGGTAGGTGGAGGCACTATATTAATCTTTCTTGCAACTTACCATGTGAAGATAGGATAGTCTCAGTTCTTTCATAAGCACAATGGACAGTCTTCTGAGAGAAAAAGAGAGTGAGTTTTGGTAAACTTGATCTTTATTAAAGCGTCATTGTAGATGTACATTTGTTTGCTTGTTAGACTACTATGTTAAATAGTCTCTTGGGTTGTTTGTAGGAGGCTTTTCGCAGATGTATGCTTGTGTTTGTGACTGGCTTGGATTTCCCTACAGAGAAGAAGTACAGTGGGTAAGTGCCTGTCTTGTTTTGAAGCTCTTTTCAGTTACCTGTACTAATGATGAAAGAACGGGTAAATCCATAGTGCTTGACAAAAAAAACCTCACTACAGTTCTGAAAAGATGGATTTGGTTATGTATTTTTCACAGGATGTTGATACAATTTATCTGACACAAGATACCAGAGAGTTGAATTTGCAAGACTTCAGCCACCTTGACCACAGGTAAACCATGTGCAGTAATCATGCTAATATTAATGAAGTGGGATGGCCCTATACCTGCTACTGGAATGTGTAGACCTGTGAAATGACCATCTGTAGCATTTTTAGTTTTCAGCATGGAGCTGCACAAAAGCCCCATGGAAACCACATTTCTTTCAGGAGCCTGAGAAGATAAATGTATTTTCTTATTGGAAGCGATCCAAAAAGTTAGCACATAGATATTTTTCCTGTGATGGCGGATATAAGAGCTCAAATTCAGCAGATAAAAACATGCAGCTACATCTGGTGGGCAAAGCAAAAAAGGAAATGATGAAGTCTTTACTTCTGCAGACTCTTTTTCTCATGGTGTGCACAGTAAAGGAAATTAATTTTTGTCAGCAAGTCAGTAGAAGGTTTAGGTTGTTCAACTGAATTCCAGTGAGTTTCCTCTTCACTTATAATAGATGCTATCAAAAATATGTACTTCCAGAAAGGAACTAATTGAGGGTAATTTTGCTGTGAGATGCTGAAACTTAGCTAAGTGTTGTATTTAGTTTACTGAATTTAGCTGGCTGAGAAGATTGGATTCTGAAAAAGTTGAATTTGGAGATATTACAAGTAGGAGAAAATGGGAGGGAAGCTTAACTAAAATTCATCATTATACAAAGGAAGTTGCAAATTTAAGAAAGTGTAAATAAGGTAGAGAAAGCATTTGTTTCTTTGGGAGAACACGGTGAAAGAATTAAGAATCTATCACAGATACACTGTTAGAATATCATAGCAGAAAGGCTGAACCTGGAAGTAGGTAAATAGAGAGTGTTTTGCCACAGCATTCTTTGTGGCTTTAAGCTGTCTGGTATGTAAACTTGCAGAATGCCCCATTCAAAGGCTTAGCTTGTTTTCTGTGACACATTTTCACAGTCTTCAGTGAATCCCTTGGCAAAGTTACCAAGCAGTATCTGTGTTGACTAATTCAGGGGTAACTCAAGACTACAGGGCTGCCACTGGTGCGTGACACATGTAGCCAAAGGCTTTCCTTAGTTAAGCCTTGCTGAAAGAGGATAAGGGAAGGAATACTATGAAACACAGCAAATTTGGGTCAAGAACTTAACAATGCTTTAAACATTTATTGCAAGATGAAGTGATGAGAAGACTGTGGGTCATTCTTGAGAAAGTGACCTACAGATACTCAGTCTCAATAGATATTAAATGTTCAAACAATTTATTAGGAAAGAGTAGATAGAATTGTTTTAAATATTTAGAATATCTCAGCTGGTGCAAATAAGTTTGACTCCCAGAAAATGAAAAATGGGTTTGTTGTTTTAGGAAAGCTCTCCTTTAAAATATACCTTACAAAATTGATGTTGCTGAAGAAAAGTATTTGTGCTGTTAAGAAAAGTGTTTCATGATTGTCTAAGTCCAAAGCTTCAAATCTATTTTGGAGCCATTTACGTGCTGTGGAATCCATCTTGTCATGAGAGCTTCTTCATGTTGAAGACTGAATTGAGGAATGTTTTGGATTGAATTTTCAGGAAGATTGAAATTTTAAGAAAGCCAAACCCTTGTTGTTCACTAAAAATACAAATTAGGAATGGAAATCCCAGTCAATTCAGGAATGTATGTAAGCATTTTCCAGTATATTTGAGGCGGTGGGACTGCTATAAATTCACAGTATGTCATTATACTTTGGATTTTGGGAGACTATTGTATATCTCATCCACCTAATTTTTGGGGCTGATGAACCTATATAGTTTATGTTGTGTAGTAGCTCTGAAGCAAGGTAGGACAGGTACATCAGTTCTCTAAGTGCAGGGGCTATGCATTGCAAAAATAAACAATCCGTGTTTTTCCAAGTAAAACATTTTTGTTAAAGGTCAGCGTAAGACGGCATGAATTTTAGATGAATTTAAGTTCCCAGAGCATCACAGCATGGCTTGCTGCACGGGAACATGACTTCCGAGGTTTTGTCTGAAATTATGTTGTGTTGTGAACCATATAATTATTAAAAAAAAAATCTCAAAGTGGAAAGAAGTGAAAAAGGACTTATTTGATACAGTAGCATGATCTTCATTTCTGTAGCATGTGTTTTAGCTTATTTGGACATTCAAAAAAATTTTAAGCGTGACTGTTTAGATTTTTTTCTTTGTGTTGTTGAGATTTTTTGTCATCTGAAGTACACTGGGGGACAGAGATGTTGAAAAAATGTGAGGGCATTAGATAAGCTGGAATCTTGTTGAGGCTTGGAGAGATTGTCTGCATTCCAGAAGAACAGAATCTGTTTTTATTTTAAGATGGCACAGATTTATCTTTATAAATATTACTTTATTCTGGATTGTAATTTTAATTAATATAAGCATCTCAATGTAAATCAATGAGGGAAAGTTATGAAAAGACCCTGCTTTTGGAACTGGTTCTTAGCTTTCTTTCATACCATGTTGGAAGAGAATTCAGGTTATTGTTAATAACACATCTAGACTGCAATAAAAAAAAGTGAGTAAAGCAATATATAATTTTGAATAGAAAAACTTGAGAAGACTACTGGGGTTAAATGAACTTAAAGCAAGTGAAGGAGTAGAGGTAAATTCTTGAAGGGGACCCTAATTGGTTAGAGGCACCTTCAAAAATTGGAATTAATTAAAAAAAGATGTTCCTTTAAAATTGGACAATAGAATATGATAAAGCAGAGTTTCTAGAGAGTAAGTAGAGCTGCACACAGGACAGGCAGGGGTTCCATTGTCTGCTGGGAGCAGAGGGAAAGGGTTGTGTGGAAGGGGTTAGCAGTTGGTGTTTGTGAAGGTCCCCAGTGGTATCTGTGCTTGACTGGCATTTGAACAAACAGGCCTTGGATGCTGCAGAAGACTAAACTATTCAAGAAGCGTTATTGCATCCAGACAGGAATATTTTAAAGCAAATCAGCTCGGCTGATTTGCAAGTTCTCGTCTTTAAATATTTCTCGCAAGTGTCATAGCTTTGCTGCTGAGAGTGAGCACCCCTTGTCCTTCAGCCATTTCCCTCCTGAGCCAGAGAAGGAGAGGGGAGAAAGGCACAGCCTCAGGCAAGTTCTGTCTGCAGCCACTCTCCTGCCCAGAAGTTCCCAGGCCCTCCAAGCTGCCTTACCAGCTCCCTGGTAGTGTGAACACTTGCAGTTGATGATCCCCAGTCACTGTCCCTCTGTTCCTTTGAAGGAACTGGGCTGCTGCTAATGGCTGAAATAGAGATGCTCATGGTACCTACCTTCTGCTGCTTTCAGAGGTGGTGGTCCACAGCATGAACAGCTCTGCTCCACCAGTGTCAGCCTGTCCACTGTTTGTCCAGCTGTCCTGCCTGGTTACTGCTGCATGAGCAAACCAAAATTTGACCTGAAAAGTTGCTCTTACGTTCATTCCACTTCCAAGGCAAAGGCAGTGGCAAGAGAGGCATCAAACATGCAAATTCATTACCACCTTACTGATCTCACCAAGGAGGGGGCAAACCTCTCTGTCTGTGGGCATTTCATGCTCCATGGAAAGATTTCTCCCTGTCCAGCCTAAGGGGGAAGTACCTCTGGGTGGTTATTTTTCCCCACCTAACGTTTCACCAGTTAGTTATTGCTTTACATGGAGATGAAGTGTGCGTGCATGTAGGAACAAAAACAACACGGTGGACAGAAATAAATCTATACACTCCATGAAGCTGCTAAGTCTCTGCTGTGCCTGTGGAAATGAATTCACCACACAACGTGATCGTGCTGTGAACAAGATGGAAAGATGGCTTAAATCCTTGAAGGGCACCCCACACTAGTTCCTCTGCAGGAGTGCGAAAATGGTCCATTTGCATGAGCTTCTCAGTTGGTGGGCTACAGTCTTTTGCTGCAAAATGCTGCACCTTCGATCTGTTACCTTAGTGATGCTTGTGCTTCCAAATCTAGCAACTGCAGTTCCCAATATAGCCTACGGAATGCTTGTCCACGTGATGTCGCCTTGTCTCCTGGCTTTCCTGTGTGTTTAACAACCACCTCGAAGTGTCTGCATGTTTGCAGAGGAAAACTGGAGGAGGGAGGAATAAAAAGAAGATGGGAGAAGGGTGCTGTGTGTTAAGTGCAGACCTGTGCCTACCTGCATATGTCCTGAATGAAGAGCTGTGGGGGTGGGGTTGGACTAGCTTATAAAACCCAATACTTTTAAATTTCTCCCTACAAAAACAGGCTAGAATGGCACTGTTTTGCTGGTTTGATAAGCTAGTTTGTGTATGTTACAGCTCTTTATTTCTTTATAAAGACAAGAGCTTTCTAAGGAGCTGTTAAGCCTCTGTGTAGGTGTATATAAGTATTTAATATGCAGCACCAAACTGATCCAAGTGCTGCACTGCTAAATGGTGTGATGGTGCTTGATGAATGATTCTGCTGGGGGGTAGCAAACAGACGTGACATTTATCAACGTCTGCTACTGGAGAAACTTAGCAGAGAGAGAGCAGATCATGTTAAGAGGCTCGGAAAGAATAAAATGGGAATAATTTAGAATTTCATTTGTGGAATCCCTTTTACAATTAAGGAGGGTTTGTGCTGAATGTTGCATTATCCTGTTGCAGGTCTCCTGTTTCCTGGGGGAATTTAACTATAGAGATGAGACAAGGAGGTGTTCTCTAGATGCATTCAGTCATGGAATTATAATAAATCATCAGACTGCCAAAGAGCTTTTTAGCGTCATGCTAAATTATAATTAGAAGTGATTAAGAAGCTTAAACATGTCACAGGCTGAAGAAAAAGTTATGCTAAAAGTAGGAATGGCAGCCCAGACAAATTCCTGATTTTAAAATTCATGCTAGAATGGATGCCAGTTGGCCAGTTAGAAATTTTTATTAAAAAAGAAGAAGACATGCAGCTGCTGCTGCTGTTTTTTAGAATGCAGAGCTAGAGCTTTCTATAATGGGGATGGTAGGCAATTAGCATTGCAAAACTATGGGGAATGAGACATGGATGAACACTTAGGAGGTTGTTTCAAATGACAGTTATATGAAATGTGTGTAAAAGTGTTTTTCTTTTTCTAGAGACTTAATACCTATAGTTGCTGCTCTGGAGTATAATCAGTGGTTTACAAAGCTGTCCTCCAAGGATCTGAAATTAGTAAGTAATAAATTGAAACAATATATCTGCTTCTACCTGGCTGTGATGTGTTTTAAAGGATGCTATTACATTTTAAAAGTGAAATTTTTTGGGCAAGTACAACTGGGCAACCTATTGCAAATTTTTTTTTTTTTTTTCTGTAATCATATCAGGAAAATAGAAACTGTTGGAGAGTCAATTAGCACCATAAAAACACTGCTGAGAGTCAAGTCTTGTCAAAATTTCAAATAATATTGTTTGAAAACTTCATTGATTGATAGCAGTAGTCTATAAAACTTCATTAGGCATTGCTGACTCCCCCAAACAATATTATGTGACTAATAGGAAACTAACTTTAAAGCAACCAGAAATCTTAGTTGCTTTTTGGAGGTGAAAATAAAATGCCAAGATTCTGGGGTTTTTTCCTTGCATAAAGCACTTTTTTTCTGCGTAATTTTCATTGCACCTTGATGATTTTCTCTCCCAGTTTTCCGAAGCACTGATGTGTGGTACTGGTATTTTTCCATATCACTTCTCATTCCTAAAAACAAAAAGAGAGCATGTCTAAACAAGTTGGACTACTGAAAAAAGGGCCAAGAAAAGCAGTAATTCAGTCACAATTTAAATATATTAAAACGTGCTATTTCTTCTAAATTTGAAAGTTTATAGTCACAGGTGGAGTTAGTGGTTTGCTTGAGAAATTGCTTTATGATTGCCTCCAGAAGCTTTTGCCTTTAATAATTAATATTAAGTTTCATCTTGTGTAGATTTATGCCATTTTATTGATCTGTAAAGCTCTCATTACATTCCTAAACTTATCATTTTCAATGAAAATCCAGTAGGAAACTGACGTGATTCTTGGCAAAAGAGTAGGCAAAAAACTTCTTTCCTGCTGAGACATATCTCTCAAAGTTATGCATGGAATGAAGCTGGTGGTATTTTTAGTGCTGTTGTAGTTTGCTGTTAAAATCAACATTGTTAAAAGGTACAATGCAATTAATCAGTTTCTGCTTCAATGAAATGAGATAGTTTGCTTAGTTAGAAGACTGGCTGGTATAGTTTGTTTAGAAAAAAAACTGGCCCTATTATCTATCTGAATTCATTTATGTGGATGTTTTAGGGTTTTCTCTTGGCAGCTTTCCTGTGGAAAATAAATAAGCTTTGCCAGTCAAGAAAATGCATCAGTTACTTAATAAAAGCCAACCTCTTACCTTCCACTCATTCCATTTTTAAGTCAAAAATGAGGAAAATGTAGATCATTGGGCAGTAAATCCATGCCATAAGAACACTGCCCAGGGTCATTATGAGGTCAGACATATCCGGAGGCCATGGAGTGCATTGTGTTTCACGAGTCCCACTCTGACATTGTGTTTGATACACAGTACCCGCAGTGGTTTTAAGGTACAGGCATGAAACTTTCCACTTACAGTCACAGTACTGTAGAAAGATTGTGGTAATATTATGAATTATTAAAACATGGATGGTAAAGGAAGTATAGGAAAGATGGCTGAGTTGTAGTCTTAACTAAAAATTGTCGACCTTTACTGTGTAAAGGATTACAAGATTTTACACGTGTGGTAGAGCAGATTTGTTTTGTTTTTCTTTCGGTTTTCTTTTTTTGGACATTCAATTAATTTGAAAGTAAAAACCCCAAACCCTGAAAAATACACTAACTAGAAAATGTCAGGCAATTGTCAGAGACAAAAATATCCCAGGTATGAATTGTTGTTTTTAAAGGCAGATAACAGAATTGTTTCAGCACTTCATGATCATGACTGAAATTCAGCTTAGAATATCACATGAATGCTCGTTAGTGTGAGCTGTGGGGGGGAAAGTCAAATCCTGAAGTAAAAGTTTATAATAAAAGGTGATGAGGTACAGAGGTCATTGCATGGCTTTTGAATGATTACAGTTTTATCTCTCTATTTGAATGAACAGAGCAAACAAACTCTTTTGTTGTCAAGTTTTGTTCATGGCACTTGCAAATATCCATGCAAATTCTAGAATTCAACAACAGTAAGAACATGAGATGGGACTTGCTTCTGCATGGGTTGATAGAATTCATACTCAAACATATTAGCTCTTAGTCCTTGGGAGTCTTTGGAAGACCTTTCTAGCTTGGGTACTTTTGCTCCTGATGCTTTTTTTAAATATTTATTTATTTTGTTTGTTTGTTTGCCTTCTAACATCTTTCTTTTTGTTAAGTTGTCACTCCTGGTCAGGCTTTATTCTCCTTTGTGCTAGTCGGCACTCTTTTCTGCAGGAGTAGCATGCGTATGGATAAGACTTCTTTAAAAATTAAGTGAGAGTTTTTTCTGAACCACATGATTTAGGTTGTTTTCACTGTCATTATAAAAATTCTGCCCCTTTTGGTTAGGTGGCCTGGTTCATTAGTTGCTTGCTTTTAGTCTGCCTCCTGCTTCTCTGGAGTCTTTTCCAGAAGTCTTCTGTTGACTCTTCTGGATGTTTCTGGTATTTTTACTTCCTATTTATGTATATATAACAAGAAGGTGGTTGTGGCCTGGATCCCATTACGATGTACAGCTTAACTCAATAACTGTCTGCTCCGTGTTTGTGTTCTTTAACACTGTTCTGTCTTTTCTGTGGCAGTCCACTGATCTCTGTGAGCAGATACTGCGAGTGGTGAGTAGGTCCAGTCGGTTGGAAGAGCTGGTATTAGAGAATGCCGGGCTTAGAACGTAAGTAATTCCTTTGAAATGTTGCTTTAGATGCTGCTTACTTCCACTAAAAGCCAGAATAAGCATTAAAAAAGCTGTGCCCAATGCCTGTCTAGTTCTCACAAGTCTCTAGTCACAAGCTTTTTATCAGGTTTTCCAGAGGGTCCGTATGTCCAAGAAATCCCTTTAAACTGGTGTGTTTTTTTAAGATTCTGCCTGGAGAGTTGGGCTAAGTGGAGCAAAGTGATTGAAAGAGAGCATAAACCATTAACTGGCTCATACTGTGTCCTCTCCAAATACGCCTCCAATAGAAGTACCAACACCTTTTTATCATTTAAAAAACAGTGGTTTGGGTTTTGTTAAAAAAAGCATATTATTCCATCTTGCATAACACGTTGTTTCATATCAAATTAACTGATGTTATCTTAATGGGGATTGCTGTCTGTTCAAATATAACAGGACTTTTACATAATAACAATTTTGAAGAAAGTAGATCAGTAAGTTTAATGGCTTGCCGTAGACTTAGAAGGAAGATACACAGAAATAAGCCATACAATTAAATCATTGCATATCCTTGCCAATCCTTAAATACAGTAAGTTGTAGTTACTAGGAATTTGCTTTTTTTCCCCCTTCACAGAAAATAGAAACAAAGTTCAAGTTACTTCCAGCTGTGCTAGTTTGTACTTGTAGTGCTTGTTTTAGTGTTAGTAGTGTCCAAGACAATGTAGACAAGATAAACTCTAGAGCTAATGATTTTTTTTACATTAAAACAAGCAGTGTAAAGGCAGAAGAAGCAGAACACTATGCAGAATTACCAACAAAAGGAAACAAGCACAGGGGAGATTTTGGTGTGCCTTATATTGTCTCCTCTTCCATTGTTGGAGTCTTTTTCTCCTTTTTAAAGTGCACTTTGCATTGAAATGCCTTTAAAAGAAAATTGCCTACATGACAAAACAAGTTTGAGGCTGAGTTTGGAATAGTATGTGAACTTTCTGATTGTTAGTGCACTGCCTTTAATAGTTGTCATTCAAACATAAGCCCTGGTTTTAATCTCGCTTTTCTTCCAGTATGTGCCATGAAATCTAGTGATGATCATTAATATTAAAGGATATGTTGATTACCTTTGCACGTTGCCTACCTTAATTTATTACAGTTGGATTAACTGCTTTCAGTTTTAACAGGACTTGACAGATAATCACCCTGTGACTTTGGTTTTCGTGTCTCCATCTACATGCAGAGTGTTTGGCATTGTGCCTTGGTGTGTATCTGCTCTGATCAACGCTGTCTGTTTTTGCCAAGGATGCATTTGTCAGTTTTGCCATTTCTCATATCTGTTTGCTAGGAGATCCTGTTGTTGCTGTGTATCTTCCTTCCCGTGGCTTACAGACCAGTCATTTTTAATGAGTTGTGATAGAATGCCAAACCAGGGTTAAGAAAGAGCTACCAAGAGTAAAGCTGTAAGAAATAACCCGAGCAGCTGCAAGAGCATATTTCTTCCTGCGGCAGAGTCAGTTTAAGATGCTTCTGTTCTTTTCTATCTCCAGCCACTCATATCTGTGACTTGGATTGGGCCACAGCCTATAAACACTTGTCATCTTCCCAAATGATGAAACAGCAAACTATTGTGCAGTAGCAGTAATAAGAGCCCAGAACTAGGGAAGTGTGAACTTCCTGTTGGGAAAAACAGGACGTCAAATGAAGGCCCCTGTCTGATAAGATTTGTGCCACTTTAGATGCTCTTGGAAATTTTATCCCCACTGCTATTACTTTAACTGCACATAAAGGATGCAGTTTAGATAACATTGGAAGGCTTCAATGCATAAAGCAATCACTAATGTTTTAATTAATGTATGTGATGTCCAGATTTCAGGGAGAGCAGAGTAATTCAGGCTGGCCCAAAAAAATGAACTTGAAAAGAGGGTCAATCCCTGAGGTATTTTAGAGGAGTGGGACAATATCTGATAACCAAAATACTGATTTTTGAGTGGGCAGCTACTCAGTACTTTAGGCTGGGCTTTGGTGTCTACCAGGCTTTGCAGCTTGTCCTGACATGCACAGTCTGTGTATGGTGGGAGCTGCCCTTGGCGTGCACTGTTGGGAGATGATAAATGGCAAGGACCTGGATATTGGGAAAAGGTTCTTCCTCCAGAGGGTGGTGGGTGCTGAAACAGGCTTCCCAGGGCTCCAGCCCTGCCAGAGCTCAAGAAGCATTTGGACAGCAATTTCTGGCATATGGTGGGGCTGTTGGGGTGTCCTGTGCTGTCCCAGGAGCTGGACTCGATCCTTGGGAGTCCCTTCCAACTCAGGATATTCTGTGATTTCCATGGAACTGCAAGACAGACTTCCCAGTGTGCAAAGGCCTGTTTGCAGGAGCTGGTGCAAGTGATTTACATGTTGCACTTACATGATCTCTGAAAGCTGGCAGGCAGAATGTCCCTGTGTCCTTTCACACTGTCCTGTGCAGCCCTGTTCTTAAGGGAGTGGCCAGCTGCCATATGGGAAACAGCAGAAGTGCCTCTTGCTGGTATCCAGAGGGCCTTTGACAGTCATGTCAAGTCTTATCTTCTCGTTCTTGACAGGGTCTTAATGTTCTTAGACCTAACAGTGTTGCTTCCTCCCACACATCCTCCTTTTTTTCTGTTACAGGGATGTTGTCTAGACAGATCTCAAGGAATTCTTTTGTTTGTCTGAGATTTCCAGATCGGTAGTATTCTTTCCCTTGATGAAATATCCTTAATCTGTCATATGTTCAGTTAAAGTGAATCTTTTTGGGGCCTTACCTCCAAGCCCGAATAAGCTTGTTTCAGCCAGGCATGGCTGTGTAATGCATACAGAGCAAGCTTGATGCCCTATAGAAAGTTTCAGACATACACCACATGCTCTGTTCATAAGTCTGCAACCAAAAGAAGTAAAAAATTTTATGACCTGAAACAAATAGTGAACAAAGGAGCAGAAGAGATGTTCCTCCATGAGCAGAGCCAAGGTGCCTCTGTTTATGGCAGAGGCTACACAGGGAGTGTGTGTTATTTGTTGGGTTTTTTTTCCAAAATGAGCCTTGGAGCCCTGTGAGCCCAATATAGATAATCCAGTGCTTTCTGGTAGAAGTTGGTTTGCTGTGCCTTTTGCTAAGTAGTTCACACACACTCTAGTTGTCCAAAATGTTCTGGTAATCCTGCCTATATTGTTGGCAAAAGCTGGAGCAGAGTTTGTAAACAAGCCTAGAGGTATAGGCAAGGTATTGTAATGACAAGAATCTGTTAAGGATAAAGAAGATGAGGAAACTCCTCAAGAGAAGAGGGTTTGTTGCTTTTTAACTCAAAACCTCATTTTTCTTGGCTGGACATAAGGAGCTTGATTCAGTTGCCTAAGGGCAGGCATGCAGCACTATTTGAAATGCTGGAGGATTTTCAGAGTGTTGGCAAATGTCACTGAGGACCGACAGGAGAGCTGTAGTCTTCTGTAGCAGCAGCTGGTAGCAAAGCAGGAGACCCTGGGGCCTGTCAGGTGACAAAGCTTCGTGTTGAGGAGTTCTTTTTGTTGAGTGTTTGCATTCACATGCTGCTTGTATTTTATAGAAGAGAATATGTTTCTCCTAAAGGCAGCCCTTCATCATGCATCTGGATGGAACCAGTTCTAGCCCCAGAAGGACATAGGGTTTCAAAGGGATACTAAGCTTCCCTGGAGCATCTCTGTACTCCAGTAAACTTTGCAACTGCAGATAACCAAAAGCTATTGAGTCTATTGCTGTTCAGTCTCCTTTCTTTCCCAAAAACTAGAAGAGGATGCTACCTCTGCTCTGGTTCTCAGCACAGAGTTTGATGGTAGGCAGGATCTGATCCAGCAAGAACACAGGCAAGAGGGCAGTGTTAATTAGCATTTTGGTAGCTCTCCACCGCTGGCCTACAGGAGGAGAAATAATGTATTTCAAGGCAGAGAGAGAAAGAAGGAAGTTCAAGACATAGTTTAGCTTTTTATCTTGGTGTCTGACTTAGGTGACATAAGAACACTGAAGTTACAGCCTCACTATCAAAAGCCCACAGCAGGTTTAGTCCCTTATCACATCATAATTTTACAGCTGGTACAAGAACAGGTTTGAGGATTTGGCTCAGAGGTGATAAGACACCAGCCTTCTGACTTGGTGCAAGGAATGTGTCTCCACCAGAATGTGACAGTGCGGTGCACAAGGAAACCCAAGCTAGCTTTCAGCTAGGTGCTGTGGGTGTGTGTGGGTGGCAGTCCAGCTGCAGCAAAGTGCTTTCAGACAGGGCAGTGCTCCCATGACTCCCAGGCATGAATGGAGATCATGCTACTGCATCTACCTACCATAGCTGGTTAAGGTTGCTTCAAAGCTCTTTGTGCTACCTGGCCTGTATGCTGTCAGCATTAAAGAACTGATACTCAGCATCTCTTTTGGATCCATTGCTGGGACTGTGGTCAGCCAGTCATGCCCTTTGATGAGGGCACTCTATAAAAAGAAGCAAAAGACCAGCTCACTAGTGTGCTGCTGTTCTTTGAGAGCACTATTCCTGATGTTTTATATGGTTAGAAATACTTCTGGATATGCTGCAAAGCCCGTCCGTTTGAGTGACTATTGGCAGAAAGCTGCTGCAAATGAGCAGGACAGCTTGTGAGTGAAGGAGGTGGTGGTGTGCGAGTTGATGTATATCTCCAAATCCTGTAGTGTGCAGAGAGATGGAAGACATGGTCAAGTTTTGAGTTATACTGTTTAACTCCTATTTTATACCTTCAAATCTCTGTTAAAAGCATTTTAGGCTTTGATTTTATGCTCTTCACTCTTCTAGGTCACAGAATGAATAAATAACGAAGTAACTCCCTGTGAAAGATAGAAAATTAGCCAGATAAGCATTGTTTAGAACCACGAGGAATCAGTGCTCTGCAGTAGCAAAGGCCACTTATGTCTAGTAATCCCTTGATGCTTTTAAACGTTTGAATGTGCTGTTGACAGAGGAGATAACAGGATTCCTTCTTCCTCTCTTTTTTTGTTGCAGGGATTTTGCACAGAAACTAGCCAGTGCCCTAGCCCATAATCCCAACTCAGGACTCCATACGATCAACCTTGCTAGCAATCCACTTGAAGATAGAGGTAGTGTAACATTTACATTTTTCTCCTTCTGTAAATGTAATAGGAGGGTTATTGCTGCTCTGTTCAGATTTGCATGAAAAATAGGTTATTGTTTTGCATGTAATGCTGCTTTAAATTTCTGTCGTTCACAAATGACTGAGAATTGCCATTCTTTTTTGACTTAAGCATATCCATTTGTATATTAAGAAATATTTAAATATCTTAAACCAACCCTGAATTTCATAGAATATAGTGATTGTTTAAGACTAGAGGGTAAAAAAAGAGCCATCTCGTTTTTAAGAGGTGTGCATTTTTAAAAGCAGTGTAATCAGTTGAAAGATGAAGCACAAGGCAACTTTGGTTTTTGGATTGTATTTTTCTGATGATATTGTATTTTTATTTCAGCTGTAATGCCATAATTCTTTTTGGTATGAAAATTATCCCTTTTTCTCTCTGTGCTAGCCTGCCCTGTCATGATGTTCAATAATACTGGCATAACTGGCATTCCTATGGAGCAAAGTGCTGTTAACTCTGCAAGATGGAAAATCAAGCTGAACAGCTCAGCTCTTCTAAGACTAGGCATGATTTCAGTACCTATCAAGTCATTCCTCTCCCTTCTCTACTCTTTTTTCACCCAAGAGGCATTTATTTTTAAAATAAGGTTACATTCTTCCAGTCTGGAGTTGACCCTTCAGCACTGCCCATGTGAGATTTCCATTTGCTTCACTTAATGGATTCCAGGCACACAGTGTTCTGGGATCAGACTATCTTGTGCTCCTGTTGGGCCAGAAGAAAAATAAGAATTTTACACAGTGAACCTTTTCTTGTTTTATTTGGTTTGTTTGGGGGAAATTTTCTATTCTCTTTGCTGTCATGATTCAAAATAGAAAAGCTGTTCATTTTGATTACAACCTGATGGACTCAGAATGTTGTTAACACAGAATTTTGTAGGTGTCTCTTCTTTTTTGCTGGTTCAGTGAGGAAAAAATAGCTGGGAAGGTTTCTTTTCCCTTTCTACATCTGTATCACTTTTCTTTTGACTAGAAGCAAGTATGATGTTTTTGTTTTTAACCTGTTCTGAGTAGTTTTTTATTTGTAATTGTTCACATGAATTGCTTTAACTCTTCTGACTACCTCTTGCCTGCTGATTATTGCTTATCCTTGTTAAGAATTCTTATCACATGAAAGCCAGTGCTTTGCTGAAGAATGGTATTGTTACAATGTGCCGTAGGCCTACTGCATTTTACAGAAATTTCTGTTGTAAGCTGGAAAAAGGCTGCCACATTGTTGATTCTGCTTTTGAAGAAGTGTATTCAGGTTGTGTTATTTGAAAGGGTATTTTTTTTCAAAGAAACTCATTTTTATCTTGGAAGCAAAACAATTGACCAAACATTGGGTACTCTACAGTGCAGGGGATTTTTTTTTTTTTTCATTTTTTAAACATATCCATGGGGGTGCTTTCTTTGCAACAAACCTATAGATTCAAGCCATTCTGCAGCATCTACATATAAGACAAAAATGAAATGAAGAAACTACAACTTGGAGAAATTAGTAGGGTTTTTTCATTATCTCAGCCTCTCTTATCAAATATGCAATTAAGATTTGACCTTTTCATTAGAATTAGGTAGGTTTTCGAGTACTTAGAAATTAATCATAATTGCAGTGTGCAAATATTGCAACTTTTCAGTTCAAGAAAATTCCCTGGGTGCAAGGTAGATTTGACTTTGGGAAACTGGAGTGGTAGGAAGTATTTGACCAGTAAAAGTGGAGATTCATATAAACATATGGATTTTGGAAAATACCTTTTGAAAAATCACCTGCAGGAACTGGAACTAGATTATTTTGCAGTTATAAGGAAAATCACAGAGTTGTTTTTTTTTCTGGAGAAGAACATATTGTACCTTGTATGAACACAAACATATGCTAAGCTATTATATATTGTTCAGTACCAATAAGTGAAGGCATGATATTATTACATAGTAATGCAGCTGTCTGTATGCCAACAGCATGGGAAGTAGGTTTAGTTTACCTAAAACATAGGACCTGTCTTCAGTTCAAATACAGTGCTGTGTTTATATGCAGTGATTTTTTTTTACTGAGACGAGTCTCTTAATTTGTATCTGGCTGTCCTTTATGGTACTGTCAATATTTGTGAGACAAACACCTGGAAAGTTTGTTATCAATCTTGTCTGTAAAAAATCTAGCCACACTGAAGTGATGGCAGTTTTGCTTTTGGCTCTACTAGGATCAGAATTTAACCTCATATTTTGTTAAAAATAATGAGAAACAAACATACTGAAGCCTAGTAGTACTCAAATTCCAAACTGTGTGCCTGTATGCAGCTAACTCCATTTCTGCCATGTGTTCTCTCATCTCTGTTATCCCATTATAAAAATGAGTGACTTACAGGGTGGTGTTCAAGGGCCAGAGTAACCAGAAACACTTTTTCCTTTCTGCACCTGATTCCTGTATCTTATAACTATAACTTAACCCCCCGTGCTAGTAAGATGTGAAAATTGTTCAGCTTGGCTGGAATAATAATTAGTCTGCAGATAGCTAGCTAAATACAAAGATGGAGAGGTAAAACTATTTGCCGCATGTCTTAGTCAAAATACTCAACAGCAAAAATTACATTTGTTGTATCCTTAGTTATACTGATTGTCCTATAGAATTACGAAAGAAAATCCTGTTAGCATGATTTGATTCATTCTTGCTGAAAATTGGTGAAGATACCTGGGTACCATTGTGCTTTACAATACATGATTCCAAGGTCTCATGGGTCTAATGTTTTAGCAATATAAATAAAACATTGTACTGTTTTGAGCTGCATGGGTGTTGCACTGAACATGCTTTTTCAGAGAGCATTAAAAAAACCCCTCCTACAGTATCTGCAAGGTAGCTGGCTCCTTCATTATCAGTGATAAGAAAACCAGAATAAAAGCGAGTATACATAGGTATGTGACCTACAGTTTCACACTATTTCATGTCTGTGTATGTGGAAAGGGTATCTGATTTTTAATTTACTATGTTTTCAGTCAAATAAAAGGTTTTACCCTCTTTCTCTGTTACCTTTTCTCTCAAAGTGAATTGCTGTAGATGACTATTTCGCACCTCAGGTTAAGCCTGGAGTTTCTATGTTGATTTATTCTACTAATAAATATTTCACAGCTTGGTTGCATTGTTATTTAGGATGTGGCCTCTTAATCAAATTTCAGTCTTTTGCTTAAAATGAAGCATTAAATTGGTGGAGTGGGGAACTTGGACACACTGGGTAAAGGCTTTAATGAAAAGTGCCTTCTTATGGTTTTCTTCTTTTGTTGAATTTGTGCTGAGATAGTCCAATCTGTGTCAGCATCTTAATAGTTTTTACTGTTTAGGATTGCAGTTGTGGCATTTCCAAGCCTGTGTCCTGGCTGGTAGCCTGTAGGCTCCTGTAAGCGAATTAAGTGACCATTATGACTTGGTAAAGGTTTCAGACTCTTAGGGTTTGTCTCAGAAAAAGAGGGTGATGTTAGCTAATGTGGGTGCCTTTTTGCCTTGACAGCCCTTCCTTTTAAAAGAAAATAAAAATCGTTTGAAGTTTTGTGTGAAATAGTGTTGTTGGGTTTTAGTTCATGCCTAGATTTTAAATTTAGGGGTTTTTTCTCAAACATAAAGCTTCCAGATTTTCCAAGTGCTGACTGCTTGGTGTGTGTAATAGCTTCACTTTGAGTCCTTCTCAAAAGTATGTGTGTATTATAAAGTTTTTAAACTAATTAAGGAGGACTACTGATGGTTAAAAACAAAGTTTCCTATCTGTTCAGTGGTAAGCAAAGCAGGGATCTTGATTACATGAGTGAAAGATTCATAAATTGACAGAGCCCACCTGCACAGTGAGTGCAGTTCCTCCTCAAGTGTCACCAGTACAGTTTGCCCCTGCTGAGATTTGCTGGGAAAACCTGAGGTCACAGAGCTCACCTGAAAACATCCATTTTGTCTTTGCTCCCCCAACAGGTGTGTCATCTTTGAGCATCCAGTTTGCCAAACTTCCAAAGGGACTGAAGCATTTAAATTTATCTAAAACCTCCTTGTCACCTAAAGGTATGTTTTATAAATATGCCTTTTTCTCTTCTAAAACTTTCAGACTTACATATGAAAAATAATTTTTCTTACCTGATTATCAAATAATTATTTTTGTACCTAATTTACATGTATTTTCTCAACAGTGCAGCTGCTGTTTTTGCAGTCCTGGGTTGCTGAACCCTAGGCTGGGTTCTGAGTACTCTTCAGCACTTTGATAAACTCAGACTTGCTTCCCTGAGGGTTAAGTTTGAACCTGTATTAAAATGAAGACCAAAGTTAGGATTGACATGAAAGATATATTTCATATGCGCTTCCAAAAAATGTCTGAGGCAAAAATGTGTAGGGAAATTTCAAAATGTTTCGTACCCAGTTATTTTATGAAATTAAGCATTGTGACAGTGGCTGGTGAGTGACTTGCTCTGACTAAAGACTTCTTTGTTTTATAATTTACAAATTTCTGATTTGATATTGTAATTGAAATGGTTGTATATTTTAAAAGCGATAACAGCAGTGAAATGCAAGTTGTAAGCTTTCAGGATTTTTTGCATTTTTGTTTTACAAATAATAGAAGCAGTGACCTCTTACACAGATTGTGCAAACCCAGGGTCTCCTGTATAGATGTATAATGGATGTTAAAAATAGAAAAAACTACACTGACATTATTGCTGCTTTTTTGTAGATGTTGATGACCTGGAAAACATGACTGAGTTAAAAGCATGAAGGACATTAGTTGATAACATATAGAAACCATGCCCTTTAATCCTGTTTATTATTTCTCTGTGAAGTGCAGATTCTGTATTCTCCTTAGCTTCAAGGCTTGACCTGGGGAAATATGGGTGGGTTAAGGACTTTTTGCTGTTTTATTATGAGCACCTGTATCTCTTATTATGCTTAAATAAACAGTAAATCCTAAGGTGAATTTATTAAATAATAGCTTTCACTAAAAATACTGTATTAAATTCTGGGGTTGTTGTTTTCTACTGGTAACACAATTTTTGGTGAGAGTTGATCAAGGATCTTGACTAATGTAACGTACTATTGAAATAAGATCCTTGTGAATTTAATAGAAATTTATGCAGTTCTGGTATGTTCATTCATTCTCTACTTTTTTCATGTGAAATGAATTATTTCAGCAAGTGATTGTGAAGTTTGAGTCAAGAGAACGCTCTAGCAACATTTCTTTCTTCATAAAGAATTAATGCCAACTTGAGGAAGTTCACCCACACAACTCTTGTCAGTGAAAGTGAATTCTGAGGTTATTAAAAGAATCTGAAGGTTTTTAACATACTTTTTAAAGATGATCTTTAAGCAAAAGCTGAAAATATTTTCCAGTATGTCTAATACTGACAACCTTCAGAGTAACATGTTACCATTAATGTTGTCCTGTGGCAGCTCCTCAGTATTTCTTAAAAATAGTGTATGCCATGTCTTAAAATGGGAATTCTTATAAGCCCCAGGACCTGAAGCAAAGCTGTCAGTTTCTCTCTAACCTAAGACAGTAATGATTTGATTTTAACTTGGGAGGCTATTTTTGAACTTGTAATACTTTCTGTGGAGAAAGTCTAAAGGAGTCCTTGGATCTTGGATTGAGTAGACTCCAAAGTGCATGTATTTTATCCCCCACCTTTCTTTTTCTTTTTCCTTTTTCTTTTTTTAAAATTTTTATAAATTTTATTTTAAGCTTTTCAGAAATTCAGAACAATCCCTCACAGGTTTTGACCTTATTTTAAAAGTACTT
Source organism: Sitta carolinensis (assembly GCA_032173965.1). Lineage (NCBI taxonomy): Eukaryota > Metazoa > Chordata > Aves > Passeriformes > Sittidae > Sitta > Sitta carolinensis. The sequence continues at coordinate 93,198,613 of CM063284.1, read as the reverse complement.
TCTATTTGAGATAAGTTTCTAAGATTGACAAGTGAAGTTCAGGTGGCAACTTCCCAGCTGATCTTTCTTCAAATATTGTATCTCAAAGTTCCTGAGAGCTATTAACAGTCTGAGCCTCCTGAGAGTGGTAAAAGAGCATAAAAGATTATCTGCAAATGAAAATGAGATTACTGTTAGAGTATAGCATGAGGTAGTGTGAAGTTCAAACATAAATTTATTGATTTGAACGATTCTGGTTAAATGGAAAATTCAAGTATACTCATTCAAAGATAAAGCTTGCTTTTCTGAGCCCAAGCCAGAGGCTAATTAAAAAAATCCCTCATTCACATTGTGTGCCTTCACTCATGTGGCTGATTTTGAGCAGTTGGCCCTTTTTAAGCATGAAACAAGCAGCAACATTATGAATTGTTTGATAGCTCTTCTTCTCCGTCAAACTCAGACACTGCTTCTGAATCCCCAGAACTGGTTCTTGGTTGTACATGCTGAATTGCTGATAGTTAAACCCAGCTGGAACCCCAGCTGATAATTATGTAGCTTCGAGCAACCAGGACAAAATTGCATTTGTTCCTTCTTCTTCTTGTTGCTTGTAAACGTTGTTGAGAAGGCTCGCTAAAGTGAATCCAAAGCTGTAATGTCAAGCATTTAAACAGGGCTTTTAGATCTTTTGAAGTTTCAAAAAGTATTAGTTTGCAGTTTACGTTTAGTAATAGGTTGTAGGCTCAACAACTGCGTCTCAAGCTGAAAGAAAAATGACACTAAGCAGAAAAGATATGAGACTTGACAAAAATGTCACTGTGCTTTGATACTTTCCAGTTTCAAAATATTTAAGAAATGTTTTTCAAAATATTTCTTAATATTTGAAAGCTCAGAAAATAAAAGCATTGACATAGGTATTTTTGTCTCTGGTAGCTTGCTAACTGTTTCTTCCACATCCTCACTGGCAAATGAGCTTCATAATAGTTTTTAAATGAAAACGAGATGTGTTTCATCCATTGAATATCCATCCAATTTCATTGATCAATTTGATTTGAGAAATTGTTGAATGTTGTGTGGTAGATCACTTGCCTTCTTTATAGCTTTGAGCAGGCACTTAGAAAAAAACTGCTGCATTAACTAAAAGACACAGTGAGCTTATGCATGTAAGAAACACATGCATGTAGTGCTTGAAAGGCAGCAAAGACTGTCTACAATGGATTGAGAAGTTGATGATAAGCTGCAAAGCCCTCAGATGAAAGTTAGATTTGAAGGAATGAGAAATAGCCATGTCCTAATTTGTATTTTGAAAAGCTGAAAAGTTACAGTGGAATAAAGCCCTGACTGGTTTGTTCCCAATGTGGGCTTTTTAATTTTAATGTGAAATATATGTGTTTGTTTTGATAAGCAACTTAGAGTCTTTATACATCTCTTGGTACTTTTAATTAACTATTTTTATGAAATTACAGGCAAATACATTAATTGAAATATTTTTAATTTCTAGGTCTCATCAGTTGCTTTTGAAGTTCTGGCAATTATAATTGTTAATGTACTTGGTCTTCCACAGATCCTTTCATCTAACTTCCATGAATAATTTTATCTAAATGTTATTGTTTGTAGGAAGACACTGGCTTAACATTATGGAGTAAAGTGTTTTTAAAATCTGTTTGAAAATAGATCTGGATGCATCCTGGATGTGGTACATACACTGTGGCTCCATCAGGGAAGTTGGGAGGGTGTGTTCCAGGTGGAACTGGGCATGCTGTGTCAGGGGAAGGTCTCATATCTGCCCGGTGATCTGTGTTCCTCAGCCGCTGCAGTGCAGCGATGGCAGAAGGAAGTCATGAAACATTTGTGTGTGTCTGCAGGCTGTGGGCCAGTTCTGTGTGGGGCTGGCTCAGCTGAGCTGTGGCCTCTCTTTTGGCAGGGGTGAACAGCCTTTCCCAGTCACTGAGTGCCAACTCGCTGATCGCCAGCACGCTCGTCTATCTTGACCTCTCAGGGAACGCGCTCCGCGGAGATGATCTCTCAGTAAGCACTTCCCTCCGCCGCGGAGATAATGAATGGGTGCTTTAATTAACGGCTCAGTGAAAGGCAGAAACCTTTCTGTTTAGATCCTTTTTGGCCCTTATTTCTGTGCACTTTTAGCAGGGATAGAAAATGACAGTTCTATTTCTACTCTTTGGTGTAAAGTCAGAGAACTGCCCCACACAACTAAAAAAAATCCATGTAATTTTAGTTCATGCCTTTAGTCTTTGGCTTCTACTGATACATGAGAAAAGTGCAAGGGTCCCACTTTTTTCAGTGGACTTACCATTCTCTCTGAGTTCTGTTTGAAAGTAACAAAATGCCATTGAAAAGCCCTCATCATCTTTTTAATGATGAGAATATTACAAATTTTCATTGGAAGACTAGAAGCAAATTATTTCTTTTGACTTGTAAAGAATTAATTTCTGTCTTTCAATATTTTAGTTTGTGCAAATAAATTTGTGCACCTCCCTGACACGTGTTGTTGAAACCCATGATTCTTTGAAGAATGTAATTATTTTTTAGACTCCTTTGTTCAGTTTATCAATTGCCGTGAAGGTGGAGTTCTATTTCCTCCACAACTAAATCCACTTAGTTCTCAATTTGTATATATTCCCTTTTTGACTGTTACATTTTCATTTCTCTTTCACATCAAAAGTTATGTGCATGTAACTGTCAAGTTTTGAATTCTAAGTATTGAATATCTAGAAGATGCAAAACTACAGTCATCCTATCTCCTTATTTAAAGTGCAGTCAGATATGACTTTATGACTTTTTCCCAAATTTTACTTGCAGATTCATCAGCATATTCAGAGAAACTAGCCTTTTCAGACATGAATGAAAGGGTCAGTGGGACAACAGGGTTTTAAAGGTAGCAAATAAATAGTTCAATGTAAGTAAAGACACACAGTGATTTATTCTGAGGGAATCACATAATAAATAATGTAAAAACAAAAGGTAAAATAAAATGCAATCAATAAATCTTTGGCAGGCAGTGTTTTAAAATATCTAAGGTATATCTACAATATTTTAAGAGGTAAATGCAGAAAGTGGAGCTTTTCTTAGCCTCTCAGAGGGATGGTTCAAAGATAAAGATTATTAATACTGAGGTCTCTTAATATGTAGATTCAGTTTTCTAACAGGAGCAAGGAAATTCTGTTATTTAGCAATTAAAATAAACCCTAGGAAAGCATGGAAATTTTTAGTGGAGACCTCTCTTGCATTGTAGGTATAGGAGTTAAATGACCTAATTTCTGGGAAGATGGATCTATTTTAGAAATGTTAAGCGTGCACTGTTTGGCTGGATTTCACGTGGAGTTGAGCTTTCCACTTTTCTGTGAATTAGGTCACACTTTTATCTTTCCGTGTTGCTCTCTGAGACTAAAAAGAACCCAAAATGAAACAGTGTACAGAAGAAGTTTTACATATGCTAACGTTTACATGACATATTCTATACAGTACTGACGCCATCCATGTTAAAATCTTGTTACCTGTTCTATATTCTCCCTTAAACCTGTAATGTGCAGCTGATATTAAGAACTAACCATGGACTTCAGGTGCAAATTAGTTGCTTCCTTCAAGCTTAAAGGGTCTGGCTTTAATTTACAAACCAATTAGCCTGTCTGAAATGTAACAGCAATCTGATTGACATCACAAATCTTTGTTTAATTATCATCTTAATTAATTATCATCTGCTGTGAAAATTAAATGCAATAACTCAAGACCTGTGCTTTGAGAGAAATGTTGAGTAAGAGTAGTTTTTTTTATAAAAAATGATAGCCTGCGAAGATAAAACAGATTGTATTGATTAGGTGAAGTTTCAGGTGATTTTATAGTAAAAGTCAAAAATTCAGTGACAGGTAGTGATCCAGTAACTGTTGCAATAGTATAAATATTAACATCTGTAATTCTTTCTATCCAATAATTATAGAGCCTGTACAACTTTTTGGCCCAGCCAAATGCCCTTGTTCACCTGGATTTATCCAACACGGAGTGTGCGCTAGATATGGTAAAAGAACATTTTTGTGGCTATTTCAATACCAAGGAAACATTCCCCACCTTGTATCCCTAGGTACATTTTTGGGTTCGTATAAAGTAAAATGATTTACCCTTATTTTGAATCAGGTGTGTGGAGCCCTCCTTCGTGGATGTCTTCAGCATCTAGCTGTCCTTAGCCTCTCAAGGACTCTGTTTTCTCACAGGTACAGTTTAAATGCCATTACCCTCAACTCCTGCAGTATTTTAGTTTATAATTTCTTGAACTTATATAGCACCCTTCTTTTTAAGAATAAATCTAAGACTTTTTTTATAAAAGCTCGATGAAATACATACAATTTATTCTAAGCAAAATATTTTCTTTCTCTTTCTGTTCTTTGCTAAAGGTCTGTAAAGTAAGCTGCCTTGTCTAATATGTGCTTGTGAGATACTGATGCAGCAGAAAGTCTATATATATATATATCTTTCGTCTCTAAAGGGCATAGCATCAGGCTTTGAAGTCTGTCTGACTTGATTCCTCTTTATGTATGACTTTTAAAGTTTGTATTTTTCATGATTTGATGATGGTTACAAATGCTTTTTTTTCCGGTTCTGTCATCTTCTTGGAGGAACTCCCTTTGAAAATCTTTGAGATTGCACATTTACTTTTTAGAGTACTTGCATTGTAGGAAATAGTAGTTTCCATTTTCTTCAGGTTGAAGCTTTGGGTCCTTATCAGAGATGACACCTAATTGATGCTAAGGTATTCTAGCATTGAGTAATTATTTCTAGTGATGAAAATGCAATTTCAGGGTTTTGTTCATGTCCTGTTTGATCTTCTGCTTTTGAGGTATAACTATGTTCACTATTAACCAGACCTGAAAAATGATCATTCTTTGTAGTTCACCAAACAGGAGGTAGATAGTAATGTCTTCTGTGCAGCGCTGCAGTTGTGAGGATTGTTTGTTGAATCAACATTTTGATGACATTATAATTCTAAGCTAATTGAGAGCCACTGATTACAGAACTGCCTAAGGTAGAGCAATTAAACTGTAAAAGATCATTACATTTCTCATGGCTTGCATTCACTATTTATTGGAATGAGGAGTGTCTAAATGCTACTTCTTGATGAATTTGTTTACTTACAGAAAAGGAAAAGAAGTCCCTCCCTCCTTCAAACAATTTTTCAGCAGCTCACTTGCTTTGATGCAGATTAACCTTTCAGGAACTAAACTCCCTCCTGAGCCTCTAAAGTAAGAATTCAATTTCATTTTCTCCTGTGCCTAAAGCCTAGTGTGCATTGTTGTTATATGAGTGCTTCATATTAAAAAGGAAGGGAAAGAATTTTGCTTTCTTCTCTTTTTTCCCCACTGTACATTATTGATATTAGAAGAGTGAGCTTTGTGATGGTCACACATTCATAAAATGCTCTTTCCATCTCACAGTTGAGACTATTAATCATATTTTTTGCTCTGGGAATGTCACAGTTGTTTAGCTTCTGTCAGCCTTTTTTTGGGACGTATTGCTTTTTTTCGTGGCTTACAAACAAAACTGCTCCACAGTGAAATGGGATTATAGGCTTGTGTGAGTGCCATTCCTTTGGGACTGCATTATTACAACAGCCATGGTGAAACGGAACCTGTTGCAGTGTTTGGGAGGAGAAACCTGTTGCACAGAGCTATGCTCTCCTTCCAGGGGAGGAGCCAATGGCAGCCTTTTCCAGGAATGCTCAGTGAGATGAGTCTTGTTGTATGTCACCCAACCTGTGACTAATAGGTTCTGCAGGCTGAGGGAAATTGGGAAGCACTGTCACCCTTCTTGTGATGCATATGGATTTGGACTCTGTTGAAATTTTCAGACATGAAATTTAAGAGTGCCTTTTCAAGTCAAGATAGGCCTAGATAGGTAGGTCTAGTATAAATAGGCCATTCTGTGATTCTGGAAGAATACCCATGTTTATTTGGCTTAATTAAAGAAAGGGCTCTTTTTATACTGTCTTCTTCCTAAGTAATATGCGTTAAAATTTACATAACCTTATCCGTAGCAGACACCTAGACATGTTCAATGCCTATTTTGCAATCCTTATATGGATATAGGTGCATGGGTATATCCTTGTGTGGTTGGAAGCCTGCCTCCTGAGGGAGAACAGGGAAGGGAAATGGGGAGTATCTAATGGACAGGAGTTGATGGCAAAACTGGAGCTGTGGGATATAAAGAGTAGTTAGTGAGAATGGGATGGAAAGCTATTAATACACTCTGGAGGAAGCTAAGGGGGAGGAAGAGTGACAAGTGCAACGGCAGAAAGAGAAATGTAGGTAATTTTGTAGTATTTTTTCTTAACGCAGTTCAATATTGAAGAGGTCAGTACAATATCACAGAATGGGTCAGGCAGGGAGGCACCACAGTGGGTCATTTGGTCCAACCTCCCTGCTTGAGTAGGGTCATCCTACAGCACATGGCACAGGATTACATCCAGATGGTTATTGAAAATCTCCAGTGGGGAAGACTCCACAATATCTCTGGCAGCCCATTCCTGTGCATGGTTGTGTGCACAGTAAAGAAGTTCTTCCTCATGTTCAGGTGGAGTTTCCTGTGCATCGCTTTCTGCCTGTGGTCTCTTGTCTTGTTGCTTGGCACCTCTGAGAAGAGCCTGATGGTTAAGATGCACTGGATTGTAATCCATATTCAACTGCAAGAACCATTTCAGCTCTGGTCTTTCACTTTGTTCTGTGTGATGCTCTTGGTTGTTGTGGTGTTTGCTCAGACTTGGCCAGTATTAGAAAGGTGTGGTACAGATGTATTCTCAAACAGAAGGTGATTTTTTTTTAAACACAGTTGATTCTGATTAATTTAGAGCTATTGATCTTATGGTGGAAGGCAGCAGGGAAGAAAAACAAGGATGGATGTGACTATTGCAGAAGACAGTATTAGTTTGACATGAAAAAAATAATACTGTGGGACGCTGAATATATCCTCAGGGATTAGGAAATGTGAGAAGCACCAAACATTAAGGTTCATTAAGGTTCTCTTCTTGTCATGTTGAGTATCTCTTATGGTATGAGGAATTTTAGCAGGTGAGTGTTGTACAATTTTCTGCTCATGAAAGAGGTTATTATACTAATTAATCCCAAAAACTTGGGACCCTTTGCCTGCCAGCTGGGCAGCAAATGGTGTCTTCCTAGTCCTTTTCAGTCAAAATGTGTATTAGCAAAAAACTGCTTCTCATTTTAAGATAATCTGGCTCAATTTGACTGAATTGGATTGGAGGGAGTTACTTGCCTGACTGGTGTTGGTGGAAGTAAAAAGACAGTGATGGGGAGCAGAAAGCTCTTTCACTAGCACAGAAAGCTCCAGAAACAAGCTCTTTGCTCATCTTTGCAAAGTCCAGCTGGATGTGAGTGGTCTCATGCCACTCAGCTGTCTGGTATTTTGGCTTGGACTGCTTTCATTCTGGTGACAGCATTCACTTATGCCTAGGAGGTAGGACAGAAGCTGTTAGTACTTTTTGTCAATTTCTTTTTTTCTGACGCAAATTTTTCATTCAGTTTGAGCTTAGTGTGTCATGACACTACAGAGGACTTTGATCTGCAGGACACCTTGTTTTACCTCTCAAACCCTACACAGCTTGACTAATCCACTTCAAAAATGTCCTGTGGAAGTTAACCTGGTTTTAAAGGAGAAGGATGTCTATTGTGGGATAGCTGCTCAGACTTTTGTTCTTAACTGCAAGAAATTACAAAACTTCTCCAGAACCATGAAGATCGCAGTGTTGGTTAAACACAAGATAGAAACTTTTTCAGGCAGACTTATTTGTCATTGCCAAGACTGCAAGAGCACATGAAAGGCTCCAGAAAGGAAAAATATAAAAACTGTGGTGTATCATAATAGTACTTTTCTGGCATCATTCATCTGCATATGTCAAAAAGCTTTTGGAGTTGGAGCTGTCCAGTGGCAAAGGAGAAGTTCCTGGTTTGTGGCCATGGACCAGAGGTCTCCAAGTTGAATATGTGATTCAAGATCAACCCTGCCTAGAGAAAAGAGAGGTGGATAAAATGCAGATACCTGACATCCTGAGTTTCAAATTCCCCTAATTTATTGTTATTTGATTTCTTTGTAGGCTTCCTTTAGCTCTACAGTTGTGGTATGTTTAATTGCATGTGCTAACTTAGTGAGTTTAAAAATACTGGTTAATCAGTGCAGTCTGTGAAGGATGTGAACTTGCTTGGACAGTGTAAATCCAGCCTTTCAGGGAGTAGGTTTGCTGATAAAGCTGGGCTATGAGGATGCCATGTGATGGTGGGGGAGAGGGTATCCCTTGTACATAGGTAATATAGTTAATGTTCCATTGCAGCTCACTCTTTTTATCACCACTTTTTGTTTTTGTTGGAGTGGTGTAATCTTGTCCTTGAAGTGTAAGTTGGCATTTTTGTTGAATTTTACAGACATTGCCAAAAATTGTATTTTGATCTGTCAGTGCTGTAACAAGACAAGTTTCTGATGTGCTTCTCATCAAATGCTATTTACAAGGCAAATTCCTGCATTCTGCGTCATGTACAGTTGATAAGACCTCTCCATGTGTTGTCATGTGTGTGATTTAAACATAGTGGCCAAGTGTTACTATAAGATGTCTGGCTTCAGGCCCTTTGAAGGCTGGTGAATTTTTCATGACAAAGAATTGAGAAATAAGGGGATTTTCTTAGGGTGAATTTATAGGGAAGAGGTTAGGGGAAAAATCCTTTATTTTTCTTCCTTTGAAAAATGTACAACTGAAGCAGCACTGTGTCTCTTTTTTTAATCTGCACTTTTTTTATGCTTGCACTGTATTTTCTTAGAAATATTTAAGAAGCTCTTTGTAAACTTACCATCAGTCAGACTGACAGAATAAAAAACGTGTCAGGGTAAGAAAGATAGACAAGATCATCTAAAAATTTGTGAGAACTGTTGCAGAACTTTCCCTTCCCCCCTCTGAATATTAATAACTTAAATAAATAAGCACAAGACATTTGCCTTTGTTAATAGGGACGGTCTGATTATACCTGCAGGACAGAAGATATAAATAGGTTTAAATGAAAAACCTGCCCAAAGAACACACATTTCAAATGTAGCTTTGACACACTACTTGCATAGCAAGTGTGTAGACAAATGGCTCATCAGAAGGGGTTGGTTTTTATCTCCATGCATCAGTCACTTGGTTAGCTGCTTTTGGCTGAAATGAAGTTAGAGAGGGAAGTCCTTCTGTTTCTCTGTTGAATTATTAATTCAAAGCTGCATCTATTCTGAAGATATTAGAAAGTATACACAGATTTTGTTTGTTCCTTCTCTATTACACATACTGTTGTGCTTTCTGATTTGACAGCATTAATGTAAGTGTGATAGTAACACTAACTTTTAGATGTGGAAACAAACTTCTTGAAGACTTTAAAAGTGGATTTATGAAAAACATAATGAGTCTTTACTTCACGTGTCTGCCAATCTGCCTAAAGGCAAATGATACTGTTGCATAGGAATATAATTTTAAAATCTGTAAATACTTGTTGGGTTGTGGAAGTGGAGAATTTTGTGATACTGGAACACACTCCAGCCTTTGAGTGTACAGGCATTGTGCCTGACTGAAATGGATGGCTGCATGGCATCTTGCGTATTTTAAAAACCTAATTTTTTTCCTAGGTTTTTGGAAAATCAGAATTTGTATGGTTGTATGACAGAACACTCCATTTGGTGTGTTTTGGTGCTCTTTGAAAGCAAATGTGGAAGAAAATTAATCTCTGATGAATGTTATTAAATGTTGATGGTGCATTAGCTTTAGAGTTTCTTCATTAGCCTTGCATCCCTGCAGGTTTTTAAGCTCCTGGAGTGTTCTGAGTGTAGCAGGCTTGTGCTGCCATTATCATTTAAGAAATAACTGCTCAGCTGGTGTCGTTTTAAATGAATCTTTGCATTATAGGTGTATTAACCTGTGATCACTTAGATGATGATGTAAAGCTGCCCTTTATTTTTTTAAAACAGTTCTAAAATTGATCTTTTTCAGAGCGCTTTTATTAGGCCTGGCTTGCAATCACAATCTGAAGGAGGTGTCTTTAGACCTCAGTAGCTGTGAGGTAAGGAATGTTTATCAGGATGTGTTCAAAATATGCAATGACGAGGCTTTAGAGTTCCTGTGAAATCCACTGGGCGTGATATTCTTCTTCTGCAGGCAAAAGTTGAGGGAAAGGTAGAAGTCAGAGAAGCAGTTATGGTAAAAGTTAGGATGTGTGTTACAGCATCCTAAGTAACAAGCACAGAGGCTCAAAGCACCTGATTAGCAAAAGCCTCCTTGCAGTGCAGCTGTGCTACTACTACTACTACACTGTGCTACTACACTGAGCCAGCCTGCTGGATGCTTGGCAGCTTCTGCTCTCTGGTGGTGTGATTAGAAGCAGGATTTTCCAAGGTGCCCAAATTTGAATGGCTCAAAGGAAGCTGCATGCCCTGGAGACTTGTCTGTGGTTCGATTGTCTTCCTTCTGAACTGAAGACATGCTCCTCTTCTTCAGGTTTGCTTTTTAACCTTGGGCAAAATTCCATTTTCCCAATCAATTAATCAATCCAATAAGGAACTTTGGTAAAAGTTATTAACACAAGAAGCACTGTAAAAGTGGCCTCAAGAATAAGTAACAACAATTGTGGCAACTTACTTGCCTTATCTTGTTTCCTCTTGCTTGCCTGTGCTGTGTTGTGCACTCTGTTTCCCAGGGCTGCCCATACTCTGGCCGGGTGATTCCTGCTGGTTATAGCAGAATGAGGAAAGTTCAGACACACCCCTGGGGAACCACTTGAGGCAAAGTCATTTTGTAGAGAACTCTGTGGTGGACTCTTGCCAAAACCAACATGAACCACTTTAGGCTCAGGTCTTCTCTGACTTCCCCATTTTTTAAGCTGCCAAGAAAGGCTCCCATTTGTTAGGTTTTTCCAAGGCCATTGGAGTGTTAACTGTTATAGAGGTGCCTGCAAATACAGTGGTTTCCCTTTAAGCAGAAAACATGCAATGTTGATAACCATGTTGAAGTGCAGTAATCCTTGCCTTTAGGTTCTTGGTCAATTGCTCTTGAAATGTGCACAGATTTCCTTATGAAGAAAATAAATAATTGTGAATGCATATTATAGTTTTTGATATTTTAGACATTTTGGAAAATATTATTACTTTGAAGAGCACTACATGTAAATTCCAAATAGAAAAGCTTTCAAGTCAAGTACATATGCTTCTGACTTCTGAGTAGAGGGATCAGATGGATGATAATTTATCTTTCAGAGGAAGGAAGGAAAAGGGAGGAGTAATTAACATAATAAAAATTAAGTCCTATGATCATAGCCTTAAATTAATAAATCAATAAAACACAAATATAAGTAATGAGAGTATAAATTAGTATGTAAATCAACAAGGGCTGACAGGAGAGAAAATATTACCCTTTCATGAAATAACATCCAGGATGGGATGTGAAAGAGTCCTTCAAGAGGCAGTGAGATTTATAGGACAACAAAGCATATGTGGTCATGTCTGGCTCTTGTGACAGAAAACAAGGAATCACGCCCAGCTCAGCGTTGAATTCCTGTAGCTGGTCCCTCCAAATTGACAGCACTTCCTTGGATCCTTCCCTTAACATTTTTTTTCCCATCACTGAGCTTTATCCATTCTCATGTGCTTTGGAAAGAAGCTATGCTTCCACCAGCAGGGAAGTTGATGAGCCAGCAGCTGGGATTGCTCTCAACGGGCCCAGCACCTCAGGATCCTGCTCCACCTCTCCCTGACCCTCTGGGATCTGGGCAGGGTAATCTACACCCAGAAAGAGAGTGGTGGGAAACTTGGAGCCAGTCACCACTACTCCCAGTTCCTGCAAGCACATGCTGCTAGGGGGCTATAAAGCTGATGCTTCAGCTTTGCCCTACATCAGGCAAGCTGTACTCAAGTGTGGAAGGATAAATATGTGTTCCTTCCCTCTCCCACCATTTTTCATTTGCTCCCATAATTTTCTGGTGTATTATCTCCAAGCTTAATCATTTTTCTATTGCTTGTTTGGTTGGGTTTTTTTTAATTATTTTTTACTATGAAAATAGCATTTTTATTTCTACCTGCTCAGCACTGATGGATTTCACTCTTTTCCCTTCTGCTTCCCTTAGCTTGGTCACTGTGTAAGTACCCTCCATGCTTTACCTTAATTGTTAAATCAGTAAGCAGCTTTATTTGCCCTTCCCATATTGGTACCTCATAGCTTTGAACACGCTTGGCATTTTTAATTATAGAAAGGTTATTCTTCATTTTCTGAATTAGAGCTTTTCTTTGTACTCTCAAAAGTATGTCATATAGGAGGTGTTGCACAGGGTCTTTTTGTCAGTATCACAAGCCACGTTGATGAGCGGCACTTCAATTCATCTCTGCTTTAATATATATATATATTTAGGTACATAATATTTTAACACAGTTGCAGCAAATTGTGATCCTAAATGTGGAGTTTTTGTCATCACTTTCAGATTAAATAGATATCACCATTTGTGCTCATGAAATGTTTATATATTTAAAATTTTGAATGTAGGTTATCTGGTACAAGATTGAAAGCTACTCCTGAAAAATTGCCCACTTCAACCCTCAAAGTATATATAGCCATAAGCATTTGGATTCTATTGTGAGTATAATTTCAGTGTATAGAACTTTACTCTGCCAGCAAGCAATCCAGTTCCACATATGATCTGCCACTTCCATAGATTCTGCAATAGTAGATGTGACACTCCATGTAAAATGGTTGTATTGTGGTGGGCCACACTGAGAGAGCAGCACAAAGCAAAACTGAATGGTTTTGGCTTTCATACAGCAAATGCTATAAATGCTTGTACCAAAATAAAGTTGAGTTACATTTGCAGCACTTCTGGCCTGAGTACAGCCTGTAATATAACTACTTATGGAGAGGATGAGGTGAAGGATAGGCAGGCTTTGATTTATGGAGAGGGGGAAGGGTGCCTTCTGTTCTATACTTCTAGCACTCCAGATGTGATTTATGATTTAGGTGTTGTCTTTGACCACCATTCTCTAAATACTCAGGTCAAGTTATTCAGCTGCTTATTAAACCATCACGTACCTCCGACTTTCGAAGAAGTGACAAATTAAGTCTTTATTAAAAAATGCTCCTAGAAGGCATTTGTGGCTCTTAAATTATAACATGGATAAAAGTTGATGGTCCACAGCAATATCAGCAGGTTGATTCAGGTTATTTACCCAAGTAAGTGAACTAAGTAAAATAGTACACAGTTTTTATGCACAGGAGGTAAAAAAGCTTTGAAGAGGTTTGAAAAACCTTTCCGTTCCTTTTGAAGCAAATAACATGAAATGTGAAAATAAAATGTAAAAATTAAATTTCCATAGAATTTTTTCCCACTTCGGCTAAAGTCTTTTACTGGGGATGTTTATAAAGTGAAATGCACTTTATATAAATGTGCATAGCTGCAAAAAATAAGAAATGCTTTTGCTCTTTTGAAAAAAACCCATTGTGTTAATTCAGTAGCATTAGTAAGTAAGTATGTAAGATTTCATAACTTTAATTCTTAATGTAGATGTTTTCTCCTAGAACATTTCATTGCTTTTTCATTAAATCCTGACATTTCTTTTATAGTCATGTAATATTTCAGGTTAATAATATCATAATTGATACTTTACAGCCAGGAATTTTTGTTATTGTTGCAATTTTTTTCTTTTATTGCTATTTCTTAAGTTAAGAATAACTGTATTACTGTTTTCTCTTGTTTATGGTCTTTTATGGTTGTTTTACAATTGGATTATTTGAATTTTCAGCAACAGGGAGGCATAATTTGAGGGCTTTTTTTATGGCCCTCTACTTATCTTTGAAATGGCGCCTTAGCATTGTGCTAAAAGCTGGAAGAAGATTCTCCCTGTAAGGCCTGGCTGTAGTGGAGTTCAAGGTGCCAGTGTTGCAATCTGATAGGTGATTTTTTTAATCACCAAACACTAGAAATGTCCTGGGCTATTCATGTTGAGAATGTTCACCCCAATCCTTCAGGCACTGCCCAGCACAAGTACTAAAGGATTTGCTGTTTAACCATTTAACTGTTTTCCTGATTTAAAGGCTAAGAGGTAGTCTCAAGAGAAAGGAAAGAGAGTCCCTCTTCTCATTTGTATGCAAACACTGAGAGTAAGGATGAGAGCAGTAGGAATGTGTGCATAGGCTGTCATTTTGATGTCTATAACAACCTCTGTTGCTGTTGTTTTTGCCGCTGCTAGTGTCTTCTGTATTCACAAAGCTCCTACCACTGTCTTCTGTGTGATCTTGAAACCATAACTAGTTTGCAAAAATGGATGATGTTTTGTCTCTAGTTAAGATCTGGAGGTGCACAAGTCTTGGAAGGATGCATAGCAGAAATACACAATATCACCAGCCTAGATATTTCAGACAATGGTAAGTACACAGAACAGGAATGAAGGTCACGCAAGTCAAGAAATGCTTTCTGTTTCAGCTCACAGTGTAACCAAGGATGGTTGCTCTTGCTTTGTGATTATTGGCCATGTTGGTTATGGAAATGTCTCAGACCATGACCTTTTATTAAGAAACCTTGAAAGACTAACTGCACCCTCAAAAGTTTGTTGTTTGAGATCAGTGTAACACAGAAGAATAAAATAATGGCACCAAGTTCATATTCGATCCAGAGTAAATTTGGTTTAAGTGCAAGAGGATGAGAAACTGAATGAGAATTGGAAGTATAGTGAAAGAACAAAGGGAAAAGTCTGGTACAGAGTGAAGCTGAGGGGGAAAATTTGAAGCAAAGAGCCAACAGCTTCAGGTCAAAAAGGCCTACTTCAGTCTTTGGAAAAGTCTTTGAATATTTCTTTGGAGTCTCTGTGCTTCCTAGCACAGATATTCCTGGGAATATGAGCTGGCTTCTCATCTTGTGGATTCAAGGTGCAGATGTATGAACTGGAAGAATTCACCTGCCATGTTTGCCCCTCTATCAGCCAAATGCAGAAGTATTTCAGAAACAGACTCCCAGTTCAGTGGAATGCCCAAAGAGGGTAGGATGGACAAGTGGAAGGCTTTGAGAGCTACTGATTCAGCCCATTTATGCAAAAAGATTTATTTTTATAAATAAGGATAGATATTTGAAATCTTAATTATGCTGTGAATGTGAATTCTAAATCATTGTAATCCAGCTAGTGGACTCCTCAAATACATAACCAGTGTGGGAATACTAAAGTTATTTTTCTTTTACGCAGGAGTAGAATAAAATTTGCCTTGTTTTTGATTTTATTCATAGTCTGTTATGTTAGCCTTTTTTGCAGGCTTTGAAATATTGTTGGTGCACAGCTCTACTAAGACTAAATAGTGACTAGCATTGTTTCAGAACTCTCCAAGGAACTTCAAACTCTGCCTGATAGTGCAAGGAACTACCCTTGGGTGGTTGGACTGTGGATAAGGGACTGAGTTTTCTTCTGTGTTTCTGAGAGGTGGCTTTAATAGCTGATTAGCATGGAGATTTAAAGGGTTTATTTTAGAGAAAGTATTTATTCTCATAGAAAAGCAGAAGCACTAATGAGAAAAAGATTGAAAGAAGAATGGAATTTTTTTTTACACATTTTGGAAATTAGTACACTAATACAGTTACTTGAGTGAATATAGCATCAATAATTGGACGTGGTCTGGGTCTTTTGTGAAAATGTGTTTTAATTCCTAATCTAATCTGATTCTTTACAGGCCTAGAATCTGACCTCTCAACCCTTGTAGTCTGGCTTAGTAAAAACCGATCGATAAGACACTTGGCATTAGGCAAAAACTTTAACAACATGAAATCCAAGTAAGGATTTTCTTTCGTTTAAATAATAAGAGAATGGATGAGGAGAAACTGCTGATTTCATCATCTTCCTAACTTTTCTTCCCTCAGAAATCTCACTCCAGTACTTGATAATTTAGTTCAGATGATTCAAGACGAGGATTCAGTGAGTATCTTTCTGCCTGCTATCATCATGTGCATTTGTACACTCCAGTCTAATTCTGATAATTTTCTTCACTGTGTTAATTGCTGCGTAAGATTTAATCACAATCCTGCACAGATACATCCAACATTTTGGGTTTGGGTTTTTTTTTTCAGATTGTAATTTGGATTAATTTGTGGCATGTAGGTAAACATCTTCTGAGGATAGTCCTAGGATCTGTGGTTTTTGAAAAATATACATTTTAAATAGTTGGATATCCCTAACTAGTTATTTAGGTCTAAATTATACAGCCCTTTAGGCACAAATTTTTGGAACTTTTGTGTCCTGATAAGAGACTACAATGGTAATGTTCTCAATAGCAATGTGTTTTTTTAATTTATGGAATGCATTATTTCTTGAGAGCTGTTCTTGAGTATTACCTTTTTTTTCTTGACAAAATATAAGGTCACTGCAGTGATCTCTCAGAACTCCTTCATTCTTCATAAGATGCAAATAAACCATTCACTGTGCTGTTTTTTACTTCTCTTAATCATGGGAGCAATTTCATAAAACTTTTTCAGGGTACCTTGCTGGGATGCTTGCCCACTTTCTTATTTTCTGCACTCTTTTGTGATTCTGAAAGACTTATGTGGTTGGATTTGTGTCCTTACCTGTTCTTGGCATCCTAGTTTTGGTTAGAAAGGGATCTTAAGAAACGCTCTTACTCTCATGCTTGTCAATCTCTATTTATCTACTCTTAGTCCTTTCTTACTCCTTCATTTCCTGTGCAAGTACCAAGCAAGCTTTCCTCAGTCTCCAGAGACAGCTGACAGTAGACTCAAGTTGTCTGAACACCTGCTATTTCCTGTTGCCCCTTTTGTCTCACCTCCAAGTTCACACTCTCCATATTAACTGCCTGGCTATCTTCTCCTATCTGTGTCTGTGTCCTGGCAGTTTTAACCAGGATTTCCAATGTCTCTTTCCTTGCAAAGTCATTAGACTCACATTCCGTGTTTCCTTTTTCTTAGTTCTTAATTGTATTTGAAGTGATTTATTACACTAGTCCTCTATGCTCTTTCTGTCCTCTTAAATGGGATAAGTGGTACTGGTGCTTCTTGATTCTGCACCTTCCTCCACGTTTTATTCTTTAAAACATGGGATGTCAGTGTGATGACAGTGGTGAAGTTCTGCATACAGATACCAAAACTGATTTTATTTGAGGTAACACCTGTAATGAAAGCACCTTAATAGAAGTCCTTGTATGCACAAATTAGATGTAGGGTTGTGCTAAGTAATGTGTTGGTGGAACTCTGTGTTACCTCTTGTACCAAACTAGCCTTTTTGTACTGTGTGAGCACCTCCTTCTACTCTGCCTCTGAAGGGGAATGCTGCAGGACTGCCTTCCCCTTCTCTCCTTTTCCTTTCGATCCTGTACTGAGGGGTTTCGTTTAATCAGATAGCACCTGCCTCTTCTCTCTGGGTGTTTGTCTCTGTTCTGCCCTGTCAGTTTCTCATGCTTATCCTTTCACAGCTATCTTGAAGAACTGAATCACAAGCAAATGTAATTTAATATGTTTTCTGTTTCTATTACTCGTTTGTTCTGTTCCAGGTGAACATTTCCTCCCACTCAGACCATATCCCAGAACATCTCATCAATGCACTCTGTGTCCTTTCAGTACCCAAATCATTTTCTCAAACATGCTGTTGGGGTTTTCCCCCTATTTCATGACTCCTTTTCATGCTGTCTTTTCTTAAAAAGAAAAAATTTCAACTTTCACTGTATTGTTTCTATTTAAAGTGTTACAACCTTCTGTTTTTATCTTTCTTGGCTTCTAGTTTTGAAGCTTCCGTGTCATAGGAAAAAGTAGATGCTAAATTTTGTGTGTATCATTCTGGCAACTCTCTCTCCTTTGCATCATTGTCTTCCACCTCTTGAATTCCTTTTCTCTTTAGCCTGTGGATGACATCATTTGTTGTTCCACTTTCTGCCTCCTACACTATTCACAGGTCAGATGTGCTCCTGTAATTCCTACCCGCCACGTTTTCATGAGCTAACCTACACAATGTATTCTCGTCCTGTTATCAAGCTCTGTTATAATGAAATAATTCACCAAAAAGTTCTTTTATTTAGGTACTTAAAATAACTGTCTCTCCTTCATATCTCACATTAACATTTGAGATGTAACATATGATCCTTTTGAGGTTACCCTGCCTCTCTTTCCCCATGTTCTTTTCTCTTGTTAATCCTCTTCAGTGGATGAATCTTGTTTTTTTCTGTCTTATCAAGTGCTAAAACCAGCATGAACCATCCCCCAGGTGCAAAAGAGTTGGGGACAGACACCGTAGCACTGTGGGAAAAAAGTTTTGCAGAAAGCTGCCTACAATTGTCCTTACTGTATCTCTATGCTTAGAAAATTATTTTTAGTCTTTAGCTATTTCAATTTGGTTTTGAATCTTAAATGGGGTGTTCCTTGTTCTACCAATGGTATGTGTTTGCTGCTACAGGACATCAAAAATTTAAGATGCAGTTGGAGAGACCAGGGTGTGATGTTGCCCAGAGCACACTGCATGGTTTAGGGACCACGCATTATCTGCATGGAAAGCTGAAGCAAGAGGGTTTAATCTAAAATAAAGATCTCTAAATGCTTCTTCATGAATTTATGCACACTTTAAATAGCTCTGTTGCTGTGTTAATGTGAGTCATGAGTAAAATGATTTAAACAATTTTGGTTCTATGACTGTTAAAACAGAGCGATATCCAAATATAATTCTGCACAATTTAAAAGTGTAGTAGTAACCTACATAGCACAACTTCACAGGTGTTTTATATAAACAAGAACATAACATTTAGATTAATTTTTTGGGTTCTTTTCATGTCTTTTGTTTAAGTAGGTACTATACTGTGCAGACTATTATAATGTGTTCTTACTGTGTCATTCCTTTTCTTGTTGCAAAAATTGATTTTACATTGCAGGTACACAGTGTTGTTACTCAGAGAGGTAATCACTCCTGCATAGGCGCAGTGAATTTCTAGTGATGAATATCTTTAGTTGTTAGTTCAGCGTTTGGTGTAGAATTGGCTTTTGGAGGGTTTTTACAGTATTTTTGTTCTTAGGAAAAACAAATTTAGCTTGATTTAAATCTTAGGGGGTTTTCCAGCAGAAATATGACAGAATCAATGAATAAAATCATGCAATTTCTAATGGTATGTTTGTACTTCAAGAATTCCTTTTTAAAGAAAAGATTGCATTAAGGCATCTTCTCCATATTGGCAAAGTACCTGTTTTCTGTAACAGGAATGCTGAAATGTGCTCCTTAGACTTCTGTTTTCTCAATCTCTAGCTAAAACTATTAAGTTGTTAAGAGAAGTGTTTGTAGAGTATTGCCCATATTTGTGGGGGATTTGGTTTTGATGTTTCCTTTTTTTGTTGTTGTTGTTTCATTTGGGATTTTTGATGTAACAATCAGATAATTTAATGAATATTTAGATGGTGCATGGCTGTCACTCCTTGCAGAACACAGTACAGAACCGTTTTCAGTCACACACTATTTTGTCAGAGAGTTGGAATGCAAAAAGTTTCCTGGGAGGATATTTGAGGTTTAGAAAAATTTTGTAGGAGGGATCACCTGCAGCTCAGTTACTCCAATGCCTATTTCTAAAGTGACACACGAGAAACGGAAGCAATGTCACATTCACAAGTTTATTGCTGATTTCTCCTAGTGCTGCGTAGTTCTGCTTTACCTTGAATCTGTCAGCAAAAGGGCTTCTCAGGCTTCTGTCAAGAGGTCTTAGGTGCCATTCTAAATGTGATGTAAACATTTTTATGTTAATATTGCCTTTAAATTCTTAATAATTCTTTACACTCTTCTTCATGTCGTGCAATAAAATTGGAAAACAGACAGATTAAGGGCATTAGCATAGTAATTTAATAAGTTCCATTTAAAATAAAACCAGCATGTGGCTCGTGTTATTGTTAGACTTTTTAATTATAAACCTTCTGTGCCTCCATATTTTTGTGCTTTTCCTCACTAGTAAATGCATTTCTTATTGTTGCAAGTTTTTTTGTTATCACTGTAATCCATTGATATCTGGAGGGTAGGATCCCATTGTATAGCAAGCATGTTGCAAGCACCTTGGACCCTGGAAGGTGTGCACAGTTTGGTTGGTTTCTTTTCATTGATCTAAGCTTCAGCATCTGACCTAAGTGCTGTGGCTCCTTGTTATGAGATGTTGATTTTCCTATTCTGGTAATTCGGGGATTTTAGGTTCCAAAAGTTCATTCTCCAATACATGCCTAAGTGGGTGAATAATGACAATACACTCCTCTGTGTGGACTCACCCTTGAGCAAGGGAAATGTTTTGTGGAATCCTCATTCATCACCAAAGACAATTTACACTTTTAGGGGCTGTAATATCTATGTAAGGCATGAGGATAGATTGGCTGTGGTTCTTGAGCTCCTGGTGTTGAGTGTTGGGGGCATTGAGAATGGAGGAAATATGGGCATTTTTAGTAAAGGGTTTTTTAAGGCTTGGAGTGTGACTTGCTGGAGCCAAATAAGGTAGTTTCAACTTTAATATGCTGCATTAAAAAAAATAAAGTTACTGAAAGATACTGTAGTTACAGATGTCAAAGCACCATTGTTAATAATATTTATTGACTTACTTATTGTAATAGATACTCCTTTATATTTTAGACCTGCTACAGTTTTATTTTTCCTCCAAAAGTCCAGGCCCTTTGTTGAATGAACAGATATGCAAAATCTCTCCTAAAGTTGAAGTAACAATAATAAAACACTTTAAGGAAACTTTTTATGTTTTTACAATGCCTTGGACTGTAGTTTGCCCTTGGGCAAATATCTCAGCCTGAGGGAGAGAAGAGGAGTGGTAGACACTTTTATTTCTCACTGAAAATGCGAATGCTGATTAGGCAAAACCCATTGGACACTGGAAGCTGTCTTGTGAGGCTGATTGTTGCTACCTTGTCCTTTTTGAGGTTTACACTGTATTCTGTATTTAGTAGGACTTAGGAAGTTGGATGCAACTTGAAACTAATTTTTTCACAGCACGTTGCAACTTAATCTGCTTGTGTGTGTGTGTTTGACACCTGCGCTGTAAGTTATTGGCTCCTGATTTATCATGTGTTGTAGGATCTGCAGCAAACACAGAAACAACTCTTAAATGTTTACTGCTGTCCCCAAGAGGTTGGGAAACTTGTAACTTCTTTTAGCTGGTGTTCGAGGAATGAGGACATTATCAGTTTTTGTTATCAGTGCCTTTTCTATGATCCACAGCCTCTACAGTCACTGTCCCTCGCAGATTCCAAGCTGAAGACTGAGGTCACCATCATTATTAACGCCTTGGGCAGCAATACTTCTCTCACTAAAGTGGATATTAGTGGAAATGCCATGGGAGATATGGGAGCAAAGATGCTGGCAAAAGCCCTACAGATAAACACCAAACTCAGGTAAGGGAAACGTATTTGCAGTAGACAGTAGAACAGTTTAATAGTAATGAAGTTGTTTGCTTTATTCTCAATCTGTTTCTCTTCAGACCCTTTCTATGTACAGCCACTTAAGAGTGTCTTTATTTGGAAGGATTCTCATCCTTCTTTTTCTTAAGAGAAAGGAAAATATCAACAGAAAAACAAGAGGAGCAAGTTGTCCCTTCAAAAACATTTCCTTAACTGAAACTGGGGAAAATTTTCTACATTTGAACAGAGAGGTCTCTTGTTGGAATCAAAATTTTAAAATTTCTAGAATGACAGAAAAAAATTACATTGTTACACTGCTCTCTATTAATTAAATCCGATGTTCTTCTCAAAGTGGGCCTACTTTAAAGCTATGTGAGGTTGCTCAGGGACTTGTCTGGGCAGGTTTTGAAGATCTGCACCAAGATTCCACAGCGTCTCTGGGAACTCAGTTCTAGTGCTTAGCTGCTCCTTTCTGTTCTGCTCTCTCTTTCTTACTGGAGGCTTTCCCAACAGAGAAAATTCTGCTACTTGGGTAGGAAACTGAAGTTAAATATTCTTTTCTTCTGAACTGTCAGTTCGTAGAACTGAGAGCATGTGGAATTCAGAATGGGGAGCAGCATGGAGCGTCCATCCTTCCTTTCTCCCATTTCTACTGTGTTGATGGACCTTGGCATATCTTCTCTGCAACTTCATCTGCCCAACAACTTCACTGCTTTTTAGCATGTCTGGCACTGATGGCTTGAGAGTATCACTTTTTTTCTATCCAGCATGTGTTTCACAAACAGTAAAACCTTCAATCAGCGTAAATCTGGATAGGGACCTCTAAATATGTCACCCTCATCAGGAAAGATAATCCTCCCTCCTTCTCATCAGACTGCACTTGAACCTTCCTCAGTGAATTGTCAGTGTAAAAATACCACTTTTTACTTGGTCTCCAAGTATTTGTTCTGTGGAGGATAAAAAATTCCCTCAAATAGTTTTGGATATTTTGTTCAGAGGCAGGGAACCTCTGGCCTTTGTGTTGCTACGCCTGAACTGAATATTAAAAATGTCAGGAAAACACTGGAGGGATGGCTTAGGTTTATTGAATGTATTAACCTGAAATGGCCAAATATCTGAAGAAATATAAAGTCTTGATACATTTCAGGGTGGCAGACTGAAACGTTTCACAGTATGCTGAATGTCTCAGTTGACATGATGTCACCACAGTCTGTGGTGCGATTACAGACTGAATAATGCAATGGTAACTGGCTCTGCCAAAAATGTTATAAAATGACACCCAGGTAGAAATATAAACACACTTTCCAGTGGCAAAAAAAGTCAGGATTTGACCCTTAGCGTATCTGATGCTTGCACAGCGAGCATAGAATCTCTCTTCCTCTTTCTTACCTTTCATCTAAACAACAGAGGCATAATTCTGCAACAACAGAAGGATGTCAATACTTGTGAAAGCATGCCATCTATCTTTTTTTTCTCTTTTAAACACCAGAAATCTTTGTTTAGTTTTTTGCCTTTTTTTTTCTAATAAGAACAGCTACAACTGGTGCTCTAGCAGAAGCAAGATTTATCTGCTTGTCTGTCTCTTCTGCCTACTAATGAGATCTTTGAACATGTGTTTGCAAATTGCTAGGCAGTCTGCTTGAGTGGTCTGAATTGGGGGAGGAGGGGAAGGCTTGATCACTCTTATCATTATCGTGTATTCAAAAGAGCTTACAATTTATGCACCTAACCTAATGGTTTATATTGGCAGCTACTTGTGTTGCATGTGGAATCAAATGAACAGTGTGATGAGCCTAGTGCAGGGTTGAATGTGTAATAGCCTGCAAACTTTGACTTCTGATCAGCATGAATTTTAAAATTCTTGTAGCCTATTTGGAACAGAGATTGACTGGTTACTGCAATCTTCTTTTTTTTCGGTATGGCCTTGCAAAGCAGACATTTGAACTTTGGTTTTGATGCTGTTCCTCAAAGAAGCAGGAATTTATGTCCAAATCTTTCTATTAATTGTGATTTGGAAAAGTAAGGTACTTGTGTTAATGATGGAAAATACGTTAGAGTCCCCTTTAAAGTACGGGGAAATGGATTTTGGACATTTGTCCTTAATTTCTGTCATTTCAAGGATTTAGCGTATAAGATAAGCTTTTAAAGTGCTGCCTTCTGCAATTTTGAATATTCAGCAGTGTATTAATTCAATATGCAATGTTTTATTATAGATTTATTTGGTGGTTCTGGTTTAACTTATATTTTTCTTTCCTCTTCCTACCACCTCTCAGAACTGTAATATGGGACAAGAATAACATCACTGCACAGGGCTTCCAGGACATAGCTGTGGCACTGGAAAAGTAAGTCTCAAGTAATTGAATGTCTGATGAAAAGGCCAAAGATTCTGAAGGATCTGAGCAGCTGCAGTTCTCACCGCAGTCAAAATGATCTTTAAGATGCTGAGTGCTCTCAATTTTAAGTATCAGGATGTTTAATCTAAAGGAAAATTCATGACTTCACATACTTCAAAAGGATGGGAAGAGGCTCTGTGGCTCTTTCATCCATACTCTGCTACCAGCATTAAGGTCCTTGAATTCTGCTCTTAGCATTAAAATTCTGAATTTGGTAATATTTTCCTGTTTCTTCATTCTCTTGTGTTGATAGTGTGCAGAAATTCTATTCTAGTGAATGAAGCTGTACATAATAACAGAAAATTACTGAAGTGGGCCTTTGTGGTCTGACTTCTTTTCTTGCCCCTAGCAAGTTGAAACTAGTAGTGATGATCTCAGGAACTGCAGTTTTTCTTTGTAATTGCTGTGGTCTGGGTCATTTTGCTTCCATGAGATGCATCCATTACCAGTGATAGATGTTAAATTGCTTTCATCTCTCTCCATTTCCATCACATTTCTTTATACATTATTATTACTTTTCTTAAGAGAGAAGAATTACAGATTTAAATTAAGCAGCAGTTGAAGTTCTTTCACATTATTAAACCCCTCAGACAGGAGCAAAGGCTCACTTTAGAAAGTGAATGTCACCTACAATTGCAAGGTTCTAGACAAGATATCTTGTAAAACTGTATAGCTACTTAAGGGAGTATCTTAATCCTTGTAGGGGTCATGAGGCTAGAGCTTATAAAGTTACTTGTTTTATGAAAGTATTGTAGTTTATATACTCAGTTTTGACATGAATTCAGTAGCACTGATATAGGAAATTAGATAAATAATGTATAATTAAGCAAATAATCTTGCAGTGATTCCATTGATAGTAGTGAATAATAATTTGCAAAGGTTATTTGTCAACTTGCAGACATTCTCCATTAAAGTGCAATAAATGGCATGGGGAAGTCTGGTAGAAAAAGAAATACGCTTGTTTTCTGGTTAGCTTCAGCTTTATTTCTCTGTTCCAAAGTGTTTGGATGAGTAAATAGAGAAGGTGGGGAAATCCTGAGGCAAACCAAGTAATCTAAGCAAAAACACCCCTGGAATGCTACAGTTAATTATGTGACACTGTATGTTTTCAGGGTGGCATCTCATTTATTTAACTTGGAAGCTGAGGTCATTTTATGTTGCCTTAAACATTTTCAAATTGTCAAAAACATTGATAACATCACAAACTAAGCCACAAGCAACAAAGGTTTAAACGTGAAGAGAGGGACTGTCAGTACTGGCTGAAAGCAATTAGGCTGTAAACAATCCATCTTGAAGACATTTTGAGAACATTCTTCACCATATGTTTCCTAAAAATACCTGAAGCCATCAATATTTTGTAGAAAAGAACCATTGCTCAATATGGAATGAAATATACTGAAGGTGCTTGGGGATGTGGGTTCTATGTGTTATTTCACCCTTAAGAAAGGTAGTCATCTACCAAACCACAGAACGAAGAAGAAAAGTGGACTTTAGTAGTAGGGGCAGGAAGCTGAGGGAATTTCTAACAGATGTTAGAAACAGGATGAAGTAATCGGAAATTTTTTTCTTTACCCTTCTCCCAGCTTTTCTTCATCTGCTTATTGCTGGTTGGAAATGTTATTTCTGCAAGGGAATTCCAGAAGCATAGCTGTTGGCAGATTTTTGCCCCAGGGGTGTCCCAGACAGGTGGTGTGAAGTGCTGAGAAGATTTTCTGCAGAGTTCCTTACAGGTGTCAGTTCAGGAGGGCATTCAAGACCAGTGGGCATCCTACTCAGCTGGGCCATTAAGCAGGGTCTTGTATCTCTGTAATTTTAATATGAAGACAAACGTGTTTTGCAGCCTAGAGCCCCTTCTGTCACAGGACTCTACAGCATTGTCTCATGCTCATTTCTGAAAATTTTTTTCTTTCTATAATAACTGACTGAAGAAATAGCTGAAGTTCTAATATCTGAGGAGAAATGGTGGAATTTGTTAGAGGGCTATGAATTCTTCCCTTAGCAGTGATGTGAAATTCACACACTCTGACCTGAAAAACAGATCATCTTATTCCTGATTTTAAAAAAATAGTAAGTAAAATCTCCACTGCAGCAGAGAACATTATGTAGTGTGTGGATCAGAAGTTTCTACAGGAGAAATAATATGATGAAATGTAGATTGTTGTCACACATGTTGTATGTAGAAGAAGAGGTTTTGGGGACCTTTTTCGGTCTTTGAGCACCTCTCTGAAATTTAACATCCTTTAAATATACGTATTTTGATGAGTATATTGAAGTGGTAGGAAATTACTGGTTTATTGAGTTTGTAGCAAAATGTAGTCCTTTACAAGAGGCAAATGGAGTGTTAAGAAAGAGAGGAATGAGGGGGTATTTTAGACTTCAAGGAAACAGAGAAAAACAAAGAGTAACGATACAGTTGAAATGTGAGCTTTAAATTCTTGATATTTTTCCCTAAGGGCTGGTTAATTCTTAGATGAAAATAATGCTGTGTGTCTGAAAGCAGCCCAAGTACAGAGGATTTCCTTCCTTCCTTAGGGTAGTGGTCTTCTAAAGTTTTGCCTCTGTAATTGTGTGCCCATGAAACCTCCTTACCTTTCACTTGCCCTCCTCCCACTCTATGCGTGTCCATATGTGTGATGGAAGCTGAACTAAACCTTGAATAAATTGAATTTAGCATATAACTACTAAGCATGAGAGCTGGCAATTACACATTTCAATGAATGGGGTGCATTAAATGTCAAACAGCTGCAGAGATCCTTAGAAATCTATCTTTTTTTTTTTTTTTTTTTTTTTTAAACTAAATAAATACCCCACCTGTCAGGCAATCAGCAAGTTCTGTAATTGTCTGTCTTTGAGCTCAGTATCTCTGCCATTTAAAAATGCTCCCCATGGTGGTGGACAGCAATTTATGCACAGGTTAGTATTACATGGGGACACATAACAGAGTCTGTATAATTTGCAATGTTCTTTTGAAGGACAAGACAGCTAGAAAGAAGAGTTAATTTTCTGACTGATGCAGTAGACAGTTGGACGCCATGGAAGGACAGGGACCTTGACTGCCTGCCACTGGCAGCTAAACATCACCATGTTTGCATTGGGGAAGAAACATAAAAGTCTTCCATTATCATTTCAAGTAAAATGTTAGGCAGTACCAATGAGGAATCGGCATGTTTGCAGTTCAGGAGGACACTGCCCTTCAGAGGATGGTGTTGCATGTGTCCAAGCACCTGGTGGGAGAAGAATTTAAAGAAGCTTGGAGTTTCACACTATTTAAGGTGTCTGCTGTTGGGAGTTTAGTGTATTTAGTGAGAGAGGTGTACTGTCATCAATGGTGGTGACTCAGTTGAAATTGCCAGCTTTAAAGTGCTTAAAAATAGAGGGTTCCAAACATATTTGTGTAGCTCTGGATGGAATTGGAACAGATGGTTAGTGGGATGTTTTCAGAAGGAGGAGGAAGGGATGTTTGCAGGAAATAAAGGATTAATTGAAAATAGAAAGAATAATTTCCTTTCTAGGTTTTAAGAATTTCCTGCTTTTTTTTTTTTTTTTTTTTTTCCCATTTACTCAAGCGTGAAGTTGTGTGGACATAGCACTGTAGGTAGCATTTTAAGTATAACTGTGTCATGGTAGTCAGTTTATGTTCTCAGAGTTTAAATGTAATTTTGACTCAAGACCAAACTCCTGTCTTATTACAGCAGATGGATGAAGCTGCAGAAATATTTTGCAAGCAAATAAGTAAAATGCAGGGAACAATTGTTTGCATAAAGGATTGTGGAGATGTTATGCTTGTTTTGTCAGCTTTTTATTAAAAATTGAGCATCTTCAAATTGTTGTAAACACATGAAGTTATTAAATAGTAAATTTCTAAAACTCTGTCTCTTAGTTGCTCTCTGTCTATTACTGAATATTTCCATTCAGTCTTAGATCTGATACAGTTGCCAGCAGGCACTGATGCTCCCTGTTTTGTTTAGATGCAGGAAAATAATCTATCCTTGTACACAGAGGTACAGAGGGCAGCTAGGCTTTTAATCAGCAGCCACTGGGCTTTGACCATGTAACTGCTTTTCAAAATCTGCCCCTCTGCCTAGTACTAAAGAAGAATTAGCAGCAAAAAAGAGCATGCATGCTTCCAGCTATTCCACTTAAAAGTGTCAAAAATGCGTTCTTAGTTCCTTCCACAGACAAGCTGGATGCGCTTTATTTCTCCCTTCTAGGTTATTCTTCATAAAGAAATACAGTGATTATAAAGAGATACAGTAATTAGATTAAATTTCACCATCCATTTTTTTTTTCTTTAGGAATTATACATTGAGATTCATGCCTATACCAATGAATGATGCTTCCCAAGCACTCAAAACAAACCCTGAGAAAACAGAAGAGGCACTGCAAAAGGTATTGCATATGCTGCCAACAAACAGAAATAAAACCAGCAAAAATACAGTAATTTTAAGTGACTGACTGAGATTTCATGCTTGCTTGAATAAGAATTCTGAATTCTATGCTGGATTCAAGGATTGTTTGGTTTGCATAGACATGTATATGGTAATCAAGTGCTGCAAGAGGTTTTTATTCCACAGAATGCTGTGAGTGAAGGCTGATGGAATGCAATGGTGTAGTGTCAGAATGTCATAACTTAAAAAATGCAAGCTAGACCTGGTATTGCTGTGTGCCTGACTATGAAAGGAAGAGTTAGAAATTGCTTGTTTGTTACATATGTGCCTGTGGGTATTACCAAATGTTTATAATTACTGGTGCACACTTTTTTATATTGGCATAAAAAAGTGCAGTCAGCTCTGTATTAGACAAAGGGTGCTCTTTAATTTGAGGGAGGATGAAAACATTTACTGCCTGTGTTTTATATTGTACATATAAAATTCACACACTGTGTTGCCCTAAGTAAGCAACTGCACCAGCATGTTCTTTTGGATGAAAAGGTGTTGACAGTATCTGTAGCTGTTCCACTTGCATGAGTTATAAAACTCCCAGCTGAGTTTTAATATGGTAAATCTTGCCTCTCAAACAAGCCTCCTGCTCAATCAGAAAGCATACATTTCACATCTCTTTAATGAGTAGTTTTCTTTCAGCCAAGGTAAGGCCATAAAAACATTTTAAATAGTTTCTACAGATAACTGTGATTAAAAAGCAAATGTCTATGATCCTTATTTTCAGTAATTTGAATATCACGGGAGAAGTGCTGGCAGTTAGTATCTTTTTCTTTGATGCATGAAAATTATCTAAATTCTGCTTTTAAAAATCTGATTCATGGGGACTGGACATACTTCTTACATCTCATTTAATATAATTGGCCAGGTTCATATCTAGACTGGTAGATGCATTTCTGAAAAAAATACTGTGAAGCTTCTGGCCATGGGGATTAAAATTCTGTGTGTTAATTAGGCACTATGTACAAAGAGCATTTCCTTTTATTCATATCAAAGCTGCTAACACTGTTAGACCCTGAGTTTGTTTTAATGTGTAGTTCAGGCTTTCTTTACACACAAGGAGGAAGTTCCCCCCTAGAAAAGTTCTTGGTGTCAGGAGTGCTGTGAACACAACACAGGTGATTCCCTGCAGGTGAGGGTGCGAGCCTCCCTGCATGGACTGAGCCTGGTGCCAGGACATCTGCACTGACTGACTGATGGACACAGCAGCCATCCTCCCGAGCTCTGGGGTCTGTGCAGCACACTTGACTTGGGGTGGGCAAACTGGATAAACCCAGGGATTTACTCCAGGGCATGGTCAGATGGTATAGTCCTTTCTGCTGCTGCTGCCACGTCAGAGGCAGCCATTCCCACTCATCTCAGCCTCACAACCTGCTGGCCACTCCACTCATCGTTTCCTCCCCTCTCTCTTTTAGACCAGATCCATCACCTTTGATGAACCTTGAACAGTTTGCTAATAGGTTTTTGGCTTCACTGAGTTTGACAGAGCAGGGTTAGGGGGTTACTCTGCATGCCAGGAAGCTGGCTGATGGTAGTTGCTTACTGCTGGTGACAATTGTGCTGGCCTGTAAGTAGGAATCACTTGTCTCTAAAGAGTACTTCTGTAATGCTTAGCTTTAATTAACCAACATCTCAATGAGGCTGCACTATCACTTAGACACTTTTAGACTGCTTATTTTCTCTTCAAACATACTGCTATTCAAATCTGTGTCTTTGCAGTGGGCCAAATACATTTAAAAAAATGAATCAAATATCAAGATATCATGAGTCATCATGATCTCTATAACACCTAACAGTTAAGAGTCTCTTCAAATGTTCTCAAACCGGGATCTAATCCTTTATCAGCATAACTTGCTAAATTGTTCAAAATAGAATGGTCTTTCAGAAAACACTGGCAAAAGCACAATGCTTAACCATGTTTTACTAGTTCGTGAGTGAATTAGTATTTGCTGATGTGATTATTAAGCACTGAGGCACACTAAATAATAAGCAGATAAAATAATGCAGATGATAAACAAATAATTAGGCAGCTTTTCTTGTCAGTCTCCAATTCTGACACAGAATATTAAAAGCAAATTACAGTGTGAAGAGTCAAATCAGTTTCCTAATCTGACTTTTTTTTCTTTTTCTTTAGATAGAAAATTACTTGCTTCGTAACCATGAGACCAGGAAGTACCTACAGGAGCAAGCATATCGGCTGCAGCAAGGCATTGTCACTAGCACGACTCAGCAGGTGAGAATTTGTCACTTAGTGGACATCTCAGGGCCTAAAATCTGCTTGGGGAGAAAGTTCTCTCTCATTCTGAGTACTTTTAAGGATGTGCCTTGTGGGTTACATTATTTCCCCAGAAATAATAATTATCAACGACAATATATGTGGAAGCAAAGCATTGGTGTGATGAAGGTCTTCTGTACAGCAGTGCCATGTAGAGAAGGACTCAAGATATTACCAATTAAACTACTGCTGAAACCAGGAACGGTTTGCTTTGCCTGTGCTCTACCTGTGTTATTAAAATTTAGTGGGACCTTGTGTCAGTGAACCTGAAATTGCACTCTAACTCTTGCAAAAGAAAATGGTATATGGAGATATACTGACACTAAAAACTGCAAGAGCAGTTGTTTTATTCTAGTATTTTTTCTGTTCCAATGCCACTTTTCTCACCCAAGTTAATAATCTCTATATGAAATAAGTTTAGATTTTTTTATAGCTTGTTGGTTTTAGTCGTGCTTTTCTCTAGCACCGCATACAAGTTTCAGGAAATGTAATTTATTGTTATTTTGAAATAAAGTTACTAATTTGTCTATTAAATAGTGTACAATATGGATGGATTTTAAAAACAGTTTTAAAAGAGAGCTGAAAAAGACTCTTTAGTATGAGAAAAATTGCATTATTATTCCCAGAGTGTATTTTTTTTCTGTCCAGATGTCCCAATGAGACTTTCTGCTGTCTAATAATTAATTAGCTTTTTGTACTTGTAAAAAAAAAATACCCACCCAAAACCCTTTGAAGAGAAAGAGTCATGTGGATCTGAAAAGGAGCATGCTGTGAAATTATTTCAGTTTTCATTGCTAATGATATAAGATGCTAGAACTGTGGACTTTATATGATGGTGTGTACACTCAGATGTTGCTTCAAAATGTCAAATATCTGGTTCTAATGTATGCTAAGTGGGCTGATAAAGACTTTTAACTATTATATCTCTCTGCCTCATATGTCTTAATCAAAGCTGACTATGTGTCAGGCATTCTTAGTGGTTTGTCTTGTAAGATACAGATATACCACCTGCCCTGCATATGCAGCATGTTGAATGAATTGTCTTGTGGGTACAGATTAAGTCCAATTTATCCCACTGTGAAATGTCTGATGGAAACTTCTGCTTTGATCCTTTTAATTGCCTTGCAACTAGGAATATTTACATTTTGAAAGATGACTGCAGAAGCCTGCACAGTTGCATTTTGCTTAGACTGGAGAAATCGCTGTTAGTGTTTGTTGAGTAGGTAGTGACAGAGCTTTCTTTTACTGTCTGAACTTCTTACCAATTCAGAGACTTTTGGGCCTTAGTCTTAGGTATATCAACAACATTTGCAGCATTAAATTTGATCCAAAAACCAGAGTAACATGTAAATAGAATAGCTTGTTGATTATTTGCAGTTATCCTGGAGGTTACTGCGGGGAAAATATTCCACAGCATTTACTTTTCCTGATGGTAAAGTTTTATTTATTTTTGCAATGCTTAGGGGTGTCTTTATGAGATGTAGTTCTTTCCTTCAATAGTATTGACATACTATTCCAAGGTCTTATCATGCCTTTCCAGGTTATATTGTCACTGCAAATCTCATCATGCTGCTATTGATTTTCTACCTGGACTGGATTAAGGTTGTGTTTGACCAACATCCTGATGTTTTATCTTTTGTATTTCTTTTGTTCAAGTAGATGATTGACAGAATATGTGTAAAAGTGCAAGATCATCTCAACTCTTTAAGAAACTGTGGTGTGGATGCTGTACAGGAGGATGTCAAATGTGCGGAACGGCTGATGCGGGATGCTAAGAACTCCAAAACAGTAAGCCTTTCCCAGCATGCTGACAATGCTCAGAGGGTTCTGTGTGTCCTTGCAGCTTTCCTCTTTTTGGACAGTGAAAATAAAATGTGTCACAAAAGAGTATTTTCTTCAGATGACCTGCTATAGGTACTATTTAAAGTGATAAGATAATTCTAATTTATGAAGACTTTGATTTAGCCAAAGACCTTTCCTGCTGTTTGTCCTG
This sequence comes from Sitta carolinensis, assembly GCA_032173965.1. Classification (NCBI taxonomy): domain Eukaryota; kingdom Metazoa; phylum Chordata; class Aves; order Passeriformes; family Sittidae; genus Sitta; species Sitta carolinensis. Next base: position 93,166,121 of record CM063284.1, on the reverse strand, counting down.
GTTTGAAGACAGTGATGAGCCTATTTTCTTAAGATGCTTTTCCTGTCTTACAGCTCTTACCAAATCTGTATCACCTCGGTGGAGCTTCTTGGGCAGGAGCAAATGGTTCACTCTCCAATCCAATCCAAGAGACACTTGAATCCATGGCGGGAGAAGTCACAAGGGTAGTGGATGAGCAACTTAAGGTCTGTGGATAGATGTGTTGCCATCTCTCACATGCAGAAATAACTAAATGTGAGATTTTCTGTTGACAGATGCAAATGTGCCACACTTGATTTTTCTTCTCAGTAGATTTGTATGTAAGCTAGCTATCTTTCTGTTATTAGTTTCTTATAGCTTTGGGCATTGTTACTTGGATTTCTTTCCCAATTGGAATAAGATAAAAGGTTGCTTTAGTTTTTTCAGTGAGCAGAAGAAGCATGTACTGTTTATTATCATCTTTTTTCATCTGCTAGAAGGGGAAGACTAATCTATTGCTCCTTCAGCCTTTTATAATGACACTTCTCAAGCACCCTAAGAAGCCTCCTGCCCTGGACAAAAGTGCTCAGTAGTTAAGGAGTCGTAGTAGAGTGAAAGCTGCTTTTTTATAGACTCCATTGCGGATTTTTTTTCTCAGTAGTCACTTTTGAACCTGTTGCGAGATTTCCACATTACTGTTTGATTTGGGTAACTTGTAGGTATTGAGAGCACCCAGAGAATTGGTATAGGCAGGTTTACAGGAAATCTCACAAGTTGCCTGTCAAACCTCGGTTCTTAAAACAGATGTCACTGATCTGTAAATGTTCTCACCTGTGTGCTCAGCCAGCTCCTGCTCAGAAACTTGAACCTTCAGTCATGTTTGCTTTTCCTGTGTAACAAGCAAAGAGCCATCTGTGCAGCATGTGCAAAGGTCTCAGTCCAGGAAGAAGACAAGGTGGAGAAATTTTAATGACAGTTGAGATCTGTATGGAAGCTGGTGAATTTAAAAATATGGCTCTGGGGCAGCTCAGATCAACTTCTGTTTATGACGAAGCTGCTTTGCCTGTGTTCTGCAGTATTTAAACATTTTACAACCTTCATCTTCAGATTATTTGATCTTTCAGTTGAAACATGAAAATGCCTCAGTCAGTGGGAATGTAATGAAGAACAATAATAATGCCATATTACTAATTACTTTTTTGAAATTAAAAAGTTAATGAGGAGGAAAATGGTGCTCTATTTTTAGTATGTTTCTCCCTTTCCCCATTATGTGAAATAAGGTGAAGATTTCTGCAGACATGAAAGTGATTTATCCATAAGATTCTTCCCAATGGAACTTCTGGGGTATTATTGGGACAGGAGTAGTCAGGTCAATCCTTTGTACTGGGCTCATGCACTTAAATAAGTTAATCTTGGAGAGTTATAGAGAAAAAAAGCGCCTCTTCAGCATTTGGAATGTTCCTGACTTAATGTGTCTTCCATTTATACTCTTGTGCATTTACAGCAAAAGGCACTTTAGCTCAACCATTCTAACTTTTACATTTACTTTTGATCTGTGTGGTATGATGCTAACTAAATGGCATGTAAACTTTCATGCCTCTATGTAAGTTTAAGTGGCTTACAAAAAACTGTAAATTCATAATGCTTTTTGTATATTCCAACACTCATTTTTATCAATTTTCACTTAAGGTGGAAAAATTTTCCTTTAAGTTCTATGCGTGGAGGAGGAAGTGTTGAACGTGGATAAGAATAATTTTTTTCCCCTGCTGTTTAGGTCAATTCAAAACATCATAAGCAATTTATTATTTGTAAAGATAGGTAAGGGAGCTCACATAAGGACAGTTCTTTTTGTAATTGTTGGGGGAAAAAAAATCCCATGTGCTCTAAGAGGAGTTTTGATTTTTACTTTCCTTAGCAACCAGAGAACCAGAGTATGATTCTAAAAAAAGTTTGGAAATTGGTTAAAGCCAATGAACATATTTTAGGTAAATAAATTTTTTTAGGTTTTTTTTTTTTTTTTTGTTTGTTTTTTTTTTTTTTTTTTTTTTTTTTAACTCAAGGAGAGGAAGAGAGGTGAAGCAGGGAGTTAGAGTAAGGAAAAACAGTCTATTGGAATAAATTGAGTTGACCAGAGGAGAAATTATAGCAAGACCCTTGCCTTTTTCTTCTCCTGCTGGTGTCACTGCGGACACACAGAACCTGGAGATGCTTTATTCAGTCAGCAAAGACCCAAGGGAAAATAAGCAAGACAAGTGGAACCTGCACAAACACGATTGTTTTCTAACAACAAGAGTGCTCAAAATTCTCTTCATAAATTTTGTCCTAGAGCAAAGGGTTTGTTGGCTCCATCACCTGTTCCATTTTATATTTTATATCATCATTCTTCAGTCCTTTACCTTACGGTATCTTTCTCTTGAATGTTAAGATTCTTTAACTGTGGGTAGTACTTTGTTATTTTTTTTTCACCTGGTGACTGATACTTGCAGCCCTGTGACTAAAATGTGTGCACTTTCACAGTCAATATTGGTAGCTATGGCTTTCCATCAGTGAAGGGTTGGGTGTGGAATTAGGAGGCGAGGATAGGTTTCTGTAGATACCTTCTGTAGATAATAGTCGTGTGAAATCAACAGCTAAAATCCACCATTAAAGAAATTATGTTCAGTTGTGCAATTGAAGATAAAATCCAAACTCTATTTGGCTTTTAAATTGCACATTCTCTCAGTTTTTTGAGTAAAAAATGATTTTGGAAATGTCAGGAAAGGTCTAGTTTTTCCTGCTACTTCCCAGTGATGCTTTCACAGAGCATTTTATCACATGATCCATTTTGAAAGACCCTGCTTAGACTGCAATTGTAATTCAGCATAGCAAGTCTATCACTTTTATGTCTGCGATTCATCAGTAACTTGAGAGGCCAGGGAATTTTTTCACAATAAACTACACAATTGCACCAGTGAATAAATGCTATGGAAAAAATGGATGTGTCAGGAACTCTCATTACTAGTTTACTTGGCTCGGTTTTCTCTAACATTTAAGTTCTTCATCCCCCATGGGGGTATATCTACAGAGGCTTGAAAGTATCTTCATTAGTCATGCTGCTCCAGAATCTGCTTGAGGATTGATGGAGGGAGTGTGGGAAGAGTTCTTAAAGGGCATCTTGAGAACCAAGCAGCAAGATATATTATTAACTATAATGGCAGTTATCCCTTATAACTCTAAATCAAGTGTTGCCAAAATCGGACTTTCCTGTATGTTGCGGTCGCTTCGTGTTGCTTTATTGGGGTTTTTTTCAGACTGTTAAAGCTACAGTCTGAAAGATGCTGCTTTGAAATTCTTATGCAGCAATGGTGGTTTTTTCTTGCTCATTGTCTGTATAAGGAAATTACTAGTTATGTTAGGGCCATGCAAAGAGAAAAAAGCTCTGATACAATGCAGTTGAATCTGCAGTCACTTACCTGTGGTATGGGATTGAGAAGAAAAAGGAAATCAGTAGAATTTTCAAGGGATGCAATTCTTATTTTTGTATAATTGGCAAATGATTTAGGCTTACCTAGTACACCATTCCAAGGAAATATTTATTTTTTAAAGATAACTTTAAGTACCTCTTTCTGTTTGGGTATCAACCCTCAGTCTTATTGGAGATAAGCTGGCCCATTTCAGTAACCTGGGCTCTGGCCTGTTCCTTCTTTTCTTTTTCCACCCTCCATTGGATTTTTCCTGTGTGGGTGACCATGCACTGGAACAGGCTGCCCAAAGAGGTTGTGGAGTCTCCCTCAACTGGAGATACTCAAGAACTGTCTGCACACAATTCTCTGCGCCATGTGCTCTAGGGAAACCTGGAGCAAGGAGGTTGGACTAGATGACCTTCAGTGGTCCCTCCCAACCTTTCACCCATTCTGTGGTTCTGTATGAATAAAAATTGTTGGCTATACCTAAAGTTTGCTGTAGATTTAAATGAGATCCATATATTAAAAGTTTGCATGCCAACTGCAGATCATGCTTGTAGCTACTTCTTAATATTCAGCTGGTATATTCCAGCCATGTACAGCATGCTGAGTTCTCAGGAGTCTCCCTTCCTCATTTACTCATGCTTCTTACAAATTGGCATGTCTGGAGCACTGATGAAAATTGGTGATTCAGGGCACAGTTTAGAGGGAAGGCAGCTGCAGCAGAGCATCCACTGCAGTGGTGGGTGCACAAGGGAAGCTAATTTGTTCTGGCAGTTCAACACACAGAGATGTAAATGTTTCATATTTGAAAAGGCAAACAAGTACAGTTGTGGGTCATTTTCAGAACAAGTGTGTTGATTCTCAAAGCTATATTTTGTAAAATGTCTTATTGCAGCTGGATGCAAAATGGATTGGAAAGCGGGAAGAAGAATTGTAAAAACTAAAAGTCTCAAAGTGTCGTAGCGCTATTCATCAGAATAATGATGTCATCTCCCAGCTAAAGTAAATCCCAGTATCTGATGTTATTTTTTGCTTACTGTGCTGCAGACACTCCTTGAGTCTATGGTGGATGCAGCAGAAAACCTTTGTCCAAATGTAATGAAGAAGGCTCGCATCCGTGAAGACCTCATTGAGGCCAGCACTGAGAAGATTTCCATCCCACGCACCTTTGTGAAAAATGTCCTCTTGGAGCAATCTGGAATTGATATCCTCAATAAAATTAGGTATTTTAGGAGACTAATCCAACAAAATTGGCATTTGGATTTTGGGTTTCGTGCATGTGTGTTTGTGTAGTAGAAGAATTTTGGAATACTTTTGTGACCCACAAGAAACTATATTACAGCATTCAAAGAGCAGGAAATTGTCCTACAGGTCCAGGGAACCTAGCTCAGGTGATTCATATATTTGGAATCTCTAGGGATGTTAACGTAGATCATTAATGCATGTGCTTTCTTATTTAGTCAAAGATTTGGTTTGTGGTACACAAATAACATTTTCATGACTGATACTTTTTAAAAAAGTTTTATTTTCTCACATAACTCTGGATTAATGTAATAGAAGGAAATTGCACTATTTGCTTTGAGTGGCAGCAGTGCTTTGTCTGTTGTTACATTTGGTCTTGTCCTATAGCTGTGGCAATCACTTTAAGACTTTGTGTGGGAGCTGTGCACAGTAGACAGATGTACTTATAAAATGGAAACTATTCAAGCCACAAACCTGGAGCAGAAACCATTACCCTAAATAACTCAGTTTGTCCTGTAAAAAAAGAGAGGCTTTTACCTGACCTTTTACTGCTTAATTTTTATATTGAATGTATACCAGACAACGTATTTACACAGTATAACGTGGTTGACCTGTACTTAAACCTTTTCAGTTCCTTTCTGCCTGATGCTTGAAAAGCATGACATTTTGCATTGAGATGCTAGTATCTTTGAGGAGGAAGGAGACAGTAAGAATTGGGAATTTGTTTTGCAGAGTGCAACAAAATCGGCAGGAAAAGGTGTTAAAGACTTTAGCTACACCTTCAGAGTGTTTAAAATGGTTCTGGGAGTAAGTTTTCTGCAGTTCAGTCCTATCAAATAAATCTTGGTCCCAGGATAATAATAATGCCTCTTCGACTTGTAGGAGCTGAAACTGTCAGTGAGATGAGGGTGCCATGCTGTGATCTTTCCTACCTTATATTATTTGAAATTAATATTGCTGGCTGAGGAAGATTCCTTCACTCCCATTCTCTTTCCACTGTGGCTTGGCCACCATTCTACCTTGCATTGCCTTTCCAAGGAGTTCCTTACCTTTTTCTCCAGGCTCTCTGCAGCAGTAGTGCTAGCCCCAGACAGAAATAGCTTTGTTAATCCAATACAGCTCAGTTCAAATATAAAAACCATAAACCAAACTCATGTCACTTGCTGGCACGTGTCAATTGAAAGAGTTGGTGTTGAAAGCAGAGGCAGCAGAGGTGGAGCTTTGGGCTGCAGCTCAGGCAGTCATGCCTGTGGGCTCCACATCAGTTGCCCTCCACAGCCAGAGCATTTGGTGCTGTCACAAAGATGGGACCCCAAGGGAGTTACTAGGGAGACCTAAGGCCGGTGTGCAGGTGTGGTGGTGTTCCGCATATGTCTCTGCAGTGGAAAAATGGCTAAAGTTCCTGAGACAGAAATTGGTTACCTAGAGCAAAACAGGAAGCAAAGTTGTGATGACATTGGCTGAAGAACCAGCATTGTGCTCTTGTCCTTACTGGCTGATCAACACAAAAAGGAATTGAGGAAATGGATGGATGATAGTTGTTCAGTGGAGTAGTGTTATATAGGCAGCACTGTCCTAATCCCATTCGTCTGAGATTTCTGTTTGTCTGACTTTAGTGGGGGAGTATTCCTCTCTGAGTTTCACTTCTTATTTTTATTCAGCTCTCTTACCCAGCTGTTTTCATTTCATCGCATGGAAAATGGTTAGAAGCAGGTTAAATGTGGTACAGAGGCTCCTGTGTTTATTGTGTGATTCATGGGTTTATTTCTGAAACCTGCAGTCATGTATCCTGACACTCTCTAATGTTTTACTTCAAATAAAATGACAGCACTGTAGATAATCGTCACACTGTTGAATGTGTAATAAAGGCGAAAGTCTCCTGCGTGAATTAAGAATTTATTTCATTTTTAATCCTCACACAGTGAAGTGAAGCTGACAGTGGCTTCTTTCCTGTCTGACCGAGTTGTAGATGAAATCCTGGATGCACTTTCCCATTGCCATCACAAACTGGTGAGTTTTTTCTTGGTTGATATCTGATATGCCAGATCTCAACAATGCCATTTATATTCATAACTTGTTCAGTTTCTCCTTTGAAAGCTCTATTTTGAAATTGGTCTTATTTTCATTGACATCTTGACATCTTTTGAAATATGATTTTGGGATTCTTGCCTCTGCTGTAAGAAAGATGCAATCTTGGATGAGACTGTGTTATATGCTTGTCCTATTATCTTTTGAGCTGTTTTCAGATCTAGAACTAAAAATGCCATCAGGATGCAGCATTGAGTCGTTAGTTAAGAACAGTACTAGTTATTTATCAAGGTGAGAGTATAAGGCTTGGTTGCTCATGAAATGAGAGGTAAGATTTCATTCTTTAGAATTCTTTAGGTACTGCTGAGACCTTGTTCCCTGAATGAGTATGTTTTGAGGTTTCCTCAGAAATATAGGTATCAAATTTGAAGAAAGATGAGTAGGAATATAGGAAAGGAAGCACTTTTACTTGAAGGTCCTGAGCTGTTGGGAGGCACAGATATTTATTATAGAGGTACTTGCCTCATCAAGAGTAGAAGAAATAAGCAACTGTGTATCACAGAACTATTTTTTTTTTTCTTCTAATGCAACAGGGCTTTGTAAGGACAATCCAGTATTCTTTTTTTAAAGAACTTAATGGGTGGTCATTCTGATTAAAGTTGCTCTTCATTTCTAATTGAAATTTCTCTGGCTTCAACTTGCAGTCATGATTTTTTTTCAGATGCTTTTCTCCCCAGGATATGGGAACTATATATATTTCTCTTAATTTCCTCTCTGTGGAAGTCCTCATGTGCATGAAACAAATCACTCTTTCTGCTCCCCTCCCCCTTTTTTAATGGAAGACAGTTATTTGAGCATACAGCTTTGTAGTACAGAGGAGCATTGTGGAAAGGTACCATCTCTGGTCTCTGAAACTATGCAGCAGCAGCAGCCTGCTGTGGGTGAGACCACATGAACGAGCTCCAGTTTGTCCTGGAGGAGGCTCAACTGGAATGAGCAGTGACTGGGCTGTTTCTGTCCAGTGGTATTGCACAACCTGGACATACTCTGGTCCCTGCACATTACATCATTTTCTCCAGCCTTTGAGTCACTTCAGTGAAAATCGTTTGCAATTTTTCCAGCTGTTTAAGAAGTCACTTTTAAAATTGTGGTTTCCAGAACCAGACAGACTATTTAAATGTTTTAACCAAGAGAGTACACAGGAGATAAATTGTTTTTCTCCTGATATTCCTTGTATGTATGTAGCCAAGAATATAAGAATACCTTCCTTTTGTCAGGGTTTCACTGGTAGCTCATTTTTAGGACAAGGTTTGCTAGACCTTCCTCCCACTAAATGCTTCTGGACACTTACTGCTTTTCAGGATTATGAAGTTGGCTAATTGCCAATGCTCTTGATTTCTAAGGAATGATTGTACATTTTATGTTGGGTTGATTTGCTTTGTGATCCATTTTGGCCTACATGACTAACATGCCCCTTTCACCATTTAACTCTACTTTGTTTCTGTTAGCAGTTAGGTTCTTTGAGATAGTACAGCACTGATGAAAACCTTGCAGAGTACTGATCTCAAAAATGCTGCTAGAGAAACTCCTGTCTAATTTGACACTGTTAATCTTCAATTGACAGCTGCAATCTGAGAGCTGGCAGCTAGTTCTTAGTACAGCAAAGATTAAATGCATTGATGCAGTTCTCAGCCAGCTCCTTAAATTGGAGTGTCATGTTCTACTAATTCAACCACCCACAAATGTCTGTTTGTTGCATTGGCATAGTAGTGGTCTAGGCAACTTTGAAAAATAAACCTTGTTTGAGAAGACCTCAGTTTGCCTAATGAGAGGATGATAAGCATTAAATATTTTTGCAGCTGTTTTAGTGTGCTTGAAAATAAATTCATAGCAGCTCTCCATAGACACTGGACTAAATGAGCTATAATTGACTCAGGTCATCTGTTTACCTTTTTTGATGGTTAACAAAACAGCAATCCCGTGGTTGTCTGGAGTTGTGCTGATGTGAAGCAGTGTACTACAGCTCTCTCTAGCTGTCTCTTCAAAGACTTCTGTGACCAACTGATCTGGGACAGCTGATATTCAAATATTTGCTCTTAGCAGATGCTTGTTTAATATTCTACAGTTATCAAAAGAGCTAGAAAATATTTCATAATTTTCATGACATCATGAGCCCACTCCATTCCAAATACAATCCAGGGTGGTTTATATGACATTCTCTGTGGTCCTAATAGCAGTTTTTGCTATGCAGGTCAAAAAATAGATTTTACTGTTGTTGCAGGTTTTCCCTATCTGTTTCTTCAGTGAAACAGAACGGAGGTATTTAAAACTGTGTTGTTTTTGTGAATAGCAGATTTTAACATTTTGGCCATTGAATAATTATGAAAATTACGTTGGCTGATAATGTCTTTCTTAATTAAAAAAAAATGTTTAACGAGAAAGCTTCCTTTCCACACTTTAATCTTCTTTATAAGATAAACCCAGAAAAACAACATAACTGAGATTTCCTTTTGTACTTGGTCTTCCAGGATTTCTGATCACTGAAATTCTGTAAACTTGCTGGTTGGCTTCTCTTTGTCTTTTTGACTGGTGTGTTTCTGTCTTTATCTCCAGGCTGACCATTTGACCAGACGTGGCAAACCACTTCCACAGCAGGAATCACTGGAGATTGAGTTAGCTGAGGAGAAACCCACTAAACGCTCTATGATCACAGTGGAGGAGTTGACAGAGATAGAACGTTTGGAGGATCTGGACACTTGTATGGTAAGACACATTCCACAGCTTGTGTGGCTAAGTACACAGGTGACAAGGAAAGACACTTTTCAGAATATTGTTTTGCAAATTCGTGGTATCAGGAAACTGGAGTTAGGAATTAGCTTCTAGAATTAAATGTTAGCTTGGAATATTTTGCCTGAACTGTATCTTGTTATTCAGCAGAAGAAAAGCTTTTCCCTTTTCTTCATTTCTTTCCTCGTGCCTGTTCAAGGGCCTTTCCTTTGCATAAACTGCTAGTACAGTAAACACTTCTTCCACTGGACACAGGTTCACAGAGGTTCAGCTGAGATAATAAACTGAACCATGCTCTCCTTTGACATGCTGCTTTCTGCCTTTGTCTTCCTTCTACTTGGATTCCTTTCACCCGTGGCAAAAAATATTTCTGCCTGAAGCTTATGTTACTGACCATGAACAGAAGATGATTTATGTGTGACTTTGTAATAAAGATGGCTCTGTGCCATATCATCATCCTTCCCAAGATGTGAACACACGTATGATTGCAAATATAACTGTTCTCAATCTCAAATTCCCCTCCGCCCAGCTCAGTCTGTTGGGGAGCTTTACTGTGAGCAGGAACTTTAGGAAGTGCTTTTCTATTACAAATTAGACAGTCGAATAGGTGGTTATTCCTGCAAGGGATGAGCTTTCTGCTCTATCTTCCTACCTGATTCCTTGGCCATGTGCTTTCACTGGAAGCTAAAATGGCAGAAAAACTTTCTGCAGCTTTTTGTAGAAGGTTAGTTGATTCAGCTCCCTGAATAAATGTACTAGAGAGTCAGCACAGGAGAAGGAGCAGCAGAGCTGCTGCTCTCTCCAGCAGCTATCTGTTGGTCTCATTCATCTATAAAACAAAAGTACACCTTCATTGCAAATACCAGCTTAAAATAGATTGTCTCTCCCTTCCAAATCTCCTGTTTCACTGAGAGCTGATTTGATACAGTATTTGTCTGAGCATCACTGATCACTGTGAGGCTTATGGAGTTGATTACATCATCTAGTTCATCACTGGTACTATGACGTTCCAGAAGCTTTCTGTGGCCAGCATTCAGTAATCATTTTGAGCTGTAGCTCCTATGGGAGAGACATCCCAGTAAAATATGTGGCATCTGAACACTGTACCTGTAAGTTAGTTTTTGCATACTGGCTTCGTATCTAGAAAACTAAGCTAACGGCTCATTTTGACACCCCATGCTCTGCCTTTAAATTTATTTTTGCAGCCTGTTAAAGATAGTAATACTGGAAATGTAAAACATAGCTCCTGTCTTTATCTCATATCGCTGTGTTATATGAAAGCATCATATTACTCTGCTGTTATCTTTCACTTTGGCCATATTAAAATAATGGAAATGTGATGATGCTTACACTCTCCAAAAAATGCATTAGATGCTCACTGTACTTATCTTCAGAAGTGTTTATATGTCTTCATTCTCTTCATTCACCCTCATCTTGCACAGAGATTCAAATACCTTTATGTGACCCAGATTCTCATCAGTATCTAATTTCTGAAGAGAATGAGGCATCAAATAAACATGAGACAGTAATCTTAGCCAGTGCTAAAGAATCCACTTATTAAAAACTGTAATCCATATTTGGGGGCTGCTTTTCGCTTCCTGACTGCAAATAATGGTTGCTGCTGTGAAAATACTGAGATAAATAGATGAATTCATAGAATAGTTTGGGTTGGAAGGAACATGGAAGGTCATGTTCTATGGATAGTGACATCTTCCATTAGACTGGGTTGCTCAGAGCACAGTCTAACTCGGCCTTGGGTACTTTCAGGGACAGGGCATCCACAACTTCTCAGGGCAACCTGTTCCAGTGCCTCATCACCCTCACAGTAAAGAATTTCTTCCTAATATTTTATATTCACCCTCTTTCAGTTGAAGCCATTTCTTCTTTTTTGTATCACTACATGCCCTTGTAAAAAGTCCTGCCTTTTGTAGGTCCCCTTGGTACTGCTGTAAGGTATCCCTGGAGCCTTCTGTTCTTCAGGCTGAACAACCCCTCTTCCTTCATGCTGTCTTCATAAGAGAGGTGCTCCAGCCCTCTGATCACCCTCATGGCTTCATTAGGACTCATCCCAGCAGGTCCATGTCCTTAAATTGGGGGCCTCAGAGCTGGAACACAATACTCCAGGGTGGGTCCTTACAAGATAGGCATAGAGGGGCTGAATCCACTCCCTCACCATGCTGGCCCTGCTGCTTTTAATAGAGCCTGGGATATAATTGGCTTTTTGGGATGTGAGTGCACGTTGTCAGGTCTTGTTGAGCTTCCCATCCACAAACACCCTCAAGTCCTTCTCCTCAGGGCTGCTCTCAGTCCAATCTCTGCCCAGGCTGTGTTTGTGCTTAGGATTGCCCCAGCCCATGTGCAGGACTTAGCACTTGGCCGTGTTGAACTTTAACATTGACAAAGTGGCACAGCTCCAAAAGGCTGAGCGATACAGGGATTTTTACTGAGCTAGTGTTCTCACTGAGTTTTTTTCAACAAAAAGCACTTTAAGAATGTATCTTCTGCGTGGAGTTAGTAACTTCAAAGAGAGCACTTTCCAAATGATTTATTTTAGCTATGGGAAATTCCTGGAGAGTTCAGATACGCTCTTGATAAACATAACCTGATTTGTGGCAGCTTTTAAGTGTCACGCAGGTATCTGTGTGGAAATAAGGAACTCTCAAAGGGCCATCAGCAAATGCTTTATGAGCTGGTCAGTGCAGGATACAGATATGTTGCTGAGAGATTTTACTAGAAAGAGGAGCATATGGCTTTATGAACTATAATTAGGAACTTAATATTTTGATTATTTTTAATCTTAAATGAGAAATAGATATTAATGTATTGCTTCCAAAGTGGCATTAGTCCAGGACACTGCCTTGCTTGGTCATTGGAAATCCTTAAGCAGACCTTAGCCTTTTGATTAGATGCACCGGGCTGTGTGTTATGCAAACCTCAAACCTGAAACCTTGAATTGCAGCTTTGTATTGTGCTTGTTTTGGAGTCTAATCTCCTATAGCCAAAAGCATTTGGAATGTAGGATGAGGCTGATTGTATTGCTGGGATGCCAGAGAAAACTTGCCTATTCTAAGCCCAACCTTGCTTCAGCTGGCTGTCAAGATTTTTTGGGAAGAAGAGATTTCGGTCATGAAGGAGAGGCACCGAGCTTGGATCACCATTTTGGGGAAGCTGTTTCCCATTTGCAAAACAGGGTTTGTTTTGCAAACCCCCAGTATCTTCATCAATTCTTTGTTCTTGTTTTCTTCAGCAAGCCTAGTTTTGATCAGCCTTTTGGCTGGGGTAAACCATACAGCCTCATGTTATTTACCAGCTTCCCTTGAAGCTGTATTTGAACAATGTGGGGAAAAACTGGATCTGGATTCACATTTGGCTATGGTTGCAGGTAGATTGTATATCACTGAAGCTATATGAATGACTGGAAGTGAGGTGGATGTATTGGTAATAAAATGTATATGAGCTATTTGTTTTTATGTGTGCATTGAAAGCTGAATACAGAAAAGTTTGGAACACTTGGACTAGCAGCAAAGGAATCTGAAACCTCCATTGCTGGTGATAGAGGGAACAAACAGACACTATTTCAGAGGCTGCCCACCTATTCTCAAGCAGAGTGACTGTGGCTGGGAGGTTTTCCCTGACAGAGTAGAAATTTGGATATGTATAAACAGCACAGACAAGACACAATAAAATATTACAAATGGGCTCACAAAGCGCATCGCTGAAAGACAGACTCTTACATGTGGTTTCTAGTATTTTCTGTTGTGGGAGTTTGGACTTCCTAAACACCAAACTCTGCAGTTAACACTTATTAGCTTCAGCTTAGGGTCAGTTTCTCATCCAGCCTTTAACAGCAGCCTGAGAGCCTGTAATATGAAGGACTTGTCAGTCACACCAGAATTTGCCAGTCTGTTTAATGAGTTGTGAAGAACACTGGGAGCAATTGAGTGGTCCAGCGTAGGACGGGATTGCTGGAACATTATGCATCCGAGAGTTTCTGATCTCCCTGAGCCGCACTACAGTAAATTGATGCTTCCCTAATCTACAGCTGTCTTAGTTGTCTACATTTAATTAGAGCTGCATTGCTAGTAATAAGTCATTAGTAGAAGTTGTGTGTAACTAAGATGGAAAGAAAAATCTTTATGCAGAAAATGACTTGCTCTTCTCAGATGAAAGGAAAAAAACATGGCCTGCTTTTCAGAGCTTAGACTCAATCATGAATTAACTTCATAAAATAGTATGGTTTGTCTAAATTTTTCTGTGTGTATATGGTGAGTGTGACGTGTATTCAACTCATGAATTCATTTTAAAACTAACTTTAAATAATGCACCATCTTTTACCAAGGCTGAATACCGTGTGTCTTGGTACATGTAATCATGTAGGTGGGTACTATCTGATTTTAATTTGCGTAATGCTTGTGGTTATCATGTGCATTAGTGCTTTGCAGAAGTAAGAAATGCTAAATAATGCTCAGTTCCCCACCAAAAGATAATGGAGCATCTTCGTTAGATTGTGTTTAACAGTTATTTTCTAAAGTCTTTTTTTCTTTAGCTATTTAAATATTATTTTGGCTCATAGAATACTTAATATAGTTCAACAGAGTCGAGACTATTTAAAGAAGTTTTGAGAGAAATAGCTTTTCTTTTACCAACAATCCATGTACACATCTTTTTTTAAGTATCTCTTTCAGCAACATAACTTTATTACTATAGGTAGTAACAAGCATGCAGCCAGGATAAGTATTGCTTTTAGAGCAAACTAGAGGTTATTTGTTTTATGAAGAGGTATGGTAGGAAGTTGTTTGAAACATGGAATTGTAGGTTGTAATACAGATGTTTGCCTATAACTCTTCTTTAAAGCGTTTCAGTGTAAGATTGAAACACTTGGATGGTAAATTGTGTTTGAAAAAATGCTAGTGGCTAATAGGACAGGACTGCCTGTGATGAATATTGAGTGTTAGTCATTTTTCATCTATTTCTAATTTTAACCACAGAAATTGTTTTGTGATTTTGATGAAGGAAAGTTAAAAAAAAAAAATCTCATGAGCAATATACTAAAGTTCTTTACTGAACAATAATTTTCACATGTAGAGTAGAGAAGAAAATTTGCAGAAATAGCAGAACACTTGTAGATTGGTGATGTACATTTCCTGGCTAGCCATTGTCAAAGATTTAGCAGACGAATCCTGTATTCCGGTGAAAGCTTATGACCTTGCGTATTCCGAAGCACAAGGAGTTTATGGAACTCAGTGTTTTCGGAGAAAAGGAAGAATGTCACTTGCCAAAAATAAAATTATTGAAACAAACAAATAAAAAAACACCCCAAATTCATGAAGCACCACCTGTAAGCTCTTCTCCCCTGACCCACCCCCAACCCCTGCACCCCCTTCCCATCAACAGCAAGTTTGAATTAAAACAACAGAAATATCTTCGGTTGCTTTCACTGTCAAAAGGAGGAGATCATGGTGCACACTCAGGAAAATGTGCACTGATGGTGTAGGAAAAAAAAACCAAAGCACAGATTCTCTGGTATGCCCTTACTACCACATCTGATTCTTGCTGCTCTTTATTTACCTGCCACAGAATTGTCTCAGGCATAGCAACTCAGCTTTTTGGATGAAAGACTGAACACCTACTGCAGTAAAACCCTGTTTTCCTGTTGGACTCTATGTTCTCCTGTGATATAAATAAAGCTCCAGCTCTGTGACTGACTTAATCCAGCAAAAATCTTTTTTTTTGCTGAAACGAGCATTTCCACTTTCCCCCGTACACAGTTCACACTTTACTGCCCACAGCCTCACAACAAACTGGGTGTGGGAATTGATTCGACTGACAATTCAGCTTTTCACAGAGGATTTCTTTCCCAGGTTAGTTTACAGACCAGCTCGTCCCCTGGTTGAGTCCACAAAACAAATCCTGAGTGGCAGAAACAAGCAGACAGGGATGAAGGCAAAGGCAGCAGCCTGGATGAATGCTGGAGTAAATTGATTGTGACACTTGTGTTTCTCTCTTGTATGCATTAGCAGAAATGGGCCTTTGATGTGCAGTAAATACAGCACTCTGTGGGAAGCTGGAAACTGGCATTATGGTATGTGAGAGTGTTCTTGGCTTCTGAAAAGGCTCACAGGCATGTGAGCAAATCTGCTTCTGTGGGAGTCCAGTCATATTTCTGACTCACCCCAAACTAGGACAGTTTATGGAAATACCGCCAGGAAGAGCAAAGCACAGTGCCAGAGTCCTCCTTAAGCCTTTCCCTACACATGCAGTGCTGTCAAAGTGCCATACAAAGGGAATCAGTATGATCATTTTGCAGAGTGTCTTGTGTATTTGCAATTTATGTGTTATCCTCATTAGAATTATGAATACATTAATTTTAATAGTGAATATTTATTACCTATCTTTTCCTGCTTTCCTCTATACATAGTTTTGCAGCATCCTCACTGCCCTTACCCATGTTTATTCAATACTTGTTACACATATAGACTGGAGAGTACAGGCTTTTGAGGGGTTACATGTTCCCAGCTGAAATACTGAAAGAAACCTGGCTTTTAATATCTTTTTTTAGGCCTCTAAATGGAAGGAAGTGATGGATAAATTATAGATAGTTTGTTTTTCTTAAACCAGCTGAGATTTCTTAGAGTTCAAGGCTGTTTATCATAATCTAGGGTACATTATTGGCACAATATGGAGTAAATAAAGAATGCGATAAGCTGCTTAACAGCACTGAATGCTTGTTTAAGAAAAAAAAAAGCAGTATGAATTTGAAGACTGCTTTCTGCTTAAGTTACAGGAAGAACTGTGGAGTGCAGACACCAGGTATTCTGTTTGGCTGGTGATACCTGTACCAGGCACTTGTGTTTTTGCAATATTGGTGCCTTAGCAAATCCAGATTTGTGCTGGGGGTGGAGAGGAGGGTGTGTAGCTGTTGTGATCTAGCAGGCAGCTGAACACCACTCTCACTCCCCCGCAGTGGGATACATGAGAGAATCAGAAAAAAAGCAAAACTCACGGTTTGAGAAAAAAACCCCAAACAGTTTAATAAAGCAGAAAAGGAAGGGGATATAGTAATAATGATGAAAAAATGTGCAAAACAAGTGATACATGATGCAGTTGTTCAGCACCTGCTGACTGATGCCCAGCCAGTCCCTGAGGAGCAGCCACAACCCCCTGGCCAACTACCCTCAGCTTTATAAGCTGAGCATGATGCCATATGGTATGGAATGTCCCTTTAGTCAGCTGAGGTCAGATCTCCTGGCTGTGCCCCCTCACAGCTTCTTGTGCACCCCAGCTCTCCATTCTGGCAGGGCTGCATGAGAAGCTGAAAAGTCCTTGATTTAGTGTAAGCACTGCTCAGCAACGTTTGAAAGCACCAGCATGTTATTAACAGTATTCTCAAGCTAAATCCAAAACACAGCACTGTACCAGATACTAGGAAGAAAATTAACTTGTTCCCAGATGGAAACAAGAAGGCAGTTACATCCTTTGTGGCAGTAATTGTTTTACTGATGCAGAGTTTCCTTTGGTTTACTTCATGTGTCATGGAAAAGCCACACTGAAAGGAGAGTTCGGTAACAAACCATTTACTGAAACACTGTTCTTGAGAGCTGACCTTCCCTGCAGGGATTTTAGGAGTTACTACTAAGAAGTTTGTCTGTGGTGGACAGAAAAGTGTTGAATGTGCAGGTGTGCTTTCTGTGGGTAGTGCCAGCCCTGGCTGCTCATTCCAACTATTTGCCACTCTGTTGGCAAGAATTTGAATGCACAGGCATCTCAGCAGGTACCAGCCAGCTGTCACAGTCTGTCAGTCTGTCACAGCCTGCTGATGGGCACCCATCCACCCTTTGGTAGAGAGGTGACTGTCCCTACCTGTTTTTGTTTGCCCATTCAGCCAGCAGCTGAATCACCCGTGAACCTGCTTCTGGTAAATTTAACAGGTTATGAGGGCAGAGCCCTTTCACACAAGTTGGGTCAGGAAACAGTCATGGGATCCCTTTTGGCAGCAGAGCCCTGGAGTCAGTTGATGTTCAGCACAAACAGATACAGAATATCTTCCCACAGCCTCTGCATATAAGAACCTTCTTGTTATTTCCTATGGTAGATCAGCAGGAGCTCCTTTAGAGTAGTTCTTGCCAGAATCTCTGCTCTGGAGCCTTTGGCAGAGGCACAACAGCAAGCAGCATGAGAATAACCTGTGATAATGCTATTTCTCTGCAGCCATGATGTGTCACAATTCAATTATCATCTAGCAAGCTGACCTTCTCACATGGCTGAGGAGTTTTCTGTACAGGTTGTGTGGTCCTTTCTGCTTCTTTTTGATTCTTCCAGCATCTCAGATGAACAACTTGGCATGAGGTACTTTATCTGTGTTGTCTGGAGAAATCTTGTTTACTCTGGAGAGCC
Source organism: Sitta carolinensis (assembly GCA_032173965.1). Taxonomy (NCBI): domain Eukaryota; kingdom Metazoa; phylum Chordata; class Aves; order Passeriformes; family Sittidae; genus Sitta; species Sitta carolinensis. The sequence continues at coordinate 93,148,266 of CM063284.1, read as the reverse complement.
TACTGAAAATAGCATAAGCATGAGTCTGTCTCACTAAGAGTGCCTCATGATTCTCACTTCACCCAGAAGAACACGAGGCTTGCCACATTTTGCTCTGCCACACTGATACTTCATATTGCAGAGATAAAGTATAGTTCCTCACAGGAAGAGGGGAGATAAAGTCTGTGTTAGGGCAGGCAGTTACAGAGTGCTTTGCTGTATTTTGTGAATATAGGAAAGGAAAAGTAGGTTAGGATGAGCTGGATTACCAGAATAGGAACTTCTAAATAAATAAATAAATAAATAAATAAATAAGAATCAAGCATACATACTGCCAAAAGGCTAGAAGACATCTTCCAAGTCATCAGGTCTCATCACTGCTGTCATTGACAACTGCATCACACAGCCTTATTCATAAATCTATCAGGTTTCCTCTCAAAACATCTTTCTGTTAGACTAGAGGAGAATTTAGAGGTAAACATATTTTTTTGAATGTTATTCAGGTCAGCTAAAACCTCATTACAAAGTGGTGGATGTATCTCTGCAGTGAGATCTTATATTAGATCAAGTTACTGTGAATTTTTGAGGTCAGTAGTGACAGGATTGGAATACTAATTTGAAACAAAAAACACTTAAGCAGGTGAAAGAATCTTTACCTGTAGTATGTAGATAGTAAAGAAAACTAAAAGAAAAAAAGAAGAGAGAAGAATAAAGTGATAGAAAAGTCAGGTTAGTTTCATGCATAGCTGATCGGAACCTCATTTTATCTTGTACTGTATAGCTATGAGTAATTTCTAATGCCATGGTATTTAGATACTCCTGAGAAGTGTGTGTTCGTACAATCAGCACTTAATTCCATGCTTGTGGGTAAGCAGCCCTGCTTTGCAAGGTAGGCATCTTCCAATCGTTTCATTTTGTTTCTGTCCCTCCTAGGCTCATGTGCTGTCCCATGACTGTCTGACCAAGCAGTGTTATTTAAATCGTGTCACACTTTGGTGTCATCGCTGCTTAGGTCAGCTTTTGAGTTTTTCCATCCTCTCTTGAGTAAATAATGATTGACATTCTCTATCTGTTTTAGAGAAGAAACTCAAATACTTAAATACTTAAGTTTGTCATACAGAGTCTTAGAATATTTGCTTGTTGCCTGTCAAGATATTTCCTGTTTTCAATAGGAAGACATCTTGATATAGTATAGACAGGACTTAAAATTCTGAGAGGTTGTTGAAAGTTGAGAGGTGTTTTTTAATGTTTTAGTTCATAAAGTATATTTTGAAGTGTCTGAGGGATAAAAAGATTTATTGTACATACTGGAGAGATGTCTGAAGCAATATTTTCTATGAGGAAATAGCAACAGCTCAAGTGTGCCTGGGTTTTCAAGACTAAACTTCCCATCATAATTCTGAGCATAGAGTCCACTTACCCCTCCAGGGTAAACTCAGTCTGATAATGCTACTCCCTGTGGCATTTCTCCTATCAAATTATTATCACCACAAGCAATGCATCATGTCTGACAACAGTGGAAAGATGACTGGTTGTTTTTTGTCTGGATGACTGCTTATCCTTTTGGTAGCTGTTAGCTTTAGGTTGTTGGATGGAAGGAGAGATGCAGAAGTTGTATTGGTTCTCAGTGCTGGGAAGTTCCAGGGTGGGCAGGTACAACAGTTCCTTTCATAAAATCATCAAATGGTTTAGGTTGGAAGGGACCTTTAAAGATTCACTAGTTCCAAGTTCCTCTCATGTGCAGGAACACCCTTTGCTGGATCAAGTTGCTGTGGCTTGAACACCATTCAGGGTACATTGCCTCTGAGTTGCTTTAATGATGTTCTTGCCCAGGACACCTGATAAATATGGTAGCTGTTAAAGAACTGCCTGAGGCTATCCTGAATAGCTGTTATCCCTGCATGTTTGCCGAGTTCAAGAGCTTTTTATTCTTACTGTATGGAAGATTAGGTCACGAACAAAGTAATTTTGGGGTCAGCATTTGCTCGCTGAAGGTAATAAACAATGACAAGCAAACAGGTCGTGGTGACTTAGAGATATAGTTTGTGCTAGCTGACCTGCAGCAGCTCTCTGTTCTGCACTTAGTTTTTAACTAAAATAACTATAAAAGCAAAAGTAGTGTAACTGGAACCATCCTCTTGGGTCATCTTGAAGCCCAGGTACGGTAGAAGGTGTTAACTTCTTTATGAGAAAATAGAAAGCAGAACTGATGCTAAGAATTGCTTTTTCTTTTGCAGGTGGCAGGTGCAGGCATGAATTCCTTGCAGGTTACTAATTCAGAACATGGAATTAAACATTTGCTTTAATAGTTTTAGGAACCACTCAGTTTAATTCATGTGTCTGATTTTTCACTCTTCATAGTGAAAGCTTTGGTTGTTTTTATGCAGGAATGTTTATTAGCAGGAATTTTACATGACTTGAAAGATGCAAGTGCAGAATTATTAATGAAAAGAAAATACTGAAATGCTTGATGAAATATCAAGACTACATGTACCACATCTCAGCAAGCAGAAAAGCAAAGGTTTCTTGGCTAGTAAAATAGAACAAGCTCGAGGGCAAATCTACTGAGCTTATCTTACTGCAGTGCTACTCCTTTCAGAAAATGTTTCTGTACAAAGTCATTCTAAAGGTCAGGGTGTTTTATATGAGACTAATTGAATTAATACTGAACCATAGCTCCTTCTCTAGAAATTCAGCTCTTCAGGGAGGGAAGGAAATAAGCATACTCCTGAAAGTCACATATGTGCATATGAATTATTTGTATGCCATATTTATTTAAACTATTTACTCTATCATTCATCTATCTATCTATCTATCTATCTATCTATCTATCTATCTATCTATTCTATCTTATCTATCTATCTATCATATTTCCATATAGAGTACAGAACTCTGAAATATTAGGATAAGGACTCAATCTCAGCTATGAAAAAGCATAGCCCCTACATTCAGGACTGTGAGAGGCCTCGCTCTCCTGTTTACTGAAAAATACTCCATTAGCTGTCATGGATTTAACTTTCCAAGGACAATGGCACTCGAGGGGCAGATCCTAGGGACAGTGGCTCAGGTTACTGTCACTGCTAGTGGGAAGTGCATCACTGATTTTCGGAAGCCACACAGGAGGTTCCACCCTGGAAATCACATCATAAAATCTTCTCTAGTTGAAATCAGCAATAGCAACTTTCTAGTTTCTAAGGTTTTCTATACATGTACAAAACCCAGAATTGGTCGATTTGCTTGCTCTGCTTTGTAAAGTATACCTGAAATTTTTGTCTTTTTTTTTTTTTTTTTTTTTTTTTTAATGAGACAACATACGTACGACACTGACAGAGGTAGTTAGGAGACTGAAAGTGTGGGAAACATTGATTGACTGAACTAGTGTCGTGATAACTTTACAGAAAAAGAAAACAACAGGACTTGTGAGAAAATGCCTTGTTTTCTTAAGCCTCTTTCTTACGAAGACATACCCATAAAATGCATACAGCTGAAATGGTATAATACTGGTTAAATAAGTTCTATAAAATTCCTTTGAAATATTTTTATGACATCTCAAACCTCATTGGCACATTGTTAGAATTCCCTGATACAGTTTCTTATTTTGTTTGGGTTTAATTTTCTTGGGATTTTTGGTTGTGGGTTGGTATTTCATCTTCAGGGGTGGTCCGTGTATACTGGGAGGCAGACAACATCATATTGCAATTATGCTGAGAGCAAAGTGGGGAAAGGTTGAGAGGCCTCATGGTCTGTAGCACTTCAGGGGTCTGAAGACTGGCATTAGGTTCCCTGCAGAGCAGCCACATTCCTTGGTGGCTTCAGGCAAGTCCCTTGGTCTTTGCTTAATGGTGTTTCCTTGTCTTACCTGTTGCCTGCTGTGCACCTCTTTCTCCCTCCTTACTCCCCATCCACAAGGTGTTTAGCACCTTTTAAGTGCCTCAGTTGTCGGGAGATCACTGAAGTGTGGAAGGTCAGAGTTTCCATAAGCCCTTGTTGGATCAGGACCATAGATTGTAAACTCCCTCAAATCTGGGATTTATGTGTGTTACTTTGCACTTTGGTCCTAATCACATTTCCAGCTGCATATTTAATATAAATAACTTTCCTGTCTATGCATTAAATGCACACAAAATGCTGGAGTACTGCCATGAATTCTGTCTGAAAGAGAATCAGTGTTGCAGATTTATTTTTTGAAGTGCAGGAGCCCTTTTTATAAGATTGTTTCAGTTTTCGAGGTGTTTGTCAATGGATTCTGCAGTCTCTCCAGCAATCTCAGAGCAGATGTAGTGATTGGTGGTGTAGAAGATGGGCAAGAAAAGAGAGAGCATAGATTCTGACAGAAATTGAGTAAGAGTCTGTGTACATGGATAGCGTACAAAAATGAGAGCAATGAGGTGGTTTGCCTGAATCACTGCTAGCTGAGAACTCTTGCATAAAGCCAAAGTTTCTGGGCTAAAAGGAAATAAAGACAAAAAAACCCCAAACCCTTAGGCAAAACCCCAACAAACAACTGACCCTGAGGACAGCAGGAAAATAAAGTAGAGGAGCTGGGTGCAAGAACACGCAGTGCTTTCTTGACAAGATGTTTAATCCAGACCATGACTACTTCTGCCACATTCTGCTAACACATGCAGTGTTATAGCAGCATTTCCCATTTAACTTGAAAACAAAACCACACTTCTAATAATTGTTTTTCTAACCCTAGATTTGGGAGGAGCAATGTTGGTCATGAGGCATAGAAAAGATGGGATATGGCATTTGGCATTGCTTCATTTCCTGTGACAGCTGTGCTGCTTCTTTTTTTGCTTATAATTTTTGAAGGGAAGAGAAAGGGTTGTGCTTCAGTCATGAAACAGCATCTTTCTCATGTGCCAAAAGTGCTTGAAAGTCTGTGCCTCTAAACCTCCTCATGGGAAGGAGAAATACTGTTGCTTTAGTTTAGGTTTATTTAAACCTCAGGAGAAAAGACTTCCATCCTTTTTCATTCCTTCAAGAGAAGCTGTGTTTTATTTTCCTTGCTTGCACACCACTGTAGTCTGGTTTTCTGGGCCTGAAGTTTCTGAGTTTCTAGACTCAGTTTCTTCAGGCCCAGGAGCCTCAGACTGCACGCCACAACAAACTGGCAATTTTTTAATTCAGAATCTTCCTTCAGACTAGGAAGTTATAGAATTACATTTTTTTTCTTGCTACTGGTGTCAGCAAAATAGAAAAACACAGTACATTGTGACAGCAGGTGGCAGGTTGGCAGCATTGGCAAATGCTGTATATTGGAAACAAATGTCAGAAAACCTTAATTTGTCCCAATATAGCTCAAACGAGAGATCACATACTTCTCTGGTTATCCTCTGGAAATACCAAATGTATAGCACTTACAAATACAAATGATTTCTACCTCATTCTTGCATGTCACCTTTCCTGCTAAGACTTCCAAGTGTTTTGGCTTTAGTTTTCTTTATTTTGGTGATCCGTGGTTTTGCCTCCTTTCCTGAGAACTGCTATTGCTTTGTCTTCCCCATTCATATTCTTTTTTCTTTCTTTTTTGCTGCATGGAGACTCTCTGCTGTACAAGTGTAAGTATTTTTTTAGCTCTGCTGTTTCTGGCCTACTTGTTTATGTTTTTGTGCTTCATTTGCCTCTGTACTGCCTTGAGAGTCTCTTGGGAGACTGTAGTGCCATCCATCTGCACCTACAAATGAAATAGGCAGTGGCTCAGGAATGAGACTGGATTTACAAAAAGGTTCAGCTAATATAGCATCTGAATTTAAAGGATCCCTTGGTTTTAAGACCAAACCAAAGCAGAGCGCTGCTGTTGAAAGTATAAGCACAAATATTACTGCTCAGAAGGAAAATCTGTTGAATATACAGTCTGTATATTGGTTTTATATTCAAGTGTCATACGGCTTAATGAAAGTACAGTCCTTAACACGTTCCAAAGCTGAAAACCCGTATGTTGAAGGGAGACTGGTTGGGGAGATCAATTTCGAGAGGGAGCAGCAAATTGTTCATTTGTACGTTTGAAATCTTTTGAAAGGGAAGAGGCAGGAGGGTCACAGAGCACCTCTGTATCTAATAGGATTAAATATAAATTACTTCAAAGTAGGAGGAGAAAAACATGGAAATAAGCATATCCCTCAGCACTGAGAATAATTTCAATTATCTATCTAAACAAGGAGAGTATTTGAGATCCTGTTTCTGAAAGTACATTGTTTTCTAGTATTCAAAACAGAACTATTTCAGTTGTTTTTAATTCCCAAGGTACTAGTGTTCTTCCACAGCTGGTAATACAATTTCAGAAAACTCCAGAGAGCTCAGATAGTTTTGCGAGGAAGCAGTCAGAAGGGAGGAATCTGGAAAAGTGATCATGGGAAGAGATCCTGGGAGCTTAAAGTTAGCAAGGATGCATGACAGTGTGTAAATAAGCCTTTATTTGGAAGTGTGGTAGAGATTTGCTGTCTCACATCTACTGCAGAAGGGTACATTCATGGAGCCATCTCTCAAGATCTCAGTGACATAGGTGCATGCAGACTTCCAATAGGTCCTTTCAAATTCCAGAGATGCAGTTGATATTTCTGTCTCTTCTGCCAAGCAGCCTACAATGTGCTCATGGAAAAGTAGGCAAAACAAGGAAGAATTCAGGAGGTGGCGTGCTAGAATGGAAAGTCTGTGGAAGATGTGTATGAGATGAGGTGATACAAACAGCTATTCCTCTGTAAAGGCCACAAGGGAAGCATAAGGCCAGAGAGCCATGTTGTGTTTGTGAGGCCAGAGGTGGTGAGAAGGCAGAAGGTGTGCTTCTGCCAAAGCTGAACTACTTCCATGAAATGTAGGAAATGGGGCTCAGGCTGGGGAGTTCAGATATCTCCTCTAGCAATGACATGTGCACTGCTGCTCTAGCAGACTGTGTGGTGGCTGAGATGTTAAGCAGAGATTAAGCCTAATATTTTGTAAAAGAGCACACTGGCCTATTTAAATTAATGCTTTGACCCATTTTGCTCTGCGTGCGATCTAGAAAGTTCACTTGGCAAGAAGCCTTTCATCTGTGCTCTTCCTAAACAGGCTAGAAAACAGAAGGTTTTCAAATAAAAGTGTATGTGGAGCTGTTATTCATGCTGTTAAAGCAAATGGGAAGTATATCTATCTCCCTGCCTTTATCCCCAGCAACCAAGCTGCTGATGGATCATGCCAAGCCGACAGTAAATTATAGCAGAGACTGGCTTATGGTCGTCAGCACAAGCCCTGCAGGGTTATCCAGGGGCATTTTCTTGTCTGGGAAGAAAGATGAAATCATTCTGTTCCTGGCCGTTGGGGAAGTATTTGGAGCATTCCAGTCCTTGCACAGGAACCTCAAAACTTGCCCTGTGCTGTTTAGCACTGGTGCCCTGGGCTGAGGCAGCTCTCAGCTTGTCTGTGTTCATCCACTCAGAACACGGCAATGGCTGTGCAGCTGCTGAGTGACAGAGGTGTTCCATCAGCCCTGTTTTCTGCCCTCCTTTCTGATCTTCTTTAGCACAGGAGTTTCTGTATATACTAAATATAACTTCTGGTCACACCACCCAAAAAATTCGTGAAACAGACCAAAATGCATGTGAATATACCTTAGCAAGAGAAATGGGCTATGTCTGGAAATGAAACCAGGACTACTGATAGTGACTTGTAATTGCTGTCCCCCAAATGCTCAGCTGTTTTGGCTCTTTCTCACATGAGGTGTGACTGCTTTGGTTGTTTCAGGTTTGGGGGGTGGATGGACAGCTGTTGAGGGGTGCAGTTCAGAGGCTGCCCAGCTGCTCTTGAAACAGTCCACTGCAGTTTTGGCTGAAAAAATTCAGAACTTCTCCAGCCACTCACCATCGAATCCATTGCATTTAATTTATTGGTAATTCTGAAAGTACTGTCTGAGCTTTTGATGCAGCAACACTTTGCCTGCTCATCAGTGTCAGTGTAAGTCTGCTCAGGTGGCAAACTACTTCCTGGCTGGTCTTGAAACTATTGTGTCATTTATTGATGGTTGTCAAATGTGGAAGTGGAAACCTGCAACAGTTGAAGGTATCTTTTTTCCCTGCAATGTATGTGTCAATAAAACCAGAGCTCAGTTGTCCAGGCAGTGTTATCACTGCCCACTCTGTAGTCTTCAAGTACTTTTCTGGTCTTGAGAACATGGGTGATAGCTGTCCTGTCACAAAAATCTGTCATAACCCTGAGCTTTTGAGTAGGGGTGTAATGATCCTCATGACTACTTTGGGAATACGAATTCAACACATGCAAGTCTGTGCACTGTACTGTCCATACATAAAAGCTAGCAAATGTTTGCCTTGAACAGTTCATGATTTGTCTGACATGTTAATGCAAACTGTATCTTTTCTGGATGATAAAAAATTGATACAACTAAACTTGATTAACAATTCTGTTTATGAATGGCAAGCTATAACAGCTTGCTGACTGATACTTCAGAATTTGAAGCCACTAGATTTGAAGTCACTAGGATTCAGGATTAAGAAGTTAATGGAAGTATATGGGTATCACTAAAACCAGCATGTACAACTCTACCACAAAAGAAACCCATCTTTATAGAAGTTGAGTGATTTTAATTTAACTCTTGAGAAAACCTGCCGGGCATCTTTTAAGCAAAATGTCTGACAATTCTGAGCTATGTTAAGAGGTTTGGAATTGGTGATCCTGTAGTAAAACTGTCTTTCTCACCATGCAAACTTTCAGAAGGCTTCAGTCTAGACAAGACAACTTTCTTCCAAAAAGAACAAACTTGAGGCTTAAGTCTGGGTATTTGTGCTCTTTAGGCAACTTACTCCTTTTTTTGGCAACATGAAGATCAGAAGGCTAATAGCATGTAATTCAGTAACTGTGTTGAACATATGCTGAACTTTCCACCTCTTCTCAATGTGTCTAAAGTCCAAGGAAGTCACGTGTTTGCGACAGATACTGCCAACACTGAGATGGTATTTTTGTTCTTTGAAGAAGGGCTGTATTCTCCAAGGGTCATTTTCCTAGGGAAGTTCAGTGAGTTGTGTGGTGATGTCCAGAATCATAGGTTTCCAGTAACATGACGCTAACAAATGAACTGAGGAAGTGTATTTTGTATCAAAAATAAAAGGCAGAACAAGGGGTGTTTAATAGTTCCCTTGTTTTACAGTTGGGGATCAAAGAGTTAATGCTTGGACAATTTTAATAATCATCCTATGTGCAGCCTGCACGTTTAGTGGGAAAAATGAATTACCTCATTGTTTCTGTTCAAAGTCAGTTGAACAAAATATAAATTTAGAAAAAGTTCTGAATGTATGAGAGAGGGAAGAAAAAACCCATTCCCTTCTGGTGTTAAATCAAATCAGATCTTAAAATGGTTCATAGGCTTGAAAAACTGTTTTGTTTTGATTTCTTTGGTCCCCTAAAGTAATTTCTATTTTGTTTTGTGTTGATAGATGACTCCTAAATCAAAAAGAAAAAGCATCCACAGTAGAATGCTCCGGCCAGTGTCCAGAGCTTTTGGTAAGTGAGAATTCCTTAAAACCATTTTGTTTCTTTGCTTGCATGTTCTAGATGGTTCTTGATTGAAAAGCACAGGTGGTTTTTCCTCCGTCTGGATTGCATCTGTAGCCCACTGTGGCTGCTTTGTTTTAGGACTCTGCTAATGTGTTTGATAGTAAATAGTTGCTCACAGTGCTCTGTTTGCTCACAGAGGTGTTGTGGCTAAGTTCCATGAAAGTGCTTATAATTATTTGACACCAAAAAGAGGAATGGCATTGTCTCTTGTTTTAAATATCATGTTAAATCTAATTAGAAAGTTTTGATTTCTCTTAGAAATGGAATTTGATCTAGATAAAGCACTGGAAGAAGTACCTATCCACATAGAAGACCCACCATTTCCTTCCAGCCGGCCAGACAAAAGAACTTCTGGATTCATTTCAGAGCTGCCATCAGAAGAAGGAAGGAAACTGGAACACTTTACAAAATTAAGGCCCAAAAGGAATAAAAAGCAGCAGCCCAGCCAAGCAGCGGTGAGTCTACATTAGAATATTGCTGGCAATGTCATGTGTTGATTGCTTTTTTGCCATGAGTCAGGTCTTGCAATATAATGAGGACAATGGTTGAAGGTGTAAAAGCCATAAGCAACTCCTTAATTTTTCTTCTGGTATTCATGTCTTCCATGTGCTTCCCTATTACAAGCTTTTTGTCTTGTTTGACACAGCCTAAATCCAGGATATGTTTTATCCTTTTTTATTTTGCTTTTGTTTTTTTTTCATGGAAGCAGTTTCTGGAGGTGCTTGAAGCTTTTATAGGAAATGTACAAAATATCATGAGACTTTTCAATTATATTTCAAGGGTTTGTTAAGTCTTAATCCTTTTTTCTGCCTGCATTAAGATGTGGTAACTTGGCATGAATTCTTATTTCTATCAGCTCTCAGAGCAGCTACTCTGTGACACCCAGCTTCCCACAGTTCCTAAACTGAAGATGGTGTTTGGGCCAGCAAATCTGCACAGTCACAGATCTGCTTTTCATGCTGGAGCCTGCCTTAGAAAGGCAAAACAGAAGAGCACTGTCTGTTCACGGAACGCATTGGTGTGAACTCAATATACGTGTGTGGATTTCCCACAGTTCCATTTCCTTGGCACACTGCATCAGTAAAGATTTATTTCTGTGATGGTGTGTCCTCGGGGCATGTAAGGACAGATCTGGAGGAGTTACAGAGTTATCTCACAGCACCAGAGCTCAGCTGATATGATAAGTAGGCCTATCAAGGGGCAGCCATTGCCTCTCTGTGTTAGGCTGCCTCATAATAAATGCCTGTGACCTCCTCTGCTTCCTGAGGATTTCCAATTGAGGGGATCCTTGAAATTTCCCTAATGCTGGGAAAGATTGTATCAGGCACTGGAGTGTTTTTTGTACCACTTGGAAAGGGAGAAACATTCAAGCAAAGGGAATATTCAAGCCAACTTTCCATTCCCTTGTGCTTCACTGGGAGGGTTGGAGGTAGCAGAAGAATGGATTTGTCTCTGTGTAGTGAAAATACATCTGTGTTTACTTCTCCCAGTTCCATTGCTGCAGAATGCACACGTTTTCCCTGTCGCTTCCAAACTCAGCACATCTTGTGCCATCAGCACAGGGAGATGGAAGAAGTGGGGGCATGGGAGGGGCAAGTGCTGCCCTGCCAGGCGTGGAACTAGGACATACAGTATCTTCTTCAACAGCAACAAAAAGATCACTCCTTGTAGAGGAGAGGTCTTATTTCCCATGGTAGTGCAGTGTTGTGGGAATGCTCATCCATATTGAATTAATTAGGTTATCAGTTTATTCAGGTACAGAAATTGAAAGGAAGTGTGTTGTTGTTTTTGTGGGTTTTTTTTTTTTTTTTTTTTACTTAAACTCATTTGTCCTTGTCTTGTTTTTATGAATCATTTAGTTCCTTACTAGTTCTGACCTCAAAATGAGTCCAAACAAATATTTGTAAGACTTAAGATATTTGTTTTGATGCTTCTGAAAATGAAACAGTCAGATATTGGAGGTCAGAGTCATGAGTGGACTGTGACATTGCTTGCAGAGTTGATTTGCTGCTTCAAGAATACAGAAAGCAGTGTTTAGTGAAAGCACTTGAAATGTGAGAGGCAAAATCTTGACCTTTTCTGCCGATTAAAGCAGCTCTGCTGGGTTGTTTGGTGTTCCCATTATTTGTATTTAGTAATTCAAGGGGCTCAGATGATCATAGTTGTACATCTCTGTTTTGCTGGAAAACAGATTTGCTCTTCAGAAGCTGAAAAATGTAAGAAAAGAAAGGAGAAAATGGAGAAAAAAGAGAAACAAACTTTTAACCTGAGTTGGGTGGGCAGGCAGAAGAAAGATTTGTAGTTTTGTCAGTGTTTCTACTGGAGTGAGTATTTAGAGAGGGGGAAAATAAGAGGAAAAAAAATCAAAACCATCCACTCCCAAGTAGCTTTAACTTTGAAGCAAAATGATAAAACAGTTGTTTATAATTTAGATTTTTGTGAGATCTTAACCTTATGAGTTCTTCCCTCAAGCATAAAGATTTAGTACAGCAAAAGAGATGAATCTCTAATGTATGAAAGAGATTGTGATTCATCTTATTTACTTCTGCTTCAAAGACAGTTTTCTCCTTTAACAAAGAAACATGCTTGCTTTTAAACTTAAGCTAAAAAGGAGATTAAAAGGACAAATGAAGACTTAACACATATCTTTTAGAGTTAGGAAGGTAAAACACAAAACCAGATCTCAGTCTTACAGTAAATGCTAATACTAAGAAGTGTTACAGTAAACAGCTACAAGAATATCCTCTGCCTTGATGACCTTAATAGATCCTCAACATTTCTGTCCATCTTTTGTTAATTTTTCAGAACTTGCTGCTGTTTCAGATGCAAATTGCTTTCTCTTAATGAGGTAGATCTTCTCATTTGCTGTAGATCATTGGATCCTGGAATTAGTTCTCTGTCAGGAGATGCTCTTGCTTTTGGTACTTTCATGTTTATTCCTGCTATCTGGAGGACTCCAGTATCAATATGAAATAGTTTCTCATTTCTGTTAAAATACATCATCCGCTTTTATTTTGTGTTTTGGTTGAGACGCTAGTGATAAGGGGTTTGTGACTGAGACCAACCCAGATAAAGGCATGTGCACTCCTGCCTACTGTGAGATGTTCCAGCTATATAAATTCTCTACAGAACATTCCAAAGGTGGCAGAGTTGGAAATGTGATAAATCATCGTGCTAATTTAGAATAGAACTGTTCTTTATAGAAATTCTGTTGCCACTTTGACTGGCAACAAAGCAGTCATTACTGGGTGGGCTCCTTTCAGATCAGTGTTATATTCCTACTGAAGATGTCAATAAAATATTAACTATTATCTTTGATAACAAAAATAACAGGGTTGAGGAATGGAAAGTAAGAGGTTTCATGGCTCTATCAAAGCATTGGTTCATATAAAGCCCATTTTCCTGACTTAATGAGGCTGGGTTTGATATTAATAGCAGCTTTTAAGAGTATTGAAGCATAGAAAAGAGTTAGTATTCCACATCAAAAGAGAAGTTGGGATTACTCTTGAGTTACAGTAGCAACTAGGAGATGCCTTGATTTGAATTGTTTCAAATTACAAACCCTGGTATTTTGTGTCCTGGTCCCTAGCACTACCAAGAATACAAGTGGGTTGGGTCCTGGGGAGTTCTCTGGAGTCATCTAAAAAGTTTCCATGTGGCATTTAAATTAAAGGCAGTCTCTTTACTGGTAATAGAGCTTTTCCACATCAAAGCCACGTACAGGAGCTAGACCTCATGAGAAATCTTCCCAGGAGACCTCTTGTTTCATCTTCAGGAGGCTGCAGAGTCACCAGCTAATCTTCACAGGGCCTTGGTGGTTGGCAGGTGTTTCAAAGCCAGCCTAGTTTATATGCCTGAGGTCACCCATATTCAAAATGTGGGCATTGAAATCAAAGATGGGAGTAGGTTTGCTGTTTTCAGACATTGAGCAAAAGTCTTTATATGGTTCCTAAAGCCTGACACCTGATACTGTATTTAGAGTCTCAGCTTTTGGAAGTGCTAGACTGGATGAATTATAAAAGGCTCTGTTAGCCTGCTGGAGCTCTGTTTCTAAATTTATTAAGTCCAAAATCTGGAACATAGTTTTTTTCTCCAAATTGGGAAACAACTGGGTGTTGAAAATACTCTCTCTTCAGGTCACCACCTGATCAGGATTTACTTTTTCTGTGTTTTGTTGCTAGTGCTCTATTCTCTCAAGTCCAAGGCATTTGATTCCTGCCTCATGCATTGAAGCATCCAGTTTGTCACTGGTGTTTTGGGTAACTTTGCATTTGATGTAATGCATCAGTGGGCCTGGCTAGAGGGGGAATTCCAGTGGTGATTCTGTGGTCTGCACTGAGTTTTGGTTGGCACACATAACTTTTATAATGTCTTAACTCTTAATTATTATCACTGTAACAAACATGTGTAGATTATTGTATAACAGAGAGAGTTTTTTCTTCTGTTAGGTGTCTGCTGGAGTACCACCAGAAGGGGATCAGAATGGCCTCATGGGGAGAGTAGATGAAGGTGTGGATGAATTTTTCACTAAGAAAGTGACAAAAATGGATTCAAAGTAAGTTAAAAAAATGTTTTGAAGTTATTTTTTTAAAAAAGTCCATCTTGATAGCTGGGCAAGCAGCACTTTCAAGCTGTGTATGACTCCTGTTCCAAATTCCCAGGGTTGCTGTTGTCAAAGTCAGAAAATACCTTAGTAATCAAGACATTGTGAATTCAATTACCTGCCCTTAAAAGTGGCTACTTTGAAATAAATTGCTTTACTATACCATGTTGGGGGAATTAATGGCTAGTGTGTGTTTTTATAATTCAGTTGACTTCGTTTTACCCTTCAGCGAAGCTCGTTAGAGCTGAAGCAGAATTCTATATTTGTGAGTAGATTTATGCTGGTTTTGAAATATGTTAAAGGCATGTTTCACCAATTTGTAATACTCCAGGTTTAAGCAAAACATTAATCTGAAAGACTGCTCTTTCTTAATATAAGGGTTATAGAGCTTACACAGTTGCTTTGGAGCTGGCTGTATATTTACAGAAACATGCACGTAGATGTTCTTGAATTCATGCATGTTTGTGCACGTGCACACAGAGTATTTCCATAACTAAATGAGAAAGCAAGGGGGATTTCCAGGCAACTTGGAATGACCCTTTGTGTGTTGTATGTGTCATCCATTAAGGAAAACAGTAAGTGTTGACTGGTAGATAGCTGTGCCAGGAAAAGCAAATGCTCTAAAGTCACTCGGAGTTATAGACATCTATAGTGACATGAGAAGCCATGTGTGATATACTATGTGGAGGCATGAAATGATGGTAACTTTGAAAAATGTCATAGGCAGGTTAATTTCAGGGTGCTCACAGGCATGGATTCTCCTGTGCTTCCCTTGGGTGCCTGCCAGCTGCTCATTTCAGATGTCCCTGTGAACTTGCACCATCCCTGTTTACCCATCCTGGGCCATGCCCTTTGCTGAGGATCTTTATTTGGGACACCAGTGACTCTATTTCCAGTTTGGGTGCTTTTATGCAGAATGTATATGTGCTCATCTTCTCCCTTAAGTGTGACTCTACTCAGAAGATGCCTCTAGAAAACCTTAATGGCAGGTGGGTTCTTTAGGGATTGGTTTTGCTTGTTTGTTCTTTTTTGTTCTTTTGGGTTTTGTGTCTTTTTTTTTTTTTTAGGATGAGCATCTGCACTGTGAAAGTGACCTCTGTATTCCTTTATTCCTTACTGAAAGTGGCTGTGCCAGCTAGTTCCTATTTTAAGCAGGGCCCTTAAGGAACAAGATCTCCCAAAAGCTGTGTTAAACATGTGCCTAGATCAGTTCTTCTCCTTTTGCTAATGGGCAGGTACAAACCACAGTCAGTGCACTCTGAAAACAGAGCAGAGTGAAATTGTATGTTGTGGTGGGTTGACCCTCTGCCTATCATAGCTGCTCTATCATTCTCCTCCTCCTCCTTGACAGAGAGAGAAAATATGATGAAAGGATTTTGGGTTTAGATAAGGGCAGGAAGAAATGTCTGGCCAGTTTCTGTCATGGGCAAAACAGACTCAACTTGGGGGAAAATAAATTTAATATATTACCAATCAAATCAGGCTATGATAATGAGAAATAAAACAAATCTTTAAAAATCTCTCCCCACCTCTCCCTCTTTCCAAGGCTCAGCTTCACTCCTGATTTTTTCTACCCTCTCCTTCTCAGTGGCTGCAATCACTTCATCACACATTCTCTGCTGCTTCTTCCTCTTCAGCAGGAGGACACCTTCCACAGAAGCCACTCCTGCAGACCTGCTACCCAAAACCTGGGCATGCAAGCCCAATATATATATGCATAGACAGCTTGGTTAGAGCGTTCTGGTGTTAGAAGCAGCTGGATGGCCAGGGCAGGTGAAACAGCTGCACAAAGCAGTACAGGAATCCTCAAGATTATATGATCAGTGCTAATTGTCCTGTTTTTAATATAGAGACACCAGGTAATGATTTGGCCTAGGGCAATATATGGGTAATATTAAAGATAAGCTTTACCTGAAAGAAGTAATTCAATACTAGTTAAAAAAAGGAAGAGGGCAGTGGAGAAAAGTTTGAAATGTCTGTGTCTTTTTTAGGAGACCATCAACTAAAAGTTCAGACAGCAGTGAGCACAGTGAAGGAGGTGATGAGAAGAAGAAAAGGGACTCAAGGAAGAGTGGTTTCCTTAACTTAATCAAATCGAGAGGCTCTAAATCTGAACGCCCCCAGACAGTTTCGGTGGCAGAGGAGCCCTCCTCACCCAAGGTTGCAAAAAGTCCAGCTTTAGACACAAGCAAGAAGGAGGCAAAGCCTGCAGAGCAGAATGGTAGCACAGAGCGGTCCGAGGAATTAAAGACGCCGGACTCACTGGAGGAGGCAGATGATGTGCCAAAAGCTGAGAGGGGTGACAGCAAGGGAAGCCCCAGGGAGGCCGGAGATATGGTGTTCAAGTGATGGGCAGTGGACTCCTCGCAGAAATGAAAGCCAAGCAGGAGAAGAGGGCAGCCTCTGCTCAAAAGGTGAAGGCAATTTGATTTCTTTTCAATTCTTAAAAAGAAGAGCAAAACTGTGTGTCTCCAGGAGAGGTGGGTTGGGACTGCAAGGGTTGGTGGCTGGGGTTTGGCCTATAAGTCCTGCTTTCCAATAGGTATTGTGTTATTCCTGCAAGAGGAGTGCTCTCTGCTGTGATGGTTGAACACAAACAGCCTGGCCAAGGCACAGGCTGCACGTGTGGAGCAGGAGTTGCACTCTTAAGCCTGTGCTTTCGCTCTCCTGGGGGAGGGGGTGACGCCTGCCCTTGCGCTTGATATCAGACCATCACAAACAAAGAAGAGGACATGAAATTGTTTGTACATATTGATGTCTTAAGTTTTTTCTTTTATATTTTTCAGATTCTGTGCTGCTTTAATGTGTAGTTCTGGGTTTCATATTAGGTGCTACTCACAGAGTAGGTAGACAAAACAGTTCCTTTCCTAGTTTGGGAACCAAGGACAATCAATACAAATTTCAGGCCCAAGAACAAAAGCAATGGTTAAGTGAGAAGGAAAAAACAAGGAGGATGGAGCTTCATAACCTGAAGCTATAATTGGACAATTAACTGCAATATGCTAATGGACCAGAACTTATAAAAGTGTGAGACCTGGTGATCAGTCATCTGTTTTGTGACCATTTTAGGGTTCATCTTGGGTGTAGCCCAGCTGGGCTCTTGTACTGCCCAGGTGTGCCCATCGAGGCCTTTTAATAAATACCTACTTCATCCTTTTGCTCTGTCTAGTCTCTGTTCCAAGTCAGCCTCAAGGCATCAATATCACAGAATAACTTGGGGCCAGCTAGTAAGCCCAGCTTAGTATCTCCCTTCTGTATGATATGTGGTTTGTTCACAGTGCATACTAGAATTGCTTCAGCAAAGGTAAAACTAGGACAGGCTTCTTACTGTGTGCCACTTGCACACCAGTACCTCAGGTATGTGGCAGAGTTGATTACAGTGGTGGCTGGCTGTACTCTTTCAGAAAATAGTGTAGACAAATGGAGAGGTCTGCTGTATATTAAATTATATATTCCATGCAGAGAAGTAAATCTGGCTACCAGTCACTGTTTACAATATTTGGCATATACTTTTCTTGTTGCAGCTTTTTGATTTTTATGTTCTTTTGTGCTGCACCTAATTATTTTTATGTCTTTGATTTATAGATTTCAAATACTAACAATGAAAGGAAATAACCTGTTAAAAAATATTTCCAGTTGTCTGTCCAGATTCCCCTTGCTCTCTGTAATTTTCTCTTCTGTGAAGTTCTGATCCTGGGGAGGAACTCTGCTTCACTCTGCAAATGTAGAGTGGAATATCCTTATGTTACTCCAAAGCATTCTGTGCTGACCTATTTTGCCTGATGCCCATTTGCCATTGGTCTTCCTGGTTACTATCCTCTGCTTCTTGCCAGCTGCCATTGGCATTTCACAAGTACCAAAGAATCAGCCTTTTTTAACTTCTCTCCTCCTCTTCTGTGCGCCGGCCACTCAGATATTCTCCATTTGCCATCACCATCCCCTGTAATTTAAAAGGTGTTGCCTTTCAACAAAGCTCATCTCATGCTTTGTTGTGTTTTCCTTCCTTTAACACGTACAGAGTTGTCTTGCTGTGGCCAAGCAAGGCACCCAAAGTCCATTTTTGCCTTTCTTCATAGTCTTACAGTGCTTTCCATATGTGAGCCATTCCTGCAGACATCAGTCTTGTCATAAGCAGATTCAAATTAATGCAGTTGTCTATGGATCATTAAAGGGATCCTCAGTGCAAAAAGGATTTTTCTAAAGAATGACCAATTCCCTCCTTTCTCATTGGTATTAAGTAATGGCCATGAATAGTCTCATTGACTTCTAAAGCACCAAGTTTTCCAATAAAATGCCATATGATTTTAAATAAGAGTATTATGTACTGCCTGTAATTTATAAAATACCAAGCTATTCCAGATTATATGAATTTTTACAAGTGCATAATTGCGTATGCTTCGTGCTCTTTGGATTCTCAACACTTGTTATCTACAGTGAATCAAATCTGGAAAGACATGACTGAGGTAGAATATTAGCATGTGTAATTTTTTTTTATATGTGGGGGAAGTAAAAGTTTTCTTCAATTGGTGAACTTTCATAACATTAATTGCAAACTTTAATTTCATCCATCAGAAGGAAAAATTTTGTTGCTTATTCCAAGGTTTTGGGGTGGTCTTTTTACCACACTTTACTTATTTACTGGCTGGAAAGGTTAGTCCTCTTATTTCAGGTTTAAATTACAAGAAAATAATATTATTTATCTTATTTTTTGTACATTTTTATATTTCTGGAATGCAAAACTATGTCTTTATACATGTACATATATAAAAGTGACAATAAAACCGAACTGAAATAGGGATCTGTACACAGCAGAGTACTGAGTTACCTATCCTTAATGTTGCTCAGAAGACACAAAATTGAACTGCTGCTCAAGAGGATTTTTCACATACTTCATCCATCACAATATCAAATAATTTAGGTTTGCATTTTTATTCGTGATACTCAGGAAGGTGGAAATCCTACAGTGTCCTGACACTTGAGCTGCAGAAGACAGAATCCCAATGTACATTGTTTAGTATGGTTATGATATCAAGTTCTGTAGCATCTTCAAATTTATCAGAATTTTCAGTGTGATAGAAAATTTTATTTTCCTGTAAGGTACAGATGGCTGCTTATATTCTGAGCTATTTTACATGAAAACAAAGCCAGAAGGAATTTACTATTTCATTCATACCCTACTACAGTCTTGTTACAGATAAAAGTCATGAGCAGGTGCAGAGTAGATGGAAAGATGGTAAATGCATTTTTGTTTTCTTTTGCTTAGAATACAACATGGGAATTGGCACTAATGGTAGAGTCAAGTATTTGCAGATCAGTGTTGTTTCAGGGTGCACATAAATAGATCTTTTAGCTCCATCTAGTGTTACACACTGGATTTTTATATACCTGGAGCAAGGCCCACAAGGAAACCATCATTCATAGCCTGTTTATTCCCTCTCAGTAGCACCCAACTCTGCAGTGTTTCCCAGCCTTGCACGAATTCCTGTTAAAAATACAGCCTGGGCATTATTTATCTACATAATGAATTCACCTGCATTGATCTGACTTCTCATGTTAAATTTTTGCAGCCAGTGTTTAGTGTTGTCTGGGGACCATAAGCTGTTTGTAATGTGTGTACAGTAGGTAGCCAAACATGCTCACATCCTAATTGCATTTTTAAGTACTACACTAACAGGTGGCAGCACTGGCCTTTGTCCTTGTTGTGGTAGTGGTCGTATTTCCCCAGCAGTCCCATAACTAGAGAGGGAGGAAGGAACTACAGTGAAATTAGATTCATACAGTCATGCAGCTCTCCTAAGTCGTTTACTGTAGCTAAGTGTTATGCACCTTCTTCAGTATTTGTGTAAGAAAATTAGTTTCTCAGTGAAAGCTCATGAGAATTTACATTCCATGAAAAGATTGTTGCAAAAAAAGGATTTTTTTCCAAGGTATGGAAGAAAAATCAGGAAAAGGAGAGTGGTATTCCCTTTAAAAATATATAGCCATGACAGTCTTATAGAGAAACATGTAACTTTAGGAGGTGAACAGGTGAGAATTTAGCCAAAATATCAATTTCAGTCAAGAAATGGGAGTAAAAACTGAGTTTCTGCCCAGTGGCACAAAGCACTAACGTTTCTGCTGTCCTTGGAGATGACCTTGTTTTATCCATATGGACGCTGTAGCTAAGTCTTCTGGCCCTACAAGTCACAGCATTTCTAGAGTTCATCTGTCCAGAAGACTACATTTTATGGGGGTGTCAGGTTTTACAGTACAGGAAGCTTAGTGATTATTCTAATAGCCCCTCCTTGATGCAGTGTGCCATTTTAAGTGTTTGCCTGTTCTTAGAGGAGAAGTTGGGAGATAGCATCACCCTGCCAGGTCTTATACAGGAATGGCAAACACTCAGCATCTCCATTCTCTTTGTTGTATTGAAGAGAGGCTTTGTTTTAGGAGCTGTGAAATTACAAAATGGAAGTATCAGTAAATCTGTAAGGCAAACTACACTGTCCTCTGCATCACTCCCCAAAATCACCTTCTCTTGAAATGCCTGGGAAAGGCACACAGCCAGCATGGATGTTTAGAAATAATTTCTTTATGCTTGTGTTTGAAACACTATTTTCACTCTAAAAACATCAGTTTTTCTGTAGTAGGTATGTACTCCTGCTACTTGTAACCATTTTCTTCCTTCTTATGTTTCCTGTTGTCCCATTTTTAATTACATGCTGTATTTAGCAGTCTTTCTGATCATAACCCCCAAAGGGCAGGGATCATGTTTGTACACTGTGTGGCACATGGTGGAGATTTCTGAATGCTGTGGGAGAGACAGTTGGTGTTGCAGCAGTAGTAGCAGTGACCTGAACACATCAGCGTGACTTATGCATGGATATATAACCAAATGCAGTGGTCATCAGAACAAATCATTTGCTTTAAGTCATTTGCCACACTAACTGTCTTGAAATAGCAAATAACGATCAAGATTAAAGCTTCCTGCCTACAGAAGTCTATCCCTACTTTTGCAGTTTAAAAAAAAAAATCACTTTTTTTCCCCTAGTCTTATCTTTATAAGGCTTTCTCTCTTAGTGTATCCTGCACCTACTTCTGTGTGCTTTTTTTGCATCCTGTCATTTGTCCTTCTGCCTAAGCTTTGGTAGCAGGTAAGGCAGTAAAAGGAGGCTGGTTCTTTTACAAGTGCTGCATATCTAAGCTTCTCCTGAGGAATACACAGGTTTCAAGCTCACTTCTCTATGACATGACAAAAGCCTCTGCAGCTGGTGTTTTTTTGAGGTCAAGACATTAGAAAAACTATTTTTGACAAAAGAAGAGAGGCAAAATATCAGTACATAAACCTCTTTCTTTTGAGGTACTGAGCACCCAGAGGTGCTTGTGGTGGGTAGCTTTAAATGCTTTTCAAGTAAGTAAGGTCTGTTGTTTTTTAGAGGAATCCTGTAAATATGTAAGCACTGCTACTTCTGTAGTTGCAGTTTTATCTAAAACAAGAAGTTGTTCTTATGTATAGAAGAGCATAAGATCAATTCAGCAGTCATACTGAAAATCTTAATCTTCAGATAAAGGTTTTTATTTCAAACAAGAAGTTTTTAGATACTGAGCTGTCTTTGGAAAAAAGGCTGTTTCCAGCTAGCACTTACAATTTCAACTCCTGTGCAGTAGGAGACCTGTCACATAGGAGGCAGTGTGTCATTGCAGCTCTGATAGGCATGTGGCAGTGTTAGGTACAAATCAGGGTAGTTTCCTTCCCACTGAGCTCTCAATGATCTGAAACAAGGAGAGAGAATGCCCCATTTCTTACTATCACTGATTTCTCCACCTAATGGCTTCCAAATTAGAGGGTTTTTCTTAGCGGGACCAGTAAGTTGTATTAATTGCAGATATATTACTAATCTCAGAGCTTTTCTCATTCTTTCAGAAACTTGGGAATGACACAACTCCCAGAGAGTCTTTTGACATAACAATGAGCTCAGAACGACTGGATGGAAGTGGCACAGGTACAGTATAAGTTCCGTGGTATAAACTTTTTAGAAAATGTAAAATGCCTTATGTCCAAAATCTCACTTCCTTCTTCAGATTGAACGTCTACAATCGGTTAAGCAAAACAGGAGCTTACACTATGTGAAAAATATTAGAAACAAGCTCACTTTTTTTGCTATAGATGGTACTTTTCATGAAGTCAGCTGTAGGGCTGAGTTTACAGCTCACTTTTTACTCTTGCACAGAAGGTACTTGGTGCCGATGCCTGGGCACACCTTTGAAAGAAGGCTGGCTTTTAATGGGATCAGCAAAGCTGAAGCTCAACCCAAGAGCCAGCAGAAATGTCTGTGCACAAAGAAGTGGAAGTGCTTAATATATCTGAGAATGGAAATATGACCAGTTTGCAAGGTTTAAGTCTGCTCATATTAACTTGAGTAGTGCTGACTTTCAGCTGACTGTAGTGCTGTCAGTGTGTCAGCAGTCCTGACTTATAGTCAATGGCAGCTGGCTCTTCCCAGGGTTTACCCAGTTTGATGGAAGCCAGGGCTATCTGCAAAGCTGTGGAGGCACCGGGACACTGCTCATGTGCACAAAGCAGCTCTTCATTGTGTACGAAATGGTGTTCAGCCTTGCAGTGCTGGCAGCACCAATTCCCTCTGCGCCTTCCCTTTCCATGTCCTTGTCAAGCACAGTCCTGGGCCCTGACATGGCCACACTGCAGCCACCTGAGGACAAGGCTGATCCACTGGTTTCCATGTATACTTTGGGGACTGGTCAGTGAATGCTTCAAAAGTGATTCAGTTCTGGTGGTTTGTGCTTACTACATGAAAGGAGTGGTCTGAACTAGGAAATCCAGGCCTGATTACTCAGCAGCAGTGGTATCGGCAAGCCTGGCCCACAGTATTGCTAAAACATACTGAAGCAAGGCAGGATAAACAGGCTGAAATCAAAATCCAAAAGGAGCCATCATGATTAAGCACTTCAAATATCAATGTTTAAGTTTTTATGTCCTTCTAAAGCGTTTTTTAAAAGGCATATATATTTGAAGCAAGCCATAATCTATAAATCAGCGCTTTTAAAGCTTGCTTGTCCTTTGTGGACTGTATGTGTCCCCTGATGACAGCATACTGAAGTCAGAGGAGCAAGGATAGTCTGCACTTTGGGCATTGGAGTAGCTGAGGGTGTCTGACCTCAACTTCTCTCTGGCCATTGTCTCTTTATATGACACATCTCACCCCCACCACACTGCACTGTGCTTGCCCCCTCCTTTTGGCCTCCAGCTGTCAGTTGTTTCCTTACCACTCTTGCTTGAGAGCTCCCCAAGGCTCCTTTTCTTTGTTACAGCTACAGTTAGTCTTTGGCTTGGGCTAATTTATTTTAAATTACAGTGTTCTAATAATGTTAGAAGGCCTGGGGTCAGGAAGACAAGAAAGAAAGTTAATGGAAAATTGCTCAATATTGTTACAGGAAAACTATAGCTAGCGTGCGGAAGGAGAATAAGTTTTGGGGGTTTATTCCTTGCTTTGAGTCTGGATGTTGCCTGCTTTTTTTGTATGCACACACACACACAGGTGATGTCCCACTGTTTCACTTGCAGCAAGGAAGTATGTCACGTGTGCAGACAAACTCTCCCTGTCACGCACTCACGCTCATCTGTATGCACCACACAGCTCTCTGCTTTGCCAGAGTTTAACTCCAGCTGGGCTGGAAAACAGCTACCTAGGCTGGAAAAACATATTGGAGATTGTCTTGCAACAAACTGTATAAACATTGCCCCTCCCTCCCACTGCCATTAAAATGTCTGTGCTCAGCACTTCCATGTTCAGTAGGCTTTCTGAATGGGAATAGCAGGTAGGTCAAGGCAGAATCTGTGAGCACACGCTTGGTTTTGCCAGTACCAAGGCTACCAGTCTGCATTTCAGTTTGTGTGCTATTCTATTCTGAGAGCAAAGATGTGAAAATTGTTGAAAGTCCTAGGCTAACATACAAATTCCAAGATTATCATTGAAATGCTAGATATAAGCCTTCAACCTCCTGAAAGCTGCAGAGTAGGAAAGTAGAGCAGGCTTTTTGCTTGTTAGCAACCTAGAGTCCAGCACGCTTTCTAGCAGCTTGCACAGCTAGATGGGACTGACTTACTGCTTGTAAATCACTATAAACTGATCTATAAATACCTTGGTCTTTGTTTAGGATAGACAACATGTTGGTAAACTTACTAATGTGTGGAAACTGTAAGCCATGTACAGTGTTATTAGACAAATCAAAATACTATATAAAGAGTACTTTGATCTGGGCTGATTTTCAAAATCTCTTCTAGAGCTTGCTAAAAGCAACAAATAAAAAGATGTAGCCTGCTGGTCACACACTTGGGATTTATTTTCTGGGCCAGGATTTCTCTGTTGATCTTGGAAACCCGACCTTTTGTCTGTAGAGACACAAAACAGTCAAGAGCTGCATTTTCCACTGATCCATCACTGTTTTCTCAGCAGGTAGGCTATGCCATCTGCTCCTAGAAATATGAAGGAGGAATAAGGTCCAGCTAGCCATCATCCCAAATATATTAAAAAGGGGAACATACAATTGCTGTCTTGGGCAATTGAATCACAAATCTTAGCATATGTCAAAATTAGCAGGTTTAGATGCTTTGCTTGTAGTGATTTTGAATAAGACATTAGGGATCCTCTTACACATAGGAGTGCATGTGTTAGCTTGTGGTGGTATTTTCCACATCACTGTACCTGTGCATGGAGCCTTCTGTGATGCAGCAGACTTTATTTTATGTGTCTGTTTATTTCAGTGCCTAAACAACAGCAGACCCTTCCAGAGAGTCGGTTTGCCTCAAATAAAGGCGACTCCATCTCAGCATCATCAGAAAAAAATTCAAAAGCTGAACCAAAGGCAGAAGCTGGTGCAAAGGCAAGAAGTTCTTCCAATACACCGACTAGTCCAAAGCCCCCACTGCAGTCAACAAAGCCCAGCCTGGCAGGACGACCCACAGTGCCACAGAAACCACGCTCTGCCTCTCGCACTGGTGAGAAGCTCTTCTGGGCAGTTGTTACCCCCAGCTCTGGGTGTTGTTTGTGTGCGCTATGGAGGAGACACCCATTTCTCTTGGAATTGTGTTGATTTTTTTCTTTTTTTAATATATTTACACACACGCACACATACACACACACCACACACACATATATATATAATATATATATATATGTACACAAAGCATGGAACAGGACTGCTGGAGCAGCTGTTTCAAAGCTTTTATTCCATCATAATTATTAGTCTCATTTTACAGAGCTAAGTAAGGGAGATGGAAGCAGCTACAGCTACTTTAACAGCAGCCAAAGTTCTCTTAGTTCCAAGGTGTTTTAAAAACTTTTTTAGCATGTTCCATGCTTGGTGTGTGTCTATATATATAATATATATATAATATATATGTATATATGTAAGTATTAAAAAAAAAAAAAGAAAAAAATCAACACAATTCCAACCAACACATTGCCACATCCTGAACAGAAGTTAAATGGAGAGGGAAGGTTCTTCGTTGCCTTGGTCTTGACTTGCATCCTTCTTTTCCACCTCCTTTTGCCCTAATTCAAATAAACTTGTTAAAATGGTTTAATCTGTGATCCTCAACAGTTAAGTGTGAGAAGCAGTAGTTGCAGTGGCAGAGCTGTTTTGAGTTAGCCTGCTTTCACAGAAGAGGTGAGCATGGAAAGCTACTTTAGCATCAAAGCCCTATTGTAGTACCAATGACAAAAATAAATGTGCTTTCTGTAAAAACCTGGCTCTATATACTAAAGTGCTTGGCGTTTTGTGGCAGGCTGCTCTTAGCCCCTCAAGCAACTGCCTGTTATTCTTAATAACTTGCACAAACCAACTCTCTTACTTTTTCCTTGTTTAGCCTTTGTTTATTTCCTTATTGCTTTTGACTGAAAATAATTGTAACTGTGCTTTCATAACCCTGCAAGACTTCCTCCTGCCCAGATATTCTTAAGATTCCCAGTAGTGGGAAATGTTTCAGGAAATCTCCCATGCATTTGTCTGTCTGCTGTTTAATAGGCCAGCTTCACTACCTCCTCTTCCCAAAGTACAGCCACTGCAGTTGAGGGGAATTAAAAGCCAGTTACAGACTTCCCAAGTATCTACAGCAGATATAGCTCATTAACTGCCAGGGAGTGAAAAGTATGAGCACAGCCATCTGTAAAAGCTTGCAGCCCTCTTGACTTTTCCCATAATCACTGTTGACCTTAGAATGATGTAATTTCTGGTAAGGATGAGGAGTCAAAGGGATGTTAAGGTCCTCCTCCCTGCCCTTGATGTGAAACCTGAGCATTCCTTAGTCTCTAAGTGGGCAGAATGTTGCTCGCATACAAAATCACCTTCAGATTTTAGATGGATTTACATTTATTTTATTGACCATTTTGGAAATGGTCATCAAAGTGAGAGATGTTGGGTAAGATGCTCATGAAGATGAATGCAACAGGAAAGCATGGATTATTTAGTGGTGCTTAATCTGTAAAATAGGCAGTCAGAAAGACATGAGCTGTCTGTTTCTACCAGCTCCTATTTCCTGCAAAGAGAGCATACTGTGGATTTAACACAAGGGAGTAATTAATATTTACCCATAATAAGCCAGCTCTTCGGTCGATAGTAAAAGCAACACAGCTCTGTTGCAGTCTAACTTCTGTCCTGGTACACTGCTGAAGGATGCCCAGGCAACCTGATGAATAAAACCAAGCAATCATCCTATCCGTGCTCTTGCTCTCACTGTTGTTTCCAGCAGTGTGGCCACGCAAATCGTAGCAAATTTTCTGCTCAGTAATCTGGGTGCAAAGGAACACAGCTCAGTGTCCACAAATTGTCAAAGACTGAAAGTCTATGTCTATCTATGTTTGCCAGTCACTGTGCCCCTCCATGTGTTGACATTGAGCTTCCACATGCATGTGGCCTCACAGGTGTATCAAATGAATGGAGAAGGTCCAAGAATTGTTGTATCTGTTCATACCAAATTGCATTTGGGAAGCTCATCGCTTTCCTGTGCTGAAAGTGAAACAGTTGGCTCTTTGTGGTGTCTCCTCAGCAGAGATAAATTTTGATTAATTTCTAGCGTGCAACTGAATTAACTCTTTTTACAAATACGCAATACAGATGATACTCTGAGTTCCTTTTGTTCTTCTGTCAATGCTAATGAATTTTCCTAGTTCCTCTGCTGTGTACACATGTCCCTGTTTACTTCTTGAAAAGCAAACTTAAAAGCAGTTTAAGAAATCCACTGTGGCTGTACTTCCCTACTATCCAAAAGAGGCCTGTCTAATGTAAGACTGAAAAAGTCTTCCTGTAAGGTTTGTCAAGATTGTAGTCAACTTGCTTTATGTAGTCCATATCCAGCCTTTTAGAGAAACAAGATATCCAGATGGTTTTAAACTATGGATTTAAATTTCAGATTTTCTCATAGTCCAGAATATGGAAGTATTTTTTCTTTATAGCAAGTCTTTATGGATGTCCTTGTGTTATGCTCTGGGAAGTTATTCATGAGTTCTGTAGTGCTTTTTATGTAATTTGTTTCCCTGGTTCTCTTTTAGACCTTAAAATTGTGAAACAGGACATCTAAATTGATCAGTTTATTATGTTTCAGGACAATAAAAATATAACTAGAACAATATTTCCAAAAATCCATCCAAATTCTTCTTTCAGCTGTTCTTTACAAATTGCTGCTTATGTCTTGCAAGTAAATCGCTTGATCACATCAGATTTCTATTTGCAGTACAATAGCAGCACACATGAAAAATGCTGAAATTGATCTTCTCTTTGACTGCTAAAAGTCTTTCCCCTGGACTGAGGTCCATACAGTTTGTTCTCTTGTTGTAATGTAAATTCCTGAATCCTTTTTCTGACACAGGTTCTGGCTGTTTCTTGTTTGTGTATTGTGTTGAGGTTTGGCCCATCATAAACAGCGCTGTTTCTGTGAGTTTCAGTGTAGATATAATTTTTCCTTCTCACCCTTTTGTTTGTGGTACTCTGCAGAGGATGCTCCAGAGTCTCCCTCCGGACCCAGTTCCCCAAAAGTTGCGCTGCTTCCACCAGTGCTGAAGAAAGTTCCTTCTGATAAAGAAAAGGATGGTCAGAGCAGCCCCTCAGTCAGATCGTTTTCTCAAGAAGGTAGGAGTATTTCTGTAACCTGATGTCTTCTAGTGAAATTTGATGTGTCATTGTCTCCTGATTGTTTTCACTTGAAAGGAAAGAGGG
The DNA here is from genome assembly GCA_032173965.1 of Sitta carolinensis. Lineage (NCBI taxonomy): Eukaryota > Metazoa > Chordata > Aves > Passeriformes > Sittidae > Sitta > Sitta carolinensis. The sequence continues at coordinate 93,119,927 of CM063284.1, read as the reverse complement.
TTATGCATTTGAAGGTGCAAAAAGTATCTGGTCACCTATTCAGCATCTCATACACCCATCTTTCTTTGATCAAATCAAATTAACAATTAATCCCTGGGTATTAATAATGTAACTGAACAATTAAGGGATTCATGTGTTGTGTAAATTTATGGTTGGTTTGGTCTGAACTAAGATGCTGGTTGATATTGGTCACACAATAATGTGTAAAGCAGCTCTGTGGTTCAGCACGTTTCCGGGGGAGCAGCCATAACTTTGTTCCTTGCATCCAGCCTACTGCTCTCTTTGTTTTCCTCTCTGTGGGGACTCTGTGTGTGACTGAGTTCGCCTCCTAGTCCTTGGGCCATGTGTGCCAGGGCAAGGCTTGGTACCTTTTATCTTTAACCTTTATCTAGGCTGCTCTCTTCTCTTTGCTGATTTTCATTTGTGCACTGGATTTCTACTTTTGCTGATGCATTTTCATGCCCTGAGTTGACTTTAGAGCTATTAGAGCTAAAGCTTACTCTAATAGCATAGGATATGTGGAGAAGTAGTCACAGGAGTGTTTTTCACCATGGTGTTAGCTGGCAGAAGTGATGATGTTTGAAATCTGGGGGTGAGATGTCTTCCTGGGTTTCCCCTCAAGAAAGACTTCTAAGGTGATTCTCATCACTTAAGCTGTGAAACAAAGAGGTGCCCTTTCACACTCTGACAGCAGATTTTCACAGCATAGGATGGGGGAAAACGAGTTCAGGCAGCTACACACATAATGCTGGGTTGTGAAACTGTGAAGTTGTGCTGCCTACAGAGCCCACTGTCATCATTCAGATGATCCATATTGCCAAAAGCAACAGGAGTCAGGCACTGTGCTTTTTTACTCCTTGCTCCCTTAAACCTCTCCAGTCAAATTAGCAAAACAGAGAATTTTCTATTCAGCTCTACTTGACACTGTATGTATTTTATCGATAATAATTTAGACTTGCCAGGTCCGTAAGGAGTTGCTGGGCTTTTCATAAAGTTGTTTTGGAAAGAGTAAATTCTGTTTATTTTATTTTTATTCCTTTTCATGTTTTCTTTTTTATTCATTACTGTCCTACTTCCTCACTGAGCCATTCCTCCGTCCTTGCTTTCTGCCTCTCTTCAGGCTGGCACGTTCGATTTATTTCTGCAACTGGTAAATCACTGCAAATCTGTCTCAGTTAGTAACAAAATCATATCTCCTGTGAAATAAAGCTACAGATTATCTAATTGTAATATCTAATAATATCTAAACTAATTATCAATTTACTTGATTGTAAAATTGCTTTGTGTTGATGATTTTAACTGTACTTCATGGGACAATCTGAAATTACACCTCTTTACACTGCACGGCTGTGAGATCAGGCTGCAGTTACCAACACCCCAAGATATCTGGACTACATTTAAACAAGCAACTGACATACTGATAACTGCTCTCTGAACAATTGATTAAATGGGTTGGATAAGTGAAATTTTTCATATTACCTTCTGTATGTGGGCCTACAGAATCAGCTTAGGAGTATAAATGAATCCTTTTCCTTGCTAGAGCAAACAGGAGATTGTCAAAACAGAGATGCTGCTCTTGACTGTGCCAAGCCATCTGGCAGCGTGAAAACCACTCCGGGGCAGCATTCTACCAGTGCAGAAGAGGAAGCTAATGTGCTTGGGCAGAGGATGGCACAGCCAACTTCTGGTTAGAAGTTTTCATTTTTCATCAAGGTGGTGCTTGATAACTGGCACTAACAATTTTTAAGAAATGGTAATAGCAAAGAAGCCACAGAAGGGTATGAGTTTGTCATTTGTTATTATGAGAAAGGTAAAAATCTCATGGGGTTCTAATCATGTTTCTGTCCCCATGGGATTTACATGGCATGAAAAAATTTGCAGATAAACATGTGTGTGCATTTTTCCTTTGTGTCAACTCCAGTGACCAGTCCCAGCTAGCACATGCATCCCCTCTGCAGAAGAGCATTCACAACAATCTGTGACTGCTCAGTGCAGCAACACTGGCACGCTGAAAGTAGGCTGGTTGCTGCTTGCTGTGCTTGTACACCTGTCATTTCTAAGATCATGCACTTTAGTGTCTAAAAAAACATTTCAGCTTGAATATTGCTAGTGCCAGTTTCAGTGCATCACTCACAAAACCATTTGAGAACTGGGCAAATCAGATTATTTATTGTTACTTTGATTTTCAGTTGCAAAAGCAAACAAAAACACCACCTAAAGAACCCAAGCCCAGAACTGTTAGTCAAAGGAGCAACTTTGACTCACAGTGAGCTCATTCAGTAGCCTATAAAAATGTTCATTTCCTTTATGTGCTTTTGAAATATAAAAGCACCTGTTCTCAAATGGTACATGTTTACATGTTTTTCTTTACCTCTTAACTGGTTGGTTTAAACAGTTGTTCAAAATTCCTTTTTTTCTAGAGTATTTTAATTGTATATTTGAACATCTTATGCAATTCAATTTACCCACAGTTTTTCTATTTATAAGGCATCACATAACCCTTCCTCAACCCAAAATTTATCCTTTTTTTTGTATTGTAGAATCAAACATATTCCATCCAAACTGGGAATCTCCCCTTCCTATCATAATCAAATTATTATATTTTAGTTCGTTCTGAGATACCTCTCTGACAAAGTAAGTTTTGCAAGCTGAGATCCTGCCATAGACTGCTGCAGGTCATCTGTTCATGGTTTCACTGAGGCAAGGGTAGGCTCTTCTGTCAGAAGCCTGGTTGCACTCTGTGTATTTAAATGCCTGATACATCTTTCAGTCATTTATAAAGCAAACTACTTGCCAATATTTATCAGGCCATAAACTAAAAGGTCTGCTACAGGATGTGTTTTGGGTTTTGCTTGAAGAGTCAACGAAGGTGAGACAAAGGCCAGGTAATTATTAGGAGGTACTGGTGTCAAGGATGACTCAAAAAATTTCCAGGCACCTATTTCTTTAAAAAGCAGTGGTGTTTTAGACAAAAAGCCTGAATATTTTTTACTGGATAATCCTCTCTAATTCTATGAAATGGCTTTAAGAACCTTTCTCAAAATCCCTTCCTGTTTCCCAACTTGCAATGCCAGAATAAGAATGCAGCGGGTGTATAACTGCTTGCCCTTATTTCCTCACATATTTTGGCTAGCACAAATGAGAAAACAGGTATTTTGGACTCAGGAGAGCTATTTAACTGCCTTGGGATCCCACTCTGCACTTCCCACATTCCTGACAGTCCATAACACAGCCTGCCACACCTAGAAACAGTCGCTGAGATGGTCAGAGGCAGGCTGCTGCCGTGGCTGGAGCTGTGTGCTGGTGACAGGGTAGGCTGTCCCTTGCAGTGGTGAGGCTACAGGTGAGTGGGAAGGAGAGGTGGTACTGCATGGCCACAGCAGCTCCTGGTGCCTTGTCAAGAGAGTGATTCATAAAAGGTCAGGCACAAGGATCAGTGTGAACCAAAGCAAACCATCCCTACCCGAAAATAGTGGAGCAAAAAATGTCTTGTAATGGCAACGTTTAATTTTGTGGGAGTGAAGTGAGGTGTCTTGCAGCAAGGTCACATTTAAGGGCCACTGTGCATTTGAAGTTTCACTTTAGGTGCAAGTATGAGATTTGTAATGCTATCAGTCCTTGAGTAAGGTCACCCTAGTTGATGTGTATAACCATCTTGTTACCGTAGCAGTTGTAGGCCACTGATTAGATTAGGAATCTCAACAAGGTTTTACAACCTTCTTTTCCAATTTATTTTGAAGCTTAGAGGTTTGGAGAAAGCCCTGGCTTTATGGAGGTTTCAGAGTGCTGGGTGAACAAAACGAGTACTGTTTGCATTTAGATCGTGGGAAGTGGGTATGGCCTCCTGCTCTCCCCATTGCTGAGCTCAGCAAGGTGCAGAGCCCATGGTCTCATCTGGAAGAGACTATGCTTGGGCTCAAAGCCATGGGTGCCCTTCCTATCAGGGGACAGGGAGGACATTGGGATGCAGCAGTGTAGTGGGGCAGGGAGCAGTTTGGGTAACTTGGATGCTGAGGTGAATGTCTGTCCTGATCAAAGCTGCTGAGTCAAAAAGGAGAACATGTCCTGCTAAGGAGACAGGCCTGCCTGAGATGTGCATCACTGGTCTGAGGGATGCCCAGCAGGCACATCTGACTGAGCAGTCAGGAGTGCACTGTATTAGATCCATCCTAGCTGGAAAAAAGAATGCTGTTTTGGTTTGGAAGTGGTGTGATGAGAAGAAAATCTCCAGGCCATTTCTAACTGTAATGTTTATCCAAGTCACAGTGAAATACTAAGTGTCATGTTTCAAGTTTGCCTGCTTGCCAACTTACAGTGGAATAAAGCTTGCTCAGACTTCCTCTTCTCACCTTTTTCTGGCTTGAAGAATTAATGGACCTATGCTACTCCTACTAGTGCAAAATAATTCAGTGGGATCAGGAGCAGCTCCATGTGCATTCATGACTCTTTTTATTGTTTTTTTTTCTTCTTCCTTTCTCTTCTGCAATCATTAGTAAGTCCTATTTCTGTTTTATGCAGCTGCAAAAAGAAGCCCTGGGCAGCAGTCTCATGAGTTCCAGGAACTGAAGCAGAGGTCCTTAAGTAAAGATGGCCATCAAGGAAGCAAATCCAGTGACTCTGGCGAAGAAGCAGATAAAGATTTTATTTTTGTTTAGCAATCAGTACAAGTGCTTTGTAGCGCAAGAGCTTTTTATAACAATCGGGATTCAGCAATCAACAGTCCTTTTAGTCAGCTGCTCTTTCACCACAGGTTCATCTCCATGCAGAAAACCTGATCTTCCAATCATGATTTACAGTATACCTGGCATTGATTTGGTCCTTAATTTCTGGTCTGTACAGTGCAGGCATTCCTTTCCATGCCTTTGCCTAAAGCCAGCTATTCTTTCATGTATTCTACTTGAATTTCTCTGAAGCAGCTACAAAGAGTGCCCTGCTTTAGGGCATTTAGAAAGCAAAGCAAATTAACTGGACACTGTCTTTCACTAATACACTGTACAGCAGGTAATGTGTTGTACTGCTGAATGTAAATGTGTCAGATCTGCACGTGACTTACCTATAAATATATTCTTGCGGTATGCAATTGCACATTGTAATTATATTAAAAGAGCACACTAATAAAATAATTTGTATAGATTATATATATTAAATGCTTGGGTATGGTTTTTACATTCTCCCATAGGGAGCTTCTTTCTTCCTGTTCTACTGTACATAAAGCTCCAACGCTTACATTTGTGTACCGTCCGAAAGCACAACAGAGAAGGATTTGATTACATATAAGCATGGTATGCTTCCACATTCATATATTAATGTATATAGTTGATTGGAATGAGGGCAATTGAAATTGTATTAATATTGGTGTTTCCTGGAGGCCTTCCTTGGTTCTGTCTGCATATTAGCTTCCTTTCAATGTGTAATTCTATGAGAAACATAGTTCAACATCTGTAAAAACATTTCAGCTTTTGAGGGAGGGGATGCAAATTTCACGGCTACCCACTTACATTACAGGTTGAAGGGATTTTATTCATATGTATATTTGTAACAATAAAAAAAAATGATTTTACAACTGAAATACTAGTCTTTGTTTTTACAGCACTGTTTGTGGTCTGGTGGTTTCTGATCTTTGAATGCTGGCATTGGATCAGGTAGGCAAAATGTGAGGTTAAAACAAAACTTGTATAATTTTTCTGCGTCTAGTAAAGTGCCTGTTCCAGCTGAAAGGGACATATACACATCATAAAACTGCTGAAGGAAGATCTCTTTACTCTTCTCCTACCTTGGAATCTTCAGCAAAGTAGCCTTTGTGTGAGCCAGAAACACATGCTATCTAAATTCTCAATTTTGGTCTAATAGGAGAAAATGAAATTGATTTGGTAACTCTCTCAAGAGCAATTTCTCTGGCCCCTTTGGGGCTTCTTGACTGGACAAAAGTGCTCATATACCTGCCTGTCTGATGACCTTCTGGCTGATCCCTGTGCACACACCTGCTGTTACCATTTCTCCTATTGCACTATAAAGGGCTGCTAAGTAAAACCAAAACATTTTAGAAGCACTTGGTAGAGGTTTACATCTCAAAAATAGGCTACTAGGTGGTGGGAAAGAGGTCCTGAAGGTTGGGGGTTCCTTCTTGGGGTTTGGCCTGACTTGAAATTATGCATTTATCTAAAATTATTAAGAAAGAGTCTTCATATTCACATATATAATTTTGATTTATTTGTCATCAGTAAGAACAAGGGAAAAACTGTAAAGGAAAACTTGAAATACCTGTATTATAAATGAAAATTAATTTATTAAAAAATAAACTGCAATTTTTATTCCTATAGGACATAAAAAAGACAACTGTCTGAGAAGCATAGGCATGCTAGAAGGGTTGCTCTAATTATTGGTTTTGTGAATTTTAAGAAAATTAACAGCAAGGATTGTGGTATTAAGACAAAAATTTAAAATAATCTCTAACTTTCAGAGCTGTTAGTTGCTGAGAATTTCTTACTTGTGCTTGTTATTCTTTTCATAAGTCGTCTGAGATACTGTTCTGGTCCTGCCATGAGAAACCACAGCAGTAGTGTATGCTCATCACCCTGGTGTCAGTAAACCAAATAAAGGGGTGTCTCAAATGCTGTAGACAAAGCATGTGTTTGTGCTGTTAAGAAGAAAAGCTTTAGTGCTGCAACATTTGTTTGCTGGAGTATAAGGATTTCATTAGACATCAGTGGTTTTCCATATTAGTTATGGAAAGCCATTCCAGTCTTTATTCCAGCCATGAGTGTGTTGTGGGCAGACTGAGTGGTGGAGAAACAATTTAAAGTGAATACTTGTGAGAGCACTTGAAGACCTGGGGCTTGACTTTTTGTGTGTGTGGCTTCGGGGCTGGGGAGGAGTGATGGGTTTCGTTTCTTTACTTTCTTTCTGCCTGGCATGCCCAGCACTATCAGCCTGACTGAAAAGAATTCATGTTGCATCCAGAGCACCCATCTTGTACCTCTTCTGCATTTAAGAAATAATGACTTTTATTTTCAGTATCTTGAGCTCCTAGAGGCCATGGGTGAGTGCCACTGTATTTCAGGAAAGGAACAACCATTGTGCCCTGGTGCCAAGCCAAGTCAGGAGGTTTGGATCCTTGCAGAGCAGGGAAGGTGCCACATTTCCATGAGCTGTGGACCCTCCAAGCAGGTGCACAGCTGGCAGAACCCTCTTTTCTCTTTTCCTCCCTGCTGACTGAGCTGCTCTGTGGGTGGCCTCTGTGATCCCTGCCTATCCTGGCCCATGTGCTTCTCTGAGATGGTGGGGGGCAGAGCCCAGAAGCTGCATTCAGCTGCTTTGGTGGGCTGCCAAAGTAAGGATCCCTGGAGTTCTGGGAGACTGAACAGACATCAGGTAGAAGTACCACTGAAGGAAGAGGTTGCTGGCTTGTTCTCCCTGGGCATCCATAATATCTTTGAGTACCACTAATGCTCTGTGTTCCTTCATGTCACACACTGGTGCTGCCTGAGCTCCTCCAGCTGTGCTGACAGTGGTGGGAGCAGAGTTTGGCATGGGAGAAGAGGTGGCCTGCTTCCCAGGCATGCTGCTGGCATTCCCCTTGCAGCTGAGGGCATCTCCACAGTGCTGTGCTGTGCGTCAGTCTGGTCGCACAGAAAGGGCTCAGAGGCTCCAGTGGGGTTACGTGTGACCCATGGCTTGGTCCCTGGGCCATGACTGCTGTCAGACAAGAGTTGCCTTCACTGAATCATGATTTTTAGGAGTTAAATTTTAGCTGAAAATTGGAAGCAATTCCTGTTGAAGTTAGCTACATAAATGTTAGGTTAATGATTATTAGGTGCTTAAGCCATAGTTGATTGTTAAATTGTGTGCTATTATGAGCTTATTTGCAGAAGGACTGGAGCAAATGAACCATTGTAAGAACATATTGAAACCAGTAAGACAATGCCCAGCACCTGGATTTTCTGGCAATCCATCGTGAAGCAGGAGACCCTAGAGTGTGCCAGAGGGTCACAGAGACCTGATGAAGACTCCTGACTTCATCCTTAAAAGACCACCGACTCAGTTCAAGACCACCGACCCAAATCAAGAGACCAATTGCGCACGCGTCAACCTCATTTTAATACAATACAGGGATTATGGACACGCATTGCATGTACGGGTTTTGGAAATAAATAGAGGACCAAGGCTTTGTGAATTTAGCACGTCTATGAGACACAGTCTCCTGTGCTCCACCGGTGTTATTAAAACATATCACTCCCTAACTTTAAGTATTTAGAGAGGGGTTTTTTTGTCTGTGACCTTCGCTTTTTAACGACTCATTTTGGTGAGCCAGCCAGGAGACAGCTCTGCTCAGCTGCGAGATTGGCCGGGTCGTGGACACCTCTTGGGGTGCCCCTGGGATATTCCTGGAAGAGTGGGCAGTGGCCTGTACTGTTCATCCCTCAGCAGACAAGGACTCCTAACTACTAACATTCCAGACAAAACGGTATGTTCTAAAGAAAAAATTGGAATAGTTTTAAGTGGTGGCCTGTAAGGCATACACATTGTCAGAAAAGGCTATTAGTGAATCGTGGGAGACGTCCTGCATTAAACCTCTTTAAGTAGTGTGTTTGCAAGCTGGTAGTATCTGGTCAGTGGTATTTGGTTGCCAGAAGAGTGAGTAATTGAGCTGTTGTGACGAGCCGTGGGGGCTCAGGTTTGGGTTGCTGGCAGAAAGGTATTTTACTGTCTGTTGAGCCACAGAGGGTTCAGTTGGCTAGCAGTTTGAGGCTAGAGGTTATAAGGGTAAATTTTGGTTTAAAGTCACTATGTTATTGTGAGCGTGTTTTGGTTCTGATAATAGTTGTGAAGGTGTGTTGAGATGTACTGTTAGCATAGAGTGGGAGTTTGGACCCTCAGTTCTATTCTTGGGTAGCTGAAATAGCCAGGAAAAGGTGGAGTACATGATTAAAGTTCTTGATCCTGCTGTATGTTGTGTGAATCCTTTACAAAAGTTTCCTCCATGTGTGTAGTGTGTGTGTGTGCTTTGGGTACGGGAGACTGGATTTCACCTGGTGTTCATGCTAAAAGGGCCCGGACTCTGGGAGAAGGTGAGGGCGGTGTTTTGCTGTTCAGGTGTATGCTTGAGGGATTTGAAATACTAGAGGTTGAGTGTTAAATAGTAAAACTGCTTAGTTGGAAGGGTTGGTTAGTCTCTAAAGACTGAGATGTGAGCATTTTGAAGTAGATTGGGGACAGACAAAGGACGGGGTCCAGTTTGGCAAGGAGGAGTAGAAGCCTCTGATTTTAGGACTTGTGATTTTAGGCACAGAAATTGTATCTGGTAGATATTGATTGTTGGAATCATAATCAGGATAGTTTTGGCTTGAGAATCTGATTTGGCAAAGCAGATAGAAAAAATTTCTTTGCCTCAGTGTTTTGGGCTTGACCTGTGAGAGTTTGTGAATTTAGTAAATTGCTGGATATGCTGGGAAGGGACTGTATGAGGCTGTTAAGTTGGATTTGGGTGGAAGCGAGACAAGAAATAAAGGAGGAGGTAATAAGGATTAGAGATTTGTTAAAGGAGAGTGATGGAAAGTAACCAGAGTAAAGAGATCCCTAAAAGTAATCCTTTGGGGTGGTGTATTTTGGCACATTGGAAGGAACTGGTAGGAAGTTGTGGAATAGAGAATAAAAAGGCCCTTGTAAAGTTTTCTACACAGTGGTGGCCACTTTACAAGCTTGAGGAGGAAAACAAGTGGCCCCCCCAGCTGGAGCCCTACACTGTGAGACTTTGTTACAGCTCATGTTGTTCTTGAGACAGGAGCAGAAATGGGAAGAGGCGATGTATGCTGATACGGTTTTCTACCTCTGGAACCACCCTGAGTGGCAGAGAGATTGTAGAATTAAACCTCCCTCTGACCCCTTGGTATTGGCTATGGAAGGAGGCAATAAGGCTAGTGGGGGAGGGGGTTGAAACAGTGTTGTAATGCTGTTTATATAAATCAATGCTGTACACACCAGACAAAATGTATCCAGCTGATTCACTAGAGCAAGAGTTGGGGATCTGTTTGAACCATCCCCTAGAAGGTGGGGTGGGGGGGGCGAGAGGGGCAGCAGATTTAAGACAGTTGATAACCTCAACTCCAGCTCCAGATCTTATTCCACCTCTTGCCATTTCTACCCAAACTCCAGCTACAACCCTTGTTTCCCAGACTTCAGCTATAGTCCTGGTTTCCTAAACTCCAGCTACAGCCCTTGTTTCCCAAATACCTCAGACTTGAGCTCCAGCTCCTATTTCCCAGCCAGCTCTTATTCCTGAGACTCCAGCTCCAGCTTCAATTCCAGTTCCAGCTCCAGCTCTTATGCCTCAGACTCCAGCTATGGCTCTTATTTTACCTCCTGATATTTCTGTCCAAACTCCAGCTCGTATTTCATCCCCACTCCAATTAAAGCCATTATTATTTCAACTCCAGCTTCAGTTTTAAGTACTGCTGAATCAGTTCCAGTTTCTGTTTCAAGTTCAACTCCAGCCTCTACTTTATCTCCCTTTCCGATTACTCTACTAACTCCTAAATCTTTCCAATTGCCTAGCAGTGACAGCAAGGAAGAGGAGCCATCTTCAAAGGGTCCTGTAGCATCACGGACCTGGAAACAAACCAAGGGAATTATACAAACACCCTTAAGGGAGGCATTGAGTCCCAAAAGGAAAACAATGTTAGTTAGAGTTCCCTTTTCTGCAACAGATATAGAGATTTGGGAAAAGACTGCTAATCGTTATCAAAGTGATCCAATAGGTATTGCAAGGAGATTAAAGTTTATGCTTAGGCAACATCAACCTGATTGGACAGATCTCCAGCTGTTGGATGCATTGAGTGAGACAGAAAAACAACTGATTTTAAAGGCAGCTAGGGATTTAGCAGAAAATGATTGTAGAATAACACAGAGCATGTTGAGAGATGTCTTTCCTCTTCAGGATCCTCACTGGGATTCTATTGATGATAGTGATAGAGAAAACCTAGAGTATTACAGAGATTATATAGTGCAGGGGTTGGAAAAGACAATTCCCAGAACAATAAATAGGTTGGCCCTATATCCAATTAAGCAAACTCCCTCTGAAACACCCACTGAATTCCTAGAACACTTGTGGGAGGCAATGCATCGTTACACAACTTTAGATCCTGAATCTGAGGAAGGGGTACAGCAAGTAGTGAACTTATTCTTAGGGCATTCCACAGGGGACATTAGATGCAAACTTCAGAATATATGGGGTCCCATGGCACAGGATTTGGAAACTTTGCTAGATGAAGCATGGAGAGTTTTTGCTAACCAAGAAGAAGAGTGTAAGGAAGGGATGAAAGAATTAGAATAGGGCATCTTACCCTAGGAGACCCTCTGGTTATAATGAAACTAGGGAACAAAGAAAAGGAAATGGATTTTTTGATAGACACAGGAGCAACATATTCGGTGTTAAATAAAGCTTTAATACCAGTAACAGATGATTATGTTATGGTAAAGGGGACAACCGGTCAATCTGAAAGAGCCTACTCTGTAGACCATTGAAATATAAACGTGGAAAACAATGGGAATTCATAAGCTTTTATATATGCCCAATGCTCCATCAGCCCTTTTGGGTAGGGATATATTAGAAAAATTAGAAGCAAGAATAACATTTAAAAATGGAGATTACTTTGGAGGTTAAGGACCAACAATATGTGGAATTGTTTACCCTGATGTTAAAAACTAATGAGGCTAAAATTGAAAGTGAAGATGAAAATAGTGAACCAAGTATTTCCTGGAGTATGGGCTTCTAATATACCAGGGAGAGGAAAGAATGCACTCCCAATACCCCCAATACAAGTTAAGCTTAAAGGAGGAAAACAGCCAGTAAGAGTGAGGCAATATCCCTTAAAGAATGAAGACAGAGAAAGAATTAGTCCAGTAGTTGAAAATTTTTTACAGATAGGTCTACTGAAGGAATGCCAGTCTGAGTTTAATACCCCTATTTTACCTCTCAAAAAGCCAGATGGATCAAATCAAATAGTACAAGATTCAAGAACTGTTAACAAGATAACTGAGGATTTATACCCAGTGGTTCCCAACCCCTACACTTTGTAAACCTGTTTAACATCTGAACTAATATAGTTTACTCTTTTAGATTTGAAAGATGCTTTCTTTTGCCTTCCTCTCCATGAGGGCAGCCAGAAAGTTTTTGCATTTGAATGGGAAAATCACAAAACTGGACATAAGACTCAGCTCACATGGACAGTTTTGCCTCAAGGTTTTAAGAACTCTCCCACGATATTTGGAGAACAAGTAGCAAAAGATCTACTAGAATCCTGGGAAGCTCCATCAGAAGAAAGAGAGCTGTTACAGTATGTGGACAACCTCCTGATAACTACCAAAACTCAAGAGGCATATGTGGAGTGGACAGTAAGCCTTCAACCTTTTTGGGTCTACAGGGGTATTGTGTATTCCAGAAGAAAGCCAAGATGGTGAGGTAAACAGTTATTTATTTGGGCTATGAGGTTAGCGCTGGACAAAGAACTTTGTGACGGGATCGCAAGGAGGCAATATGCCAGACCCCAAAAGCCCAGCCAGTAAAAGAACTGAGAACCTTCTTGGGCATGACAGGGTGGTGTAGACAGTGGATTTATAATTATGGACTGTTAGTTAAACCCCTATATGCCTTGATTACGGAAGGAAACAGAGGTCTTCAATAGACTAAAGAAGCAACACAATCCTTCGACCAACTAAAGAAGGCCCTCATGTCAGCTCCAGCCCTGGGACTTCCAGATGTGAGTAAGCTATTCTTGTTCTCTCATGAAAAGCAGGGTATTGCTTTAGGAATACTAGCACAAGACCTGGGCCCATATCTCAGGGCAGTTGCCTATCTCTCCAAGAAGCTGGATGCAGCAGCTAAAGGATGGCCCAGATGCCTCCAAGCTGTGGCTGCAGTGGCAGTAAATATCCAAGAAGCCCACAAGTTCACCCTGAGCCAGAAGATGACAGTGCTAGTGTCCTACACAGTGTCTGCAGTCTTGGAGGTAAAAGATGGATGCTGGCTTTCCCCACAGAGATTCTTGAAATACTAAGCTATACTGATAGAACAAGATGATGTGGAAATTGTGGTAACTAATATTGTGAACCCAGCTTCCTTCCTCAGTGGTAGTATGGGAGAACCGGTGATCCATGACTGCCTGGAGACTATCGAAGCTACCTACTCCAGTCGTCCAGACCTGAAGGGCACCCCTCTTGAAGACACTGAGACCCGGTTTACTAATGGAAGCAGCTACACCATCAGTGGAAAAAGACATGCTGGGAATGCAGTTAACACAAGCCAAGAGGTAATAGAGTCTGGATCATTAATTACCAAGACAAGAGGTAATAGAGTCTGGATCATTATTTCAGAAGGCTGAAATAATTGCCTTAACCCGGGGTTTAGAGCTGGCAAAAGGAAAGATAATCAGCATTTACACAGATTCAAGGTATGCATTTGGGGTAGTCCATGCACATGGAGCCATCTGGAAAGAGGGACTGTTGAATTCACAAGGAAAAAGCAATAAACATGCACAAGAAATACTAAAACCATTGGAAGCAGTCCAACTACCTGAAAAGGTATCAGTCATGCACATCAAGGCACACCAGAAAGTGAGCTCTGAATTGGAGGAAGGAAATGAGCTGGTGGATAGAAAGGCAAAAGAAGCAGCCAGAGGTGAAGGTGAAACAGTTGAGGCAGCCTTAATTCCAGATGGGCAAATTGCTATTGAGGGTAAGCCAAGGTAGAATAAAAAGGACAAGAGACTTATTTAGAGAGAAAACGGAAGTTATAATCAAGAGGGGTGGGCTGTTACAGATGGAGGGAAAGGAAGGCTTGTGTTCCCCTCTTATATGCTATGGTCTCTAGTGAAAGAAGAACATGAGAAAACACATTGGGGAATAGATGCTTTGTACAATTACTTAAAAGATAGACTCATAGCTAGGAATTTGCAAAGTACAGTGATTCAGGTAGCTCTTCAATGTAGCCTTTGCCTCCAAATCAATCCCAAGAATATTCCTAAACCAAAGTTTAGACAAATTGGAAAAGGATATGGACCTGGGCAGCAATGGCAAAATGATTTTTCAGAACTGCCCAGGAAAGGGGGGTTATTGATATTTATTGGTGTTAACAGATACCTTTTCAGGGTGGCCAGAAGCTTTCCCTACTAGAGCTGCCAAGGTGCGGGAGGTAACCAAGGCATTGTTGTGAGAAATAATACTGCATTTTGGAGTTCCAGCCACAATATCTTCAGATAGGGGGCCACATTTTATTTCAAGAATTGTGCAGCAAATTAGCCGCCACTTAGGCATAGACTGGGAACTTCATATGCCATATCATCCCCAGTCAAGCATCCAAGTGGAGAAAATGAATCACCTTATTAAACAGCAAATAATAAGACTAGGACAAGAGGCAAAGTTACTTTGGCTTCAAGCTCTTCCATTGGCATTATTAAAAATTCAAACTAAGCTAAGAGTCAAAGAAAAATTAAGTCCCTTTAAAATATTGTGTGAAAGGCTATATGAAATTCAAGAGGGAACAATGCCCACTCAAGCAGCAGAAGAAACTTTACATAGTTATATGGTGGCCCTAAATATGCAACTTAGAGAAATTGAGAAACATGTGGCTGGAGCTCGAAGCAGATAATTAGATGGACCAGTACATGATGTACAGCCTGGGGATTATGTGTATGTTAAGTCTTTTGCAGAGAAAACCTTAGAACCACAGTGGGAAGGACCATTCCAGGTGCTCCTTACCACCTTTACTGCAATCAAAATCAAAGAACACAGTGCCTGGATTCATCATTCCTGAGTGAAGAAGGCGCCTGAGGAAACTTGGAAAGTTACACCGGGTGACAACGAACTGAAATTAAAACTTTCTCGGGAAAAATAAATAGGGTGTGAGTAAAATGCTGAGTATAGCTTAAGAATAGGAAGGTTTGTAGTTGTGATGGATAACAAAGTAAGTGTAATCTGGACAGTTGTGGCATTTTTGGCCATCACTATAGCTACAACTAATGGAGTGCCACTTGTATATAATGTGACTGGTATATATGAGTGCCAAGGGAAAGCTTATGATTATTACTCCCGTAAATCTCTAAGTCAGATGCTAAAAGTTACAAATGCAACTGTGTGGGAAGGAAGGAATGTTTGGGGATGTGAATATGTGTTTGTTCAGGATGGATTTCATGAATCTCATCAAGAACCTATGAAACCTATTCGAATTGGCCCTGAATGCTGCAACCAATGCTTAACTAACTGTCCTGAGTTTAGGCTTAAAATAGAAGGTTGTGCAATTAAGGGTTTTAGGATTGATTTTAATATAACCCAAATTTGTGTTGACTCCCGAATAGTTGAAGCTAGGATAAGTCAACCAGTGCCTACGCTGAAAGAAACCATGGCTAGTCAGACCACTTTGTAACTCATGATTCCCATAGTTACCAAAATCGGGCCATATGATGTTAAGAAGACAGGAATTCAGAAGTTGCTAGTTAATCCAAAGTGGTCATTAAAACAGGTAGAGATGGAAATGCAGGTGAATGCCTCTGCCATTCGGCTCAAGTATGCTCCATTCTTAAAGACCCCTTTTATGGATTAGACCACCTGGCTACAGAAGTATATGCCTTATATGTCCCAACAGAAATACTTACTGGATTATTAGGAACAGGACTGGAGGTTCTAAACACAATGGATTCAGAAGTACTAATGAGTAAATTAACAGAAATTGGCAGTGATATGGTTAAATTGCAATAACCTTTACAATCCTCCTTCTTGGCATTAGGTACCAGCCAGTGGAAGTTGTCCAATATATTGCCAGAATGGGAAAATATAGAGGAGCGGGATCATCAATTGATAGTTAATACCTAACTATTAACTATACTTAGGTATTAACTATAGTTAATACCTTAGGCGCAGCAAGTGAGAATATTTCTTTGGCTCTTGGGTGTACTCAAGCACAGTTATGGATGCAATTAGTGGCAGCCTCAGTCATAAGGGATGTGGCAGAAGGCATATTCCCTGCCAAAATTCATAAAGTTGTTTGGAATAATGCCTCAGATTTAGAAAAAGAACTTCAATCCTGGTGGGTTTTAGTTATTTTTACTTATGATCCCATAACAAGTATAGTAACAGCTTTTGTTTAAACCATATATGATGCATCGTGAGCTTGATATATCCAATTGTTCCTTTGGGGCTCAATCATGAAGGGACCTTTTGAACATAGAATTTGGGCACGAATAGTTGAAGGAAGGTGGCAAACTATTAACTTAGAACCCTGCTCATTGAGGGGACAATTAGGGTTTATATGTGAAGGCAGTGTTGGCAGTGATAAAGATGTTTCTTTAGATACAAAGCAAAGCATTTGCCACTTTGAAATGCATCCCATCAACAGACAACTTTGCTCATGTGTACAGGACAAGGTTGTGTCTGCCTTAGAACAGCATGCCCCACTATACTGGTAGATGAGATTACTGTGAATGAAACTCAATTCAATTTGTGCATTTGTAACTGTCAAAATTGAAGGATGTGATTTTTCCTATCAGGCACCGGTCGTATCATATCAACATATAAAGGCAAATTTGACTGCTGTTAAGAAATATTGCCTGTGCCTATGGGGATGAACAATTGGTTGCCCAATTGTTGAAACATATAAAATTAAAGAAAATATTTAAAGAAATCAAAAATGAAGGAAAAAGAACTCTGATTACAATACACCATGACACAGAGACTCTATGGAGAGTATTTAAAAGACTGGAAGAAGGCCCATCCCATTATTAGTGGGATGTGCTTTTTGGTTGGTGTCCAACAGCAGCAGGTTTGCTCAATACTTTGGTTCATCCAATTGTTATTTTACTTATCTTAGTGGGCATAAGTTTGATCTTCTCTGTTATGATACTTGCTTGGAATTGGAGAATGTTTCAGTGAGTAGCAACTTTAATATCAAAAGCATATGGTACTGTTTTAGGAGATGCCTGCCACACAGCTTTGTTTGATGAATTTACATATTAGTAAAGGAATTTGCTAACCTACAAGAAGGAAGGGGGATATTAATCATGTTTTTTAGGAGTTAAGATTTTAGCTGAAAATTGGAAGCAATTCCTGTTGAAGTTAGCTACATAAATGTTAGGTTAATGATTATTAGGTGCTTAAGCCATAGTTGATTGTTAAATTGCGTGCTATTATGAGCTTATTTGCAGAAGGACGTGGAGCAAATGAACCATTGTAAGAACATATTGAAACCAGTAAGACAATGCCCAGCACCTGGATTTTCTGGCAATCCATCGTGAAGCAGGAGACCCTAGAGTGTGCCAGAGGGTCACAGAGACCTGATGAAGACTCCTGACTTCATCCTTAAAAGACCACCGACTCAGTTCAAGACCACCGACCCAAATCAAGAGACCAATTGCGCACGCGTCAACCTCATTTTAATACAATACAGGGATTATGGACACGCATTGCATGTACGGTTTTGGAAATAAATAGAGGACCAAGGCTTTGTGAATTTAGCACATCTATGAGACACGAGTCTCCTGTGCTCCACCGGTGTTATTAAAACATATCACTCCCTAACTTTAAGTATTTAGAGAGGGTTTATTTTGTCTGTGACCTTTGGTTTTTAATGACTCATCACCGTATTTAGGGGTGACACCAAAGGGGTGGCAGCATCTGAGGTGACAGCAAGGCTTCACCTCTGCTCCCCTCCATGCACATAAGGATGTGTACATTCTGTATGAGCAAACAAGAGGGAAGGCCCAGCAGCCCTGGTCACCGAGATAGAAATGCTGCCCTGGAAGGAGTCTTGCCATGAGCATCTCAGTTCAGAGCTGCACCTGTCTGATTCACCTTTAGGAAGAGGGGTCAAAAAGCTCTCCTGGGAGGGAGCTTCTCTGCTCTTTTCTTTAAATCTTTCAGGTTTTGCTGTCAAGGAATTTCACCCCAATGTACCTAGCAAGAGCACTTCCTCCCCTGACATGCACTGAAGAAAGGCTGTGGCTGTGTGCCAGGCTCCACTGTGAACTCAGGCAGCTCTGTACCACAGCTGCTGGACCTACTTCCCTCTCCCTGCTAAAGGAGGTTAAAATCTGACTGATACATTTTGAACTTTTTAAAGTATTCCCTGATGTGCACTAACAACAGTAAATTGCTGTTTCCTAAAATGGGAATTGCAGTCATCCTAAATCTTCCCCTTCTGCCGGAGCCAGCCATCCAGGCTGAGATAACTTGGGAATTAATGTTACCCATTAGTCACAAATATGTGCAACTCACCACACTTAGCTGAGAGCTGCCACCAGCATGAGCTCTCACCACCACTGCTTATTAATTGATTAATGTGGAGATGATTTCTCTCTCGTATTGCAAACAAAAAAATATACTGAGAATATTTTTTTGGAAAATAGCAGAAGGCTCTGCTCCTGTTTGAAAATCATGAGAGCTGTGCTGCTATCCCCATGCCCAGGGATGCTAATACTGGGTGGGTTGTGCCTGAATCCCACCTCTGGAGATTAACCTCTGCTTGTGTTGAAGTTTAGGGAAGGTTTCAGGTAGAAACATTGTCCTTTGTTTCTCCTGGAGCCATGAGCCAGAGGAGTAACAATCAGCACAGGCTAAGCAATAGATTATCATTTAACGCCTGTCTCCTGCTGATCAGGCCTGGAAAGCAGAGCAGTCTTTCCCCATCCTAAGAAAATGGGGAGGATGAAAATTGCAACTTAAACACATGGTGTCAACCTTCTCTTTCTTTCTAATGTAGGAGCTCCCCATCCCAGAAACAAGGGATCATAGGAAGGGATCATCTGTCAGGCACCTTCACAGCTTTCCTACTCATCTCTGTGCCCGTCCTCCTGCAGTTCCTCATGCCTCCTCCCAACAAGGACCTCTCGCCAGCACCACAGCAAGTGCCTTTGCTGGAGCCACCTGAGCCATTCTCTACTCGTGTCCAATATTTCCAAAGCCTCCCAGCCACAGACAGGGCAGGACTTCACAGCAGCTGGAGTGTCTTCCCCAGGGGGCAGGGAGGGGTGCGCTCACTTTTAGTTGAGGAGCAATCAGCTTCACCAAACAGACAGTGCTCCTGGAGTTCCTCAGGACATGATGGCACCTTGTGTCAGCAGGCACTGCCAGTGACTGGCAGCTTAAAATGCCACTCTTATCATTGCACGTAGAAGTCTTCCCTTCCTGAAAATGAGATTTCTCCAGCTCTGGTGGGCAGTTTTCCAGAGCTGCACAGAGTTTGTGTATTCAGAGACCTGGGGACAGGCATCTGAATGGGTGAAGAAATGCAGAAGTGAGGCCTCAGGGTGATCTGCAGGGCAAGGAAACAAATCAAATAGTGCAAGAGCTGATGGCAAGTCACTAGAAAGCAACCTGGTGGGGGCTGTATCCAAATGCCCCTTGGGATTGTGAGATGCCCTAGAGTTTCCAGGGTCGCATGTGAGGAGAGGAGAAATCCCAGCTAATGGAGAAAGGCCAGTGCAGGTCAATGGCTGAGCTCCTGATAAATCTTTTTCCTCTGAATCTGGGACAAAGTTGTCAGTTCTCAATCAGCAGCCAGGGACAAGGTGGTCCTCAGGATGAGGCACTTGTTTGGGCAGGAACCAGGACTAGGATGGCAGCTCAGGCCCTCCGTGGGCCCTCTCACCTGTGGTTGCTCCTGCCCGCATCAGGGACATCCTGCAGGGGCAGGGGCTATGAGTGTCCTGGGGGTGCAAATTCCCTCCTTGCCAAGTACCAAATAGAAATCTCTGTGAGAGCAACAATGCTTATCAGCATCAAGAAGCTGAAGAGTGAGACCCTGAACTTTTGAGTAGCGAGAAAACAATCTGTGAGTCTCTGCACAGAAGATGGTGTTCTTATGAGGAGTCCATTATTACAGGACTTAATTTCTTATGCTGCATCCCACAGCAAACTGAAGAGGCTCCTACAGGTAGAGTCTCTTTCCAATTAGAAAGCTTCCTCTGCCTCTGACACCCCTGCATCAGCTGTCCTAGGGATTTATTACATGCAGGTTCCAAGTGCCCATGTTTGGGAAGCCTGCATGGAAAAGCAGATATGTTGCCATGGTCCTCCCAACAGTGTGTTGAGGTTTTTGCTCTGATGCCTCTGTGCTGGTGCTGCTTTGGCAGTTTATGATGAGTTCTGCCAGCTAACCCTGAATCCAGTCCTTCAGAGTCTGTTTTTTCTGCTTTTCCAGTAAGTTGAACTGAGAAGAAAAAAGCTGCATGGGAGAAAGAGTATTTAATTAGATTGATACCAGACAGGGAAGGCAGGATAGGGGCTGCTAGCTTGGTAAATCAAATTTGGTTTCACTGAAGGGAGGAGTCAAGTTAACTCTATAATCTCTGTTTAGCATCATTCCAGGAATGCCTCCTTCCCTTCCCATTTGCTTATGTGGGTAAGACGCAGCAGAACATAGAGGAGAGTGTAGTGGAGGCTGTACAGCCCAGGCTTTGTTTGGACAACATTAAATTCTAGCCAAAGACTGAAATAATGAAATTCATGAACTGTAACTGAGACTGCAGTCCCTGGGTAGCAATGAGCAGCATGTAGCTGGGGGAAATATCAGCTTTTCTTTTCGGAAATCTCAGATCCCTTCTGACAGCCTGACTCCCGACCCCTCATTTCAGTGGACTCCTTGTGGGAAGAGGTTGTCTGCTTCCCTATAACACTCGAAGAATCCCATTGCTGGTCCAAAATGAAGAAGGGAACAGAGGACTAAAGCCTCACAGCTTGGAGGCTGGCTGGGAAGGCTGGAGAAACTTGGCCTTGATGGGAATCTGTGGATGGAAATGTCTGTGGGATGGTAGTCTTTGTGACACACCATATCCATCAGTACCTGACCTGAACTGTCATTGAACTTCTTTGCACCCGAATCCACACGCTGCACCACCTGAGCCAGAAAGATGGTTCCAGGATTTAGCCCAGGTCAGGAATGTGGGATTTGCTGGGCAGAGAGAGGGAGCGGGACGGAAGGAGGGGCAAGAGAAGTGCATTCTTGTTGGAAGGTGGGGGTCTACTGCTAAAAAGCAGCTTGTACCCATCAGAAGGTGGGTTGGAAAGAAGAGTCTTGTTTCTTTTCTGCAGCAGTCAGCTTCATCTCTGACTTGATTTCCAAGAAGTGGTAGGAATGTTAGGGGGTTTTAACAACTCTATTTCCATTTCGATTTCCTTTTGACTTGTTTTTCATTGCTTCTGCAGCATTTTCCTTTGCTGGGATGCTCACACACCCCTTGTCGGGTAGGAGTGCATCATGCCCACTCTGAGCAGCACTGAGGATCGGGTGGGGCTTTCTGCAGGACTCATGCAGGACCCAAACCACCTGTGAAACACCTGCTCAGTCAAAGGATGAAATGCTGATGGTTGGTGTTGGCTTCCTCTCTGTCTCCAGTCAGTGAAAAGCTGAGGGAAGCTGAAGCCTTTTGATGAGGAAAATTATTTCCATTTAACTGAGTCTGCATGTATTTGGAATTTTCTTCTGTAAAGGCGAGGAACCACAAATCCAAATATTTGGTTTGTTTTTTTGTTCTCTAGTCTTTTCATGGGAATGCAAATGTTTCATTTCACATCAATATTTTGAGTCTGGACCAAAGAATGAGGCATTTGTCAGCTGCCCCTTATTTTTATTTCCAGATCAGCAATCTGCACCCTTATCTATATTTTCCCATACAGTAGCCTGATTAAGCCTTTCTACAAAGCTAGCCAAGGCTGGGGTTTGGCCACAAGCTCCTTATTTTGTTCTTTACATGGTAATAATTTCCATTTATTAATTTATTATCAATATCAGTTAAATAAAACAGCATTGCTGGTGTCCTCAGCTGGAGGATTCCTTGATCCACAGCAGATCCAGGAAATGGTTGTGCTAATACTTCCAGTCTCAAGGAACCTACTGATGCACATTCATTTAAGAGCTGAGTGCATCTCTGATCAGGGTGAATGCACTTGCTTTTTTTATTTTTAAGGTTTTCAAAACACAGATTTGAGCTCTTCAGCCTTGAACTTCACTGCACAGTGCAAAGCTGAAGCCAAATCAAAAAAAAAAAAAAAAAAGTGTACATTATTTTTAAAACTACTGCCTGCCTCTAACTCTTATTTTTTCCTCTGAGGAAATAAGCCAAGGCAGAGTGGTTGCTGAGTTTGTTACATGAGCTGCACACAAAGCAGCTACATTCAGTGTGTTGCTTTAATACTAATGCCAATACTTCCACAGTTCAATGTGCTCCTCAAATTAACAGTGTTCCACAGAAAGGCCAACTGAATGAGTAAAAAATTGTTCTGAGCTGGTTTTGGTTTTTCTTCTCATCCAGGCTTTGCTGAGTCATCTAAAGCAATTGGAGCAATTTGGTTTAGGCATGCAGCAGCACCACCACATCCTCTCTGCAGGCTGGGATTTACCTGGTTCCTGTCACTTTGAGCTAAATTTTGCAATTCCGCCCCTAAGAACCCTAAATCCATTTATGTGCAATACTTGAGGCGGGGGCAGAACAGCTAAGCTGTGCAGCTATGGGGTAGCCCCTGTCTCTATAGGGTATTTCAGTAGAGGGTTTGTGGGAGAGCAAAGGCATAACTGATGCAAACTGAAGAGGAATCCAACATCTCTGCTCCTCTTTCCCCCTTTGCAGGTATGCTGCTGTGTGAAATCAAAACATCTCTCTGCCAGCACTCAGAGTGCCTGGGATGACAAGGATGATCAGATGGATGGACATATGTCATCTACATCCTCATGCACAGGTAACAATGAGCTCTTGTGAGAGCCCTTTAAGCTTGAAGGTCCTTTTTTCTCACCAAACTGGACCGGGTTTCACTGGAGTTGTGTGAGATGTTGGATAAATACTGGTAGTTTAAACAAGGTGTCACTTCTTGCCTCCTCATCTTCCTGTGAGATCATGGGAGAGAATCAGCTATGAGAAGCTCTTCTTGATGTCCTGAGCTTTGCATCCAATCCCATAAAATCTCACTGTCTCCTTCCCTGCCAAATGGCAGGGTGCTTTCACTTTCAAAATATTTCAGAACATGGGTAGTGTTTCCTATTAAGTCAGTTTTGTTAAAGATATTTTTAGTAAGAAACCAGTAGTCATGATCATAATACCAGGGGACCTTGTTGGTTGTCTGTCATGGTGGTGGTTTCCAAAACCAGGTTGCAAACAATGTTAGAAACTGATGAACATCTCTTTCCTAAAAATCTGGATTGTCGTCCTTGAAAATAAGCCTTCTGATTTGTTTTAGTATAGTGGAGTCAGTTCTCATGAATTGTAAGATAAACAAGAATCATGTTTGCATTCCTTTGTGAAAAATATCACCTGATGGACTTCTCAAGTAACCAGTAGAATAGAGTAGTAGTAACTTCTCTGTCCAATCTCTGATCACTGTCCAGAAACTTATATATACGAGGTCAACAATAAACTAAGACTTCTTCCTTTCTTCTTCTCTGCCTGAACACCTGTTGTGTGTGTTGCTGTGTGTTTCTATCTGCGTCACAGTAACACTGGATCAGTATTCTCCCTGTCCAGGGCAGATGGGCTTTGGGTCCTGGGAAGAGAGATGTGGCCAAAAATAGTGACCTTCATGCCATGGAGCAGTGCCAGTTGACTTCATCCCACACAGGAGATCAGGAGCTCCCATGGGGCACATGAGGCCACCACTGCCAGGGAGCTGTGGTGGGAAACACTGTGAAGAAGAGACCAAAGGGGAGGTTACATGAAGGAGCCCTCAACCTAAGGCAAGGCCTGACTTTTGGCCATAAGGCAAGGACAGATGATAGAGTGACACGGTTTCAATTCGAAACCAGGCAAAAACACCAATTTCTGTTTTGGTTTGATTTTGCCAATTTCAAAGTTTCCAACCAAGAGCAAAGCAGGCTTAAGCTTAAAAGTAATAAGACTTTATTAACTAACACCAAAAGAAAGAAAAACAACACGAATGAGGATGAAACCTTCAAAACACTCTTCCTCCCTCCCCATCCTTTCTTTTCTCCCAACCAACAATATAAAGAAAGCAACACTCAGAAATCTCAGTCAGTTTTCCACCTTTAGAACAGTCTTTCTTCAGCTCACTTAGGGAGGGAAGCACCTCTCGTTCGCTATGGTCATTTTCCCCACAAGAAAACAGTTCTCTTGTAGATCCATTCTTCATGAACTGCAACCACACGGACTTTGTGTTCATGAAACTCCTCCCATGTTCACAATTGTGTCTCTGGGCCACATCGATGTATGGGGTCTTATTTTAAAGATAACATGTTCAAAACAAAGGTTCTTTTTGTCTTTGGGACCACCTTCACCTCCAAGGAACAGAGATTCACTTCTTCAAGGGCAAAGAGTCTTTATCACTTCATCTCTCTGTTCAACTTCGCATGAAATCAACAGTCCCCTCAACATTTCACTCCTTTGCTCAGGTCTACAATTTGAACTCTTTTATCTCCCCCATACTTCTTTATGGTTTAAAGGAAACATTTCAATATGTTATAACCAACCACCATAGCTTGCAAGAGTCTTTTACAGAGCAAAAGTAACTTCCCACACTCCTTCCACCTGGACTTTCACTCTTTCTTTGATACTTCATGTGGTCTTTACACATCTGCATTCTAATTTTCTCTCACTGGAGAAGGAGGGAGGCTTTCCAAGTCCCATCTGTGCAGTGATGCACTGAAAGAGTTAACAAGAGACAGTGTCCTGCCTCGGCAGTCCATGGTGTCAGATTTCACAGCCGTGCTGGAGGGGGGCAGCTTCAGAGGGTCCAGGTCCAAAGGCAGCCACTCACTGGTCACTTGCAGCCAGGAGGGAAAAGTGGGACAGATTCCCAAAATTCCTTTTCCACCCCTTGGTCTCATCAGGTGTTCCTGCCTCATCGTGCCTCCCCCTCTCCGCAGGCTCTCAGAGGCAGGTTCAGCTGGGTCCAGCAGCAGAGCAGACTCTGTGCCGCAGATGTTCCCAAATCAGATGGTCCCAATCCTGCCTGGCCCGTGTGGCCTCCCCCTCCCCCACTCAGCCAGGGCCGGGAGAGGGCAGAGGTGTGTGCTCTGACAGCCGGGAGCAAAGAGACCTGCCCGGGCTGCTTTCAACGGGAATAAGAACTAGAAAATGCTTTCTCATTGGTCCAATAAAATGCCAATCTCAAAACCAGCCAGCTCTCTTCCCTGGGCTGCTCAAACCAGGACATAGAGAAACCAGTGGAGTGACTCTGGTCTTGCTTGCAAGGGACTTGGGCAGGTTGTCCACTAAAAATTTAGACTTTTTCATGTCATGACCTAATGAGTTTCTCTCCCATGCTGGGGTTCCCCACCTGAGCAAGGTCACAGAGTGCTTGTGGCCTTGCCGTTGCATTAATATCTTGACAATAATTTTTCTGAGGTCCAAAGGTGGTTCCAAGGCTGCTGTCCAGGGAATCCCTGTACTGAGATGCTCCCATGCTGCTGTTCAAACACATCAGATTTACAGCATCTCCTTTGTCTTTGCACACTGGAAAAGCCGGACATTGCTGTGTGATCTCTGTTGTGATCCCCCTGAAAGAATTTCTTGAGTAAAACACAACTCAGTTCTTCAGGGTTTTTTTTTTTTTCCCCTCAGATCAAATAGGAACCTTCTCCGGGTGAACATCAAGTACTTTTTAAAAGCCTTTTCTGCTGCTTCTGAGAGCCTCTCTAAAGCAATCATTATGTGAATGAAATTGAAATATGTATATATTCAATCAAAGGCAGCCTAGAAAAAACTGTGCGTAAGGGTCTCAAAGGAGATCATAATGATTCTGGGAGCACACATGGAGACTGGCTCAGTCCCAGGTGCCTGAACTAACTGCAGGAGAATACACAGGTGACATTAAAATCAAATCTACTCCTAGGGGGCCATCATGCATATAAAGCTCTATCAGCACAAAAACCTTAAACCCCACGGTTTTCTCCGTTTGATTAGTATTATAGGAGGAAGGCAATGCAGGTTTCTGTCCGTCTTCGTCCTCTAGCTTTTCATTCCGGTGAGGAATACCCTCCCGATGGCTGTGAGGAATGAGGAGGTGAGAGAACTCTGCCTGCTTCTGCTCTGCTTTCACAAACCGAGGAGGAGAGTTACAAGCTTTAGAAAACGCCTTTTTTTCCTCTTAAACTCCACTACTCTGAAGTCCAGCGCTTCTGTCTTCGTTCGGGCAGGTCTGAAACTTTAAAGGTCGCTTGTGAGCGGCGCGCGGCTCTTCCGAAGCGGGGGCTGCGAGGTCGGGCTGCTCCAGCCCACCTGGACGGCGGAGCGCCGTCCGGCCACAACCCCCGCCCGAACACAACCCGACAGGGGTCCGGGCGGGCGGGAGGTCGGCGGGACGAGCCCCGGGAAGGGGGAGACTTTCCCCCGCGACCCCCGTGGGGCCGCCCCCGGGGCGGGGCCGCCGCCCTGAAAGCCGGGCCCGGCGGCGGGGCCGGGGCAGAGGCTGCGCCGCCGAGTGAGGGCGAGGGCCTGGGCCGGCAGCAGCAGCACCATGGAGAGCGGCGCCGACGGGCGCCTGGACGCCGCCGCCTTCCTCGGGGCCTGGCGGCGCTTCGATGCTGACGGCAAGTGGGGACACGCGTGGGGGAGCGGGCCGAGGGGTGCGCGGGTGCCGGGCCCGCTAGGAGCCATGCAGGGCTCTGTCCGAGCAGAGGGCAGGCGGGACCGCCGGGGTGGGTGCAGTGTGGGTGCCTGGGATGCTGCCAACCTGTCCAAGTTTTACCCCCACGAGGTTCTGCAGGTGCTTTCGAGACCCCCTATTCCTCCTCACCATCTATATCACAGCTGTAAATCGCCCTTTTTACTCCAAAACTTTTGCTTTTTCCATCACTTCCTTTCATCTGCTGCTCTGTCTTTTGGTGCCAGTTTGAGGTGTTTTTTTGATTCTGAAAAGTTTTCTGTAAGAAAAACTCCAAAGGGAGCACTGCAGCTGTGTCCAGCCCTGACAGAGAAGTGAATGGATGAGTTTCGAATAGGATGTGGGGCTCCCCTGAGTGGGGTAGGAGGGCAGGGTCCCCAGCTGAGATCCTCACCCTGGAGTCTTGGCTACCTGCATGCAGCCCATGACACGGTTCCTGGAACTCGGGCAGTACCCCTGACCATTAATGTATTTTCTTTTTACTTAGACAATGGTTACATAGAAGGGAAGGAGCTTGACGATTTTTTTCATCATCTCCTAGAGAAACTGGGACCAGAAGTAAGTACTGTGCTGCATTAGCTGTGCATCAGGTCCAAGCAAAAAAAGTTATGCTGAGAGATGTTTGTTGTTTGTATGATAAGAGGTATTTGTTGTTCCCTGATTGCCAACTTCCTTAGCAATCACAAGTTAAAGAGCTTTTCTCTTGGCAACAGGGTGACATTGAAGCACGTACAACAAGTGCAGTCAGCTGAGCAGTTTGATCAGTTGTTTCCAGCCCAACAGCTGCTGGGCAGGGGAAGATCGCAGTTGCTACCAACTGAAGGGGTTGTTTGGCAGCATGGAGAGAAGGTTATTTACTGTTGTTGGGTAGAAACAAGTGAAGAAGCACTGGCACACAGCTAGGCTGGCTGAGCGGGAGGGCAATGTTCATGGTTTATTTGTTCAAGCCTGTACTGATTAGTTTTGTTAATATGATAAGTTTCTTTCCCAAGGTCAATTTTTAACAAATATACTCTCATTAGTTTTGAATGGTGCTTAGGAAGAAGGCTTATGTCTACATTGCCACAAATGGCTAAAAGCCAAATGAGAGTCAATTCTGTTGTTTCTAAGATCCTGTGTTTCTGGGTTTCTCCCCTGGTTTCCTTTCATGGTTTCATCAGCCTTTCCCCTCTCTCATTGTCTGCATCTCTGTACAAACAATTTAAATGCACTACAATTTACAGGGGTTGCTTTCCTTGGCTCCAGGTCATACCTTGCCTATGACTGTCACCATCAGTGAAGGAGAAATCCTGCCACTCTGGCCAGAGCTCAAAAGTATACAAAGGATATAGTAGTATTTTCACTACACAGAGTCTGCCCAGATAGGAAAAGGAGGTAACATCTTCCAAATGGAAGGAGAAGATGTGCCAAAAACCAAAGATGAAACAATTCCTTTAAGCAAAAAGTAATTAAAACAGATAGAAAAGGTGGCTGATAAAAGGCATAAATTCATGAGTATCAAGTGTAAAATCAGACTTGTACTTACAAGCCAATTAGTATTCTTGGTTCTTTAGGGCTACAATTATAAAAGTGGAAGCTGTGAGTAATTTTTCAAGCATATTTTTATTTAATTAGCAAGTAAATTCTGATTGAAATATTGGCAGTTTCTGCAAAAATGTCTTTCAGAGATTTAGAACCATCAGAGATGGTTAAATGAAGAGATAGGCACATAAAAAGGCTTCAAATGAATAAAAAAAAGATTCAGGAATAGGAATATTTAGGAACACAGAAAACTGATTTAAAGGGAAATCAGAAAGTTCATGATTTTATATGCAGGAACAAAAGATTAAATTTGGAGCTGCTAGTCTTGGGTATTGAAACAACACACAACGCATGCTCAAACAAACTCAGTGACAGCAAACATGAGATGTTGAAGGAGACACTTAAAATTAGGCTGCAGAGCTCCATGCTGCAGTGGGACCTCCAAGGAGGGCTCTCTGGAGTGAGCTGGTGGTGATAAAATCCAGGGTTAACCAGAGATCTCATGCTGAAGGCAGCTTCCTAAGGATGTGAGTCAAGAGAAACTCCAAGCCCCACTCTAGCCCTCAGATGCCCTTGTGGGGCAGCTCACATAGGTCCTGGGACATTGTGTCATTTATCGGCACACAGAACTTGCAAAATGAGGGTGTTGTAGCAATGAACTTCCTGCTTTAAGAAATCAGTAATAGTTTTATTGCTGGTTTGATGTCCCTACTTGGATGACTTCAGCTTAACTCAGCACCCTGATCCAGTTTGTATTTCCTTTGCTTCTGCTAAGTTTTGCATTTAAAAGAAATAGTTTAACACAAATTGAATGGAGAAAGAACCAATTCCCCCTCCTCCTATTAAATAGAAGAAATAGGCTAATTCTGGAAGACAGTACTCGCTAAGTTTTAGGGTGCTCAGGCAGGCTCTCAAGTGCTTTTGGGTTTTTTCCCTTTAGTTGCCTATTTTTGGCAGTATTTCTGCTCTGGTAATATTAGGGATAAAGCTAAACAGCAGTCTTCAGGCAGAGCAGGCTGTCTTTGTGGCAGAAAGCCCAAGGGTAGTTTTGTCCTGGGAGGCTGAGAGCAGTCCTCTGCCCACTCCCCTGGGTATAAGGGTCACTTGAACACCAAGTTAAATAAAGGTCTTTACTAACTTTCTACAATGAGTTTGTCTAACAACACTGAGGCATTTTTCTCTTTTTTACATTATTTATATTGTACAGGCTTGTGATTATGACAGGAGGGGTAAAGGATCCTGTCTGCATTGGTTTTACCATCCTACAGAAAGTGTCCTCTGTGATAAAAGCAGTGAGCTGGGACTGAGCATCTCTCTGCTGTACCACTCATCTTGACCTTTACTCCTTTGGTTCTTAACGTCTTTGTTTCCTTGTACAGTGAAAAAGGGGAGGCAGCAATACATTGGCACAACTTACAGATGTGTCACAAAGATTAATTAGTGACTGTATCTGAAGTGCTACACAAGTGATAAATAATATTATCAGCACTGGAACTTGTCTTTGCTTGAATAGAGAATGGCTTCATAATTATATTTTTTCAGCCTGTGTTCTATAAGCTGTTATTTTTCTTAATGACCACTGTGGTCCTTCAGCTCTGTTTTTCTTCCCAGTTACACTGCAGCATCCGCAGCTGACACTAAATGCCAGGGGATGGGAGCAGCTGGGAAAACAATGCAGAAATGAGCCTGTAGGGAAGCTGAGAGACACAGCTCTTCCTGACAACTCTGAGCGGGGAAAGAAACTTGAAATAGCATCCAGTGATGGAGGCCAAATCATTGCCTTTTATTGAACCATTATCAGCAATTGTGGGGAGAAAGGGAAAACTTTGCAACGAAGGTAGATCTGTAGTAAACCAACCAAATACCAGAGGCTGCTTCCTGTCCCTTCTTCTCCAGCAATGGGTGATTGCTGGAGGCATTTAGACAATGTACTTAACAGCACACTTTACCTTTTGTCCAGCCCCAAAGTGATCAGACAATTGGACTAGATGGTTTTGTAGGTCCCTTCCAACTGGAATAGTCTAGTCTAGTCTATTCTATTCTATCCCTAAGAAAACCCCTTCAGTTTCCAGGAGTGTATAATTCACCCTTATGCCAGCATTACCTCTTTTGAGCTGCTGGCATTATCCACCTGTTTCTCTTATCTCTGCAGTGACTTCTCTCTAACCATTTGAGCCTCTAGCTTCTAACCTACTACTGCATGGCTGCCGTGACCTGACAGGGCTCTCTTCTGCTCTTTCATAAACCTCTTTCTTTTACATTATGGCACCTCTTTTCCTGCATTTTCTAAAAGTTTTTATACTAAGGTAAAAGCCCAGTGGAAAGGACAGTTTATTTCAGCATCAAAGAAGTAATTTTATTAGAACAGGAACTGTAGCTTCTTAATTTCTGTCTTATACTCCTGTACATCTTTCTTTCTGTAGCAAGATCACTAAGAATCTTCCTTGTTTGCTTTTTTCTATAGTTTTAATGAAGCTCTAGGTATATTCTCATAATAATTAGATAAGAGTTTTTTAGAGGAATGGCTATAAATTTTGGGGTTGGATTACCAAAAGTTTCCATAAAATCAGTGATATCTGGGCAGATATGGAAAGAAATGCACATTGCCATTGGGCTTTCTCAGAAAGGTATTTCATTTTGGTTAAATTATACTCAAATTAGATAGAAAACTTTTAGACAAAGGATGGTTTCCTTCACCTAACTGTAAGTGTGTAGGAGATCACAATTGTTGAAGTATAAATTTGATCAGACAAGACAGGTATCAGCCTTGTTTAAATCCATCCTGCCTGAAAAGCACATGGATAGTTATGACTGGAAGGGACTAAAGTTAATCCTCTGGAGCTCTCTCTGAGCAGTCATTTAGGATTTGTCTTTGCTTTTTACTTCCAAAGAATAGAAGCACCCTCCAGCTCCTTTTGCACTTCATCATTGCCTTGCACACTGCATTGTCTGTCTAAATATTGTGATAATTTAGTATGGTCAGGAATGCAACAGCTAGTCAAATAAAGTTTAATGACCAAAATATCAGCCAGCCTCAAAGCCAACCAAGGCAGGCTTCCCCTGTGCTTACCTCCCCAAGAGACCTAAGGTCAGTGGTAACCAGGAAGTGAACCACAAGAAGACACCCTAGCAGAAAGCAATCAGTTTGCATCCACATCTATAATATTTCAGAATTCTAACCCCCAGCAATCATGGCTCTTTAAATATTAGGAAGGAATTCTTTCCTGTCAGGGTGAAGATACCCTGGAACAGGTTGCCCAAAGAAGCTGTGGATGTCCCATCCCTGGAAGTGTTCAGGTTGGATGGGGTTTTAAGCAACCTGGTCTAGGGGAAGATGTTGGAACTGGATGATCTGTGAGGTTCCTTTCAACCCAAACCATTCTATCATTCTGATTATTGCCAAATAGAGTTATTTCTTTAGGTGTGGCTTTCATCAGTCATGATTACCCTGGCTAGCTCTTAATCCTCTTCCTCCACATTAAGGCATGGAAACGCATCAAGGTATTTCTTAATGCAAACTCAACATTCCCATGTTAAAAACAACACAATATATTTTCTTCACCCAAATGTACATCAAACAACTTTTAGCCTAGCAGAGAGGACAGAACAAAGAACCTGTCCAAAACCTAACCACAAAACCATGATGACACAGGGAAGGCTGCAATAGCCTTTGTTGGATGCTGATGTCTACTACAGGAAAAAGCTTTCCCACATTGGTGCTGATGAGAGGTAAAAAAGGAACCAAAAACACCATGCTGGATGACAGGGTAAGTGCTCATCTATTGTCACATGCTGAAGTACAGTAAATCCTAATCAAAAATCCTGGCCAAAGTACAGGGCCAAATTCTCAAGTGATAGCACTGAAGTTAAATGAGCAAGATTGGCCCAGAGGAGAAATTGCCCTGGAGATGTAGAGTGATATCCCACAATTATGCAGGCAATCCCACCTGCAACTGCGTGGGGGTAACAAAGTAATTAATGAGATTAATTTTTACAATGAAGAAATGTCTGGCCCAAAAATGAAAGGTTCTTCTTCTAAAGTTGAAGTGTACATTACTGACGTCTTTCATCTGGTCTTGCTGGCCTCATATCTGTACTGTGTAGCTTTTGGCACAATAATAGTTGTTGATTTTGTTTTCCAACTCTCCTTCTTGGCAGACACAATTTATTTTCATAGATCTTGTAGGAACTCGATATCTGTGGGACCCTTGGCCTTTCTATCATATTTGGCTGAAACACTAGAAGACACATGTTCAAGCCAGCATTTTCAGAAAATTCTCTACGTTTTTTTCAAGAGACAGGGTATAAGAGTCTCTTAAATGTAGTTTCATCTTTTTTTATACCCTAATCAATATAGCTGCTTGCTTCTCAACTCATGTCAAGAAGGAAAAATAGATCAGTTTATTACAGGATTTTCTTGACCAGCAGGAATTAAATGAGACATCCCATTTCATCAAGCAGGAAAGGCTCCACAGTACTCCATACATTCACTTTTTGCCCCCCAAACCAAGTGGCTCATAGTTGCATTTTCATTAAGGCATAATTCTGTCAAGTACTTGAATCCCTTAAGGAGCAAAGATTTAATTAGTCAGCATGAGGCAAAAAGTGCAACAATATAAAAGGAATGGATTAACAAAGAAGACAGATTACAGCCAGGTTTCTAAACAATCATAACCAGCCCTAACAAAGAAATTAAACACTGTAGAAATGTTTAAAACATGTAATCATGCCCTTTCTATGATTACAAACACTATTAAAAACCAGATTACCTTTGTGATCCAACAAATATTTCTGAAGAGTCTTTACAAAAGGGAAGACAGAGACTGAACATGGAAAGGAGAAAGCAGATAGCAGAAAATTCATCTGCTACAGCAACTTAAAGCACAGAAGCTTTTCTCTGCAAAACTCCATGGAAGAACATCTGTAGTAAGAAATTTACTTGTTAACCTTGAAAAATATGTGAACAAAGACATGGCAATATTTTAAACTGTGTTCTTTTATGAGAATAAAAATGACATGGCCTTCTCCTCATGGTAAGTAGTAAAGATTTCTTTCCTGGCTACAGTGAGAAGAGGCAGCAGCCCTTAGAAACTACACATCATCCACAAACTCAGAGAGTTACATGTACCAAGGAAGCCAGAGAATTACAAGAAAGGCTTCTCTGTACACAGTGACTGGAAAAGGATGCAACAGCATTCACTTAAACTCTCACAAAAGGGAAATTTTGCAAACCTTTGAAGCTGGTTAAGGATCTGTTGCTTGAGACAGACAACATAATCAAGACAGCATTTTCTGATAAAGAAAGATGTGCTCAGCTGCAGATGTTTACTTGCTGCCCAACCATTTCCTCCTGTTCCATCTTATGAGACAAGAGGGACATTTTTGTATGCTGCTATTTGTTACATCATGATTTAACCCATCAGGCAGCCACTCACTCACTCCCTCCCCAGTGAAATGGGAGAGGGAATCAGAAAAGTGAAGTCAGAAAGTTCATGGGTTGAAATAAAGATGTTTTAATAGGTAAAGCCAAGGGCACAAGCGAAGGCAGAACAAGGTACCATAAGACTTAATTGCTTGGGAAGGATTAACTAGGTGAGCTTCCCAGCCATAAAGCTCATATGACCAGAAGCCTTTTCACAGGGTGAAGAAATTGTATTTTGCATAGTCCAGTCAGAGTGGGTACCCTCATGGTTTCTGCTAAAGAAACCTTGCCTGATAAATCTAAGCATTGTATTTCACCTGTCACAGCAATGCCTGTCAAAGCACATAACCTGACAAGTCTGGAGAACTCCTCACTATGTATAAATCGATTATGGGGTTGAGCAGATTCAAAGAGAATGTCAATTGTTTGAAATTCTGTGTGATTAACCCAGAAACACTGACAGGGCTTGGTGCCAGGTCTTAAATCACCTGACAGGCAATAAATAAACAACAGTCTAGCTCCACTGACACCTTTCAAGGCTGATGATCTAATGAACTGCAGAGATGTCATTCAAGGATAAGGATATCTTCCTGAAAAGCAGAAGCTGAAAACAAGCAGGATGGAAACTGCAACACACACTTGAGCAAAACCAAACCCCAGTGATATAATGGTAACAGCTGGCTAAAGAACCAGGTGTCACTGAAATATTTTGGGGTTTCCAAATGCTAATCTTCCAACTGAAAGCTTAGTAGCTACAGATATGCATAAGAACTTATTTCCAAAAATTCATCCACAGAGAATTTTTAAATAAAAGTCTGTGGGCTTTTAAAAGCATTAACCCAAACTGTACAGATGCAATGATCCTGGTCATTATCTATGAGTGATGAGAGATTTCTTCCATGAGGGTTTTCTGGTGCAATTTTCATGCACTTGTTGTTTTCCTCATGGCAGAGTACCATCACAGAAGAAGAAGTTCAGAGGATGAAGGAGCAATTCATGTCTGTCTACGATGTCACCTCAGATGGACGCTTGCAAATCCAGGAGGTATTTCTGCCCAGCCCCAGGATTTCTGTTACAGAAGGATGGAGAATTAGAACAGACTTTTTATAGGTTCTGTAGGAATAGGACAAGGGGGAATGGTTTTAAACTGAAAGGGGTTAGATTAAGAGTAGATTAAGGAGGACTTTTTTTAATGAGGGTGGTGAAGGACTGGAAGGGATTGCCCAGGGAGTTGGTTGATGCCTCATCCCTAGAAACATCAAAGGTCAGGTTGGACAGGTTTCTGAATAACCTGATCTAGTTGAAGATGTGCCTGCCCATTGCAGGGGAGTTGGATTGGATGACCTTTAAAGGTCCCTTCCAACCCAAGCCATTCTGTGATTAAGACCTGTAGCAGACTTGGGAGATCTGGAAGCTAGAGCCTGGGTGCAGAGGTGGTGACTCACGGAATATTACATTGGCCAGATCCTTTGGTCTGGAGTTTATTTCCAAGAGGGAAGCATGCCAAATCTATATTTCACATACTGGGTCAGCAGCTACACAGGTTTTTTCTTTTCTTTACTTTCATGGTGTGGGTTTGTTTTTGTTGTGGGGATATTTTTAATGTTTTTTATCCAGCTTGCAAATATGATCTTGCCGGATGATGAGAACTTCCTACTGCTTTTCCGACGGGAAACTCCCTTGGACAACAGCGTGGAATTCATGCGGGTTTGTATCTCCACACTGCCTCCTCCCCCTTGCGCACCACCAGCTTCTTCAACACCAGCCCTTCTGTCCTCTGTAAAACAAAGCTTGGGAAATAGATGGTTATTGTGGAAGAAAAACACATTGTTCTGTTCAGGTAGAGAAGGTTTTACATTATTTACACCAGCAAAACAGAGGTGTGTTGTCTAGGACTGGACTAAGGGTACCCAGAGAACTGATTACATTTCACAAACACTTAGCCACCTATCAGTCATGCTACTACAGATAAAATGTCCCAATTCACCCCTGAAGCTCCTCACCTGTTATACAGTATGGACCAATACAGCAGAGCAGGTGCATTTTAAGCACCATTTGATCCTGAAAGGTTAGACTGTTAGGGCATGGAGAGGAAACCTTCATGAGTTGGGTCAACAAGCCCATAGAACTTTGCCCAAGCTTCCTCTGATCTCTGCCCTTAAGTATCCCAGTGTGGAATTTCAATTTTTCCAAGACCACATGCAGTTACTTTTATTTCACATACAAGCTCGGGGCTTCTGCACATACAAGCACAATGGCCTGTTGTGTATGGCCTTGACTCAGAGCAATAAAAGAAGCTGCCTGTACAAATTAGGTAAGAAATGCAAAACAGGTTCTTAGTATTGTCTTCTTTCTATAGACAGTGTGTCTGCATTAAACATGTGATAGCAGCATGTAGCGTGTACAGCATCCAAGTGTGAGTAAGAGCTATTGTGTGAAAGCTTATTTTATTTCATTTACAATTATTTAAATGTTGGCTAATGCAACAACTTGCTCATTATGGAAGTTCTGCTTTGAATCTTTACAATCTATCACCGGGCAGATGAGTAACTGCAATATTTATGTGCTCACATTAATCTATCCCCATTCAGATCTGGCGCAGTTACGATGCTGACAGCAGTGGATTTATTTCAGCTGGTGAACTCAAAGTAAGTTATTCTAACAAATCTCTTTGGGCTTGACCTACAGGTCACTGATGTCAATGGGAGCCTTTCCATCGGCTTTACCAATTTGCTGTCTTTTTGTGTGATTTACAAGTGGCCTTTCTGGGTTGTTCGTAGTGAGTTTAAGGACTTGTGCCTTCTGGCATGGTCTCAGGGGCCCTGCAGGAGAGAGGATAGTTTACTGTTGCCCTCAATACCCTGCTCTCCCTAGCCTTGTCCCATGACCCCAGTTGTCTTGGTGACCTGAGGCATCCACAAGCACTGCCTCACCTTGGCTTTGTACATGTGCTTCTCCCAGATAAACAGAGCCAGAGCCATTGTGTTTTATTAAGGGGATTTCTTTGCAATCTCCTCCTGAACCTGCAGTTTTCCTGAACACTGATTTCTCATTAAAGCTCAGGCTCTTGAGGCAAGAGCCTGTTCAGAAACCATAACTCAAACACTTTGAGACTGCAATCACAGAAGTCCATCCTTGGGCTGCACATCATGTGCTGAAGCTTCAGTGTGTGGCTTCAGCCTGTGTCCCAGCAAAGATGTAAGAGGAGGCTTGAGTGTTTTACCGAATGGCAAATATTTTGATTTGAGAACAATTAGCAAGTATTGCAGGACTTATATTGTCTTTTACTTATTTTGTGAGTCTATTAGGACTCACTCCAGTATGCCTATTCTGGGGAAATTTAGTTACTTTCTAATTTATTAAAAAACCCCAAAACATGTTTCAGCTAAAAAAAATTGAACTTTGTCAAACTGAAGACACTAGTACTAACCAGGAATGTGAAACTAGATTTGTGTAACCCTGCAGAATTTGAATTGAATTTCCTACTGTTATTTCTTGAATTTACTCTAGAGAGTAAAATTTCTCACTTTTCTTACTACAGGATTTCCTGCGAGATCTCTTTTTGCAGCATAACAAGATGGTTGCTGAAGTTAAGCTGGAAGAATATACTGATACTATGGTAAGAAAAGATAGAATTAATGCTGATTAGATCAGAGTACAGCCTAAAATCTCCTTTAGGGTCGATGTCTGCAGGGCCCTAAAAGCCCTCATAAAAGGTGTGTCAGAGATCCCTGGAGGGAATTAGCACACACTGCTGCTAGCAGTTCTTTGCACTGAACATCAGATGTGAATGCATTTCAAAGTTTTGTTGAGAGTTGAACTATTTCCCATGAGAAAAGAGCTCAACTTTACACCAAAGCAGGCTGAGGTCTAAACCCCTTTAAATATAGGTGAGGTGCATCCTTCTTCAGAATATGCTTAGCCTCAGCCAGATTTCCAGCTCGTTCAATTCTTCTTTCCCTCTCTTCCTCCCAGCAAATCCTCTTGCTCCCAAGACATGCAAGTATCTGGCTTTTCTGCTCTAAAAAGCCCAGCAAGCCTTGCTGGCTCCCTGCTGCTTCCCTGAAAGATTGAGAGGTTGAAAGTTTCAATTCTCTGCCTAGCTTATCACAATACAGCTTTAATACTGCAATCAACAACATAGTATTTGGTGTGGGTTTAGCATCAGTCACCTGGATTTCGGAGCAACTTATTATATCTAAACATCTAAAAACAAGAAAAGAAGGGGAAAAAAAAATCTCATTTTTGGATGTCATTCTCAAGGGTATAATTTGAATTCCACTAGCAGACATCTATCACTGCAATTTTCTAAATAGTTTTCAGATGGGACTCCTTGTTTCTTGGCACAAAATCTGTGTTTCTACCTAAAAACCAGCTTGGTATGCAAGCAAGGAAGTAGCTGACCACGTATTTTGCAATACCATGTTATGAATGTGTGATGCATGTGTGCCTAGAAATGTGACCCTTTAGAGCAATGTGAGAAACTGTACTGTTATGGACAAGTGTATATTTTGGTTTTCATACTTATAAGACAGTGAAGAGAGAAGAATGCCAGCTGCAGGAATTATTCTCCAGCTGGCAGAATTTGAAAACAAAAAAAGAGCCCAGAAGTTACAGCTAAGACAAAAATCTTTCTGGTAGCATTTGCTGGTAGCAAATATCTTCCATCCTGCTCCATTAAGGTTTCCATCCCCTTGTGCTTGATCACTGATCAGGTGCTGGAGAATAGGTGAGCTGAAGCTTGTAGACAGTAGGTGGTTCATTTCCTCCAACTCCTTTCCCTTCCCTTTAATTTCCCAAGAAAGATCTGTGATTCCACTACCCCAATGCAGCTAGGTATCAATGCAGCCCAGGACTGAGAGCCAGGAGGTCTGGTTTCTATTCCCATGGTTTCCTGTAGAAGGGCTTTGTATCTCCAGAAAGGCAGTTTAATCTCTGTGTTAGAAGGTAAAATTTGATCTGGGAAAAGGGATGCTTTGTACATCTAGGGAAATCTATGATCTGAAATGCAAATTTGACTCCTGAGGACAAAGTTTTCCCAAGCTGCCATGCCAAAAGAATCAGGGATGTTAACGGTTATTAGAAAATGAGAATATGGCAGATGATTATTTTTTTCCCTTGCTATTCTTTTCTCTAAGCTGAAGATCAAAGATGTTTATAAACATACCTGATCCCAAAAGCTAAGGCAGGGTGTGAAATTACCACAGGCATAATCTTATCCTATGATATCCTGGAATAAAATAGAGGATATGAATTCCATATGAAACAGCAAATTACTGCATGGGCAGTATCCTATGGCATCAGATACACTCCACAAATGATTGCATGGGAAGTTAACTGAAGTAAAAAGACAAAATTCCAAGGAGGCAAGAAAGATTCAGCCTTGCATTTGTGGGGCTGGATTGAAGAGGGAAAGTTTCTCAAAGGTTTGATGTCAAGACCCAGGGTAATGACAACTCTTCACTTCCTCTCTGTCCTTTCCCACATGGAGTGAGGAGCTGCTGGAGTGCAGCGTTCCACTACCACTAACTCTACCATCATCACCACTGTGTAAAGGGGTCAGTGGCCCATCCATCTTTTTTTCCTGACAACAGACTTTCTGTTATATCTTTGATGGCCAGAAGCAGCGATTCCTTTTCTGCAGATTGGACATACTTTTATTTCTCTCCCCTATCACTTTTCTCCCACCCTTTTATCTTTTGAAAGCACAAAGTCCTTGGGAGCAGGACCTGTTTCTGCTGCACACAACTACAGGGTCTTGCAGGGCGGCCCACCTATCCAGCTCAGGGCTTTCAAGGGCCAATGTAATTATTATTCAGTTGAAATAAGCTGTCCCAAGGAGCTGTACCCATCTGTCTCCACAGGAAATATACAGATCTCTGCCCTTTTTTCTGTACATGCACAGCTGGCTGCACATATTTTAAGCAGCTACTTATATCCTGAGTGGACCCTTGGGCCTTCTGGAGATGGAGATAAAGGGGAAAAGGCACCAACTATCATTTTAAAGAAGCTAGCCCCGGCCTGAGGAAAAAAAAAAAAGTCAGAATTTTATGGTTCTGTGCTGGGTATTTGCAGTTTGTGAGCAGTGTGATCAGATATCCTATCAACCAACCAGGGCATACTAAATTCTTGCCCCTTGTGCTGCTCTGAATGATCTCATACCACATTAAAAAAAAATATTGAGAAGAGGGAGAGTGTATTTCTTTTGGGAGAGATTGGTCATCTCTGGAAAGGAACATTACTTTATCAGGTTGCTTAGCAGCTGCTTCTTAAGAGGCTATTCTGTTTCCTTGTGACCTTGGCTTCCTTTCTTCAGAGAACACTGATACAGATCAGGGATTTGATGAACAAGTGGTGAACTCTGATAAAGATAGCATGTAGTGAATGCATTGTCATTGCACAAACTCTGTGAGTCTACTAAACCAAATCTTAAAGAGCACTAAAGTCACTGGGGAATATCACAAAAGAACATTTGAGTTCTCAAGACTCTTCATGGGGGAATTGAATTGACAATGCTGTGCTGAGGAAGCTCCTTTGTAGGCACTGTTCTTGAATTTTTTCCATGCATACATAGATACATATTTGTATTAATAGTCATTAAGTGTGTATTAATAATTATTTACATGTACCCACTTGCAGTTTTGAGTCATTGAAAGCAATCTGTAGTTTTGTTGCCTTCCCATGGGCACTGACCAAGAGCTGTTGGCAGGAAGCAAGCACTTGGAGGTTGAAGTGAAGCCTGGTATTTGTCTGAGCTTCCTGAGAAGAGGCCTCAAAGGTTCTGCAGTGTCTGCTTTGGGAGACAGAGTGAGTGTAGCTGAAAATGGATGGAGGGTTTAAATAGCGTGGTGAGAATTTTCTGCCCTCCTGAATTAACACAGGCTGGAGAAACAGAGACTGGCCACCTTGATGCTTCACGATGAAGGCACTGTGGATGATGACAGTAGAACAACCTTTGTAATCCCTCCCACCTCCCCTTAGCCCCCGAGGTCAAGCTGTTAGTAGGTTTCTGGGTCCTGGTGAAGTTTCAGGTCAGAAATATCCATCTCACATATGTGTTTGACAACATTTATTTGAGTGACAGATTCCCTACTTGTGCATGCACACAGCTGTGTACTTAAGCAGAACATTGTAAATGCTAGGATATCTAGGAACTAGATTTGAGATATAGTTTCTGACAACCCACAGCTTCCCAGATAGCAGCATGTTACTTCTACCTGGTAATCCCAATGTCTACAAGCTGTATGCTGGGCAAGCTCACTTCTGAGTCAAACTTCAGCAATTCAAGTTGTATATTCTGCTGAAGCAGTCGCACATGCAACACTGACATTCACTTTTTCCTTATGTTGATAATGTCAGATGGAGCATTAAAAACTCCTTTAATTGGAGCATTATATTTCAGTATAATGTAAAGGATAGTTCTTCAGTCAACATGCCATCTTTGCCCTCCAGAGGTTAATATTCTAGAGAGGCAATGATGTAAGTGCAATGACTAATAAAAGTATTCGTCATGAACTGCAGCATGGTGATGACTGAGGATGAAATCTTAACCCCAGAGAAGTCAGAATAGCTATTTTTCCCAGCTGCAATTACACCAGGGTTTTGCTGGCGTTATTTGCGAAGATTCTCCTGGGCACTGAGCTCTGTGCCCTGAGCGCACAAGCCTGCAGCTGAGGGGTCCTCATCTTAGTGCAAAGGGAAAGAGGTTAGCCTCTCCCTGAGGATGGTCTATGTCCATGAGTATGCACTGTGGACTACCTTTATTGTACATTGGAGGGATTTCTGGTGCTTTTGTGGCTGCTGCCTGTCCCTTCTTCAGGGATAATGCCAGAGTTTTAGTGTGATCAGTTCCATGGCTGTGAAAATCTATCTGTGCTCAGTGCTGATGCCAAGGTACTCATGCAGGTAAATAAAAGCCAGAGCACAGAAAATTCAGGCGATTTAGACCCTTAACATCTTACTAGTAAAGCTAGCATATCTTTGTTAACAAAGTCTGCTACAACCACCAAACTAAAGGTGTAATAATGGAAAGACAAATATTTATTGTATTGAATGAAAACCTAAACAGAATTTGTTGTGTCTGTGAACACACTGAGCAAACTTCCCAAATCCCTAGAAATACCATAGGAGTGGAGTGTAGCCTGCAAGATTGGTTCCTAAAATGCAGTCTTTGCTCATCCCTTCTCCTCCTGGTAGTGGTTCATGCTGGCCTCTCTCTTGGGAGAGAGGGCCTCTCAGGACTGAGAGGACCCACACAGCTGATGAACACAAATCTGCCTCCTGTGTCCCTTCTCAATTTAATGCCAGTGCTGCTGTCATCTCCAGTTTTGCACCATACTTGCTGTGGCAAAAGCCAAGGGAAGCAGAAAATCCCATTCAAGCTCAAACTTCATTTCTGAATGTCAAAACCAACAGAACTCAGGAGCCTGCAGGCTTTTGAACACCCCTATCGATAATGCCTTGATTTCTTAGGAATAAAAACACTCTTAGAAATCCTGTGCTAAAGGACTTGTCTATGTGACACAGGCTGGGCAGGACACTGAGATTCTGTCCTGAGAGTAACTTGCTGTCCACAGGGCCCTCCTGCCACTCTGCAAATGCCTTTGTGATCCCTTCCTTCCCTAAAGAAAGAGGCCATAAGCAGTCCTGCAGCTTGGGCTGATGTCTGTTTTTATACAGTCTCAATAACCTCTGTACTCCCTGGTCAACTTCTGTTTCAGCTGTTGGGCATAGGTGCCCATGATATATTTATTAAAATGTGTTTGTGAGAGTAGAAGGTCAAGTAAAACTGACTCTCTCAGTGTCCCACTTTATTACACACAAAGAAAGAGAACAAAAGCAGGTTTTAGTGAGTCTGCTGATCACAGAACTATTTATTTTGATTATTAACTTCTTTTCTTTTCTCTGTCATGGAAAATAATTCAGATTTATATTTCTCTTCAAAGAATGTGGGTGTTTGTCATATTGTGTGTGTTTCAGTGGCCTTTACAACACTGGACTGAGAAAGCAGAGATATTTCCTTTGCTGAATTAAACGCTGATGGCAGTTTTGATTTTGCCCTTTAAAAAATGGAGACATAACAACTTTTATTTACAAACCAAGCCCTTACCTATTCTCTGTCTGTCTCAGAGTGCCTCAGAGTACATTCAAACAAACAGAGGGTGTGCCCTTGGTGCACTGTCATTAATATGTCAGTGAATTAATTTGTGCAAACGCTTTAAAACGGGGTAGCTTGACAGTAGAGGAAATGCATCATTTTATAAAGCATACTGCTAGATGCAACTGAGCTTTTAGTTAAATTGAGTGCTAATTAAACATGCGAGACCTTGTCCTTAACTGCATTGAGATGTTTCATATCAGCCTGGCAGCATAAATATACCTTTCAAGAGTGTAAACTGAAAATCCATCAAATTTAACATATCAAGATGGTGTGTGAAGGCAAAAGTTTAAATTAGAAACAACCTCGTAGCCATTTCAATTATCTGCCTCTCCCATGATGTATGCTTTGTCATATGGAGTGTGTACCCTCTGTCATTCTTTGTGTATTCATGCACACAATTAGCAGATCAGATCAAACACTCACGTGCTCAAAACTTGAAAGTTTAATTATAAAACATTTCCCCAGGCTGTTCCCTGAGTAACGTAGGACACGATTGCCATGTAGTGGGTATGCATGAGCTCCACTTGTCCCAATAACAAGATTAGGTCTATCTTATTAGCTGTGGTACCTGAACTAATTGAGTGAACACTAGCCTTTCTTCCCTACATGTTTTCCATCTTTCATGTGTTAGTCACTGGGCAAGAATTACCTTGGCCTAGCTCTTCCAGTCAGACTTTTTTTCTTTCTGTTGACTGGTATGGATGATCAAAATATTGCATGTGTTTGAAAATTGTATTCAGGGTAGTTGTGGCAGAAAAAGGTCAAACAAATAGAAAACACAAAGGTTCTCTCTTGAAGAGCTGAATGAAGGAGGTCAGGGAGGGGAGTTGGTTAGCTGTAAGTAGACATGACCAGCCACTGAAAGTTTAATATCAAGCTGAAAGATAGGGTGTGAGAGGAGAATGTTTCCTTTTATTAAGCAATACACCAAGGAGTTTATTACCTCTCTATTAAATCTGTTTTAATGGGATGTACACTGCTGCAGGAATATTGTAAAGGGTTCAGAAATGTGTAGGATTGAAAACCATATGCTCACAAAATTGATAATGAAGCAGAAAGTCTTTCACATCTAAAGCACCATTTCTAATCTAGTCTGTTTCATTAAGAGTGCACAAAACTCTTCAGCCTCCTCGTTATTTGCAAATTCTGAAACCATAAAAATATGCTACACCCACAAAGTAGAGCAGATGCAGGGCAGGCAGGACACATGAATTCCCAATGCAAGGACAGCCATGCTGGGATGGTTATATATTTATTTTTTCCCTGAAAAAGGACATGAGGCTGGAGATGTTCACTGGAAAAGAAACACGAGACTTGTCCCAGACAAGACTATGTGAAATGAAAATTGTGCCCCAAGTCTGGCTCTTGGACAGGAAACCACCATTTCTGTCCTGGTCCCATAAGCTCAT
The DNA here is from genome assembly GCA_032173965.1 of Sitta carolinensis. Classification (NCBI taxonomy): domain Eukaryota; kingdom Metazoa; phylum Chordata; class Aves; order Passeriformes; family Sittidae; genus Sitta; species Sitta carolinensis. The sequence continues at coordinate 93,075,826 of CM063284.1, read as the reverse complement.
ATGGAGATCAGGATGTTGTGATCACAGAGTTGAACTTCTCCCAGAAATTCAGTGTTTGCTTTTCTGAGACATCACAGATCTGAAGTCTATGCTGAAGCCCTGAATTTTAGTCTCAAGACAGTCATTCTGAGATGCAGCAGAAATGGGAGAAAATGAAACACACTTTCAGGAGCTCAGAAACATGTAGGAGAATCCAAGTGAAGTATAAAGAGAGTAATTTTCAGTGTGTTTTGGTAAGGATACTATAGTTTTTGTATGAACCAAAGACCAGTGCCTTCAGCCAGAGCTGCCCTGACCTGGCAGCAGAGTTCCTGAGAGCTGGGCCCTGTGTTTCCCACCAAAAGCCGTCTTTCCCCAGCATATGCTGTTCTGTCTTGCCCCACCAGCTGCACTGCTTTGTGGTGAGTTCCTGCAGACCATGTGGCTAACTAATACTCCTTGGAGGCCAAAACCAAGGGATTTAGAGTGACATTTAAAAAAACACTGAAATTACTGTAGAGTCCAAAGACTATGGTATTCCCACCCACCACCCACATGCTGGTACTTTCTCTAGCCATCTTCATAGGGGCAGTGTTCATAAGCTTCCTTTAGGCAGCATATTTTAGAGCAATGATGTAAACCGGCTGTAGCAAAGTCACCTGTGGTATAGAGTGCACAAAAATGAAGTAGTAGGGTATTTCTTGCTCTCCTCAAACCACAGACAAAACCAGGTTAGGCATTGATGTTCCATTTGGAAAGAGACTTGCAAAATCTTATCTGGGCTTATTTATTTCTAGAAAGAATATTATTAATTTTCTATGACCTGAAGAATAACTCCTTTATCAGCAAAGAACTGAAGGCTTTGGTTTATCTCTCTGATGATAATGAGAGACTGTCATTGCAAGGACATTTCTCCCCTTGGCGCCAGCAAAGACAGCTTCTACTCCCATCCCTTCCTCCAGCCTTGTCCCACTGCTGCTCCAGCAGAGACCTGGGAACAATGCCATATTGCACTGGTGGGAGGTCTAATGGGGCAGGAAGCAACGTACAAGAAGTTAGATCATCTGGAAAGGAACAAATTGGACTGATGCAACCAGAGGGAAGTCCTCAGGATAGCCTGATGGCTTTATTTGTCTCCCCAGCTCTAGAGCAAAGGAAGATTCAGAAGTCTTTCTTCTGTCATTTAGTGGCTCTGCACAGAGCCCATGTTTGGCAGAGTCCATTTAAATAGGAAAATAGCTTTCTTTGTGCCACTGAACACCCACATGGCTCTCATGCTGCCATTTTTCCAAATATCTCAATATGGGCCTTCAGTCATTCATAGGATTTTTGTGCTTTCTTTCATTGGGAGGAAAAGTGAGCCCGTACCAAATGCCTCTTCAAAAATTCCACCCAAACTTCACAAGTGTAAAATACTCAGAATAATTAATGGTATAGAGTCTATTGCAGAATATCAGTCTAAATGTGGTATAATAAAGCGTTACTATGCATTTGCTGTCCTTGCTTCCCTTGAGCAATGGTCAGGGAAGAGGCAGTGCTGACAAAACAGGCAAAATCTCCCTGAGAAATGGCAGATCTCTAGATCCTACCTTTTCTCACATGATTATTAGGCTCTGCCTTGGCTCCACTGCTGGGAAGTGCTCAGGACATGCTGCTGGCTCCCATCCTATGTCATAGTGAATAATCCTGTCCCTATGAGCTCAGATAGGGGCTGGTCCATGCCTTCTCCAGCAGCTGTGCAATACACAAAATATCTGTAGTGAACCAATTACTCTGCACAACCACTTAACGAGCAAATGTGATCTGTCACATTAAGGTAAGATTAATGCATATTCCCTAACTGAGTATTTGACAAAGAAAGGTAATCTGTCATAGTAAAATATTCATCTTCTCTCCACACACAATGGGGAATATTTTTTTCTAGAACTTTGAACCATGAGTTATTCAGGTTTGCAACGCATTAAGCATCCCCCCACCCCTTTCTTTGTAACAGACCCTTTTTTGTGCCTTGAAGAGAAATGCAGAACCAAATACAACAAATATCTAAATAATTATTTCTTTTTTGTGATAGCTCATCAAAATGAAACTATTCAAGAAAATAGAAGGATAAGTTTTGAATTCACATTTAACCCTTTGATGTTGGCTGCCTGAACCTTATTCCAAGTGTTAGTGCATTCTAGCAGCAGGCCTTGAGCCAAACAAGCCCCAAAGCTTTAGCGGTGTAAAATCCTGACCTGAGTGCTGAATAGAAGGTGGCATTTGCACCTCAGCTGCTCAGAAGTCACAGCAACAGTCAAAGGTAAGGATGAAATCCAGTGGAAGTGTTTAAATTTTTCCCCCTTTTTCTGCCTTTTTTTTTTTTTTTCAGGGCCAAGGTGATGTCAGTATTTAGTTTCCAAAGGTCTGTTCTGCAGACCTGCTTTTTCCCCATGTAAGATGGGAAGGGAGAAGTACTGGTATTTGATTGCTTTGGGTTGTTGCTGTCAGAAGGCTAGTGGGTTTAACTATTCTCTTGTGCCACTCTTGCACTTGGTGCTAGCACGGGATGCCATACTGCCCAGGGTTTGGCAAGCACCCTGAGCAAGGAGAAGGAAAGGAGCAGGGCAGAGCAAAATGTATATTGATTTTTTTTTTTGTATATGTGTTTTCCTCATGGCCCATCTATTTTATCTCTGTCTTCTTGATTTATAGATGAAAATCTTTGACAAAAACAAAGATGGACGACTGGACCTGAATGACCTGGCAAGGTAGGTTTTAATAAAGTTGATGGGGTGTTTCGCTCACAATGGTAGATCCACACAAGGTGACACTCTCCCTCTAGGGACATGCAGTTGAATTCTACCTCCTTTTGAATTAGATCCACTCTGATCCCACCTCTCTGACACATGGTCCCCACTGCAACAATCTGAGAGTCTAGAGCCAGTGATAGGAGCAATGCCAGGATCTGTCTGTACAACATCAATGTTCCCTGGCATAATCTGAGATGCTTTCCAGGAGGTGGCAGAACAACCAGTGACTCTGTTTCTCCAAAAGAAGAATGACAAATCCTTTCAACAGGGTCACAGACATGCATTTATTTTCATCATTGTATGCAGCAGGGATTGCAAAGAATTTGAATAATCAAAGTGCCACCACAAAAGAGTTTGGCAGTGGCAGTAGGAAAGAATTTGGAGAGCCAAGGTGAGTGGCTTGTGAATGAAACTGGGTACTCAGTCATGGGCCTCTGTCTCTTTTCTGTCTTTAATACCTCAGAGGCTTTTAGATGATTTTCACTACCTAGAGATAGAGAGTATGCATCTCTCTGTAAAACTATGTGCATTGGTTGGATAGGACTTTAAATTGACAAAAGCCAGCACAAATAACTGCAGGGAATACAGCAGTTCCCTTTGCCTATGAAATATAATCTGAGGCAGGATGGAGAATATCCGAAGGGAGTTGCTGTTACAATTTTCTCTTAAATACAGTTTCCTTTTGGGAACCAGGCCATCTGAGGCTGTCCTCCAGTCTGAGAACATCTCATACTTCAAATCTCTCCATGTGTGGACACAGCTCAGCATGCCCTGCATCATGGGCTCTAAATACCTCAGGGTTAGCAGAGCAGTTGGAGAGAGAAAAGGGTTTATCAATGCTTGGCAGGCTTTAGGAGATGAAAAGAGAGGAATTCTTCCAGTCTTGGTGCACAGATTACTTGGTGCAAATTACTTTGTCCTTTACTTTTACAACCACCAAATCTCCCTCCAAGAGAGCCATAAATCACTTTCTTTAGTGTAGCACAGCAATCTAGTTACAAGGAATTATTGTCTGGTAGCTCTTGCTTTGGAAGCTGACACCCTCTGTTGTGCAGGACCACCAACAAATGCTCTGGGAGAAGCAATGGTGCTCATAGGTATGTCTGGTGAACCAAAGGACACCCTCTCTGCCCCATCAGACAGGAGGAAGGCATGTGTTCCCACAACAGCCCTCTGTAAATAACTCCACAGGCAATTTTCTCTTTTATAGGCCTTTAATCTAACATGCCTTTGCTTTGCAAATAAGGAGACCTCAGAATAGTTTGTGCGCAGATGATAAAGCAAAAAGATCGTAATTTAAATCTCTCCATACAGGATTCTGGCGCTCCAGGAAAATTTCCTTCTACAATTTAAGATGGATGTAAGTAGCACTAATTTTTGATACAGATACATTGATCCTGTCTTTCTCAGGTAAGATGACCTGGCCCCAAACTTGAAATTTTTGCTTTAATTTTTCATTTGTTTGTCCTCTCTGTATGCAGGCTTGCAGCACAGAAGAAAGGAGGAGAGATTTTGAGAAGATCTTTGCACACTACGATGTTGTGAGTCCCATGAGTCAGTTCATTCCCTTGTGGTTTGTAAATGACAGATTTAGCATGTGCTGCTGAGACTTCCTCCTGCTGGGTGCTGCTGGAGTCACTGAGGAGCAGCAGCTGTACCCAAGCACATGGCCCATGAGCCCAGATGTCAGACTGGGAAGGATAAAGTAGGGACAGAGAGGAGCAATGCTCAGAGATCTTGTGTCAAGGACCTATTTCAACTTTCTCCATTGTCATGGCCAGTGCTGCTGCATTAGCAGTTTTCCTGCAGGAGATACAAGGGAGGCAGAGGAGGTGGTGGCTTTAGTGCTCACAGTTTCTGTCAGTTCAGGACCTGCATCACCACCACGTTGAAAAATAACCCCCCTTCAGATACCAAACCCATGTTTGTTTAGGGAGTCTGGCTCAGGACAGACACAACCATGTAACTGCCTGTTAGACATCAACAAATCAGTGCCACTTCTGACAGTAACCCAACTCCCCCAGGGTGGTGGGAGATGTTGTTCCCATTTAGTGGGAAGAGATGGTTTGGGAAAAACAAAAGTATCTTACATATTAGATATTGGGAAGAAATTCTTTAGTGGGAGAATAGTGAAGCACTGGAACAGGTTTGCCCAGAGAAGCTTTGGATTTCCCCACCCTGGAAGTGTTCATGGCCAGGCTGAGCAACCTGGACTAGTGGAAGGTGTCCCTGGCTATGGTGGAATGGTTGAAGTTGGATGATATTTAATGACCCTTCCAACCCAAACCATTTCATGGTTCTGTGAACGTTATGCTACAGATCTTTTTGACCAGGTGGTGGTACTGATCAGTAAACATTGTAGTGGTTTTGAGTCACTGGGGAGTTTTGATGCTTATTCCTTCTTTCAGAGTAAAACTGGAGCACTTGAAGGCCAGAGGTGGATGGGTTTGTCAAAGACATGATGGAGCTGGTCAAGGTATTTTTGTGGCTCTGTTTGTTAATTCTCTGTATTTCTTAAAGATCAGTGCTTTTGGAAAGGCTATGTACACAGAGACGCTAGTAAGAACATAGAGTAAAAATTTAGTTTAATCATCAGCAGAAGGGAATTTCACCATCTCAGTATATTTACTGTAGTTCATTTCACTGTATCACAGAAATTCTTCTTCACAGCTTCCCTCAGCAACTCTATTTTTAAAAAGTCCATTCAGTTTGTACTTTGAATTAGGCAGATGTTATTGCATGACATGATATGGATGGGTCATCACAATTTCTTTCTTCTGTTTTCTTTGTGGATGTGGTTCTCACCAGTATGACCTCACAGTTCATTAGTTCATCTCAGGGCTACAATTGAAAATTACTTGGTGTCTTTCTGCAATCAAGAATACTGTACCCAGTGTGTCTCTTCAGCTCCTGATGAACAGAAGAGTCTGTCTTCATTGGATTATCTCGAGTTTCCAGATGCATTCCCTGATAGATCTTTTAACCCAAACAGAATCTGATCTTTAGCTTCCTCTGAGCCTGAGCTTTTGCATTTTCACACAGTGTGACCTGGCACAGGGACATCTGTGCTGCCACATCCATTCAGGAGAGAGCAGAGAGCAGCAGCTCTGTGCTGATGGCTCTGTGTGTGTGTGTTCTGCCCATGTAGTGTGCAGGGAGGGATGTGGGGATGGGAAGAAGGCTGGGTTTGTGCTGTGTGTGAGTGTGTGTAAAGGAGGGAAACTTGTACGTTGCCTAAGGGCCTTCATCAGCATTGCCCTTGAACACCACAAGCTATGCATGTGAATTTGATCCCCTCCTGAGATTGTGGGAAGCAGAGCAGGCAGTACAGCTGAGTACAAAAGTCATGGTGCATTTCTATACAGTCACTTACAGTTCTGTGTACCTTCTGCTTTTGCAGGGCACCCTTTCCCTATCTTCTCTTTGTTTCCCCATGGCATATGAGATGATGTGGGGCCTTTTGCTCGTTCTTCTTGGGCGGATTTCTCAGTTGCTACATGATGGGCTGCTTTACATGCTGGGGAAATCCAGAGCCGTTTTCTCTCTCAGCACTCTTTTTCTCTTTGCCTGCAGCCCAGCATTAGTGGGGTGGACCTGGACAAATTCCGCCAGATCCTGCTCAACCACTGCGATGTGAACAAGGATGGGAAAATTCAGAAATCTGAACTAGCTTTGTGTCTCGGGCTGAAAATTAACCCATAGCTGGGAAAGTGCTTGTGGTTGTGTTTCCCTTGAAAAGATTTGCCTGCTGCTCCTTGTAGAAGTGTCTTCTGTGCTGCTGTGGGAGCGGTGGGGAGCTGAGGCATCGTGCTGCTAGGCTGAAGAGTGGGATTTGCACGGGGGCCTCCTCACCCCACCAACTCCTTTGTGATGTTCACTTGCTGTTGCCCCTCGTGGGTCCCCTTAGAAATGCCTCTGCTCACCAGCAGATGAGCTGCTCAGAAGAGAAATTGCTATTCTGGCCTCATGAAACACTGCCATGCCCGTTCTCCTAGGATAGGAGCAAGCATCTCCTCAAAAACATGCCCTCAGTGCTCTCAGAGTACTGCTACTAAGTGTTTCTGATTGTCACTTTATATGAGTGAAGTCATTACTTTGGTGAACATTGTGCCTTGTGCATTTAAAATATTGGATAGATGACAGTGTATTTGTGCAGAAATAAAATGGCAATTACGGAAATTCAGCAACATCAACGTTTATGTGTTATGTACAGAAAGCCACCTGCCACAGTTTGGAAGACTGTACATAGTAGCCTTTTATGTAACATGTATCAAATGGCAAGAGGTTTTGTGATGCCTATCAGTTGTAGGGTTTAAATCTGCAATGAAATCTGGTAGAACCTTCCCATGGGGAAACCACACACACCATGTGTGGTTTATGTGTCACCTTCACACATCACCCTCAGGATGAAGCCACAGAATAACATCGCTTCTGGAGAACACTTCTCTTCTGACCCAAACTGAAATAACCTACAAGGTTTCAGTAAACTGGAAAACTGGAAGGACAGAAGCCTGATGAGAGCAAAGCTCCTACACATGCCTGTGTTTTTTGCAAATCTGTTAGAGTTGGTAGATACTTGTAATCCTTACTGAACTTAAAACTTTCTATCACTCCTGGACCATGAGTGTAGTCACAGACCCCAACAGCAACAGCATCATTTATGCCACATATTTCCCTGTTCCAAAGGCTTTGACTGAATATTCAGAAAGTGTCATGCCTACACTATCATGCCCATATAATTCTTTCTTCATTTCCTAATAGAAAATTGCAGAGGAGTGGTTGTTGGCAAAAAATTCCTCACAGTTTCTGTCTCCTACATATGACAGACCCACACTTGGCACTACTAAGGTCTTTCTGGTTATGTTTTCTGCACCAGGAAGCACTATGAAACATTCCCATTACACTCAGTTTTGTAAAAATTGATCAGAAATTGCCTTCAGTCAACATGAATAGAGATGTAAAAACAGATTACATAAAGCTCTTAGGAACATACACACAATTTATGCTCATTTTCTATTTTCATTGATGATAATCTCACAGACCAAACAAGTGCTAAGTGCTTGTTTAACCCCAGCACAGAGCTAGGGATTTTAAATTCTGAAACTGCTTTTTATCACCCTGGCAGCAACACAATTCACAACCACAATAACAGAGCTTTACAATGGTTAAAAAAAACCCCATAAACAAGGAATCAGACCTTAGCGTTAACTCCTCAAGCCAGCAGGGGTGCAGTTTTACTCATGGATGCTCATACCCCTCTAAGGGAAGATCTGTGATCAGGAGTGCAGGACCACCAGCAGAGAAATCCCCCACACTGCTGTTTATCAGACATGCTTTATCACTATCTTTGAACAACTTGTAACAAATTTAGCAGGGTACAACAACTATTGTTTCATTGTACCTCAATAGGATGTAGGATGTGACTGATCAGCAGAAAGAGTTATGCCTTTAGGGATATTCTTCTGTTTCTCTCTCTTCCTTCAGTCTTTATATCATTCTAATTGTTATTATTAATTTCTTAAACTACAGCTTTTATTCCTTTGGACATGGGAGATAGTTCTGTACCATCCCCTTTGATATATTTCCACATATAGGAAATGTAGGGTCTTTTTCTCTTTGTATTTCCCAGTGATGTCAGGTCTATTTTCTGTTTCCCTTCTGTTTAATCCTACTCATATCAGTAGAACTTTTTCTTATTTACTGAAGTATAAATTGTAGCATATCCTGTCCCGCCTCACCAAAACAACACCAACTCTTAACCTAAGGGGAAAATTATTTTTTGAAGACTTCATACAACCACAACTCTCATTTCAAGAATTAAGAAACACTTCCTCTTTATGAAACTCTATGCTTTTCACATCTTCTACAGCCAATAGTTTTTATTCAACAGACACTGATCAGTAATGAATTTGAGATGTCAGTGTCACAACGTATTTTTCTTCTTTTGTAAAAGTCTAGGATTTATTTTTTTTAAATGCAAATTTTGACAGAGGCTTCACACAACTAATTTTACCAGCTTTTAGTAAGTGAGTGCATAGCCTCCTCCAGTAAGCGAGTTTAAAAGAGTATTTTATAAAACACTAGCAAGAAGTAATTTGTAATCATGTATTAAAAGGTTATATATAGATCTCAGAGAATGAGGTTTTATGATTTTTTTTTATTTAGTTAGTTTTCCATTCCCACAAGGGTTTGTGTTTTTTTTCACTGTGTCCTGGCCAGAAACCAGAGAGCAGGAAAACAGACATACATGCTGTCTTGTTTGCAAGGACCATAAGGGAGAGCCATATCCCAGTGGGACTACAGCCTCAGTGAGCTTCAGATCCCCGCTAACAGAACAAAATGTCAGGTGCAATGGGATTTGAGCCCACATTACAAAGGTCAGTGAGGCAATCACTAGTGAAACATTGTTTCATAAACTTGTAGCCTCTGAAAGCCAACATTAAGGCAGGAAACAGGCATTTTGAGGCTTCTTGCAGAGAAGACCTGTTCCTTGAAGAGCTTTTTTTTTAATTTTTGGGGGGTTTTAAATTATTATTTCCACTTTAATAATAAATGATCTACCAGGTCCTTTGGTCTCAGGCTCTGGTAATATCAACATTTTAGGTTCCTGTAGATATAAAGCTGGGCAATGCATCTGATAAAGTATAGCTGTTTTCCATTTTGCAAATTTGAAGGGTACTTCTATGTACTCCTATGTACAAAACACAGGACAATATTTCACATATTTGAAGGGTTACACAAAATACTTGTTTTGCATTAGATATATGAAAACAGAAACCATTTTTGTAGTTATCACACTTTTTAGAAGGCTGCATCATGATAACTAGTATTTGAAATAAGAAAGTTAATAAAAATATTTTCAAATATAGTTTTCTTTTTGTATTTTTATGTTTTTCTTTAGAAAACAGGGGTTAAGGGATTCACAGTTTTCTATCTCTTCATAGTATGCAAATCTACTGAAATAAACTTTTAACTGACTGATCGTATTTCATAGATGTATTTCCAAACCACATTTAGCAGCCACAGGTGTAGTGGTCAATATGCACGGTGCTCCCAAATGTGTATTTTTATGCTTGGTTTTCTTCCTTTGCTTGTTTAACTGGCAAACTGCTGGATCTGGAAATCAATGTGTGATTTTCCTCAGTACAAAGGTGTTCCTTTGCTTCCCTTTTCACTGTGAGTTGTATGAGATCATGCCCTGCACTCCTGTCATGCTCCCTGCTTGTCTTGGCTCTTCTCATTTTTGGTACTTGACATAACTTTTATCTGGATGACTTGACATGACACCTTTGTTCAGGAGAAGCTGACTCTGACAGCTTCAATTGTGTAGAGCTGATACTCATGAAAAATTAACATTTATAGGGTTTTTTAAGGCAAATCCATCCTTTGTTTAACTTCATTGGTTCTGCTGGAAACAAAGGTCTCTTTTCTTCCATCCTTTTGAAACTCAACACACTCTTTGCTTGTCCCAAACCATCATCACGGGACTTGCCACTGGAGCCTTCCATTTTCCTGAGTCAGCCTCACAACCCCAAATGGCTCATGTGCCAGTTGTGCCTTGGTCTGTGCAATTTTTCCCTAAGATAATGAACCCACACATATACACTCACCTCTTTCCCCAGTCTGAGCCCACTCCAACAATCTCACGTCACTGACACACAAACTGGAAACAAATGAGATGTTTAGAAATTGTAGCATTTAAATTTCATCAGTGCTTTATTTTCAGATTTTCAAAAAATAATTGTGTCTCTTTGTTCTCACAATTTTGCTTTAAATAACAGGTGTGAAGCTGCCTGCACATCTTACAAAAACTGTTCTTTATTCCCACTGAATGCTAAGAATGAGCATCAGTCCAAAAGAGGGGTTTAGAGCATAGGAAACCAGCACAATATTTTCATTAATCTCATTTTCTGTTTGTCTGGTAAGAGAATAGTGTCAATATTAATGAAAACAATTGTGACTAATGCAGTCAGCAAGACTATCAGAGAATCTTCCACCACATTATAGTAGGAACCCATCACTTGAAACACCTTAATTACAGCTATTATCTCTTGAAATGTCTGAGTAACTCTTAACATTAATCTGATTTGAAATAAAAAGTTTCCATTATGTAGTGAGATGTTGAACAGGGCTTTGCTGTGTAATTACATGGGGTAAAGTAACTATGAGAGTTGATTTTGCATGAAGGCTACACTGACTGCTAGTGAAAAGATCTCATTTTCTGGCACCTGTATTTTCAGTATTTCTCTGGAGAACTGAGTCTCATTTTAAGTAACATTTTCACATGGGAAAAGGGGGAGTAAAGAATGCAGTTATGACTACTATGAGAGAAAATAAGGGAATCATTTGTTAATGCCAAGAAGCATCTACAGGGAGCTCAAACTGTGTCCCAGAGGTTAAAACATTTCCCTGCCCTCTCTTTCTTAGCTAGAAATCACTGATTTTCACAAATTTGTTCCTTGGTAAAGCATCCTGCTTGCTGTCTGCCATATCCTTAGCCTTTACACAGGCTTCAGGCACTTCAATTTATTCCTTCAAAGTTGCTCTAGTCCATAAAAGTACACCCTGCAGGTGTGCTGTACACCTTCCATAGATAATGACAGAACCAGAGTGGATGCCTCTGCCCAGAAAAAAATATTCAGCACAATAGCTCACACAGTGTGGACAAATGTTCAGGCTGCATCATCTGGTGTCTCTAGATGAGCTGTTTCAGGAAAAAATTAATTCAAGTGGATTTTAGGAAGGCACCACAGCCCATGAGAGATAATATTATCAGGCAACATGTCTGGAGAATGGGTGTCTGCTCCAGGCTCACAGAGACCTGGTTTGGTATCACTGCCTCCCCAGACTGAATCTGAAATGCGTTCAATCTGCTCAGTCTTACCAAGGGAAGGCTTCTGTTGTGGATGATGAGAGCACATAACCACATATTTAAAAGGAGTCATTTTGGTTTGGAAGTGCTCTTTCAAGGGGTAAATTCTCTGTAACAGCCATCATGTTCCCACTAAAGGAGAGCTTAAGGTTCCAGTGCCCACATGCACTGTGAGGGACTGCATTTTACTCTGAACCTGGTCACCCCTTTGAGTTCCTCCTGCACTGGACCCTGGTTTCAAATCCCAGGGAAGGATCTCCAAAGGAAATACAGGGAATTTAAGCCCTAAATAAATTTTCAATCCAGTTGCACAGTACTTTTGTTCCAACTCTTCCATGGTTCTGTTTTGTAATCAACAATAGAATGTAAAGAGAGAGAAAAGGGACACTGCCAATGTGGTGTGAAGAAATCACCCTTCCTGCATCTCTCTGTGAGGTGGGAGATGGGTTTTAATGACAGAAAACTGCATGAGGCAGATACAAGCTGAATCCTCTTCCCCCAGCTGCTGCCAGCCTGCAGAGCCCCCTTAGCTCCAATGGAGCAAGACCAGCTCAGGATGGCAGGAGAAATGGCTGTGGCTCTGTTTCCAGACATATCCTAAAGCTTGTAAAGATGAAGACTTCTAAATTAAATAGCGACAATGGTAGGAAGTGGCAGCATGAAGGCTTGCTCAGGTTAACACCTCAGTGAAATACCTCTTGCTCTGAGAGAGGCTCTTGTCTGCTTTACACAGATAAAGGGCTGTTACAGAATTGTCAAGGGGCTTCTAGCAGCTGGTGGAACTAAGGAGAACATGTTCTCAATTTTTGATTCCCTGTCAAGTCTCATGTAAAATATTACTCCCAGTGCCGCATAGAGAGGAGGATAGAGATGTGCTCAGCAGACTGGTTTAGGTGGCTGTTTGAATAGATTGTTATTATCTGTCACTTTGGCCAATATGTCTCTTAACTTTGATGGTATGACCAAGAAGTTTTCATTTATCATTTATTAGGAAAGGGGTTCATTTCTCCAGCTTATTAAAATTAGGAGCCAGGAGACTGCCAGGTGTTCTGTGCCAGGGTCAAGGAGAAGCCTGGAAAAATTTTGGTTTTAGATGAGGATCCAGGTGGCAGCTGGGTGGCAGAGCCTGGAGGAATATAGAATCTCCGGTTTTTAGATGATCCTCAATTTAGCTAAGAGGCAGAGCAAGGGCAGCCGGTTGCTGCAGAATAGGGGAAGATCAGTGCCTTTTCAGACGCACTAACCAGATCATTGAGAAACCCACAAATGCACATGAAATTCAGGCCAACCCATTCTTTTTCCAGTTCCTCCTGCAAGCAGAGAGAACACACGTGATGGCCCAGATGATAAGCAGAGCTTGCCAGGGTGCCACAATAACTTGATTTTTTGCCTAAGACCTAATTAATGAGATCAATGAGGGCAACTGTTTCTGCCTTCCTGATAAGTAAATATGCACAGGAGCAGGTATACGAGTCTGGGACATTTTATGGTTACTAAGCTGAGAGTGATCTGCTTGGGTTTAGGCTGTGTAGTAGATTCTAAACAAATCAATAGATAACTAATTAATTAATTAATTTTTAAAAATTAAAATATTACCAGGACCTTCAATGATTGATACAACGACAAGATGGCATTTAGAGACTCATTCTAGAATTTATTCTGTTCTACTCATTCTAGCCATCTCTGTCTAATACATCTCTGTCTTTACAGTAAGGATTTCTTTTCATGTCTAAATAATGGAAGATTGTATGGCCTTGTCATTAACGTCATTCTGAGAGCTGTGTTGTAGTTTTTAAGAACTAGAAATTGCCTGATGTTAAAAGGGGTTTGTTGGTGTTATTATAAGGTTCCAGTAAATTATCATGCATCTTCTGTCTTCTGACTTTCTGCCTTTGAAATTTAGCATATGTTTGTCCTGGCCACCATTCCCACTCCCTGGCTGACAGGATCACAAAGTGCTCTTGCCAACACCAAGCATGCAGTGCTTATGAATCAGGCCATACCAGAACAGCTGACTTTAAAACTGCAAAATCTCTAGTTTTCCCCTCTCTCTTTGCCTCCCTGCATCTTTGCCTTGTTTTTCCTTTAAAAAGGAACCTGTGGGACTCTTTCTATCCTGTCTTCTGTTTCTAAAACCACTTGGCTGTCACATACACAAGCTTTGCTCTTCCTTGATTCACTTCTCTGGGAGACAGAATAATCCAGTCAGGAAGGTGAAAAGAAGAAAAGAAAGGTGAGAATATGCCAGTTCAAGGCAGAGGGATGTGCCGTGACATCATTGAACATGCATCCTTGCCTGAATTCACACCTTTAGGCACCTCTGTCAAGAAGTGCAGTTCTTCCTCTGTACTGAGGACATGTCTCAGTGTTGCTTAAAATGTCACCAGGCTCCCATCAGAGCTCAAGCTCAATGAAGCTGGGAGCTGTACAGCTTTCCAGTCCCTGCAGAGAAGGGTGTGAGGGATGACCTCAAGCACAGACCTGAGAGATGACTGAGACTTTCCCCTCAACTTCTTTCCACTGCCTTTGACGTTGCTGGTGCTGGGGGTGTCCTCTTCTGCCACAAGTATATATTTTGTTGGCCACATTCTTAGTTTTTAAAAGTCCTTCTGACCCCACTGGGCCTTTAGAAGCAGAAGTGGACGTTGCTTGGACTTGGTCATGGGGAACCACATTGCTGAGGCTGCTCCTGACCACATGAGATCCCCAAAAGCTATGTGTGAGGAGCTGCAGCATACAAGCTGAGGAAACTCCGTGTACCTCTGGCATTTCAAAGCAATCCAGGGAAAATGCTCCAAGAGTGGGGAAGGCATTGCCTCTCAGCTGGAGTGTGTTTGAAAAGGAAGATGCAAAATACCTCATCCCAAACTACAGAGTCCCCAGGTGCTGCCTGGAAAGATGCTGTGGGCCCAGTTGGAGCAAGTAGCTCAGGAGCCAAAAGTCCCTGGCATTTGTCATACAGCTTTTCCCTAATACATTTCCTTACAGCCAGTACCTTAGAGAAGAGCTCCAGTAGTACACAACTGATGGCCCAAAACTCTGCAAAGGGAGGAGAAAGCTCCATCAGTGGGATATTTATCCTTTCTTGAACTTCAAGCTTTTCTCTGCAATTCATTTTTTTCCATTGAAAAACCAGCAAAAAATTAATTCACAAGAAATCTATTTGTTGATGCCAATTTTTGCCATTTCATCATAGAATAATCGAGGTTGGAAAAGACGTTTCAGATCATCAAGTCCAGCTTCAGCTTTTCATCAAAAACCCCCATTACAATTCAGCTCTAATGCCATAGTAAACACACAGAAACATTATTACTTTGGCATAAGATAATATCAGTAATTTTCCCAAAGTGATAAATTTGTGAAGGAAGCAGAAGCTAAGACAAAGTCCCAGACTTTGTGGAGAAGTTTTAGTGACAATAGTCAGCACTGAGGCAGCCCTGTTATATGTAGCCCCTCTCCCTGGATCCCACTGTGTTGGAAGGACATCCCTTGGTCAGGGGCACCTGGCAGGGCTGACAAACCTTAAAGTGTTTGCAGAGTTTCAGAGCTCCTCTGCTCTTGGGACATTTTATCACTTTACTTGTCTTGTGTTTGTGCCTGGCAGTGCCTCTGGGTGCTGCTAAGCTGTTGCTTTTCCTACCCCAGCTACACGATGTCTTTCTTTAGCTTTGCAAATAGGCTTTCCTTGTTTTTCTGATCTCTTCCTGCTCCACTTAAGAAGTCTTAAATCACTGCGTGGCAACTGCATCTTGGGGGGATTTGGGGTTCAGACTAGGGTTACATGTGATAACAGCTCTTCATGCCAGCCACAGCAGGCTGACAGCAGCATTGCAGGAAATACAGGTTATTTCAGGAAATAGCTGGGGAAAAGGACATCTTGCTTTTTCTGGAGATACTGGGTCGGTCCAGGCTGTTTCACAAGGTAGGATGTGCTGTAGGAATCAGCTCCATAGGGAATGATGCAGGTGGTTGCTTCCAGGCACAGTAGCCACCAAGCAGGAACTCTTCCCAGATGTCACATAAATATCTCAGGTTCATTTATGGCTGGCAGTGTCATCAAGCTGGCTGATTGATCAGCAGCAACATTCACCCTTTAGGTGGCATACTTGGATATTTTCCAGGCCAAATCCTGCCCTTATGTCAACACATCCAAGCCCATTAATGTCAACTAAGAAGAAATTCATCCTCAAATCTCAAAGGGACACCACAAATGCAATAGTCTGGACTGTGAACTCCCCTCCTGAGCCATTCAAAGCCATCCAGCAGCATGGGAGTTATACAGGGATCCCCACAGGGTGGAGAAGCACTGAGGAGAGATCAGCTCCCTTCCCGTTAACTTGGTGGGCACTGCTTTTCCTCAGCAGCATTGAATGGTTCAACAAAAACACAGGTTCCCAAAACCATGCCATGTGTGGAAAGGCTGATAGATTAGTCAGTGACAAAGATGTTTCTTACCTTAGTGGAAGAATAACAAAAAGAAATGGCTTGTGTTAGCATCTTGTGAGTGTGTTATATTCTGCTGCATAATAATGTATTGGTAAATTAAAATATAGTATATATCTGTACATCATCTCCTTCAGGAGATTGCCTGGTTTTCCTTTTTTTTAAAGGCCATTTCAGTAGGGATCAATTTGCTACCACACTGTCAGTTTCTTTTGAGTTTCAGTAGGGAAGGAGTCACACGGTAGCTGCCAGTTCCAAATTTCAGCAGGCGCCTCCATCTCTGATTTGAACCATCAGCACAGCTAACTTGGTGTTCACAGAAAAATAGTAGGAAACTCAGCTGATTTTAACATGCACAGATAGGCTTCTGAACCATCCAGACATAAAAGACTTCTCACAAATAATTGATGGTGAACAATTGATGCAATTAAAACATCCATTTTTCCTATCCATGGGAGCAGATCATTCATTTCTGATTGCTTCAGCACTTTCTGGGGATCTTTGATCATCTCTATAAAGCATACTGTACATTTCCATTTTCTGCTTCAGATAAGTTTTTATCACTGGGCCAAGGGCTTAAGGAATTAATTTAGCCCATGAGTCTGTCAGGCTTAGATTTCAGTATAGGAAGAAATGGAAATCTCTTAAATGTCAAAGCCTTCCCTTTAAGACCATGTAAGTCTGCTGTAGGTGCCGTGCTTTGAAAAACGAGTGCATATGAAATGCAGCACTTGGGTGCAGAGATAACAAAGCCCATCACTGGGACAAATGCATTAGATATTTGTTCTTGTTTATTTAACAGTCTTATTAGAGACTTTTAGACCACACCACTAAATAAGCAGGCATGTGAATCTTATTGCAGTAAAGGGAGTTCTTTGAAAGAGCAGGAAATTAGTGATTCATTCATTTAAATTGCTGCAGATTCCACTTGAGAGCTGTGTTAATGGTACTCGGTGCATCCAGTCCTTCTGACATTCCTGTAAATTGCAATACAACATCCATATAAAATCATCACAATGCAGCTTTGAAAAATATAACTGGTTTCAAAAATTCATCTTAGTTTTCCTTTTTTGAGTACTCAGTGTAATTTTCCAGTTGGGACTATTTCACAGTCTTAAAATTCACTTACCACAAACCGATGTGAAAGGCAGACTTCAATTAGTCTCAAGCATACAAAGAAGGAAAGAACAGAGGTCAGTGGTCCATGATCATTCAGCCAGTACTTCTGACTTTCACATTTCTACACAAAATTTTGCACAGGCTAATATTAAGACAAATTATAGCTTTGGGTAGGCTTTTTTTTAATGTCAGAGCTGTTTTCTTGTCAGCACAGAATCTATAGGTCTTTTCTGCCGTTCACTAAGCAGCATGACTGGTGTCCATTTTGCATAGTTCATCCTTTCCCTACTCCTTTCCAAAGGAAGCAACTATATGTGTAGCATTACAGTGTGGTAGAATTTTGTAACTAATGTAAAGGACTGCAAGGAAAGCAGCCCCAGTTCACAGGTTAAATCAGTCCTGTGGATATCTGCAACAGATGTGATCTATCTAAAATTAACATTAAATGAAATTAACTTTAAATGAACTACATTACATTTGAAAATCCACTTGAATTAAATAACTCTTGTTTCCTTCCCTTTATTTTTTTATTACTAATATTGCCATTTAAAGGTCATGCTATTTTTTTGGAGCTTTTTCATGAGGTTTGTTGCTTAGCTGGTGCTTCTCAAATCCCAGAGTCCAGATGTGCAGCCGTCTGTGTTTGCGTGGTTGATACCCCTTGCCCACAGACATGACTCCTCATGCAAACAAGCATTTGAAACTACAGATTAGAAAATTAGATTCAGTTGCCTCATGGCATTCAAGTAAATGGCCATTTCTTGCACAAATTAAAGGTTTTGCCAAAATGAACACACAGAGCAACACAGAGGAAAATGGGCTGAAAATGCCACCTGCAGAACACATGGACACAGCACCCAGGCTGGCATGTGCAAATACTGGGACATTTTCTTTTTATTGCTGTACGTGCAGTGGGCTGCACAGACATCCCTTTATGATCTCAAATAAGGGTTAAATGCAGTATATTTAACTGCAGTCAGACTTCCAGACTGTGGGGCTCATAGAGCTTTCTGTAAGTTTCCAAGGATTTTTTTTCTGCATTTTTCTTTGAATAAAGAAAAGCAGAGTTTTTGAGGTATCTGTCAGAGTGCAGCTCTTTCCAAGAAGATATGGCCCATAACATCTAAGTATCAGCTTAAGCTTCTCTCAACCTTTATTTCACAGGCACTGTACACTTGTTTGCTAATACCAGCCTAGAAAGGTTTCTGTCCAGGGGTGATGTTTGTACAATTTTCACTGCAGTATCAGTTGACACTTGTACCTCCAGCCCACGGCACTTGGCTTAATATCTCCCAGCCAGACCCGGAGTTAGCACAAAGCTAGGATCTCACAGGGTCAGCCTCTGCCAAGTCAGGCTCTTCCCTTCTGTCAGTCTATTATGCCAGTCTCCCACCAGGGAGAGAATCCCTGTATTCCATCTTCAGCCTAATTTCTTAGGACACAGAGAGTCCCTTCTCATCCCCTCCTTTTTTTTCTATGCTTCTCTCCTGTAAGAATAGGCCCTTTGTTTCCTATTTGTAAATGATGCTGAAGGATAACAAAACTGAGTTTATGGCAGTTATGCTTAGCAGCCATAACAAGGGTCTGTTCTATTCATACCTGGAGAAAAAGGAGCAGTGAAAGCCAGAAGATTAGTTCAGGTAATTACAGCAGGTGAAGAATTGGGTCTCAATCAGGAGGCTTTCACTGCTCCTGTCCCACCTTGCATGAATATTGGGAGCCAGTGTTAAACCAACAAGAGAGCTTGAGAAGAGTTGTTAAGGCTTACTGTTTTAACCTGCTTATCCTGCTCCCCACAAAGCTCTTGCCCAGAGAGCAAACATTTGCCTGACAGGGAAGGGAGGTGCATGGGCACTCAAAGGGGTTATGGGTGATGGGGGATCAATGGAGCCTAGCAGCAGCCTTAGTTCTGCATCCTCAGCTCAGAGGCTGCTCAGCAACTCTTTGGCATAACACAAGTTAAAAATCTTTTATCAGGCTGGCCAGAGATCACAGCTCAGTGGCACGAGCCTTAAGCTCTTTTCTGGACTGGGGCTGGCAAGTTCACTCAATGCTACAAATGCCACATGAATACCTTCCAGTCACTCATAACTGAATGAACTCAGAGTAAATATTTTGCAGAAGACACTTAAGCATCACTGTAGATGAACTCCTAATTTGTAGTCTAGGAGCAAATGTGGAAAATGTACTTTAACTGTAGTGTCAAAATAAATCATATACTCCAGAATTTTTCATGGTTTCTTAACTATCCTATTTAGTCTGTTTTGCTTAAACAAATTAGTATTTCTTTTCACATTGGTATGAGGACAGAGCCACAACCTGCAGGTTTGCCAGCCTTGCCTGGCTCAGGAAGACTTTCCAGCAGGTAGAGTTTGGGCTGAGAGCACCTTGCCTCTGTCTTCAAGGCCTGTGTACCCAGGAGACATTAGTGCTGGTAACAGCTTTGGTGTGCAACAGGGCTTCATGAACAGGATTCCGAAATGGAGTTGAAACTTGAATCAGAAAATCCCAGTTTTCTGAGGGCAACATGTATCAGCCACACATTGCTACACATAGTGGCCAGGTATTTGCAAACATATTAACAAACATGGACAGATTAAATGCCAGAATTCCTGTATGGGAACTAAGCATGTGCATATTTATTTTATTTGGAGGTTGCATGTACTTTTCAATCAAACAAAAAACAACAGGGATGTCTTATTGGGAAAACCATGATGGAAGCATGCACAGGAAACCAGAGACGGTAAAATTACTCTCTAACCAATTCAAGTCTTCTGGAGGTTTGCTTTACACTGTAATCTAACATTTCTGGTGTAAGTAACTCAGTCAGACTGACATTTAATTTCGATGGTTTGGAACTATGGAGCCACTGCAAAGCTAGGAATAGCTGGCTGCCACTGAGTCTGGTCCAGCCTGCTCCAGCAGCCAATTTCTGCTGTTGGCAGGGAAAATAAGCTTTGACATAACTTCTCCCCTGCTGCAGGACTAGCCAGCACTCACCCACCAGCCACATGGCCAGGGCTCTCCACAGGGCTGCTAGGTAGAGTCCCTGAGTAAACAGAGTGCCTGGCATTAACAGCACCTTTTGGACTAACCAATTGTTAAAGTTATCCTACGGAATGATTAGTGCACAGGTGGTAATTATTAGTAAAAAGCAATTATTAAATTACACTTGAAAACCTTGTTATGCCAGTTCTGAATGAATACATCTGAGGAAAAATGTCCCTGCCCTGAGTTCTTAAAGCCTTGTTTGGTGACTGTTCCCAGGGTGTGGCCAGAAAAAAAAACAAATCACAAAATATGTTTTGAGCTTTATGGTTCAGGGGAAATTGTGTACCAAGCACCTGCAAATACTATGCCCTCCTCAGTTGCTGGGTATCATGATTCACAAAGGTGAGCTGGTGGAGGAGAAGTTTGCAAAAGCCTTGCAAAAAATTTTCGAGGCAGCATTCCACATTATGACATAGAGTTATAGAATCTTTTAGGTTGGAAAAGACCTTTAAGGTTATTGAGTCCAACCATTAACCCAGCACTGCCAAATTCACCACTAAACCATGTCTCTGAGTGCCACATCCACACATCTTTTACATACATCCAGGGATGGTGACTCCAGAACTTCCCTAAGCAGCCTGTTCAAATGGCTGACCATCCTTTCAGTGAAGAAATTTTTCCTGATATCTAATCTAAAGTTCCCCTGCAACTTGAGGCCATTTCCTCTCATCCTGGCACTTGTTGCGTGGGAGAAGAGACCAACCCCCACCTGCTGCAACCCCCCTTCAGGTAGTTGCAGAAAGCAAAGTAGTGCTGCTCCTGAGCCTCCTTTGCTCCAGTATAAACACCCCCTGCTCCCTTAGCTGTTCCTCGGAAGACTTGTGATTCAGACTCTTCAGCACCTCTGTTGCACTTCTCTGGACACACCCCAGCACCTCAATGTCCTCTTTGTTGTTAGGGGACGAAAACTGAACACATGATTTGAGGTGAAGTGCACCAGTGCTGAATACAGAGGAATGATCCCTCCTCTGGTCCTGCTGGCCTTACTCTTGATGATACAGGCCAGGAAGCCATTGGCCTTTTTGGCCACCTGGGCACACACTGGCTCATGTTCAGCTGCTGTGGACCAACATCCCCAGATCCTTTTCCACCAGCAGCTTTCCAGCAACTCTGCCCTCCGCCTGTAGTACTGCCTGGGGTTGTTGTGACCGAAACTCAGGATCTGGCACACACTGTCATACATTTGGCCTCAGCCAATGAATCCAACCTGTCCAGATCTCTTTGCAGAGCCTTCCTGCCCTCCAGCAGATCAACACTCTTGCACAACTTGGTGTCATCTGCAAAATGACTGAGGGTGTGCTTGATCTCCTTGTCAGGTCATCAATAAAGATATTATACAGGACTGGCCCAATGCAGAGCACCAGGGACACCCCTTGTGACTGACCACAAACTGGATTTAACTCCAGAGGTATTTAATGCCTCCTTTACCTCAGTGTTTAGTAGTAAGACCAGTTTTCCTAGGGGTACACAGCCCCCTTAGCTGGAAAACAAAGATGGGGAGCAGAATGAAGCATCTACAATCCAAGCAGAAATGGTCTACACTACTGAGACAATACACAAGTCCTGCACTTGTGTTACAACTACCCCATGCAGTGCTACAGGCTTGGGAAAGAGTGGCTGGAAAGCTGCCTGGAGAGGGATAAGCACATCCAACATTTTCAAAGAAAGTGTGCAAAGCATTAAATAGCTGTGAAATACAGGAAGACTAAGTGATGACATATAGATGGAAAGCATCCTTTCACTAGCCTGATTGGAATTGTTTCTGTGCAGTTGCAGGGTGGATTAAAGATAGGATTTCGATAACACAGTATCACTGTCCCGGGGGACTAGTTATTCAAATTACCTTCATATAATCATTGCAGTGTACAGTGTAAAACAGGACAAGGATTTTAATCTGTTCCTGTCTAGATAAGTTTTCTTATCACAGAAAGCACCACTAAAATTTTTAAGTAAAGAAAGTATCCCTCCATGACTGGGATAGACAGCAGCTCATTTTCGGGCTGGAGTGGTCCTCACTTAGGTTGCTGTACTGCTGGCCATTTGCAGAGTGGGTGACCCTTTCCTTTTAGCATCAGGATATCTTTCTCTTCTGAGTCCTTCATTTCAAGTGAAGATCATAAAAAGGCAAATCCTCTTGAGATGTGTGTTTGTTGGGCAGATGTGAAAACCCACCTGAGCAGAAGCAAACCAGACAAATGGGGTCCTAGCAGGTCCCAGTACCTTCTACCCCGAAGAAACACTAATGTCAGAGTTGTGCCTTTAAAGCTTTCCTTTACCTTATGAAATCTATTATCCTATTTTGCCTGGGATCATTTGTTCATTGAACATCAACATCCTTATTTTCAAAGTAATGACATTTAAAAGGTATTGCCACAGGGAGGCCAAATTAGATCAGGGTCGCTGCTGTGCCAGGCACTGTGTGTGCACAGAAATAGATGCGTGGCTGGGAGGACTGTTTTTCTCTTAACCTCTTCCTACCAGACCTTCAGACACTTTGTTGAAGCCTGAGGATGACTGTAGTAAATACTGTCAGCATCTGGCTGACCACAGGGTGGGGAAAATCACATGCGTCTGTGAAGGGGAAGAAACTCCCTTGAGCCACCTATGGTTCAGCACTTTAAAAGGGATCACCTTAGCCTGACCAGAGCTTCTACCAGGAAGGGTGAATTTCTACATCATCCAGGGACTAGTCTATTGTCTGTTACTGGTGGTAGGGAGGTAAGTTGACCTGCTTCCCTCAGTTTGTGAAGATTTTCCTCTAATACAGAATACAAAAATCAAAATATTAAATCTCTTCCTCTTTATCTGGGCTCTCTCTATGATAAGAGGTTTCCAGAGGCCAGGAATTAGCCATAGAGTTTGAATAGCCTTTGACTGCTATTAATCCTTATGGGGTAATAGTAGGGGAACTCCTTACCAACCATGGAGTTTTGAAGTCAATTCCTTGTAGAAGGATGCCTGGAAAACAGCTGTGACACTCCACTTCCTGCAAAGACTATATAGGGGAAGGAGAGAGCTGGGCAGACAAATTTGTTCTACTTCAAAACAGCCCCCAAAAGGTGCCCTGGGTCACAGTACTCCATGGCAGCTGACTGGTTCTATAGCACCAAACTATGAGTGGTTCTATAATTGACAAAATTTGTCTCATCTCTTAAAAAAACTGCACCGAGCAGAAAACTCAGAGGAGAAAAAAATGACAGATGTTAACAGCAATTACTGTTTTTACAGATAACTGTGGTCACTGTGGTCCTAAGCCAGATTTGAAGACAGCCTGAACTTTTCTTCCTTGATAATATTTGTACTTCATCCTAAATCCTAGGTTAATAGTGCTCTAAAGTAATTCATTGCTCATTTCTATTCTGTTATTTTTAATTAACTTGGAGATTCATGAGTACACATTTTCTATGTTCTTAGAGAAGCTGAGGTGCTTTTCCTGCTGTGTGGTGTCAGCTGAGAAGACAGGATTGTATTAGGTTTCAATTACTCACATTTTTCAGTTAAGCTACACTCTAAAACTGCCCTGCCATCATATTTAGATGTACAAAGGAAAGGGTGAAAGCATATGGGGAAATTCAAGTTCCATCAAAGTCCCTGGCCCTTGTGTTTTGTGGGGAGGGCTGAATCCAGGCCTCCTGCAGGAAGTCCCTCACCTTGTCATTCCAGTTCTGGCAACTAAAGTCAAAGCCATGATAAGCTATCCAGGCTCTGTATGGTGTTCATAGCAAAAAGATGGTATCCCAATAGGAAGAAAACCTTTAAGAGAAGGTTTCCATACTTGGCCATAGCTTTGCCTCTAGAATACATGGACTTCTGAAGGGCAGGACACTGATTCCCTAGGCTCTGTTCTAAGCTGTTTGCTTAGTTATGAATTCACAGAGAAAGTTAATGAAGCCAGCATTGCTTTCCTAACTTCAGATATTCTTGGCAGTACCATGGACTTAATGTGCTGCATCAGTTATCTGAGTCCTCTAAAGGAAGGACAGCAAGCTTGGTATTTAAGGGAGATCATTTGCATTCAGAACTATTTAGGTTGCTCTCAGCCAGGTAGCCTTCAAAAACACAATACATATGTCAAAACTCACCAAGCAACCTCACTGAGGCAAATGCCTGTGAGGCCTTTGCCAGGCTGTTTGCCCCAGCACCTGAGCAGAATCAAATGCACCCTTGCTGATAAGTGTAGGTTTACTGTGTAATCTGGTTACTCTGCTGAGGTTCATTGTGGCTTCCAGACAACTCCTTTCCCTGCTCCATATGAGCTCTCTCTCTGGTGTCATTAACATACCTCGTATGTAAATGACTGCAATACACCCTTGGAAAGAATTATTTATGCATACTTTTAATGAGGTACACTGATAAATAAGCAGATTATAATGTTTTTTTTGCCAATGTGAATGTTTAACTTACTCACTTAAGCATGAGTAACTGGTGTCAGCTGGGTAAAGAAATTTCCAGTATCCCTTTTAAAGACAAATATTTTAATCCAGGAATGGGCAGAAAAAGCAGTAGCAATTTAGGCTGCGTGATCTTGAGACACTCCTGGGAAGGAGGGCAGGCTGGAGTATGCCACTTTCCAAGGAGCCCTTTGGTGAGGCTGCAAATGCCACTCAGGGTTATCAGTTTGAATATTGCTGGTCTAGAAGTCACTAAACCTCTTAATTTTATTTCTTGACTGTAACCTAGAGATAAGGTTCTTGCTGTGATAAATGTGTAGGAGATGCATAATTAGGCTTCCAGTGGCACGTAAATGATGCAGTTTTCCTTAGTGTTTAAGGCTGAGGCTGACAACTCAGCCTTTGCCAACCAATATTCTAGCCTAGGGTACCCTTTAATCATGCCCTGGATACCACAGTCTAACTGCTGACAACATTGTATTTTTGTTATTGTTTCTCGTGTTGTGTACACTGAAAACAAGGCATTTCAAACTGCGAAGCACAGCTGATATAAATAATAAAAAAAAAAAAATACAGCTGTTACCAGGAAACAGCTGATCAATATGCAGTGCCACATGAGCATATGGAGAGTAGAATAAACCTAAAATAGAATAAAGGATTGACAGGAGCCATGTGCAGGGAATTCTGCACTTGGGTGACAGGAAAAATATCCATAAAAGGAAGGAATGGTTAGAGATAAGAAGGTTTCTACAAGGCTTCAACTCACCTGCAAGAGATGAAGTTTAAAACTGATTAACTGGACAGCATGGACCTTTCAAGGAGTTTGGAGATTAACCATCAGAACAGGTCCAGATGCAGCTGCTGGTGATTAAAGGCTGTTGACTTCAAAAGAGCAGGAGGACATCAGGTGTTCTCAGCTATAACACATGAGAAATTTGAACAGTGATAGCAAACAGCAAAGCTTGCAGGAATGATTGTCTGATTATTCCTTTTTGCTCTTCACTTAGTGCCATTGGGAGATCAGCAATTCTCTTAGGTTAAAGCAAAGTGACTTTGCTCTGCTGTCTTGTAAAAAGGCTTTTCTGTGTTTACAACTGTCTCAAAGACCGGTGAAGGCACTGAACAGCTGGAAGTCATGCTGTTTGTCTCCCTGAGGTTTTTTTGCATAGTTACTCTTTACTGTCTCTAGGAGTAAAAAAATCTCCTTTCCTTAGGGGATTTTCTTAGTGTTATGTGTGTTCATTGCAGGAATAAGAAAAAGAATTTTCTGGAAGACTTTTCCTTTTTCCTTGGTTATATACCTTCTTCCCTTGCTCATTTCTCCCAGATAACAAACTGGGACCACCTACATGACTAAATATTTGAAAGAATGGAGGTTTATATCATACATTTTATGCTTCTATCATATTTTATACTTTTCCTGCACTGTGCAATAAGTGGAATGAATAATGGAAACATTAAACCACAGTTCTAGAACAGGAAAGTTCCTTGAAAAATTCAGTTTGCATGTGGCTGTGGCACCTAAGTCTGTGCTAATCTTCAAACCATGGAAGTACCCCATGTAAAGTAAATCTAAGTGAGGTTTGGAGGTTTGTTTTATTTTCTTTTTGCATGTTTGTTTCCCCATGGTCCTTCTTTTATGCTGTTTATGGTGAAAAAACATTTTGATTAACCAGGGAGTTGGTGGAAATTCTTTCTGCTCTTATACAGTGTATCCCTTTCAGAAAGTGGAAGAGATGAATCTGGAGAACAAATAAAATATTAGATTACAACTGACAGATGAACTGGACTGATGCACAAGGGGCTCTACATCTGAGAGGAAGTGAAATTATTCTAAAGGGAAGGAGTTAATTTCACTTCTTGAATGGGGAATGTCTTCACTTGTTTGTGTGGACATCTTCACACTAATTAATCTGTCAAAAGTGTTGTGCAAGATTCATAGAAATTTAGTCAATCCTGAGTCTAGAAAAATAACTATGATCTTTATCATTTTCTGGTTAATCCTGTGCTGATAATGGCGTGGATCTCACTGCACAAAACCTTTATCTTTTATTCTCAAGTCTGCCTGCCTTCCCTGAAGGACTAACACAAATAATTCCTTCTAGGTGGAACAACTATTGCTTGCTTAAGGTCTGAATCCTGCAAACATACAAGTTTGTGTTTAACTGTGCTCTAGATTTCATTCCCATTGACGTCAGGAGAGCTGTTCAGACAGGAAAAATGAAGAGTTTATGTGCTTCGTAGCAATATTAAATTTTGCCCTTCCTCTTGCTATCAATCCTGGCTCTCCCAAGTGCTTTTGAAGGCACGAGACTGTTCAAGCATAGACAAGCCATGAAATAAGCTCTGAACAATTAAAGTAGTCCAGCTGCGCACCCATGGCCTCTGCTTTCAAATGTTGCTTTTAACAGTGTAGCAAGGGCTGTTTAAAACAGCAACATTTTCAATGAATTTATATCACAAAGATTAAACAACTCATCAAAGGGGCAGGCACAAGTTTTCAATCCTCCTTTCCTCCTGTTACACAAGTGCTCCAGACACACAATCACTGTAATGCCAGCTGCTGATGGGAGAAGGTCAAAGCCTTTGGCTCTGGATGGAAGGATCCCAGGCACTTGGTCTGCAAAGTAACAGGGAGGCAAAGGCCAATGAAATGGCTGCTGCTGGCATGATCGATTTGACGTAAGAGAAACCTAGTTGGAAAACACATGACGGTCACAGGCTGTGTTAATGAAAGTGTGGGGAAATAGAGAAGTGCAGAGGCTGTCAACCACTGGGGTATCCCTGAGCATGTCTGAAAGTAGATCACGATGGAGCTGACTTTTCTGTGATTAGTCTCAGGAGTATTGACAGACTGCCAGAGGGTGAGGTATAGGGAAAAACTTGGAATCAGCTTTAATTCCATGAGAGAGGATGGTGTCGGATAAATTTTGGTGTCCTCTTGTTTTTGTCTTATATCAGCTATTCTGCTAAATCAGGTAAGACACTGGACTCTTCTCACTTGGAAGTTTTACTTATCCATTCAGCATGAGCCTCCACAAAGTAGGAGATTTCCTCCCTGGGATAAAGGGGCTGAGTCACTGCCCTTCACTCCACCTCAAGTGACCACAAATGCTCAGGCCAAGTAAGTGCATTCAGTGCTTTGTGATAGGATGGGGAGAAGGTGTAAAGGGCTGAGTGAGGAGCTAAGAGCTAGAGACAACTTGTGGGCTGTGAGCCTGAAACCTCTGTGCTTCTGATCAGGGAAAGGTACAGAGAGGAATCTGGTGACAGAAAGACATGAAACTTTAAAGATGAGAAGGGAAGACTAATGTCTGATTTTTGCTCCCCTTGCTTAGTAGGGGATGTAATGCCAGCGTCATCAGACTGCCAAAAATAAGAGGCTGGTAGCTCTCCAGGTGACAATCGGGCTAGGGCTGCCTAAAACCCAGGCACCTTATCCTCAGCATGAGCATGCAGTGTCACAGACCAAGCTACTCCCAGGCTACATCTTTTTCCCATTCAGAAAAAACCACCTCCTAAGAGTCAGGAGTCTCTTACCCTGGAGGATTTGGCTTTTGTAGAGCACCAGAAGCATCATTTACCAACCATGGGGGAAACTTCTGCTGAACTTGGTCACCTTTCAGTCTCATAGGAAGCACCATACTCAGCTCTGGACAGATATCAACAGCTGTGAATTTAGTGTGATGGACATGTCTTGAATGCACCTTCATGCACACTTTAGATGTAAGGATCCTTTGCAAAGTGATACAGATGACATCAACACATTTAGATTCCTTATTTTAATGAATTTGTAGCCATTAAAAGATAAGCTGGGCCATGATCTTTTCTTAAAGATAAATTGTAGTAGCTTTCTCATAAAGACATTTAGAAAAATTCCTTTTGCTTAAGACATTCTATAGAAATGTAAGTTACTTAAACATAAGTTCTTCTTCCCCACTCATAGCAAAGACTGAATTGGCAGGTGGAGGAACAAGTAGTTTTCTGAGCTTTTGGGACAAAACTGCCTGGCACGACCAGGCTCTACATTTTAACTTCACCATTTGCAATAATCATTTATGTTGTTAGAAGAGAAGCAGCATACTACAAAACCAGACCTAGAATTTCTTGTACATAACCTGTATCAGAAGTAATGACCCTAAAGTGGACAGAATGATAGGGACTTGGATCTGTGAGCACAATACAGAAATTCTTGGCACAGCTCCTCCACTCTGTTTTTCTTTCTGCAGATTTGCTGAGCTGTGTGGCTGCACCATACCAATTTGTGGGTGCAGTACCACAAAGCAGCCTCACACCAGCTTTGGGGTGATGCTAAAGGGGAACAGTTCAGCAAAGACAGAGAGCATGAGCTGGGAGATGTTGTGTGTCTGCACCCCACTTCCCCTCACTGCTGCACGTGTGCTCAGGGAGTTCACAACTGTGCAGAGGAACCTGCTGCTGAGCTCTGGGGTGAGCAAGTGCAGGGTCCATCCTCAGAAACAATTCCTCTGGCAGTTCACCTTGGTTTAATCTCTTTAATCTTTTCCTCAGCTGCCTGTTGGAACCACAAAGAGCAAAGCACCTTTTATTTTTGCTGCGGGCTGATGAGGCATGGCGTCTTAATTACAAACATGTACCCCAGAGGGAGACTACCTCTCCAGCCCCATTTTAGAGTGGAAGAGCTAGCTGTGCTTAGTCACATTGATCCCTGTAAAGAAAGCACATTCACCTATATTGCCCTCTGTGTTCTGCTTGCCTTTTAAGCTGAAAAACACATAGATACTGAGCTTCATTAACAAAACTAAACCAAACCAAACAAATGCAACACAGAAAAAAATGATTGTGTAAATGTTATTTTAAAAAAATCTATATTTGATATTTTTCCTGCAGCCATATTTTTTCTCTTATTTCCTTCAGTACTCCATTCATTTATTTACATACTGCATGTAAGTCAGTATGGTACCTGCTGGTACAGATATGGATTAATGTTTTAAACTGTTCATCCATAGTGGATACAGCTTTCTTGAAAAACAGCTCTATTTAATTGCATTTGGACAGTGGACGTTAAGACAGTACTCTCTGGTACTCAATTCAGGCTCAAGTGTGCTGAGTAGGGGCACTGTCCCTCAAAAATCCTATTCAGTAAATTAAACTGCTTCTAGGCCTTTTATTTATACATACTGTTGGGCAGTTCAGTTATTTATGCTGAGTGTGTGACTACAGACAGTGGAGAGCTCTGGTACCTGAGCCTGGGATCTGTTCCAAAGGACAGAAAGTGGAGAATGGCTTGCAGGCATCGGACCAAGGTCTCTGCTATGACCTGTAAGAGTTTAAAGTGCAATGCAGATGTGGGGGTTTTAGAGTTTAAAAAAACGTGTATGGGGATGACTTCATAAAAAGAAATCTTAAATTCGAATTAAAGTGAAAGGAGACCCAATAGTTCATGTACTGAATCAATCAAAAGAGAAATAAGGCTCTAAGTTCACCTTCCTGTTTGTCATAAGACCACATACAAAGATAAATGACAGGCAGTGGCCTCATGCTGACAGTTTGATGAACCAGGGCTTTGTGCGTCTTATCACATTTAATTAAGGCCTGAAAAACTTGTGGCCAGCAACACTTGTCTGGCTCTGTTCATTTGTAATTAGCATGTCAATCCCTTCGACTTAACTGGCTGCCAGTCTGAAAGTCCATAGCACAACACCATCCAAAACACAGACATTTGGGTGGTGTGGGCTACTAAGTCTTTTATGTTCCTGCTGAAAGAAGAAGTGCCCTCTACAGTGGTCTTCATAAATATTCCTGCCTCTTCCTGCCTCTGTTATTGTGTCTTGCTCATGTAGGATTTGATTGTTCTTTTCTGAAGGCAATTTTAAAACATCTGGAAGCAATTACTTTGCTTTCGGGGTCTTTTTTATACTTGTCTCTTTCTTGCACTTCAATCAATTTCATTCGGCCATTGGGGACTCCAAAGAGCCCCCTTCTGTGCATACCCCAGAATGTGTGAAATAAAACATCATACTTTGCTTACTGCCATAGGGCAGGTTTTATTTCATCTTAATCCTTAACTGATGTTCTCAAGCCTAATCCTGCTTCCCTCTTGTGCAGGGAATATTGTCCAGAGCAGGCTGCAAAAGCCTGATGGATCTCTATACACTCATCCACCAAAACCCATGTGCCCAGAACAAAAAAGGATTGTATTCACCGTTTTCTTAATACTTCCTTCCAAAAAGGTGGCTCCGAGGACGTCCATGAGGATCTCCTCCACAGGTCTGCTGGGAACTTCCTCATGTGAAAAACGAGGTTCACTTTCCTAGTGAAGTTTAAAAATGTTTAATAAAGACAATAAGAGACATGGGAATAAAGCAAAGGTAAAACAGCCAGGTGCCTTGGTGTGCTGCTAAGAGCACACCTGTGTCTTGGAACCACCCCTTTTTATACTGTTCTTCATGCATGGATTTATGCATATTCAAACTTTTCTAGGAACTGTTCTGCATGGCCCCTCCTTTGGTCCACCTTTTTAGAGCATGCATTCTTTAGTTTAATTCCTTTCTTTTCAGCCTTTGATTTGGGCTTTGGTTTCTTTTTTTCACAGGCAGTGAATGCTGATAGTCACTTGGGCTTCTCTTGGAAGTTATCTATTCAGGCTTCTAAAACATACTACACTTAAATTCTGAACTACAGCAAAAAAAAAAAAAAAAACATTAAACATCTATTCAGGCAGTAAAAACACACTAAAAACTGCAGAAAAAAAACCCCCACATCGTACTTACAACATTCATTCCAACATTTGCGAAAAGCCAACACCAAAATATGCATTTATAACACCCATTACAGCCCACTATCCCAGCATATCATCTCCCACTGATATGGGGATCTTTTCAGCTGCATCTGTGCAGATTCATCCACAGTTTCTCTGATGCTAGTAAAAAAGCCGAGGGAAAAAATGCCACCAGGAGCTTGTGCCCTCTGAGCTGTTTGACTGGCTCCAGGGCACAACCCCAGCGTATCCAGTGCAAGTTCCCACACTTTTTTTCCTGACTGTAGACACCATCAGGAGTCTCAGATGGAAGGGGAAGGACATGCTTCCAGTTCCAAAGAGATGTTTCTGAAGGTGCTGCATGCTTTTTGTTGTATGCTAATACAAGAGTGCATGTGGTCCTTCTCACAGGACTCTTCATCCTTGGCTCCTTGATTCACCAAACATCCTCTTGTGTGAGTCCAGCCTAGCCAACATGTCCTGCTTGCCAACCTCTGTCCTGTGTGACTCCTGTGTGACTCCTTGTGTACCAGGGCACAGAAAGGTAACAGCACATTGCACTGGAACCCCAAAGGTTAGAGAGTGTTTTTGACACTTATACATGTTTTCGGCAACTATTCCCATTCTTATTGTTCTCTTATATTTTGATGTTTACTTTGACTCTTACTTAACACATCCGATAGAAATTATTAAATCTTGCAAGAAACATACACAAATTTGCTTTATTACTAGAACATGTCATTTGTTCCATTGAACAGACTAGCTGGAGAAAGGGAAGACTATTGTTGTATACAAGACTGCAAACAGTTGTAACTTTCAACCATAAAATTAGCAAAAAAAGAGTCATGTATATTTCATATACACTCTGTATTTCAATATACTTCTAAAAGCAAAACCACAAGGAAAAGCCTCTCATCTCCTTGACAGCTCTTTGTGTCTTTGATAGATGTTTCTAATAAAGCAGAATGATGCAAAGGGTTAAACAATAGTTCTGTTGAAGTCAGGGTGGCTTCTGCCACTCATTCCTTGTACGGCTGGTACTGCACCCCAATCTCTGCCCAGACCAAATTAACAGAAATGTTAACATCACAAGCTTTCCACATGGGTTTAGATTCAGTGTGAGTATCAAATCACTTGAGAGAACCCCCCTCCCCCTCCCCTTCTGAATGCTGTTAACTGCTTGAAAGGATCATCTCTAGTGTTATTAGAAAAAGAGAAAATATTTGAATAATGTAATTTGCTGTTGTTTATGCGTTTGTCTTATACTTTCTGCTGTTGCAATATAAAAATAAGAAGATACATTTCTGTATTTGCATATTATGTCAATTGAACACTTTTATACAAAACATTGAATATGTCTCTCTAGCTTTATCTCCAGGAGACAGAGCAAATATCCCTAGATTGAGGGTAATATTGAGGCACTTTGCAAAGTGTCTGAATCTGAAATCCAGAAATAATTTGGAGAAGTGCTGCTGCAGAATGTAATTCACTCTGCCAGCTTTTTGCTCACCTCTTTCCCTGGGAAAAAAAAAAAAATGGGTGTTATTAGAAACATTCCTGTTACCCATCTTTGAAATGGTTCTGTGTTAAAGCTAAAGGGAGACAGGAGACATTTCTCTCCGCATTATCTTCAGAGTGACCTCGGCACTGGTTTTGCCTATGGAATGCAGGGGTACATCTGCTCCACATCAAAGTTCATTCCACATTTTTCTGCCCTCTGTCATCTCATATTTGCAGTACATTCCCCTCTCTTTCCTTAATTTTCTTTTGCTTTTCTCCATTCTTGGCAGACTTCAAGGACACTGGAAAATTCACCATAGCATGTGTTACAAAAACAAAGAAGAATAAGCCTTTGTTATTTGAGGATCATCAGAACATTTTCTGATGAATTCTCAGCACTCTCGCATGTGGCCTGCTTTTCTAATGCTGTTATTCATATAATTTAAAATATAAACCTTTTCCATCCATTGTTTATTTTATTAGGTTTTGGTGAGATTTGCCACACATGAGTTGCAGTTT
The DNA here is from genome assembly GCA_032173965.1 of Sitta carolinensis. Classification (NCBI taxonomy): domain Eukaryota; kingdom Metazoa; phylum Chordata; class Aves; order Passeriformes; family Sittidae; genus Sitta; species Sitta carolinensis. The sequence goes on along the minus strand of CM063284.1, from coordinate 93,042,424 downwards.
GGATTACAAAGGTACCTTTAACACTACAACAGCAAACTTTGCTCTGTAAAACATGAGTTTTTCTTTTGTTTATGGTGCAGAGGTGCCAAAATATACACACACAAAAGAAAGTGTGACAAACCTCAATAAAGGTTGACTCCTCAGCCTAGCACACAAGCACATTTACTAAAATGAGATGCTGCTGAGCTCTGTGCTAGCAGATATGTTCCTCATATGTTCCAAGAAGTGTACAGACAGATCTCTGCAGTATTTTCCTCACAAGGATGGAGCCAAAAGATTATTTGACTCTGGCCTGACTAACCTATGAACCAATAATGGTCAGAGTAAATTTAAAATGCCATGTAATTTTGTTGCCTGGTCTGCAACTTTTAGCCATCTGCACTGCACCAGAGATACTGAAGTTCTTTTTGACAAGTTGTCTGATTTCCTTGAGGACAATGTCTGGAGCTCATCTTCTAAAGTACTAAATGATTAGTGTTTTAAAGAACTGCACTGGAACTACATAGAGTTTAGTCCCACTCACCACCACAACAGTTTGTACTCTCTGGCTGCTCCCTGTGCCACATGTTAGTGCATGCAAAGTGCAAACTTCAGTTTCCTGCTATTAAAATCCCTACTCTGGCTGCAATAAATCCACTTCAGATGCACTGGAATAAAAAACAAAGGTATTTTTTGGGGTGCCGCACTAGGCACAATAGAACCAGGCCACGTAATTTGCAGGGCAGATGGAACTAGGCTGCCCTGGGGGTGGCTACCATAACCAGCATGGATAAGACTTTTTCTGTGCCACTTGGCCTGGCCACCCAAGTGCTTCATGTCTTGCTGCAGAGGTTGTGGCTGCAGGGATGTATCTGGAGACATTGAAAACTGCTCCACCAGTGATGACAAGAAGCATTAGTCCTTCTTACTGAACAGTGAAGTACACAACATCACTGAGCATCAATTTTGCTGAGCTAGAAGTGAGCTGGGTTTCATATGGGTAAAAGTAAATGTTCTGGGCATTTTCCATATCCCTTCTACCACAGGCTACTCCTGCTGAAGGCTGGGTTGGTTTATCCCATAAACCAACATGTGAGCCTCTCAGTACCAGAACGCAGCACTGAAGGTCACAGCGGGCTGATAATTAGATCTGCTTGTAAAATGCTTTGAGATCATCTTTTCCTTCTCCTCACACAGATCAACTTATTCATCCATAACTAATTCCCAAATGACTTCACTATTTGTCCCCAGTTACCCTCTATACAGAATTTGCATGCATAATTTGCACGGATTTGAGACGGGTGAGGAAGATACAATTTTAGTTTTACTCAAACTCTTGGATGTTACTTTGGCATAGGAAGCTCAAATCAAAAGCCCAGAAAGGTCAACTGGGTCCTACTCCATTTGCACATCTTTTATCCTCTTCAGGCTTTTTAACAGATATCTCTCTCAGAACAAACTTGAGTCCTTTGTCTTTCCCTTGTGTTTCCTTTTTTGTCTAGGAAGGCCACTCACTGGTGTAACAGTGGATCAGCTTTCAACAGCCTCACCAGTGTGACAAGAATCATCACAGGGCCGAGATCACTATAAAGCAGGCATGGAAGAGAGTCTGTGGCTCTTCCCAAATTAATTGCTGGTGTGCTTTTTTCGTAGTTCCCATCTGCATTACATTTAGTGCCTCATTTTCCAGTCTCTTTTGTTTTCAGGAAAACAGAAACAATTTGTGCCATCACATTGCATTTCTTGTCTACAGTTAGACAAAGGATAAATGGTGAAAATCCATTGTGAGCATTCACCCAGTCTTCTCTGAGCTCCTTACTTCTCTGCCTTTGAATTCCAGGGATAAAAAACCCTGCTGTTCTCTTTTGCCTGTGAAGAAACATTTCAGTTTCAATCTTGCCTTTTAGGTTGTTATGCTCTCCTGCCCACTGCTGGTTTCACAGAACACAAATAGTTGGAATATGCCATCTATGGGCCTGAGGAAGGCTTGCAAGCTCAAATAATTGGTTACAGAGGCCTGTTCTGCTATCTAAAGAGGAGGCAAGCTGTATATTCCATTAAAGAAGTAATGGCAATGTTTGGAGATAACTCCCATCCCTCATCTTAAACTGCTCCCATTCTAAATATAAACCTGCCTGGGCACAAAAGTACTTCCTGTTAGGAAGAGAATACTGATTGTGTCTGATTCAATAGCACTTTACAGTGGTGGTAGGAAGGAGAAACAGATGGAACAAAACTCTCCTGATGTTGTTTTGGTGTTTCATTTTCAGTAAAGTATAAAGTTATGTCTTACTTCACACAGCTCCTACCAAGCTCCCGGCTGCTGAGCCACCCAGGGTTGTCTAAGACCAGAGCTGGACTTTCTGTTACTCCTATCAAAGTCATATTTGGGAATAAATAAGGCTCATTTGCCTTATTTATCACCTTTTTAAGTGAAACATCATTTCAGCCAATAAAAGGCTGCAAGGTGAAAACTTCAGACAGATCTGACAGGGGACTGAACAAAGAAAGCTACTCCTGAAAGTACACAGCATGACAAATTGTGAAACATCTTGGTATGTAACCAAACATCAGCAGCAGTGAGAGGTACTTGAGAGGGGACAGGACTAATATTCTTATTCATGAGGCTGCATTCACTGCTTTTCATATGGGAGCTTCTTCAGTGTATCAGTGGAGCCAGAATCCAGCCTGGGTACATGGCATGCACTTCAGTGACACACTGGAGGAGAAGAGAGGATCCAAGGTACACAAAGTTGTCATTGCTCCTTGTAATTTGTGGTAATTACTCATGAGCATGCTTTAGCCCAAGGTTGATTGAATTGCCCCTCAATGAGAGACAGTTAGCTGATCAACTCAAATCCCCTGAAATTTATCTTGACCTTAGAGCATGCACAGGGACACTCATTATGAACAAGCACAACATGTCGCCATGGCTTAACTTCCCCTCACCACCCAGTGGTGCAAATTCATCTCTTTGTTACACGTGCCTATAGAACCAGATACATCAGGGACTGAGAGGAGTGAGAAGAGGTTTGTGTCCCAGTTTAAGTCATGGCCACCAGGAACTGACAGTGAGACGACAACAACATCAGCCAGTACTTTCAAATTTGGAGTCTTTGGTGCGGACCCATAGATCTATATTTAGCATCTTTTGAAGGGATATTGTCTGTCCAGCATCTTTTAAGAGAAAGAAACTTTGTTTTTTAAGTATTCTAGGCATTTAAGCCAGAGGACAGCTGTTACTGTCTCCTCAGAGGTTGCCTGTTAACCACATGTCAAGCCAAGTCTTTCCCAGAATGATCCTGTTGCTTTGTGCTAGGAGTTTACATTAAACCTGTGTAAACTATTTGCTCATCAGTGGCCAGAAAGGTTGTTCCCAGAGCAAAATCGAACACAGAAGTCCCCAAACTCTCATGGGGATAGTGCTCAGAATCAATTTCCTGAAAAATATTACAAAGGGCATGCAGTAGAAAAGGCAACCTAGTCAAGAGACAGCCACCAGCAGGCACTTTAGAGTGGACACTAAAAATAAGCAAGAAAGAAGCCTCTGTCCAGAGACACTGAAGCTGCTCATGCCACAAGCATAAGCAACCTCTGATTTAAATCTGCTGCCACCTTCTTGAGTAAGGCTGACTTTCACTGATGTGTGTGTTGGTGCAACTCACTAGATGCTCCCTCAGAGTAGAAGTGATGCAGAGCCCATATATTCTTCTCAATCAGCCTCCAAATGATTCTTGGTTATGCCTCCCAGTGATGTTATCTTGAGGTTAGTGGGCTTGAGAAATAGTGACCAAGTTAATTATATTTATTAAAGAGAATGGCAAAGCTGAAAGGAGAAATTTTTAAAGGTATGTGAGCGGTTTCTATAAACAGCAAGCTAATCCAGAAGGGCAGCCACTCTGCACTCTCCTTTGATTGTTTCTGAATAAAAGTGTTTTTCAGCAAAGTGTGATATTGATTCTCTTGCTTGCTGCAGACACCATGGCCATTATGCTCCTCTCATGCATCTACAGCTTATTCATGAACAGCTACTTTGACCTGATACTCTTTTTTCATGTCCTTACACACTGGCAGCATCTAAATCATGCCAATTTTCTGCACAGCTTCTTGCTCAGCTCATTCGCGTATCTAAATATTAATCTTTCTCTAATCTCCTGAAGCTCTCCTCCAGGCTGGTCTCACTTTCTTTGCATCACTACCACAGACCCTGCTTCTTGACAGCATCAAATACAGGCATTTTCAAAGCCCTTCAAGAGTGAATTAAGGATCCAGTCTCCCTGTCTGGATACAGAGTGGACCCTTGAAGACCTTCAGTGATGGGCAAAGAGGACTGTGGGTGTCTACTTCTTCTAAGTTAAAAACCAAAAAAAAAATAAAAAGTTGCTAGCTGTACTCAGATGGGTGCCAGTGGTCTTCCTCATCACATGGCTCCATAAGGAGCTCCAGGAATTACTGTGGGGAGACTCCTCTGAGAAGCACAAGCTATATGTCTTCCCTCCTTCTAGTCTTTCTCCATTGAGTGTAACTAAGAAAAGAAAGTGAGTGCCTGGAGGATGTGAGTATCTATCATGGCAGTTGGTAGTGCACCATTGGTGAATCTCAAACCTGTGTCTTGAGAGCTGTGCATTTGGCTTGAAACAGCACGGACACACTACTGCTGGTGTCATGGCATTACAAGGTTTGTGCTCTGTCGAAGCACCAGCATGTGCTTATGCAGAAATGCAGAGTTAAATAGGAAAACAGATTCTATCAGCCCAAATTTCCCATTTGTTATTCACAATTTGTTAGATGGAACAGGTAGTTCACTCAGAGTTATGCTTTTTAAATCTGTATGGTTGCTGAAAATGGTGATTACATTATTATGCCAGGTCCAGAGGGATGAGTAGGAGCACTTAGCTTTTCATCCACAAATAAACATTTTTCCAAAACATTTTTGAAGTAGCCATCCCAGCATTTAGGTTTTCTTATGCTAATTCCATTGTTTTTCCTGCGGGGTTTGTTTAAAAACAGGAGAGAAAGAGGAGGAAGTCCATAATTTAGTAACTTCTGTAACATTTCCAAGGACAAAATGGAGATCCGATCATGTATATGTGCTTTTTGGTAGGACACAGGAAGGCAGAAAAATAGACTAGTCTAGATTAGACTAGAAGCTCAGTTTGGAGACATAGTGGTTTACATTTATCCACCATAAATGCATTCTTCCAGATGCATGTCTTAAGTCTGATATGCATAAACCACATGTTGTGAGCTGCTGGGCCTATCAATCCAAAATATCTAAGAGACCACAGAATAAATCTCATTACGGCCTGGTGGCTGCTGTGCAAAGCTTTAAGTTCATGTTTTGTTCCTACCTTAGTGTGTGCGGGCTTCGGATGGGCAGCAGAACATTAATATTTCCTTCATTTGGCAGGAGACGGTTGCACACTCCACACCACGTTTTTCGGCTCGATTTGTGGCTAGCTCTCTTCTTCCACTGAGTTGGCACAAACACCAGAAAAAGCCAGTGATTCCAGCTGGCTGGCTGAGTGAAGACACTAAAAGAGCTTACTGAAAGAGCAACCCTTGGAACTGAGAAGCAATTAACACCTTCAGGAGGGTGATAAAAGAAATAATGGTGGTGGGGACAAAGAGGCTTTCCAAGGTCACAGCAGGGTCGGGACAATGCCAGTGGCAAAGCCTATGGCTCTTCTTTTCAGGACTTGGCTTCAATCACCTCTGTCCTGGTTCAGCACTGCTCCCACTGACCAGAGCACAGAGAACATGCTGCTCTTTGTGACACAGCCACCTTGGTTCAGAAACAAGAACTTTGGGGTTTAATTCTGCTTTCTCTGACAGGTTCAGATTCGTGAAGCAGTTTCAACACATCAATACTGTAAATAAAAAGGAGACATGAAACCGAGGGGGTTTTAGGCTGCTACCACAAAAGGTTATTTATTTTCCTTTGCTTCATGGTCTCACTGGCATGCTGCCTCTCTCATTTTACAGTCGAGAAATGTGGACCTCCATCACATGGTACCTGTCACTTAACTCCAGACAAGCTCTGACATCTCCTTTTATTATTTCTAGATGAATAAAACAGACTAAACAGCTGATGTGTATAGAGAAATTACATGTCCCGTGATTTCAAAAGGACAACATCTTCATCTGGTCTTTATGGAGAAGTTTCACTGCTTTGGATGTCTTGGACAAGATGTCCTTGGACATCTTCCATTTAAGTATTGGTGAAATGAGGTGGCATCTGATGGCTCTCTGCTCCTGTGTGCTAGGCTCTTTGTCTGCTCAGTGAGTTTTACCAGCGTCAGAAACTCAGAAATGGTAATTTATACTTACTGGAACAAGCATTGCCTGCAACAAGTACACCTGCTCCTGTGTAAGAGACTTTTCACTTTGCAAGGTCCTGCCCATCCTTCCTTCCTGCACCATAGTGCCTGATTTGAAGTTGCCCCAGAAATCCTGGTTTAAAAGCTTGCACTGTGCTTGAGGATGGACCACTCTGAGCCCTTCAACATGTCACTGTAAGCCAAGCCAAAGTAAAAGGATTAAGGCTTGTGCTCCAGGTGTGCAATAACTCTACCCATCAGAGACTGAAATCCAAACAAAGTCACTCTCATGTAGCAAAGTGCAGCAAGTGTTTTATAGACATAACTTGGGAGCAGTGAAAATGTGGATAGAAAGTACCAAAGAAGGCAAAATAGGGTAATGTCAGTGTCAGGGAACAAATTCTAAGAAAGCAGGACTAGAATAACATGAAGTCGTTTTGTAAATTGTTATTTACCAGATAGGACATATATCTATTTGAAATTAACAGCAGTGTTAGTTAAAAAATCTACTTAAATCTGCTGAAGTCAGTAGAAAAGAGGGTTGGTCACTGAAATGTCTGACAGATCAGAATTCATGTCTGAATAGGAAAGTAGATTTGGACTTTAAAAGGACAGTCCATACCAAAAGAGGGAAGTCCAAATGCCAAGTTAAATGCTTGCAAAATAGAATTATTTTTCCTCCCTGTTCCCACTCTTACAAAAAATTGATAAATAGCATATGGCTCTTTCCTCCCTTGTATACCTCTACTGCTAGCTGAAGACAGCACAGCACTCCTGAGATGGCAAAGGCAAGAGGAATTCCTTTTGTAACATCTGCCTACGTGAGTGCCCTGGAATTTGCATCTTCCCTGAGCCTGCTTTAGCTCACCTCCCTGCCTTCTTGACATTCCCCTCTTGTCCAGCAGATAAGAGCACATTTTCAGAACCAGTTTTGCAATTACCCATCTTCTCAGTTTTCTTTCCTGACCTTTAAAGGGGATGCACCGAATAAATGCCTTTGTACAAGCACCAGACTTTCTGCAGGGTGGCTGCTTCAAAGGAATAAATATGATCTTTTCATAAATACCATGTCAGGCCCATGTAACTCACAACTTATTTATTACAGTCCTAATGCACACCGTGGAAGTCGGGGCTAGTGTTGCACAAGAACATCCATCTAAAGAATTTCAGAACTGCAGAGCAAAGGTAGACAGCTAAATTTTTGTGCAAGCTGCTTGGGCATTGTTGAGTTTAGCTTTTGCTTGAGTTTCATGAAGCATTTAAAGCTATTCAGAGTTTAGAAGAAAATAATAAAAATATTGCAGATTGTGAATTGTTTGTTAAGCATGTGGTCTTGGCATTCAAAATTCAAACTAGCTGCCTAGGTAAAAGGACAGAAAACACTTCTGTGACATTGAGTGTATCAGTTTGTTCACATTGACTAAGTGTTTCCAGCCTCCTTCAAAGCCTTTTGGGGTTTACACACCCCCACAGGGCTCACCTGAGCTGGACAGAAAGTTGCTTTAATGAAAAGTTTTCCCACACTTTGCTGTCATCATAATTTCCTTAGGAGGAGAAAATGGCCCCTGTCTTTGGTGTGCATTGGCTCCACACTTGTGTCCCCAAACATGGGGAGTGGGAAGCCAAGAGAAATTCCTTGTTTAACTGAGAAACTCAGCATGGACCTGGGACACCCTTACCTAGATGGCAGTCAAAAAATAGTATTAGTTGGGAAGCATGGCTGGATCACAAGTGTCACCGCTTCGGTAAACCCCTTCATTTCCCAAATACAGCACTGTATGGGAGGATTTCACCCCGTATGGAAGAGCCATGAGTTCAGAATATCACACCCTGTAGCTAGCTTTCCTTCCATACATGTGTAGAATAAATATCTATATCCTCCCTCACTCCTCTGTCTTCCCCTGGTGCACATGTGCCTAGTGGATTATGAATCTTGAGGAAGTGCTGAGGTGCTGGGTCCCTGTGTTTCAATGCAATTGTGGTCAATGTGGTTGTGTTCAATACCTTTGCTCACAGTTTCTGCCGTGGAAACCGTGTGTGTAGCTCTAACAGATCAGGGACAAATATTTTATACTTAGCAAAAGCAGAGAAACCATCTCAGAGTATTTTTTGGTCCCATTGAGTATGCCTTGGCATTTTTACAGAGCTGAAAATGTGGATCTAAGACCTTTGGTGGAAGCAATTTGTCCTTAAGTTGAAAAAATTTTCAAGGCCCTTTCCGTCTGCTGTCATCCCGCACAATAGCATTTGATACATCCTGAGACAAAGGCTGGCATACCAATAGTAAATGCATGAGATAAAAATAGTTAATGAGCAAACTGCACTTGCTTCACTCTGTGCTTTATAGATAGTCATAGACATAACCTAAAAGGATCTGATGTAGCATACATTGCTGCTGAGGTGAAAACACTTGTGTACTCTTCATCTCACACAGCCTGTTTTTCTTTATCAAGACACAAGTAGGTATCAGCATTGGATGCTTAGGTTTCACCTCTAAATCTGGTTTTCTGATCTAGTTGCCTGACTCCTTTCATTCTTGAGGGGTTTGAATTAAGCATCAATTCTTTTCGGTGATGAAAGTGTTTTAAAAGCAGCAACTCCACCAAGAGGTTTTGAGTGTCAGGTTGCTTGAGAGCAAGTAAAATGAAATTGTGATTAACTTTGATTTTTTTACTGTAATTTTCAGATGGGAAGAATAAATCAGAACCACAAAAGGGATGTTAGCAGTGCCAAAGTTATTTAGAGTTAAGGTTTCACAGAGCCATTGGCAAGATAAGGTCTTTTATGGCTCTATATCAGCCTTCTTACAAATAAACCAGAGAGTTGTACTATGTGCTGAGCCTGGGGGTAAGTTCGTTAGTAGTCACCACATCTTATTCGAATTACACATACAACTGGGTGTTTAAATTACAGGAAGACTTTGTGTTTAAGAGTTTCCGCATCATGCCGAGGCTTGGGAAAAAAAGTCAGGTTTGACACATAATAGGGATTGATGTGCTACTTCAAATGCTGGTGTTACTGGAAAGGAAGGAACTTCCACAGGAAGAGCAAAGGAAATTATACAGGAATCAATAAAGGATGCTAAAAATAGTGCTTGACTTATCTTCCACATCAGTCAAAGTACCCTACTCAAGGGATACACATGCTATGTCTTGGCTGGTATATCCAAACTGCTCTTACTGGTGTACAGGCTGTCAGGATTTCCTCCTAAGTCAATGGAGAGAGGCAAGTGTCTCAAGAAGACAGTTCATCCCACCTACCTAAGGAATTGACAGCAAAAAGGGAGTGCTGTAGAACCTGCCATTTTCCTAATTGACATCAGCTTCACATGCTTAAAGTCAAGCATGTGCTTAATTAATTTCCTGGAGGGTGCTCAGGGAGCTGAGCACCTGGCAGGACTGAACAGCTAGCTGGGAGGAAAACAAAGAAATTTGCAAATGTTCTGGATGAACCTGATGAACAAAACTAGGAAACGAGGAGAGCTTGCCTGCAAGGATGACTAAGTTGCAAGCTTGGAAGTATAATAGGTCCCAGGAGAGAGAATATGATTAGTCAGGTAATTTACAGGTAATATGCTTTCATCGTTTTCTACTTAGCATTAATTTTCTAAAGCACCAGGCAGGAGCTTGTTCAGAGGGGAGGAGGGAGGTAGCGGTGGAGTAAGGGGCTGGGGTGGCATTGTCCTAAGGGATGCCATACCATGCCGTGCCGGGAGCAGAGCTCTGGTCCCTGAATCCCACCTTGTCTGGCTATGCTTTTGCTTAGACAGAAGCTCTCTGGCAGCATCCATGAGCACCCTCTTTCCATCCACCAGGCCCCTCTGCCAGCATCGGCACAGGGTGGTCATGCTCAGAAAGGGGAACAGCCAAAGCCTTTTGCTTACACATTGGAAAAGACGATATTTTGGGACCTGAAGCAGAAGCTTCAGCTCAAAAGTTCACAGGGATTTTAGCTGTGCAAAGCAGAAGCAAAACGGAGCAGTGTGAGCTGGGAGATGGTGTTGTTAACTAAGGCACTAAAATACAGTGGAGAACGTGACAGAGAAAACAATGGGTGTATGGCAAATTCTGGGGGAAGAGAGGATGTCACTTGTCTTTCTTCTCACGTGGGATTAACCTTTCCACACTGCAGTGGCTGTTATATCTGACTAAGCAGCTGGTCAGATCTGTTAATTAGATCTATTTTAAGCCCAAGTTTAGAGGAGCTCTCTAAAAGAACAACAGATTAGATGAAGGACAAATCCACTAGTATGCAAGGTCCTTCTGCAAAATGTGAGAAAAGATGGTTTGGGCACAGTTAAGGAGGAGATTTTTGTTTCTTAGGTGCTATTAAAGCCTATTACACAAACTCCTCAGGGCTCTCTGCACTCCTTCATGGGGATTCTGTGACTAGATTGAGAGCAATACAGGGCCCTAAAATTGAAGATTATAGCCTGCAATATGTCACAGAAAGTTTCTAACATTGCCCCTCTTAATCAGCACCAGAAAAACATGTGCAAGGAATAATACCCTTCTTACATGCCTCCCACCTCCAGCCTCCCCATCTTGCAAACAAAAATCTTCCAGAGCCAACAGATCTGCTCTGGCTTGTTTTATTTCACTTGAGCTTATTAAAATGCTGTGTTTGCAGTTTATATTTGTTGGCACACTGTTATTTCAACGACATTTAAACAAGAACTACATAAGCAATAGGCAGATCAAGAGAGTAGCTCATTTCATCCTGTGTTTTGAAGGGATCCTTTGTAGCCTTATAATCACCAATTACATTATCTGTGCTATTTATTTGCTTTTGATTTACTTACTTCAGAGAAGGACTAACTTACTTCAGCTGTTTCTCTTTGTTTCTACTCATTTCCACTTTCAGTTTCTTGAGTACCAGCATGATAAATACAGCAACAACAAAATTAATCCACCAGCAGCGTTTACAACCCTAAAGGATTGTCTGTGTGGATGTTTAAATTAAATAGGAAAAAATAGATCTTTATTAAAAACAGTGTTTGTAATGTGTGACTTCAACTCTCTTCTTGTCTACAAGGCCAGACCTTGGCATCCTAAGTTCCTGGCATGGAGCGAGTTCTGCTTCCATGGCTGGCCATCCTCCAGCTGATAGCTGCTCTCTTACTGGTGTGAGGTTTGGACAGGGGAGCAGCAAAGACTGCCTGCAGCCCTTCATGGGTTGGTGCCATCCAGAGCATTGTTGCAGGCCTTTGTTTTTGCTTGGTAAACACCCCTTTTAAAATCATTGCTGATTCCCAAATAAGTTGTTCAGGAGCCTCAAATCAAGCTGTTACCTTCTCTGTACAAGCTGTAGCTGCATCGGTACGAGTACATTTCTTATGCCCTGCTCCACTCCCTGGCACTAAGGGCCCCACAACCAAATGTTTAACCTCTGCTACTCACCAAAGAGTGTGCCTATCTCAAGCTGCCTTCTGGGAACAGTTTCTGGGCCAGAAGATCTTTGGAAGATGCTCTTTGACAGGAGTTATGCTAACAATTTAACAATACTTTGCAATTGTTCAACAATTTGAGAAAAAAATTTTTAATAACAGAACAAGCAAGTTCTGCCTCCTGGGAATGGTCCAAGGCATTGTTATTGGTTGTGTGCTTGGCCTAGTTAATTAATGTTTGCATGTGATTCCTCTTCCTGCTGCTCAGCAAAGCTTGACTTGGTCCCACCCCAAGTTCCAGCCTTGTACTCCTTCATCCCAGAGCTAAATGTCCACAGCCAAGCAGCACAAACTTGATGCCAACCACAAACTGCCTGAACTTCACCCCCCTTGTTGTGTCTTTCAAACAATCAGCCTATCACTTGGGACTCTAATTTGAATGTCCTTAATAAAAGTGAGACTTTTTTATTATGTACTGGGTTTACACAATTCCCAGACAATACCTACAACTTTTTCTGACATCCAGGAACCAAAATTCAATTGACTTCAGTAGCAGAGTCAGTATCACAGCTCTGTGGATCTCTGCTTCCCTGGATACACTAGTGCCTTCATATGGTAAGGAGTTGGGCCATAACTAAAAAGTTTTAGATAAATTCATTTTCTGTGAGCTGCACAAGGCAGTTTTAGTTCTATCTCCTGACACCAAGCTAAGATGAGAAGGCAAAATGTTTCCTTTCCCATAGTCCAACAATGATAAAATTTTTCATATCAGGTTCTTTTAAGGAAAAAATATACTATGCCTGCATATGTGGGAAGTAAGTTTGTCTGACGATTTCAACCCTGTAATTTCTTCACTTTCTTGTCAACTTCATTTTTTCCATAGGCTCAGGGAAATGAGCAATTTTTTTCTCTTTGTCACTGGAAATAAACAACTATTCTGTGTGAGCTTTTCAATCAGGAAGCAAAGCTGAATCTACTACTCCCTACTTGGGTGTAATTGTGCTTTCTCTGCCCTCTCAAGGATGATATCAATGGTGAAAGCTCTGACAACGGTCAGTGAAAATTTGAATCCTGTTGTATATGTACAACCCAGAATAATTCTGGGTCAGGCTTCGCTGTCTACCAAGACCTTCCTCACAGGGAGCCCTGAATGTCTTTCCTATTCTCCACCTCTCCAATTTCCATAGGCTAAGGAAGCTGGAGTGACAGTCAATCATTCTGCAGCCTGTTATCTCTAAAAATAAACCTTCTAATTTGTTTGAGTATAGTAGAATCAGTTCTCATAAATAGTAAGATAAACAAGAATCATGTTTACATTCCTTTATAAAAGATATCACCTGATGGACTTCTCAAGTGACCAGTGAAGATGGAGATGTGGTAACTTCTCTGTCCAATCTCTGATCACTGTCCAGAAACTTACATATACGAAGTCAACAATAAGCAGAGACTTCCTTTCTTCTTCTCTGCCTGAACAACTGTTGTGTGTGTTACTGTGTGTTTCTATCTACATCACAGTAACAGCAGCTGACCTGTAGGTTAGTATAAAAGTGCCAAAATGAGTCAAACCTTTACCTGCAGGAGAGCTTTGCCTTCCTCTTAGAAACAGAATGGAGAATGGTTTATATCAGATTATCCAAATAGGCAGGGAAATGGGAAAAATAGAAATTATTAGGACTTGGTGAAAGGAACGTGAGGCATTTGGACAGTAGGTTGTCTATGGCCTGAAGGAAAGAAAATCTTGTATCAGGAAATGACAAGGTGATGTGTAAATGCAGATGAAGAAGGGATGATAAGTTTGTGGCAGTATGTTCTTAAAGGCTGGAGGAGAATCTTATCATGATGCAGGGTCTGGTATCAAAGGCTCACTCTGACTCCTGAGGAGGTAGATACAGTCCAGTCTGATGTCCTGACACTGAAAAGGCAGAAGAAAACATTTCCCACAGCTTTCTTTTCTAGGAGGAGGTCTTACTGGTATCACAAAGCCACTAAGTTATCCCCAGCTGGAGAAACAAGGTGAATCAAAATTTCTCAGGCTTCCGTATGGAGAAGAACAATGGTAGGGACTGCCATGGTAAAAGCAAGGAGCTGCTCCATGCTGTGTCAGACTATGCCTAGCCATGGCAGTCACTTCAGTGCCATCAGCAACCTCACAACAAAGTGATGGTGGACAGCAGAGGAGGCAAAATGCAGGGTATCTGAAAAGCTCAGTTAACTAAAGCCACCTATTTCCAACAGCAACAGGTTTGAATTCCTTTATTCAGAGGTGGGATGATCTGGATGAAACCTGAAGGCATTAGACAGCAGGGTCCTAAGGAGCTTCAGACAAATTCCTACAGGAAGAAATAAACAAACAAGAAGGACTCCTGGCTTGTTTTTGATGTTCTTTCACTCATATAGGTTCATTAGCAGACAAAATCGTCTTGCAGGCAGCACAGGCTCTTCTTCCTCATATGTTTTTCCAGCTTCTTTGACAGGAGATAATAACTTGCCAACTGTCTTAGGCTCATTAGCAGCATAATTTCACATTTTAAATTTCCTGCTACTATGTTTGAGGGCCAATCGTGGCTTCCCTGTCCCTGTGAACTAACACTTCCTGTTGTAGAGAAAACTCCTGGCAGTGTATTAAAGGGAAAAAATACCTTTGGAGATTTTCTTTTCCAGGATCACTCTTCAGTAATTCACTTTGAAGCTGATTTAAACTGGGAGACCTGCTTCTGCAATCTGGTGGCTGGCTTAAAAACCTCACAATTTCCAAGGTACTGCTTATCTTCTCAAGAGTACTCAAATTGCACATGACAAGCTCAGTGACTGAGGGTTCACCATTCTTTTTTTATGTTTATGCCTGTCACCCACTCCTTTACTTAATCTATTTCCAGAATACCTAACTGGTAGCACATTCTTCAAAAAATAATTTTAAATAGCAAAGCTAGATTCCCATGAGAATCCCCAGGAAGAAATATGTAGGTTTTATCAGTGTTAATTCTTAGATGGCACTTTCTCTCAAGAATCATTGTTCCCCTAAGAAATGGTTTTGAGACAACTACAGAACATACCTTAAAAACATGCTGCACATTATTCCAATCTCATCCTTTTTATGAAGAGAGAAGTCCAGCAGCCAGCCAAAACACTCTTTGTACTTGTCCTGCTTATGGCTATTTCATAGACTGTAACCTTCTTAAGGAAGCACAACCCACCAAACCTAGCTGGAAGGGACTAATGCTCCAAGCAGCTCTTTGTAGAAAATGAACAGTACAAATTGATGCCTGATGTAGTTCTGCTGATGGGGTGTTAATGAATTTCTAGGCCAGAGAACCCCGTCTTCAACATGTTGTTTTCCCAGTTGCCTCAAATGATAGATTGTGCATTTTCACAACTGTTGCACTGTAAGTAAAACAACCACCTCATGTGTGATGCCACTCAGCCTGTAGCCTCAGAAAAATGTTAGCATTGAATACAAAAGGAATAAATTTAAAAATAAAAATATTCAGGATTGGGGCCAGCATACAGTACTGCTCCTTCTGTCTCAGGTTTTGTGCTGTTGCTGTGAACCAAGAATTGCTCAAAGTCTCTGTTTTCCCCAGCCCAGTGCAGAGCAGCCCAAGATCTCTTCGTTCTTGTGTTCAAGGATTTGTTTATTGTTTGTTACCTAGTACATTGTGGCTCTGGCTTGCAGAGGTCTGACTTGCAAAAGGAAACGAAGCAGACTGACACCCTCTGGGTGGTGTTTATCTTTTATACTAAAATCTATGTATTTGTTGTTTGCAATAGTTTTCCAATATCTATCTACTTTATTAGACAGTGTACTTTTACTCTAAACCTATAAAAACGTGCCACAATCACTACAGAAAATGGAGGCTAAAAGACAAAGAAGAAGCCCATGGACACACCCAGAATTCTCCACCTTTGTCCCTAAACCCCCATTATAAAACCACTAAAAATCTACATTTTCACCCTGTGACAAGTTAACCATTACTCTACTCAAACTCCAGTGTTTTGTAATTCTTCATACAAAGTTGGTGATTTTTTCCATGGGCTCAAGTCAAATGCACAGATGTTTTTGACTCCGTGCCAGGGTCTCTGAGACCCCTGCCAGGGTCTCTGATCACCCAGGTCAGCCAGAGGAATGTTCTGGGTTCCAACACTCCTAATGTGTTGTTCTGTCTTCCAGTAGCTGTCAGACAGAGGTTTTTAGACCTAAAGATCATACCTGCAGCTCTGATAGTGTTTATTAGCCCTGATATTTTGTCTTCCATAAGTCTAAGTGCTTTAGAGCTAATTTAATCTTTTAGCTTTCACAGCATCCTATGGCATCCCACTGTTTAATGAAGTTCTATGGGGAAAACTATTTTATCTTCTTTGCTTTAAACCTCCATCTGAAGGTTCCTGATTTTTTTCTTATGAGTAAGTGCCAATAACTACTCCTTATTCACCTTCCTGTCCCCAGCACAGGAAGGACTTCAACTTCTTGAAGTGAGTCCAGGGCCACCAAGATGATTGGAGAGGTAGAGCACCTCTCCTATGAGGAAAGGCTGAGAGGATTTGTTTTGTTTGGTCTGGAAAAGTGAAGGCTTAGGGGTGACCTAATTGTGTTCTTTCAGTAACCTGAAGGGAGCCCTCAAGAAAGATGGAAAGGGACTATTTACAAGAGCATGTAATGACAGCACAAACAAAGAGTAGGTCAGATTAGATATTAGGTAAAAATTCTTTACTCTGAGGGTGGTGAGGCCCTGGAACGGGTTGCCCAGAGAAGTTGTGGGTGTCCCATTCCTGGAAGTGTTCAAGACCAGGTTGGATGGAGCTTTGAGCAACCTAGTCCAACTCTGGTCCAGTGAAGGGTATCCCTTTCCATGGCAGGAGGTTGGAACTGGATGATCTTGAAGGTTTCTTCCAAACCAAAGCATTCTCTGATCCATTCATTTAATGATTTTATAACCTCTCCTGTTTCTCTTCTTTTTTCCCAGACTGCAGAACTTCAGTTCATCTTCTGTATTAGAGAAGCTGATAGTATTGCACCTGTGGCCAGCTTTGTTGGCCTCTTATGCACCTTTTCAAGTTCTACTATGCCACCTTTGAGAGAAGGGGCTGGGAGCAGACGCCAGATAATGAAGAGAGATATTCACTGTGGGTTTATGTAATGATATTGCTGAGGCTTTGCCCTTCACCTCCTAATAAACCCAAGAGTCCATTTGTGTTTTTCACTAACACTGAAACAATGTCCCAGGAAATTGTTATTTCAGAATCCAGATACCAAGTCTCTGCACAGTGATTTCCCAAAAGGCTTCACGTAGTCCTTACTACTTCACATGCTTCAGACTGCTTTGCATTAAATGAAAAATTCACTGTACTGCTTTTCAGGTGCAGGCTTGCCAGCATGAATTCATAAGAGAGGCTACCTGCCCTACACAGCCACCGCTCCTGGAATGGAGTGCCAAGTGTCCAGGCCAGCTCAGAGGGCAAGAGGAGCAGCCTGCCTCAGGTTCAGGTTGCCTGGCATTTCCTGGCATGAGATCCTGCTTTTGCGTCCTTACAGCACTGCCAAAAGTGAGCAAGCTGAAATCTTTCCTGGATGCCAACCTCAGGCTAGTTAAGTCTTGTTGGGAGTTGATTTCAGTTTGGTATTTTTGTGGTTTGGAGGGGGTTGCTTGCGATTATTTTATATTGTTTCTCCCAGGCAAAACAGCTCTTCCCTTGCCAAGGAAGGAGCTAGGGAAGGTACCTCTTACCCAAATTTAAAAAAAAAATATAAATTGTGTGGTCTTCATTTGGAAATCACTAACACTAGCAGTACCTGAGAGAAAGATTATATTCATGCAGATGACATTTTTATGCAGTGTTTTCTGAGTACACTGAGTAGGAGACTGATGGCAACACCACTGGCATGCACCTAATTTCTTCCAAACATGTGAGGAGTCCTAGTTTGAACAATTTTCAGAGATCTGAGTGGTTAATTTTGCAGAAAACCTTTCCTGGTTAGCCACTCACAGCTCCTGCAGGTCATGTTAGGCCAGGGCACCCTAGTGGGGTAGAAGCCCCATCAGTCCTGTGAGCAGCAAGGACCTCAGACTTGGTGGGAAACAGCTCCAGGCTGCAACAGAAGAAAAAGCATCCAGCTAAAGAGAAGGAATGCAGTGAAGCAAAGGAGGCAGGGGAACTTTAAAGAAGCAATAGGGTAAGAGCAGGAGAACCAAGATTCGCCTTGATGCAAAGGACTGTCTTGCTCTGGAGAGGAAGGAGAATAATGAGGGCAATTGTTATTTACAGGATCCTGTTTTATCTCTGTTCTTCCGCATGGATCCAGAACGTTGAGCTCCCAGCCCTTACCTACCAGTGTAGGTACCTTCATCTCCCTCCTGTCCATGTATGCCATTATATCAAGCCCCACAGGTACCAACAGACTGGATCTCTGCTCTGCAGACAAGCATTTTTTCTAACAAATTTCAAGTTTGAAGCATGGAGCAGGCTCAAACCAAATATCATCACTTCCCTCCCCTGAATATCAACTGGGGCCCATCGACATTATGCTGACTCCTCCCAAACACCCACTCTCCAGGGACTGCTTTCTCATTGCACTCAGGGAATAATGTCAGATCCTAGCCAGCTGCATGGCGCCAGTGCAAAGGGAACAAAAGCCAAGGCAGTTGTGGGAAAAAGGCCATTGTTCAAAAAAATTTAGGTGATGTCACTCTGCTGCCTAACAGTGTCAGTAAAACATGCTTTCCAATAGCAAGTGCCTCTCTCTTGCAGTTGCCTGCAGTGAGGGTAGAAGGCATGGAACAGATTAATCTGCTTTGCAGAAGCTTCATAATTATCATAAAACACCATTTTTTGTCATAGTCTTCCTTTCCCCCGGACATGGAGCTGAGCAGCACAGTGGGTGGGGCTGAATCCCTTGAAGGGACCTCACCCAGTGTGAGAGTGCATGGGCAGCTGTGATGGTGTGAGTGTACCTGTCCTCAGAGGGAGGAGAGCTGCTTGTGCTCCTCGTTGCTGTACTCCCACTTACAAGACATCGCCATTTGCCTTGTGACATCTGCTAGAAATCTTAATCACGGGTTGTGGCCCCAGTGGAGTAGTCCTGAACAGATGTAAGAGTTACAGTTCTAATTATCTTAACACCTTTCTGGGAGGGTGTCATAAACACAAGTTAATTAAGCCTCGTGCTAAGCCTGTGATGCAGAGTTGCAGAGTTACAGCCATTTCTCTTCATTCTGATTTACAAATGAAGAAGATGAGGGACCAGCTTATACCTGCTACTCAGTCCTAAACCCCAAGCCCTGTCCTGGCCTGTCTACTTTAGCCACTAGGTGCACTTCCACCTGACAGATCATCAACCAGTTTTGACCTGTCATTGATAAAACCAACAGACTACATCCAGCATCCCTGCAAAATCCTAACAGAGTTTTCTTACAAAGATGAAAATCATGAAGAATTTAAATGTTTGTTATTCTCCCTACATCATTGCCCTGGAAGTGCTTCCCCCTCTCAAAAACCCAGGAGCTCACCATGGATGCAGTCCTGAAGACACCCGTACCCATATGAATGATTAGGCAGGCAAGGGATGTCTCTTAATTTTCCATGAGTTGTACCTCTCTGTCACAGCCAATCATGTGGCTCTCATGACACCTGTACCTACAGCTGAATCCAAGGGGTGAAAGCCAGACATATCTCCATTTCATCCTACAACCCACTCATGCTGAACTGCCTTCGTTGTGGTAAAACCCAGCCAGCATGAAAACCTGTGCAATGGGTAGCAGCTGTAACACCTACATCTTGTGAGAAACACCCTGGGAGATCAGGATGCTGACACCCTCTGGTGATGATCCCAGAGCTTTGTGTAGGAGGATTATAGGAAAGATGCAGCTCTGCTGCAGAACCAGACATACTCAGATGGACTTTGGACAACAAGGGTGGAATAAGATAGATAGATATCCTGCCCTCCCTCTGAGCCTTTACAGGAAAGGAGAAAACCACTTCAACCCCTGTCTTGAAAGACACCTCCCTTCCAGCCCTCTTGCTGACTACAAGTATTCCAGGCTTGTCTAGCCTGGAAAGAGGGGAGTTTGGGACAAGTTGGGCTTGGTGGACATCACTCGTTACCCGCAGGCAAAACATGTGTACCAGCAGGGCTGACTCCCCAGACCAACAACAATCACCAACCACAACACACAGGCAAGCACTGAAATTTCATTTAATTTTTTCAGATCAGACTCTCTAAGGAAAAGCACAAGCAGAGCTGTCAAGGGAATCTCAGTCAGATGGAGCAACTGTTAAGAGGACTTTGAAGTAACTCGAAGTAGACACATAGAAATGGAGATATGCAAAATTAAGCAACAATAAAACTCTAACCTGAGGTTTCCGTAAGCTCTTCATTGCACTTGTTAAGCAAAATTTGCTGATGTTCATGGTGACGATAAAAATCCCAGGCACCAGTCCTCAGTTAGTGGAATCTCATAAACTAAATCCTCTCTCTTTTATTTCATAATCTTTTAATTGCAGATTTGTTCTAGTAAACTAGCCTAAACTTAGAGTGCTGCAGTCAGGCACCCTTTATTCAAAACTCTTCAAGCTGTCAAGGGAAAAACCAAAGAAGTCTATTTTAGCCGAGTTTTAATCCATCAGTTCTGAGATTAATGTAGGGGGTTTTATTATTATTATTTTTATTAATTTATTGTGGATTTGAAAGAATTGGCAAAACTGATCACAGAGAAAGCTTAATTTATGAGTGAGTGCTCTAGTGTTCTACTACTCTGCAGTGCCCTTAGCAGTCAAAAGAGTACATAAGAAAATATATCTTGGCAAATGTGCAAATTACTATGAAGCCATTTCTACTGGTGTCTTCTATTTTGAAGAAAACATTATCATTGAAAACTGAGACTCCTTTGTTGAACTGCTTATTCTGGTGAGCTACAGGCAGAACTGTACTTAGTGGGAATGCTGTTGAACAGATGGGGTCCCTGTTTTGCACATGATTCTGGAATGCAATAAAATTGTTTGGTTCTGGGAAACAGTTTTTTCATCCCATGACACTGTCAAAATGACCAAAAGGTCTGATTCTGAAATCCATACTCCCATGAGTAATTTTCCATTCATGTTCCAGGAAAATGCAAGTTATGAAGGAAATGAAAGTACAGGAACATCACCTCTTCCTAGAAATATTCTCATTTCCTGATGTTAAGAGGGTGGAAAAGTGAACTTGGCTTGGGAGTATACAGTTATAAAGAACCTACTTACATCGCTAACAACAGAATCACGGGAAAGAAATTATGTAAATGCATCACAACCAAAAACCTGGGCTTATTTCAGCAATCTAGCCTGGAGAAGTGATGTCAGGAATCTTCTGAAAGGTTTCTCTTTTCAGCACTTTTGGCCAGCAATCCTGAACACTTCCCATCCCTTCTCACCTCATAAAACCATGCTCTTCAGCAGCAGAGGTTGGGAAAGTCAATTGGCTGAAATACAAAGGGCCAGATTCTAGACTGGTATAAATCATTGTGGCCCCCCAAAAAAGCCACACTGAGGCTCTATTGCTTTACACCCACTGAACATCTGCCCTCAGTCTGTGGGAACAGAATATAATGTGCCTCATGCTTCATGCATTTCTAAACAGCTGCTCTGGAGGACTTCTTCAAGCCTCACATGAGGCTGTTTGCCTTCACTGAAAGCTCTGGAAAGGATTGATTGTGCACAAATGATTCAAATTTCAGTGTTTGCAGGGCACAAAGGCATGCTGAAGGACATCTCCAATGTAGTAAGCTGCTTCTTGGCAAATCTCTTTTCAAATCAGGTGGGTGAAGAAGAGATTATGTCCAGTCCCAGCCAATTAGAGCTCCACAGTGCCTTTCCACACAGGAGTTTGCTTTAGTAGTTCTGACAGGATCAGGTGATTTCAGCCTGGTACAGCTATGAGCAGTAAACATCGGATGGAGTTTTCTATGTGAATATGTGACCTTTCCCTCTAACCATTTTTTGTTATTATTTTATTATTATCTATTTTTGTTATTATTTTTAATCAGGAATGACATCTTTGAATCTATCTTTATCTTAACACTGCTGCTGGTATAGCAGATCTACCAAAGAAATGTTGCAAAGAGCTAACTTTAAAAGTCATCTGACACTTTTTAATTTTTTTTTTTACTAAGAACTTTCAGCTGCAGCATGTTACATTTTTTAGGAATTAAAGTAAGTAAGCGAACAGACAAGATTTTTTTGTTGTACGACTCTCATGGCTAGGACAGTTTCTTATTATGTCCTTTATTAGCAGGTGAGACCACAAACCACCACTTGACTTACTAGCTAGACATAGTGCCTCTCAAATTGCCAAAAGCTGCAATTCAGAAATATCGGGGTTGTTTATTTAAGGTGACATTTAGTCACTTCCCAAGTGGAAATTCTCAATAAATTATAGTCTCACAAAGATTCTGGTTGCTCCTTGAAGTTTATTGCATTCCAGGCAAAGCTAAAAACCTCCATGTGCTCTTGGTGAAGAAGTTAGCCAGTCTGGGCAAAGTTCATACTCTCTTACCCTGTTACCAGACTCTACACTTCAGCTGCCAGGAGACAAAGATGGTAGAGGGCATTCAGATGAGTTAAATTGATACCCAAAAGAGATTAAAGCCAGTTTGTGATTGAGAAGAATGGCAGAAAGGTTCCACAGGCAGGATTCTCTGTTCACTGAGCAAGTTAAATAAGCACTTCAAAGGAAGGTGTGATTCTATCTTCATGACAGCAGCTTTCTCTTAAAGGCATTACCTTTGAAAATTAACAATACTAATTTTATTTCCAGATCTGGTCTGCTTAACTCCATTAGAACATTCGATAACTACTGCAGAAAAATTACTCCAGTGTCAAATTGTGTTTCAATATTCATAGTTTCACACAGAAAAAGTGCTTGGGAAGATAAAGTTGATGCCATTTGCATAAATTATTTGGTAGCATTGGACTAATTAGAAGATTTATGCTGCACTTGCCAACTTCCAATTATGCTCCAGTTTCCTAAAGAGGTAGGACCATCAACAAAGGCAGAAGACAACCAGGCAGACCCTTGCACACCGTAGGCCTGTGATCAGCAGTACTGCCTTTAAATCTATAATAATTTAAAAAGTATTTGCAGTAATCATTCTAACATCATGAGTAGCTGCTGTCTGCAGAGCAGCACATTGTAAACAAGGTTTTTAACCCACATGGAAGTAGAAGAACCTACTTCTGGACACTGGGAGGGGATGATATCTATTTCTTTGCTGCAATGAATGACATCTGGGAAACGTTATTGCTTTTCCTGTTTTTCTCCTTGGTAAAGAACAAAAAACCAAGAATCAAAGCAATTGAAAGGGAGGTAAAGATCATTAAATTCAGCAGATTCATGTACAGAACAAACAAAGTTTGAATATTTTTGTAATTCATGGGAAATGTTGACTCCTGGCGAATTGTGTAGTTAAAGCATACTTTGGATGCAGAATAAGGAGCATGGTTTTCTCTCTTCCCTCCTTCCAATCCTAAACTCATCTCTGGCAACAAAACTTACCTTTCCCATCCTTATAAAGCACTACTGGTTTTAATCCCAATTGAGGTGTAATTTGGAAAAAGGACAAATGATCTCATATCCCACCTTACTCCCTCTCTTGTGATGCTCAGTTTGGCTGCTGGGATTGTGGTATCCCAGCAGCTTTGGTTCCTGAATTGTTTTCACACTGTTACATGTCAAAGTGTAACTGATTATATAATATTCACCAGTAAAGCCAAATGGGAAAGTTTTTGGCTGACACAGGAGTGTGTTGGTTTGATCTGCTGAAGCCAGAGTACTTGTGGATGGAGCCTGGGGACCTCCATCCACTCCCCCCAGCACGTCTCTGGAAAAATAACTGGGAGCTTCAATGGCAAGTGCTCATCCTCACGCTGGCTTGTGAGCGCTGCCTGCAGCTCAGCAGGTGCCATTCCCTCAACTACTGCTCTGCTCTTCCCTCTTCAAGTGTTTTGTTGTAAAGTCACACAAGAGGTCTCCTCAAATGCTTCATCATCCTTGGCAGAAAAGAAGCATCAAATTCCCCACACCTTGAGAACAACCCTCCCCTATTTCTGCTCTTTCTCTTCTTAAATGCATGTACATCTCTTGTAGGCCTGAAAGCAAAAGCTCTTAAAAGGAAAGAAATAGAAGATATTTCACTGCCACAGGGGATGAAACAATGGAAAACCATTGGAGCAGCTGGTCTCTGGTCCTGGAGCATCCATTACTGCTGGGGCTGATGGCATTATTCTTCTTGTTCCCCTCTAGGTAGCTCCTGCACTAGGGCAGTGGAAGTTCCCTGGCATTGTACTCTGAGTTTGATGAAGTGGAAACCATCTTCACTGTGGCAGGAACATTCCTTGCTACAAGCAAAACAATAGTTGTCATCCTCCCTCTTCCCTTCTTCGTGCTATGCTTCGTTTTGGTTTACATTTAAAGGAACTAAAACCAGTCTGTCATTTCAGCAGTTTCCCCAAGCCCTTCGGATGTGCTATTTGTAACTCTTGCAAGTTCAATGCAGTGTGTAGAGTTAGAAAAATAAGCCCTTGGGTGTGAATCTGGGGTATTTTTTCTTCTCAGAGCATATAGATGACCTGTTAATACTGATGAGGCATGCAGCAAGTCAGACGAAAGCCCCTTGCAAGCTGAAAACCAGCATTGCAGGAATGTGAGTCTGCAATATTGCAGCACTTTTTGTTGGTCTGGTAAATAAAAAGCAGTAAAATCAGGAAAATCTGAATATTTTTAAAATGGCCTTTTAGGTACCCTACACTGTGGCTTCTGTGCCCAGTTTAGAACAAGAAACAAGAGTATTTGGTGAAGTGCTGCAGGAAGGGACTGGATGACAGCAAATGTGCCCCCCACGTTCCACATGCATCTGGGGAAAAAGGCCGCAAGAAAGGGCTGAGAGACGGGCACGTGGGAAGAAGTGGTGATTTAAAAGCTCTGCAGGTCAGAAACAGGGTAAAGTAACCACAGATTACTAAAACAGATGAAATTTATAGAAATTGTCAAAGGAATGCTGTGCCCTTGGCAAGCGATGAGAAAAGAGGAAAAAAAAAAAAAAAAGAAAAAAAGAAGAAAAAACAAACCCTGAAAGGTGGCTGAGCAAAAGCAGCTAAATTAAAACCATCTTCGTGACCGAGTCTGAGGAGGAAAACAGCTGGCAGGGGCTGCGGCGCCTCGTGCAACCCGGGCTGGGGCGGCCTGGGGGCACCCCCGGCGCTTTGGCTCCTGCCGCTGCGAGCCGCCCAAATCACTGCTGGGCACAGCACAGCACCGGCATGGGAAGGGCAGGCGAGAGAAAAAGGAATGCTGTCCCAGTCGTGCCCCAGCTCTGTTCTGGAAGAAAGGGACTAAAGCTGCAACTAATCTGGAAATAGCGAAAAGTGTATCTTAGAGAATTTACAAGAATGGACTGAATTGGCTTTCAGGGAAGCTTGATTGAGAAGCATTCGCTTCTAGTAAATTATTAAATGCTATTAAGAAATAATATTAATAAATCATACATGATTTATAAATACTTAGGTAATATTCTGTTTTTGTACTAACAAATGAATACAGCCAATTTCTCATACTGTGACCCCTTATTTTAGCCTAATTAATAGGCTATCCAGAAACTGATCAATTCTCAGATCAGAATAGGTTAAAGGTATCTACACTGACCTACAAAAGGATTGATATTTAACTCAGATTGAGAAAAAACAGCAGAAATCAGATTTTTTAAGTAATTTGAAAGGAACCTTTGCTAGCAGTAGCCTCTTTGGAGGTATAAAAAGCATATTTCCTCATATTAGTGTATTTACCTTGTTTCTATAGTAAGTGTTTAATGCACGGTTGAAAAATTAGGAAGGAATGGAACAGCCAAAAAGCAGCCTCTCTTACCGGTGAATTTAAAAAAAAAAAAAAAAAAAGGAGAGGCAGTAACCTACCATTTCTAAATTCTTGAAGGATAGAAGAAATAGAAAAAATATTAGCTCCACTCCTCAAATAAAGTAATTTTTGTCCTCAATATACCTGTTAGTTTCAAAGATGAGAAGAAGAGTCTATTCATGTGGTGGTGGAAATACAAACAGGATCTACAATGGCTAGGGAAAGGAGAGTAGAAATCCCTTTAGCTCTGCTGGTAAAAAAAAACCCCTGTTTTATGCTTTGAAACATATATCTTCATTTTTTTATCAATTCAATATGGCTTACCAGCTTATATCTCACCCAAATATATATATTGGTGAGATTCATTTTCATTGAATTCTCATTCTGGTTACACACAACTCTGTAGGCATTATTAGTTTGAAGAGTCTTTATTAATATGAAAGAGATGGTAATGGAACATTTGCTCTCCCTGAAGTAAGCATAAAATAAAAGACAAGCAAGTTTAATCTGTACTTCTCAAATGGGCATCACAAATACAAGTACCAAATTTAAAATTAAGACTAAAATTGCTCACTTGTTTCTGCCTATTTAGAACTTTGTTTCTTAAACAAATCCCCAAAAACACAGACCAAAGAATTTGAAACAAAAAAAAAAATCAGAAAACTCGACTGAAGACCAGTCCTTCAGCTACTGATTAACTTCGTGCCAGTGAACCGGCCTTGTTGCTCCACATGTTGAAGCACTAAACCATACAGATCCAGCTGCTGGATTTCAAGGTCCATCCTTACATCGAAACATCCCAAAAGGGCTGTTCAGCCTCTGAGCACCCCAGGGATGCTGTATCTCCACAGCCTGGCCTTGGCCACCACAGCAGGAAAACAAAGCTGCTGCACTGCTCATGCTAAGATGAAAAGAGGAAAAGATCAAGTTCATACAAACATTTCCTTTCTCAGCTCTCTAGACTTTATTTTTCCAGTTTAACTTACAGCAAGCCTTCCAAACACAGTCCATGCCCAGAACATGTGGCAAATGTTCATTTCAGGTCCATTTTCTAATAAGATGGAGCTGGTTTGTATTTGGGGCATGTGCTTTGATCCTCCTACTTGAAGTCACATCAAAAGTCAACTCAGTTCTTGTTTTTTGCCCCTAAATTCGTGATTATTCCACCACTGCCACTGCCACCAGCCCAACAAGCCTGGAAAAGAGATGGGTGGCTTGTAATGTCTGTTAGGACTTTGTGCACCGTGCTTAGACGGGCAGACGATCCTAGGAGATGTCGAGCAGCAGAGAACTGGTTGCACAGGTCTGTGCCCTGTCCTGAGCTTCTGTACATCACGACTTGATGTTTTGGGCAGGATCGTGTAGGAAAAAACAAACAAAACACTTTCAAAGGCTCTCAGTGACTAAAAGATGCTGACTGAAGGAAAAAGGTCTGTTAAAATCAAAAAGATCCTTGGCAGAAGACGTAAAGAAGTTAAGTTCCTTCGAGATTCTCAAATTAATAACCTACCTAATTAGTAAGAGCTGCTAGCAGAGGGAGGCAGTCCTCCGATTTATTTCAAGGAGGGCGTGGTGGAAACTCTCCTCCCAAACCTGGTGATCTGTGGTCTCAAATTAATGACTCGCAACACTTTTCAGATCCCAACCCTCTTTCAAGAACAATCGGCGCTGTCTGGAAAAGTTTGTGCGGGTCTCTTTTTTGTGGCGCACAACGGGCACCTCCGAGCGCTGGGGGGCACCCGGGAGCCGCCGTCCGTCGGAGCCGCGGGAGCGCTGTGTCCTGGGGCAGCGGGGCCCGCCGGCCGCCCGGCACGCCGCTCCCCGCACCAATTCCTGCTGCGCCGCAGCCGCGCCGGCAGCGCCGGGGACGGGCGGCTGCGGGGGGGCGTGTCCGGGGCGTGTCCCACCGGCCCAAGGCGCCCGCCCGCCGCCGGCCCAGCCGGAGCGCGAGCCCCGCGCGGATCCCTGCGGCCGCCGCCGCCGTTGGCGCGCGCGCGCCGGGAACAAAGTGGCCGCGGGAGCGGAGCGCGGCGCGAGCGGGGCCGGCGGCTCGTGCGGGCGGCCCGGGGGCGCGCGGCCCGCGGCGGGCGGACAGGAGGCGGCGGCGCGGGAAGGGGAGGCAGCGGGGCCGGGAAGATGAACCGGAGTTTCAACAAATCTCAGACTCTGCGGTATCTGGAGTGCAGCGCGGTGGAAGTGAAGAGTAAGGTGAGCAGTCGGCGGCGCGGCCTCGGCCGGGAGCGCCCCTGCCCGGTGGTGCTCCCGATAATGAATGGAGCTCCCCCCTTCCCCCGCGTCTCCCCTCCCCGCCCGGTGCGGCCGGAGCCGTGTCCCAGGCTTAGCCTGCAGAGCGGGGACGGGCTGGCGGAGAGGCGGGATCACCGCTCCGGGCGCAGCTCCCGGCGAGCCGTCCCTGCCCGGCCGGAGGCGGCGGCGCGACCCTTCCCTGCCCGCCCCCGGCGCGGCGCCCGCCGCTTCTGCTCCATCTTTTGTTTCGCCGCGGGACTCCGGCGGTAACTTCGTGGGGCGGCTCGGGAAGCGCCGCTGGCCTCGCCTGGCGGGCGAGCTGGGGCTCGGCCCGGGGCACCGGGAGGCGCGGCGGCGGTGCCGCTCCCGCCCCACCCCGGGGCGTTTCAACCCCCTGGTGCTCCGACCGGCTCCCGGTAGGCGGGATGGGTGCCCCGACACGTTCTGAGGAGAGAAGCGGAGGACCGGGAGGGAGAAGGGCCGGGTTCCCCCGCCGGTGCTGGCGGCGCCGCGGTCCTGCCGTGGGTCCGAGCCGCAGGAGCCCCAGGCAGACCTGCGGGAAGCTCCCCCCCCTGGGCGGCGGCGGCTGTGCCGGGACAACGGCACGGGCATCAGCTTGTGCACGCTAGTGGTGCTGGGGAAGGAGCCGTGATTGGCAGGGCTGCCGGAGCTGGCCGCCTCAAAGGATGGTGTCGGGGGGCTGTGCCTGACCTTGGTCTTGCTGAGCTCTCGTCAAGAGACTTTGGGGCTCTCGGTTGAACCAGCACATCAAAATCTTGCCTGTGCCTCTGAGGGGAAAGATAAGTAGCATTTGAACAAAACTGAGAAATCTCCCTGAAAGCCCGTGCTTTATACACATGTAACAGGCAAGGTGTAGGTAATGCATAAGCTGAAAAGAGAACAGATAATGTTAACCTTTTCCGGAGTCCCTGATCACCTGCTGAGATGGTGTTGACGGTGATGTCGATGGGTCTCTCTGCTTTGGTGCTACTCATTTTTGTCCATTTTTGCTCTTAAAATTTGCATTCAGATCAAATGGCCTTCAGCAATGCATA
Source organism: Sitta carolinensis (assembly GCA_032173965.1). Lineage (NCBI taxonomy): Eukaryota > Metazoa > Chordata > Aves > Passeriformes > Sittidae > Sitta > Sitta carolinensis. The sequence goes on along the minus strand of CM063284.1, from coordinate 93,013,564 downwards.
CAGCAGAGGTAGCTTCAGTGGGAGAAGTACCTTGTGTCCAAGGGAGCCTCCAATCATTTTCAAACGTGGCACCTAAAACGTGGGTTCGGGCCTTTATTTCCTAACCTCCTGTTGCCACTTGAAAGGGCTCAATTGGCCTGGAAAGTTCCATTCTGCTTCCATAGCTGGAAAGTTTTGGTTTGCCTTATACTGGTTCTAAGATGTAACCCACCCACAACATTCCTTGTGGCTCCCAAATGCTCTAGATCCTGTCTTCTGAATTATACCCCTTACATTCTGTGAGAATTAAACTAAAGCCTTGACCACATACAAGAATGTTTAAGTTCATCCTCTCTCTTCTACTTCAATATTGCCGTAGCTTGAGTTTGTTCTAGTAACAGTTAGAAAGCAACTTTATAGTAAAGAGCTTGTAGCTTCCCTTACAGCTTCAGGAATTCTGTAAGCGAGTCCTACCTGATTCTATAGATACAGAGTGATGTATAGGGAGATTGAAAGCCTAGACATGATTGTGGATTTTTGGAGGGAAGGAAAAAAAAAACTTGTATGGGTGGGAAAGGTTTACTGAAGGCCTTCTGTAGCTCAGGGTTGTCAGTGCTGGTGGTCCAGAAGCTGGTATGGAGAAGTCTACTGCATTGGAAGAAAATTTAAAATAGAAGCTAATAGTTGAAAATGCCCTGGAAAGGGCCTACACTCAGCAATGATCTGTGAGCCTGCAGTGTGTGTCGGTGGAAGCTGTGCTGTTGAATTTCGTGGTGCTGGTGAGTTTTACTGTTAGCATGACTTTGGCACAATAACAGCTAGGCTGTTGATGTAGCAGGCTGTTGGTGCTGACATTGCAGGAGAGTTTTATTTTGTCTGTAAAGCTCATAGGTTCTCTCTCACAGCATTACTTTTCAGTGATCCGAAGGAGGTCCATTGAAAAGCTCTGGCCAATGGTACCTGGCAAGGTGCTATATAAAAACCTTATAGCTCTTACAAAAACACAGTGCTCTTGTAGGGTGGGTTGTGATGCTGGAAGCCTTGTCCCTGTGGATCACTGTGTTGTTGTGTGGTGATCATCTAGAAATACAGATTGAGAATTTTTTGTTTGCATGGACTATATGAGGCTGGGGAAAACAGAAAGGTTCAGTAATGCTACTTTTGGTAGCCCTATGTAGTCAACCTTTTAAACACTTAGTTGCTTGTATTTTGTAAGTATGAGGCCTGTCTGGGCTTGCCTGAGAACTTGAAAGTTGAGTCTGAGAACTCCTGATTTCGCAGCTATCACCTGGGAGCGCAGGCTGCCTGGTGAGCGGAGGTGGGTGCAGCTCATCCTCTGCGCCGGGGCATGCTGCTGGCCGGGGATCAAGGGATTCTTGGTGGCTTTTCAAAGGCTGGGGAAGTGGCAGTCCGTGGGCAGGTGGAATCCCTTTTAGCAGGGGAGCTGAGTGTGAGAGAGTGCTGCTTTAACACAGTGGTGTGAAATAGTTTTTCTCCTCTGAAGATCGAGTTTGGTCAGAAGGAGCTCTGGAAAAAATGGTTGTGGGGAGTTGGATGGAAGATAGTTTGCAGATGCTGGGGTTTTGATATCCTTGCCTCTGTTATGATAACCACGTGGTTCCTTCCATAAGGATAAACTAGCATCCTGCTGGTGTCTTGTATTAGTCACAATTCAGAAATGGCTCCTGTGAAATCTGATTTTTCTGGATTTTCTGAATTTCTTTCCTTTTCTCCAAAATATAAGTTCTTGAAAATCATTGCCCTTGATTATTGGAAGGGGAGAGTTTGTCAGCACTAAGTACTATACTGGGTAAGAAACTTCGCTGGAAATCCCCAAGTATCCTTAAGTTATAAGGTTCTTGATGTGTGCCAGAGGGTTGTCAAAAACAGAGTGTTCATGTATGTATGCATGTGTTGGAAGGGAGCAGGGGAGGAGGAGAAGGAGGGAGCATCTTGATGGCTGAACTCACTCCAGTTTTAAACATCCTTGTGCCAGAGGGCCAAAACCTGCAGGCAGTAGTCTTTTTTTTTTTTTTTTTTTTTTTTTTTTTTGTGTCCAGTAGACCTGTGAGGTTTGAGGATGATCGGATTTCAGCGGGTCTGAACCAGCCTGTAGCTCTGCTGAACCTAGCCTGACCCATCACCCCTGCTGGGAACATGGCCCAAAGCATGCTTCAGCTCACGGTTCTTGTGTCCGTGGATTTTATCAAGTCTGTGAAAACGTGGTGGGGACACTGGCAGTGATACATTCTCTGTCTATGTCGCTGCAGAAGGATGAGCTTTGTGGCACTGTGTTGTGTCTTTTGGTGTATGTCAGGTCACTTTTTCTCTGGGTGACTGTAAGGTGCAACAAAAGCTTCATGGATCTCTGTGCTGCAGCAAATACTGAAGGGGAACACCCTCTGCCATCTGTGCACACCTCTGTTTCAGATATGGCAGTGGTGGAAATTGCTGTAGTCTTCTGCTTTAAGTCCCCTTCTGTCCAGAATTTGGCACATGTCATAAGAAATTATTTATTGAATTGTAATTATACCTTAGCCCCTCTCTCCCATCTTTCATGACAAAATAAATTAGAAACTCAGTTCTTATCTAGGTGTTGTCTCTGTAGCTCAGGATTAATGTTTCAGCCCTTTCAGACAGGATCTGAAAACACATTATCCTGCTGGCTTAGAACAACTGTGTATTCTCATGTGTCTAGTACTCACTGATTCCTTTCCTCTGTTGGGTGACAAGTGAAGTATCTGTCTCCTCTCAAGAAACTGCCTCTAATCTCTGAAAAAAGGTTTCCTGGTGACCCTTTCTCTCCCCTTTCTTTCCCTTTTACCAAGAGCTCCAGTGCCTGCAATGTGTGGGGCTTTTTGTGTTTGTTTTGTTTGGGATCTTGTGGCCACAGGCAGAGTTCTTAACCTATTTTTCATTTTCTGTCTTTAGCTTTACAGAGAGGTTACAGGCTTCTTTGCCCATGAATATAAGCCTGCAGAAGAACAAATGCTTTTAAAACATGAATTCCTACATTAGTGGTAGAACTTCTCTTGAATTATATAACTCCATGTAGCCAATCTAATTTCATCTTGCTCTCCGTGAAAGGAGATTTTATTTTTTATTCCCTAGAATATTACATACAATTTTTCAAACACGAGAGTAGCTATCAGCCCAGATGTGTATTTCTTTTCCAATCTGTTAGATGTTTTGGAGTAGTAGAAGAATAAGATTGCCTCAGGCCTTTAAATGATTGCACTTTGGATTGTTTGTGAAAGTGTGTGTTGGGGTTTTTTTGGGTTTATTTTTTTTTTTTCCACTTTGGAACTGTCAGATCCATGTTTCTGGCTTAAAAGCAGCTGAGTACTGTTTTTCTGTTACTACTATGTGAATTCCTGTGAACTGTATATACTAGGAAGAATTAATTGTCATCATTTCAAGGATGGCTAAATGTACTCATCCCTCCTTGATAAAAGTGCTTTGCAAAAGAACTCTTCATTGTTGATGAACCCTGTCGGACCATGGAGCTTTTGGTAGTGGCTGAGGATTGTAAAAGCACAGCTACCTGACTCACGTGCTGACTGTCACATTTCTGCCTTATTAATAGTGTCATGTTTTCCTGCATTGCAAACTGATTTACAAATTAACAATAATGTGACTAACATCCTACTGTTATAAACAAACCCATTAAGATAAACAGAACCAGTTAATTATAACCAATTTTTTTACTCTCTTCTCCTATCCTGTTTTGACTCTCATTAAATGTTGGTGTTTTGATGGGTGCTGCAAATGGATTATTAATAAGTTTTCAGTCATTTTCTGAGGTGTCCTTAGTAGACAGGATACTGTTACAGTGTTCAAAGATGAAAAGTGTGTTTCGGATCAGCTGTGCTCTGTGCTCTTACAAAGTCACTAGCAGCTGAAAGACTGTTTTGGTCTGAGGCGAGTGTAGCAGTCAGTGCTTTAGCAAGCCTGCCCAGCTGCCAGATAGATGGAGCATTCAAACAGCTTGTGGGTGCTTTTCCCGGTTGTCCCTCCTTCTTTGAAGAAGTGTGCCTGGGCTGTTACATAAAGATCGATGGTTTAAACCTTTTGCATCTTCCCCCCTGCCATAGTTGCTGGTATTGCATGTCCGCATGACCGTTCAGCTATGAGACTATGTGTATACACACTGTGTATTTGAAACATATAACGTGTAACATCAAGCAGTGTTAAAACTGTAGCAATAGCAGCAAGAGCAAGCCTACTTTTAATAGACCCCCTCTAAAGAGATTTTAGCGGTGTGGTTCTGAACTGTCTGGTGTTAACTGAGAGAAGTCTACAAACTTTTCCAGCCTTGTGTACTTTGATTTCACTCTAACCCTGAAGCTGTACAGACCTTCTGAAGTTTTAAGAATAGTTTTCCATGTGTTGCACACTTCAAAATAGATCAAAAAGCAGCGTTCTTTTTAAATACTACAGATTTTTAGAACAGACTTTAAGTCTGCTTAAAGTTTTTAAGCAGTACTTTAGATTCTTCCAAGTTAAGGTCATACTTGTCATACCTGGCATAAAACGAAAATAAGTGTAGTAAAAAGCCCTGTAACCATCTGATTTAACTTCTGTTTTTGAGCTTGAAAACATATTTGATTATATGCAAACCAAATGTGTCACGGACTCAGAAAACCGCAGTACTTCCCCCTCTCAAATGAAGACAGTGTGCCACAATAATAGCAACTTGAGACGGTCTGGATTGTTGCAAAACATGTCAAGAGAAAGAGACTGTAAACATTAATCTCTTAAGAAGTGTTGCCTCTGTTTCTTTCCCTCTCAGTTTGCTGGATTTCTCACAGCAGGTCTTGTGCTTATTCTGATGCGCTAAATAGCACCTACTAAACTCCTGGTTTCTCTCTCATTGCAAACAAATCTTTGCTTTTCCTAGAAGGATAGCTTTCTGAAGTGGACATACCTAGAGTAACCTTGGCTCTGTCTTCTAGGTGATATGAGAGAAAGTGACCACATCTTTCAGTTGAGCCACAACGGTGGGTCCTGTGCATGCTTGCTGCCCTTCACAGAGGAGGGGCCAAACCTTTCAGCTGACAGGTGTGGCACAGACAAGTCATCTTGTGGTAGTTCGGTTCAGGTGACAGCTGCAATAAGCACCAGCACAGTGTAACCCTCTTCTCTGACCTGTGCTCTGGCACTGTGGGAGCAGTAGTGCCTCTAGGAGATACAGGGAAGGCTAGAACATTGCTTTGAGCTACCTGGTGTCACAGAGCATGGTGTGGAATATGTTCAGGTGCTCAGGTTTGCTCTCGTCTCAGGTCTGTCTTGTCACAGAAAGATGGTCGTTCCTCCAGCAGTGTTCCTGGAGCAAGTGTATTGGTATGGGCTTGGGTACCAGCTGTGCTAACTGAATGGTTGGCACTGATCAGAAGGCTGCTATCTTGTGTTCCCATGATTTCCCATTTTCGATCCTGCCTCCAGCTTCTCTCCTGTTTGTAATACTTTTCAGTCTAATAACTTGGGAATTTCTGATCTGCTTAAAACTTCATCCAGCCAGTCTGTCTTTTGTGATTAGTCTTCTCAAATTTAGTCTTGCCACACTGAAACAGTCCTAAAGGACACTGAACAATGGACCTTTCAACTTTAAAGAGCACCTCAGAAAATTAAATGTTGTTTACAGCCAAGTCAGAAAGGAATGTCTCCCGTGTGAGGTTAAAATACCTGTGGAGGCTCTGTCTAACAGGCTCCAGGACTAGCCACCTCCAAGGACTTCTTCAGAGGTACAATTAATAGTGTCTTCCTCTGTAGTTCCTTATCATTCCCTTTCTAAGAGACTTTGTGTGCACTTGATCTGAGCTTTTGGGAACTAAGAGAGGTGTTTTCCAAGGATTCATTGCTCACCTCTAATTAACTTTACAATGGCAGGCCAGGAGTTAAAAGATGAAATGTACCTTGGGAGACACTGCCTCCCTCTAAGTGAAGGCAAAATCTCGCTGTTACAGAAGTATTCCGTTCCCATTGGAAATGCCTGTAGTTCATTCAAGCAGAAATGTCTGGGGAAGGGTGTGGTGCACCAGCCTCAGGGCCACCCAGCCTTGTGCCATCCCTCCTGCTTCCGCCTGCACAGCTGTTTCCAGTCCCCCTTCAGGTCTGGCCAGGGGTGTGCATGCATCTGCATCAAATTACTTCTCTGCAGCTGTTGCTGGCATTGAGCTCATGGGGAAACTTCTGGCAGCAGCCAAAAGGGTCTTAAATAAGTTTGCAACCAGCCAGAGCCCTTACTGTTCACAGGTTTCCTGTATCCATGTAGATACCTCTCAGTAAATGTTCAGAAAGTGGTTTGCTCTCACTGGAGACATGTAGTAGGGCAGGGCTGCCTTTCTGCAGGAAGCTAGGCTCACAGGCTTATCACAGTGTTGACCAGACCTGATTGCTTTGTCCCTTTGGGTGGCAAGGTGCCAAATCTTTTTTCTCCCTCATGCTGATAGTGACATGCCATGGATGTATGCATCCTGTGCTGTATTTGTGCTTAGGCTTTGTGGTGTGCATGTTGCACAAAAATACAGAACTATCTTGGTCTACATCATTTGCAAACAGACTTTAATTCGTTCCCAGAGATGCAGGGCACTGGAATAGAAAAAGGAAGAAACTTACTTTTGGAAAGGTAGACTTGGCACTTAAATCTCAGATTTATTTTAAAGGCTTTGCTTTCCTGCAAACAATTGTTTTTTGAAAGAGAGTGGCACTGGGGGTTTAAATATCAGGAGGTGGGACAGTGAGGAAGGCTGGCATTGTGCTGCTTGGAGGAAGTGCTGACAGAGATGGTAGGGAGAAAGCAGTTATATGGATGACCTGATAAGAGAGGAACTACAGGAGCAAGGCTGACAAAGAAAGGGATGATGATTTCCAACAGGCTCATAAAATTGTTTTTGTGGATAACTATTTTCACAGACTGCCTTGTGGTAGTGAGGCAAAATAAGCAGTGTGGTGGTCTAGTTCTGAAAAATCGTGACGTAAGTGAGGCAGGAGAAAGGGTAGTTTTGATTTCAAGTTGCCCTTGAGCTGACAGCCAAGCCTCTGTTTAGAGATCTCTGTGAGACTCAGTGCGAGATGCATCTTGTGAGCAGGTGGTTTGAGGGTGATGGGATCAGAGAGACAAGAATTTCTCTTCCAAGTAGATGCAAAAGAGAAAAGTGTTGTCCTGAACTGAGCCTTTCAGACCCCTGGAGAGGGTTGAAGGAGTTACAAATGTTGTTCTTCAAATGAAAAGCAGAGATATGAAACATTGTGTCAAAGAAGCATGAAAAACGAAGGGGAACCTCTGGTTTTCTTTGGTAAGAGAAACTATTCTAAGCATTTAAGGTACTAAAGCATAGCTGTGCTTTTCTGGGAGAGTAAGAGGAAGGAATAGAAAAAAAAAGGGTAGAAGTATGGCATGCTGTCAATCAGGAAAAAAGTTTGGGGCAGAAGGTAGTGAAATTGTGTCCCTGATGGGATTTCTGTGAAGGGCAAACAGAAGAGAAACTGTCTTGCTCTTGTGACTCTCTCTTGAAAGAAATAGAAAGATCTGAGCAAAAACATGAAATCTCACACTTTCCACCAGCTCGATCATTTTAGTGAAGCAGAGCTGCTCTGGAGCAAGCCAGTGAAGAGAGAACTTCTTGCAGAGAACATCTGCTTGCTTGGTGGCTTCTTGCCACTAGTGACAACCACTCTGAGACAGGGAGCAGAGCAAGAGAATGCTGTGTGAGCTGGGGAAATTGTAACTGGGGAGAAAACAGGAACAGAGACATGAACATGACAGCAGAGCTCTGAAGTCCCAGGTGAAATGAGCAAGCACAAAACCATTTACGTTGTCTTCCTTCCCTCCTCCTCTTTCTTGCCTTCTGCTCATTCTCACTGATAAAGTATCCCTGATTAGGTCTTCCCAGTTTTGAAAATTTCACATGTAAGCAGAAATTACAGTTTATGCAAGGATGAAAGTGTTTTTGATTTTTTTTTTTTTTTTACTTCATGAGAGAAGTAGGTAGCTAATGTAACTCATGTTTATTGCTAAATGTTGGCCTTTGATGTCTTCTTATTACAATAGCCTGGTTTCAAAGCCAACAATCAACTAGAGGAATGGCACCTCATAAACATACGGCTTCATTTTTGGCCCTGTAAACATCTTGAAATTTAAAATTTAAAGAAAAAAAAAAAAAGCATTGCTCTCTTTTGCTTGCAAATAACTCCTTCATTTCACAAAATAATATCTTTCTAAGTAAACAAACCTCAAAATCCTGTTCCCTCATCTCCTCTGACCTCTTGTACCCTTTAGCCAGAAAAAAAGCCAAAGAAAGCAGTTGATTGCTCTTGATCAGCCTGCGTAAGTTTTGATCAGCTAGCTCTGTATTCCTTCTCCTTTAACACAACTTTTATCAGAACACTTTCCTGGGCGTCTGTTTTTGTTCAGGGGTTCCTGCCTGATGTGTTGCATTTTGTTGTGTTCTTTTTGCCATCAAACTGCAGACAACAAATACAATGATTGGCTGATACTTTGAGGATCTTGTGAACAGAGGTTATTTTTGTGAAACAAAATGTACAGTTCTTTCCAAGTTGTTTTTTTCAGTCATAATAAGCTCTGTCAGACTAAATACTTTTTAAGTTCCCTGTGTTCTTTCTGTCCGGACTTCTGCAATACTGGATGCAGTATTTGCATTAGTTAAATAGGTCTGAGTAATTTACTTCATTATGGAAAACTAATCTGCTTGTTAAAACTGTTAGTTTTCAAACAGTGTAATACAGTATTGTTCTGGCAGAGACTTTGCTGGCAGACACCAGTCCTTGTGTATCTTTCTGTGAAAGGATATGATAAGATGAACTTTGTGACTTAGAGAAGCAGATCAGTTGTTTTGGTTATCAGAATTTGTAGTTTCTGTAAGATACACGGTGGATGTTATCTTGAAATCCTGGCTGAATACAATGCAGAGCACCCAGTCACCCAGCTGAGTGGTACTGCAAACCCCATTATTTCTTAGATACTCTCTATCAGCCTCATTAGGGATGATGAATGAGCTGGAGCAGTTTTTCCCCCACTTCTGAAAAGACCTGCTGACAATGGTTGCTGCCTGTGTATATGCACAGGGTGAATAAATCAGCGAAACCATTACTACAGTAATGCTAACCTTTAAACAAAAAGAAAGTAATTCTCATATCTGCTTAAGTCTCTTGACTCTTCCCTTTTCCTCTGCAGAATTACCTTCTAGCTCTCTTGCCTTAAAAGGCTGGGTTGTGCAGAAAGCACAAGTGAAATCTTTTGCATTTGTTTGCTATTGAGCTATTCCCAGGCAAATGAAATTGACTTGTTCACATGTTCAGCCTTAGGAAAGCCCAAGAGTCAATTTGACTGTAGAGCATTCCTGTCAGACCTCAGTGCCCCAAGCCTGCAATGGCATTACCACATGCCAGGCTCCACTGATCCAGGAGTTTCCAGTGTGTCTGCAGGGGCTAGGCTGGGAGGCTTGGTCCTCTTGCCAGCTGTCTTCTCATGTGGCAACTTAAGCTGAGCTTTGAGTTATACCAGCCAAGTGCAAGTAACCATCCTTAGTTCTCTCCTCTGTCCTTTTCCATGTCACTTTCGTGCTCGGGGCAGTGTCCCTGCACAGGACCCGAGCTCTGCCTCGGCCGGGTTCCCTCAGCAGACCGTGGGTCCAAGGGGGCTGTGTAGGGTGGGCGTTGCCCTGCCTGGGGTAGGACTGCACAGCAGCTGTTTCCTCCAAAGTACCGTGTGTGCTAATGGTCCTGAGCAAGCTGTCCAGTAAGCAAATGGTTACTGGGATTGGTGTCAGTGCCCTGGCATTTAGGCTGAGGGAATCCCAGGTTCCTGTTCAGTTGTGCAGAGCAGTAGATGCAGCTTTAAGCAAAACCTACAAAGACCTTGTTCCTGTCTCTTTAGTTTATCACGTAGGTAGGTGTTAAACTTGACACTTGAAGATGGCTTTTTCTAGCTTGAATTTAAGAAAAATAAAACTTCAGGATACTTTTAAAATAGAAATACTTTTATTTTTATAAAAGTAAAATAGTTTTCTTTTCAGTTTGAAGTGTGTCCACAGAAGTAAGTTGCTACTCAGATTTTTCTGGGGAGGAGCAGGGGGTGGAGGAAAAAATAGTACTGTTTTTCCTCCATTGGAACCATCTGTGGTTTGTTCTCCTTTTGTGCATTTGGATGGGCACTCAGGAATCCAAACTGGAACTAGCAGTTAATATTACAAAGAAGCAGCATAATTTGACTAAACAAGCTTTCAGATGATCACAACTGGGCTTTGATGCTCAAGAGTGGGATTTTCGTAACTGCGGAAGTAATTTGAGAACATGCTTGTGCCCAAAGCTAGTAGGGTTTTGTTGGCTTCTTTTTTATCCTCTTTGCTTGAAGATGATTATGGTGATGATTCATACTTTTCTTAGTCTCAGCAAAAGAGTGGCTTGCATGTATAGTCGATTTAACAGCTGAGAACCTCTAAGCAAGTCATTCTCCATTTTGAGGAAGAATTCGTCTAGGGAAGATTCTCCCCATTTTTATTTCTTTTGTGTGCTTGTTAATTTTCTGTCTTTGGTTTCTAGCCCTGGTATTGCCTGACTTTGCAAATAAGAGCTTCCATGAGGTCCTAGTTACAGCCTTGTTTGTTCTTGGATTTTCGACTGTGGTTTCATGTGTTCAAGAGTGAGTTAGGCTGGTTTTAGAGGTTCAGTTGATGAACAGTAGTTTACACATACTATACAATCTGAAATATTAAATTAAATGAACCAGAAAGGTGATTTAAGATGCTTAGTCTAACTAGGTGCCTGTTTTCATTATTTCATTAATTTGCTTAAATAGAGGATCAAATTCTTCCCTCCTGTTCTTCACAGCATATTTTGTTTCTAATATCAGAAATAAGGGCCACTGAAGTCTTTTCCTCAGTCACTTTGACTTACTTAAAACAGCTTCATGGATTTATAATGTTTTCTATTGTCTTGTGCCAAATCACACCCTCCTACCCCTGCTTTTTTTTTTTTTTTTTTGACAATCACTTAGTGGTCTATAAAGTTTTAAAAATAAAAACCAATGGAGTGACAGAAAAATTAAAGCCATGAAAACTAACTTTCTTTCTGCTGCGTGGATTGCCAGGAAATTCAGGGGTCATGTAAAGTGAGTGTATTTTCTAATAACAAGCTGTGTGCTTGCATACCATGCTTCTTTAAAGGTCTCGTGGTTGGGATCCCAGTGGTATTGATGGAAAATGTGCAAAGAATTTTTATAAGGTTGTTTGAATAGCTGAATAATTTCTTTTGAAAGCAGTAGAGTGAATATATCTGCTTTGGAGAAGAATGGTTCTGTGGATGCCTGAGATGATGATAATGAATGATGGACCTACAAATGCAGTTATCCTCTAGAGGATTTAATGAAAACAATATTTTAAAAATGTGATTTCTTTTAAGATGGAAGACTTGAGACTTGAGTGTACCTGTTATGTCTTGGTAGCCATGGCTATGTTCTGACGGGAGGACCTAAAAGGCCATTAGTAGAATTGTAAGCACCAACATGTGACTGTATTCACCAAAGATAGGTTTGAGTAGTAGAAGTTGGACTCCATGATCTCAGAAGTCTTTTCCAACCTGATTGATTCTGTGGCTCTATAATTCTGTGAAAGAGAGGTGACATGTACCACATTCAGGTGCCAAACTGGAGAGTTGGCCTGTGGTGGCACATCTGCTGATGCTCTATTTGCTTTCTCTTGCAGTTTGGGGCAGAGTTCAGAAGGTTCTCTCTGGATCGCTACAAGCCAGGAAAGTTTGAAGACTTCTACAAACTAATTCTTCACATTCATCATATAGCCAACCTGGAAGTGATGATCGGATATGCTGATGTGCATGGAGACCTTCTCCCTATTAATAATGATGACAACTTCTTCAAGGCTGTTTCAAGTGCTCATCCACTGCTCAGAGTGTTTATCCAAAGACAAGGTAAGATGCAGTTTCATTTCAGTGCCTCAAAGTGTGCTGTGGCAAGGGGAAGAGTGGATTTGTGGCACACATTTAAGGATTGAAATGATGCAAGAGGCATCTAGGAGCCACCTTGCTCTTCCTCACAGGCACTTCATTGCAGCTGGCAGGAATGGCATGGCTTCATGGTAGGTAGAGGGACTGCATTGCTGCCTGTAAGGTGTTGGAAGGATACCATGTTGAGAATCACCATGAGCCCCTTTGTTGTCTGAGGTGAATGTACCTTGTGCTGCTGGTACCTGAGCATGCCAAGTGCGTCATCCCACTTGGTGGAGGGAGGGGATCTTAGTGTTACTGCTTCACGTTTACAAATCTTATCTATCCATCTTGATAGTTAGTGTCATACCCAAGTTATTCATGCCTGTATGTGAATGCACAGAAATGTGTAGTTCTGAAAGGAAAAAAAAATTGTCACAAATGACATCTTGTTTCATTATTTAACCTGACAAACAGGCAAATGATGATTTTTTTTTCCCTCGGTCCTTACACTAAGGAATGCTGATGCTTCCCATTTTGAGTCATCAAGAAAACCTTGGGCAGAATTGCCTAAATGTCAAGATGACATCAGGTTTAAGTGCCCTGTGTTTATTAAGGAAATATTGCGTCACAGTAACAGAAAAGGGCAATATTTCCTTTTTAAAAAGCTTTTATTGTACCTGTTGCTCAGTGAGAAGAATCATGCTGACAAGTGAAGGAAGGCAGGCCTGTTCTTCCTCACGTGTGGCAAAGCCTGAAATCTTTCCCAACACACCTTCTCCCTCTATAAAGCTGAAGGGAACAGTAAATTCTGGCCCATCGCTTTGCTTAGTGCTAACTTTCATAAGGGATTCCTAAGGTTAACGTTCAAGATTCATGCTTGTGGATGGTCCCTAAGAGTCTTGCTCATCTCATTTGCTTTGACAAAGCCTTTAGAAATTTTTCTCTTCAAGAATGAAGGTGAAATCTTCATCTCTTTTTCCTTTGTTCTGCTGGGGTGATAGAGAAGTGCTGGTCTTTCTGTTGGAGACCCGCACAGGAGAACAACAAGGTGACTAGCACCAAGGAATCATTGTGACATTCAGGGGAATGTGGTGTGCCTGCACCCTAAAATCTGACTTCAGAGGCAGGGATGCTAGTAAAATATGTGAGTAGTGCTCTCTTGGGACTTCGAAAGAGCCTGTAGACCATGGGCTCTCTAGGCTTTTGGACCAGGGATCACTGCTTTTCAGTGGGAGTAGTCCTGGGAGCTGGCTGCCAGAGGTTTTTCTCACAGTGTTGCATGGTAGGGAGAGTTTCAGGGAACACGGCAGAAGTATGCAGGCACAGAAGGACTGAATAGTTGAAGGTCAGGTCTCTTTTTCTAGCAAAGCAAACTGTTTATCAACTGCATGATTAGTCATCCTGTCTGTTTTCCCAGTTTATAGCTGAGTTACCCTTCTCTTGTCAAGTCAATTTCACAGTCATGATAACACACTTAAAACATTCTCAGACCGGTAAAATAGGTAACTTAGTCTTTGCACAATAATCAAGCAACGATTTCCTAGTTTGATGTTTTCATTTGCCTAGGTGTTTTTCATCTGAGCTTAGGCTTGCACTTTTTCACTTCAAAAGCCTTTCTCTCACTTGTCCCCAGAGGCAAACATTGTGCTCATTGCTTGGGCTCTTCATGCCAGGTTGGTGTCCAGATATGGGATGGCTGGTTTATTTCCCTTTCTTTCTCTCTCTCTTTTTCTTTTTTTTTTTCAAATTTTTCAGGATCACAGTAGTCCCACACAGGGGACTACTTATGTTAGTGCTTATTACCCAGCCATTTTAATAAGGACTAGAATTGGTGTTCCCAATGTGCTTGCAACAATTGCTGTTCATAGTTTTTGGGTCTCGAAGAATCTGGGACATTTGCAGGTTATGTTTGAGTAAATTCAGCTACACAAGGTTTTATAGCTCATAGTGATTTTTTTGCTTAAAGTATATGGTGCTTTTTTTTTTTTTTTCCCTCCAATACCAAATTACAGTGTAGGCAAAAATCCTAATTAGAGAACCAGGCTATAAAAAGAAAAAGCAGTTTTCCTTTGACTTGCTTTCCCAGGCTGCAAGTATGGGTCATGTCCTGTGTTGTAAACTGACGTGGCTCTTTTGGCTTTGTTAGTGCCATAGTGATTTACATCAACTGATGCTTTGAGCATGAGGATTTGTTCACTCAGCTGTAACTGATACCAGACATACACAGAGCTCCCTATGGAAGGTGCCTGGTGCTGTGGAAGGGATAGGTATCTCAAAGACCTTAGAACAATGCTGGAACTTGGGGATGTGTTTGACTTGTTCCATAATAACTTCTGCATTTTACCCAAGACCTGCGTAAGGAAGAGCTTATCTGATAATGCTGATCATGTTTTTCAAGACTCTTTGGTCTGTGTCTGACTTAAACTACAGTGCTTGAAACAATCTCTTGTATACTGCAAAAATATTTAAGTGTAAGCTATGAATTCAAGCAGAAACATAAACCAGAAAAAACTGAAAGGAGCTAGTATTACATTCTGTGAGTGCATTACATTATTTCTTCTAAGATTAAATGAAATTAAATTATTATTAAATCTTGCTTTAATGCCTGTCTCACAGAGGCACAGTACTGGAGCATCTTAAATAGAATGGAATAAATAGCAGAATTATAATGAGTTCTTCATTGTAAACCTGCCTCAAATGACGCCTTGAACTTTGCTGGGGGTATAAGGATGTAAGTGGAGTTCTACCAAGTAAAAGAGATTTGAGAATTTCTCCTCTTTTGCTTGTGTTACCCACTGGGGTGTGTTCTACCTAGAAAGTTCAGAAACTCAAGGAAGTGGGGCAAAATGAACAAGCTGATCAACCTGTAAGTACTCTGTGCAGTGCTTTTTTTCCAAGGTTTCTTTTTTTCCCAAGTGGCACGTCTAGGACCAAGTATAGCAAATAGAATGGACAGAGAGGTTAACTGAGCACAGCACTGTAAATCCAGGCTAATAATTCTGCTTCTTGGAGAACTGATGAAGGCTCTTCACTTCCTAACAGGGTCAGCAGGTTTGTAGTGCTTGCCTGGGCAGTAACAGAAAATCTGCTGTAGCTCAAGTTGCAAAGGAGGTGGGAGAGGTAGTGCACAGCCTATCTGGTCTCATCCTGATGCCAGACTGAGGTCAAATGAACTTGCCTGAGAAGCCTTTCTGTTTTGTTGACAACAGGAGGTATGTTCTGATTCTGTAAAAATAACAAAAAATTAATGAATGCAGGGATATTTTGTAAATCCTAAAGTGAATTCTACACCAAATTCACAATCTTTTCATTAGTAAAGTTAATTTTAAAGCTTTCTAAAGGTTTAAATAGTTTCATTGTAAGTGTCCTGCAAGTAGGAGACAAATGAAGCACTGAAGTGTCAGATGACAAATTTGTATTTCAGGTTAACTTTGTCAAGTATTACACTTCTTGCAGGAACATGAAAGACAAAACAAAACAAAAAAAAAAATCTGAATAAGCTGAAGAGCATTCTAATAGCTAATGCACTAAACCACACTCCACAGCAAAATGGAGCAGGGCCTTACATCATAAATTAGTAAATACCAAAAATTAAATGAAACTGTTAATTGACATGGATAGAAGTTAGAGAAGGCTGATGACTTCTGATATCTGTGTTGTCTTGCATTTTGTGGTCTGGAAAACTGATACTATGTAAAAAGCCATCAAGTACCACCCTCAGAAACTTGATATAAGTGTCTTTTCTTTTGTAGTTAAATTTTTAATAGTCCATTACTGTTACAGTAACCCAGTGTTGAACACCAGTCATTGCTTTCCTCCTTGAGTGGTTAGAACCGCTGTCTACCATCAGTTGTCATTTAAATCTTGATCCAAAATCAACAGGGGAAAAAATGTGCATTTACCTGGTTGGGTTTTGGATTTGGTTTGCTGTAATGTAATGATTAGAAGATGTTGTTTTTCTTCAACTACATACAGTGACTAATGTATTTAAACTGCTATGCCATGCAATATATTTGTGCATGTTCAGAAGCGGTTCGTAACTCTGCAATTTGTTATTTACCTGGCAAAGTTTTGTGCAGCTCTAAGTACCAACATCTGTGCTTAGCTTTCTTGTATTATAAGATCAGAGCAATCACAATCAGTTTTAAAATAAAAATGTGCTAATGGGAATCATGCCCAGGTCTGCCTGGAAAACCAATGGTGGGTTGTTTTATTGTCTTTCATACTCTGAGCAGATAATCCCCAGGAATGGTTGTTGGCTGTCTAACCACATGTGTTAAACACAAAAACTGGTTTTGAGGCAGCAGCTATTTCCAGCTACCTAAAACTTTAACTCTCTGCTCAGCCTTCTAGAGTGGGTACAGTTACAAAAGTTTGAGTTCAATTCTTTCACATCTTTTTTGCTCTTCAATAACCCTCCTGTTTGTTTTGCAGCACAGGCATTGACTTTGTTTTCCCAAAATGTTGTATTTCTAAACAAGAACAATGTGATTTTACTGCTCTTGTCAAAGGTATTTGATATATTAAACAATACAGCAGATTACAGCACATATTAAGGGAAAATACTGAACTCCTTCTGGTCTTCCTATTGGTTGAGCTTAGCAGATTTTCACAATAGTCTTTTAGGAGTCAGAGGGAATAAAATAAATTTTATTAAAGTGCAGAGAGGGTGATTTGGGGTCTTCAGTTTATCTGTTCCAAAGGAGGGTGGGAAGGTGAAGAAGGAACTCCACTGACACTCTGTGTAGCTCATGGGTGCACTGGAGGGTGTGGCTCTGCTGTTGGGCAGACTGTCCCAAGCTGCTTCCCTGTCTCCTCTGCCCTGGCACTAGTGTGACCCACTGGCTGAGCTCCCTGAGCCAGCTCTTTGGCAGGACAAATTGCTTGAGTGAGGAGCTAGCATGGGATGGGCAGATTTAAAGCAGCTGAACACTGCCACAAAGCCTCTGCTTCCATGGAGGAAGGACTTGTCTGCTTCTAGCCTTTGGAAGTGTGCAATTCCACTGGATTTGGAAAGGAGGCAAAGCATCTTGTCTCAGCTTTGACAAGATTAGAGGATGGTGGTAAATTTCGTGCCAGTATATAGGAATTGCTGCTAGGCTTATATTAAATCCTTTCATGACTTTCTTCAGAAACATTTCTGTTTTTGAGCTGGAGGGGTCTTTGAAAGCTTGTCAAGCCAAGTAATCTTTGTCCCACTCAAGTCCTTTGATATTTGAAGATAAGTAAAATGCAAGTGTTTGTTCCAGTGACGTCTGGCAACAAATTACTGTAACTTCTCTGTTGCACCTTTCATGTGCAAATGATGAGACTGGGTAATCATTATCTTTCTACTGGTTTATTAAGCAACTTTATGTTTTTAAAGTTTTTAATCTGGCTTGCCAGACATAAACAAAAAACAGGCTTGGATTTTGTTGCTTGCATGGTTAATGATACCTGATGGCTGAGCAGAGCCAGTGTGAGGCTGCTTCTTTCCTTCTCCTTGAAAACTCCATTTCTTGAGTATGAGGATATTTGATTTTCATCACCAGTTACATTTAATTGCAATCAGAACAGCTGCTAAGGAAGAATTTCAGTGAAAGAGGGGTGGAAATAGCATAGCCTACAGCTAGGCTTTGTGGGTCTGTCAATAGCTGGCAGTGGGAACTGTTGCAGAGATATGTGCTGCATAAATATTTGTAGTTGTGTACAGTAATCACAGAACAGAAGGCCGGAAAAAACAGCAAATATTTGTTGTGCTTCCGTGTTAAATCTACATGGGATTTATTTTCAAAGTTTAATAACTTAATAATAAATAAACATAGCCAACTATATTAAGAATAAAAATAGACTTTCACAGTCATAAAAACTGCATCAAGCTCATACCAGCATCACACACAGTGCTGAATTTAGGCTAAAGAAACGTGTTTACAGTGGAACTCATGCAGCCTTTAATAGGAGCCCCTCCTCAACCCTGTGCCTAGCTTTAGTTCCTAACCCATGTAAGAACGAGCAAATAAACACTCTTCTGTCCCTTCAAACTTTCATTTGTTGTCTCATAGTTGGGAATTGCTGTCCTAAGAGTACTTAAAAAAAACAAAATACAAGAGCTTCCCAATTATATATACTAACAGATAGCATTACTTGAGACTATTTCTTGTTTCCTTCCTTGGTTTGATGGTTTTTCTTTAAGATAGTGAAGCTACTCTGACAGGTGGCTTGGCTGTATAAAAATAGTGTTGAGGAAGACTTTTCAAATGATCCACCTCTGTTATGGTCCTTGTATGAGGGGAATTTTCCACTATTTACCTTTCCTTACCTTAGTAGTCAAAACAAGAGATTCTGTTTCCTGCTCATGGCTCAGGTTTTTTCCTGTTGGGCCTAGTTGTCATTTCCCTTCTGTGAGTGATGGAAACAAATATAATGTGCAGATAATAATGAGAGTGGACAGTCTCTTCTCTGACACTGGACTTTACCTGACAAGACCTCACAGGCTGGAAGTATCTTTTACATAGCACATGAAGGTAGATAGCACAGTGTAAATACAAACATTAGCTCAAGATTCAGGCCTTCAGGAATGGGTTTCCTGCTAAAGTTTTGAAGTATTCTAAACCCTTAAGTACATTAAAGGTCTTAGGACAACTTAATTGTTAGACTCTTCCACTGAAAACAAGCATGAAATGAAGAGTATTTCTGCTAGGTGTTTGTAGTAGGCATTGAAAAATTAACTCCCAATATAGTTCAACAAATATAACTCTACTCAAACTATTTTTTGAGTGAATTAAACCTTCTCTTTTGTCTTCAGTCTGCCTGTGTTGTTGGGATTGAATGTTTCAAATGAAAATGGGTCAGTATTAATACTGTATAAGAACTCTGGGTATTTTTCAGCTCCAAGAGAGAAAGTAGTTTGGGGGCGGTTGAAAGAACCCTTTCTTGAACCTGCCCCTGATGATGATCTCCTTGGATCTTATTTTTTCCTCTGTGCTATGTTTAGAGTAGTAAAGAATCCTGTGGGAATATTAAGGAAACTATTAACTTAGAAAACTTCACTGTTGTTCTTGCTCTTCAGGCCCCTGCCATATGCTGATATTAAGTAACCTCTGAAAGCTGAATAACGCATGAATTAATAACTTCCACAGCACTTATCTCCCCTGCCACCCCCAATTTTCTTGTAGTTTTTCTCTTACGCTTTTTCTCCCATGTTTTGCTTTTTCTTCCTCTCAGCTGTCAACTTTCTACGCCTTGCTTCAGCTTTGTAATTACTCCGCTACGCTGTTGCTCCCTGGGCAGGAGAATGTGTTAGGTGAAAGCACAAAAGTGCTGGTGTTGCTTTACTCCCAGCACTGGAAAAAGACTTGGAGAGCAGTGACAGAACAGGTATGGAAGTAACAGTGAGGAGAATTGGCCTTTTGCTGTGAGTGTTGGACCAGATAGTTTTCTTCTCAAATTATTCCTTTGCATTAGATATAATAGATTACTTGAGAATTAAAACAAATGAAGTTGTAAAATTTTTAAGAAAATATTATTTCATTGGAATTGACATATAAATAAGAAATTCTGTACTGTCTGGTGTCTTCGGAAATCGGCTGGAATTCAGTGGAGTTGGGGAAAAGCTCCATCTGCAAGGGCGCTGCAAGGCTACCCAACTGTTGGTAGTGGCAAGCTCTGAGCCAGCCTTTCTGCCTCTTCAGCTGCTGTGAGTGAACACAACTGGTTCCTTTAAAGCTGACTTACCAGCTGGGATTTAAAAAGTGCTAAAGCTATCTCCCTCATGCCGGGATGCCATGAAAGTGTACTAAGAGGAGGTCTGTTAGCTATGGCCTCAGGATGGACACTGGTGGCAGCCCATTTGTTCACTTTGTTAGCCTGGTTTATTATGGCTTTATTTTCATTCTGCCAAGCCATTTGGTAGTTTTAGTAGTATGATGAAGTGATTTTTGTATACAGAATAATGTAATGTCTACATTTTTACTTTTGTGTGCTTACTAAGGTCTAGTTTGAAATGCAGCTGACATCAGTAAAGGGGAGGAAAATCTCTTGCATTAACAAAACACACTGTGTTAATCAGAAAACCATGAAGTTTCTTGCAGAAGTTTAGGAGAAATTATTTCTGATTTTGAGTGAATAAATGAATGCTTTATAATAGTGCCCATAAATAACTCCTAGGGCAGTGCCTTTATGGCTAATAAAAATTAAAAATGGAGTTTCCTAAGCTTGTATTCCTTGAATCATGCTGCTTCTAACATGCCTTATCCTTTGCAGGGGGGGGGGGGGAATCAGTGTAAGACATTGTATGAAACAAGAAATGTTAAAAATTTTGTTTCAGAATGATTCCTAGCTGAGAGAATATCAGTAGCAGGAGGAGTGTTTGTGTCTGTATTATTCTTCAGTCACAAAAAAGTGCACTGAACATTGGTGCAATGTACTCATTCCATTTTAAAATTCCTGCATGTTATAGAGGAGAAGGTAGTATGTAAGGTGTCTACATTTGTGCATCAAATCCTGGTACAGGACTTACCTGTACTGCTTAGAAAATGTGAGATCCTTGTTTCCAGTGTTAAACTGAACTTGGGTCATACAGTCACCTAAGCTATGGTTCAGAAGCTGCTTCTTCATCCATGAGGTCCTTTGATGAGGGAGTTACTTTTCTGTATGGGTAACTACATCATGCCTCCATTTATCAGCTTGTACCCAAAAGTATCCCAAATGTTTGCCCCTGGCAGACAATAATTGAGCACAAACAGTGCTGACAATGATCTGCTAGTGAGCTTAACCTGCATGGGTGACTGAAAATGCTAATACTGGCCACGATTTTCCCTAAATCTGGCTAGCACTTGTGTAAATAGACCAAGTCCAGAGGCACATCAGATTACATTTTTTTTAGTTGATTTCAGTAGTTGTGTGGCTGGTGCCTTTCTGACCTCATCAAGGTATCTGTGCTTATAAAGGGCTGTGACTCTGAAAAACAGGAAGCTTTTTTATTTAACTTAGTCTTCTGTTCATGTCTCTTGCCTTTTGCTTGTGGATGCAAAGGTGCTGTTGATAGTATTGTGGATTTTTCCCTCCTCTGTTTTTTGGCTGCCTTCAAAGGCAATGTGACAGCATTACCTGACAGCTTTTGTCACCTGTGTGTAGCACTAACATTTCTTGCCCTGAAAGAAATGTCTGCAGGCTGTCCTAAGGGTCCCAGCCTGTCCCCCAGAAGAGCACTAGTTCCCTGTGCTGTATTTTGCTTAAAGTGGGATTTAATTTCTCCTTCCTTGATGTGCTTGGCTACCATACCATAGCACGCCTACCCCTGCCACATGCAGTTTCCAGTCCCCTGGCAGGGGACATGCTGAGTAACAAAGGAGTGTGGTACCTGTGGGTGTAGTAGAGGGTCTGTGTTAGAGGTTGTTCTTTGCTGTATGCTGCTCTGTTGTACAGGTACTGCTGGGCACTCTGGGGTGCAGGGAGGGTTTTAAGACCAGCTCACAGGCATGCCATGCCATCTAGAAGGGATGGAGAGGAGAGGGGGAGCTCTGGGGGAAGCTGCTGACTGGATATCTGCTGTGATTTAACATGTTCTGCTGTGGGCAGAGTGGCTTGGCAGTACCTCAGATCCCATCTCCTGTTTCTGAAACATTCCCAGAAGCAGCTGGCCACAGGAGCCAGGTCATGTGGTGCAGATCACAGGAAACAGCTTGCTGCAACAAACTCATCTTCCTTTGCTTGGATGACCCCTCAGCAAGGGTACGTGTCACCTGCATCAACTCTGGCAAGCGCTCAGTGGTTGTGAGCAAGAGAAAGGATATTGTTGGAGGTGTGTACCAAGCCCTGTCTTACAGTAACTTCACCAGTGTTGATCACCAGACCACGTGCAGAGCATCCCTGCAGCTAGTTTGTCCTGCCTCTGGATGCCTGGAATAATAATTTCCCTGGGTGGATTTTTTTAGCACTGTACCTCATTCGATTACAGTTCAGCTGGTAAGCGGCAGCAGTGTCCCACACCCTTCCTCTCACCAGTTGCATCCTGAGATCCCAGAGCTGTATTGCATCATGAGGAAGTACTGGAGCTTCAGAGTGTGTTGCCGGTGCCTTCCTACCATGATGGGTGTCATACAGTGTGTGGGTAGCACGCTCCTGAATCTTGTTGGTCTGGTTTATGGGTGTGTTCCTATCTTGGAGAATCAGAGTTCCTAGCACTATCTGTCTTCAGAAATATTATTGCCTCTGTTTCAGACCACTTCAGTTCCATGTAGATGTCCCAAGAGAGCTGAAAGAGATTATTGTGATGAAGATGCTTATGTATGTGCATCAGCAGCAGCTGTGAGAGAACCTAGGTTTGCTAGGCTGCTTGCCAGCATCTTGCTGAATGGTACCTTTCCATGGTGGCTCTCACAACTGGTGTGAACTGAACAATTCCAGCAAACCAGGTCTCCTTGCCTTAGAGACCTCCTGGCACTACCAGGCACGTCAGTGTCAGTAAATTGCTGGATAGCTGCTTGTTCATGAAAGTAACAGAGGTGTCATCCCTGCTCTGGAGGTATCACTGTGGAGGGAATGCTGCTGGAGGTATTTCAGGGCTTGTGCTGAGATCCAAAGATCTGAAAAGGTGCCTTGCTGCAGTCCTGTGTCTGTAAGGTGCACAAAGGCTCTGGCATGGCCTTACCTCCCTCCTGCATGATTGGGCTGTGTCAGCTCTGTGCCATGCAGTTTTGGGGTCTCTGTCCTTGCTCATTGCAGGGGGGTTGGACTAGATGGTCTTTAAAGCTACCTTCCAACCCAAACTCTTCCGTGATTACTCACATTCAGTTCCTGCTGTCTTGCTGAGACATTGTTCCCTGACTCTTAGTGTTTGTACTGTTTCAAGGCAAACATAAGACTTGCTTATGTTATTAGCTTTCATGCAGCCTAAAATAAATCAGGAGTGCTTGTTATTGCATGCAGTGAACCCTGTCCTGTTCCACACGGTGTTTGGCTACAGTGCATGGGGATGGGCTCTGTGAGCTGATCCAGAGGTTGATGCACTTTGGTGCAGAGCATCAGGGCAGAGTTCAGGATCAAAGGGGAAGTCTTGTCCCTGTTCAGGTGCAGTCTGGGTCTCTTTGGGCTCACATGGCACCTAACTTCCAACTGTGCACTTGGCTGCTTCATTAGCTTGCAGGAGGTCTGATGGTTCTGAGATTGCTGTCTTTATATCTCTGAGGCTTCCAGAATCTACCTACCACAAACACAAAGTTGTAGTAAAATTCAAAGTGCAGGGGAAGGGACAATGCACAGGAAATATCTATGGGGAAGATGGGGCAAAAAAACTGGAGGGAAAAAAAAAGGCAAAACCTCACTGGTTTTAAAAAGAAAGGCTTCAGTTCCAAATTCATATATTTTATCTGCAAAACTTTGCTTCCTAGATATTTTGCCTAAAGACTTTTCCTTAATGTAGTTAAAACAAGAACAATTTAAAAACAAATAATCAGCTTAACTCTATAGCACTTAGCATTCTCAGCCAACTGACTTGAAAATACAAGCGCAGAAACAGTAGCTGTTCTGAACAGCAATTTGAGAGGCTTAGGTAGCTGATATCCCACAATCTGGCTAGAATGGCTTTGGAGAAATCCTATCAGGGAGGACATCACAAGGAGGCTGGATGTTGAATTTGGGTAGTAAAATAAAGTACATAGTTTAAGCATTTTGTCAGTGTCAATGGCACTGAAAATATTGGCATTTGGAAAGAATAGAGTGGTTGTAATATTTGTCTACACTTGTTTTTATCTAAATCTCAACTCAATCTTTGGCAGCTTGAATGTCAGTAAAATAGAGTTCTTTTGTAAGGTGTAGAAGAGTAGAGCTACTGAAACACAGCCCCTGAAGTTGCTTGCAGTGTAGAGCCTCTGTGGAGAGCTTTGCTTTTTGCTCTTCAGAATGGTGCTTCTTTTGGAAACAGAACTGATGACTGCCAAGCTGCCAGTTCACACAAGTGGTGTGTCTTCCAGGGTGGTGGCACAGTCACTGCCACCAGCCACTCCTGAATAATGTAATCATTTTCACGATAAAGCATATAAGCTTTTGCAATTTGCAGAATCCTGCTTTCCCAACAGCCGGAGGTGGGTGTGCTTCTTTTTTTTTTCCTCTTGTGATGTGCAAGTTGTATACCTCTATCATCCTAGTAGGAGCTGGGTGAACAGCTTTTGCACTGGTTTGATAAGATTTTATTGAGGACAACAATCACCAGGTGTTTTTAAGACACTTAAATCCCATGCCACTTAGTTGTTTTTAATGATGGGGAAAAAAACTAAGGAGTTTAGGTCTGTTGTCTAGTTCACCTTCAAGTGGGAATCCACATCAGCTGGGAAACAGTCACCAGCTAATAGTTTTCAAGTGGTTATGATGAATAATCTGCTCAGAACACATGTACAGATTTCTGAGTGGTTTATTTTGTTTAAAAAAACTGTCAAATGCACAATTCCATAATTTTAAAAGAAGTTGCTTCCTGTTTGTCATTTTCTCTGTCACTCCAAACACCTGCTTGATACCACTGCTACACTCTGCTGCTCTTTATTTGTACTCTGATTCCTAGCCCTCCCAAGGGGGCAATGACCAGTGACAATCTGACAGGCAGCAATCAGTGACAATCCCAGGCAGCAGCCCAGGACCTTTGGAGGATGGTGAGGTTGAAAGCTGATAGGCCAAGTTCAATTAAAGCCCTCTAAAGACTCCAAGGAGAAGAATTGTTCCTCCACATTGGGTTAGAAGATTCTGACTCCTCATATATGGAGATGGTTGTGTCTGACAGCTCAGAGCATCTAATGTGACCAATGCAAAACAAAAACCCTTATGTCTATGGGAACTCTCTTGCCCAGCTGATGTGTAAATTGGGAGCCACTAAACAGCTGCTTCTCTTCAGACGTGGTATGGTTGTCTGTTTTCAGTGCAAAAGATGGAGTTTAAAGGGAAGTCTACAACCGCAGTCATTTTCTTCACGGTCATCTCTGTGTGCATTCCTCTGGAAATGCTAAAAATGGTATATTATGCCTGTAGTTTAAGTACAGATTTACAGGAAGGAAGGGAGTTTTATTTCAACTGTTTTGAAACTGTATAGTAAAGTCTTTTTTGTATTGAAATATATTTACAAGAAGTCTTGGGCATATGTTACTCCCTGTGCTCTTTGTGTGGCAAAAAATTGGAGAAAAACATCACTTCATACATCCATTCAGTAACTTTTTCTGCCAGGCCCTCTTTGAAATGAGGAATTTTCTTATTTTTTAAAACAACCCAACCAAACCTAACAGTGCTTGGTTTTTTATCTGGTACATTGACTGCTTTCTGCAACTGCTGGGAGGTGTTGCATGCCCAGTTTTATTATCTCTGCAGAAGTTGGGTAAACAACTCCTGTGCTTAGCGTGACACATTTAAAGCAGTCAGAAGCTGCTTCAGAGCGCATCACTTCTGTAGGTAAAGAGAGGAGCTGTGCTGTGGGTGTGTTGTCTCGTGTACCTGAATTATCTCTGAGAGGCAGGTGAGGTACTGGCTCCTTAAATAACAACTCTGGTCTTAAGCAAGTGTTTCATAATGACGTTATTTGACTCATCAGCTACTGGGAATAGCCCAGGTCCATTTTGCTCGTGGGGAAACAGGGCTCTATGGGAGAGGCTTTGTGAAGGCTTAGCACAATTCTCTGCCTGCAACTGCATTTAGTCTGAGTTTTCTCTTGTGGCTGGAATGCAGTGTGGTGGTAAATTGGTTAAGCTTGGGGCATGAGGTCCTCTCCTAGGCTGCTAGTGCAGCTCCATGGTTCTTTGGCAGAAAAAGGAGAAAGAGACCTTATTTTGGAGGGCTGCCACTGTGTCTGCTGAATCATGACCATGAAATCTGCTGAAGGGGGTCTGTGCTAAATAACAAGTGTTGTATGCCAATGGTTATTTTTGGTGGTTTCAATTACAATCCTCCTTTCTCCAAGAACCACACTGGTGTTTGTGTAAATGGATGCTGAGCAGCAACAGCAAAGCCATTGAGTACCAGAGCCAAATCTGAAGTAGAGTGGACAAGTTTGCAGCAATGTGCCTGCTCTTCTCAGCTGTTCCACCCCATGACCCTCAGCCTCTTCCTTGTGTAAACATAGATGGAAACAGTCAGGGACATCTGTATTTAGGAGCAATATCAGGAGCTTATCTGGGAAGAGGGAGCACAGAGGATGGAGCAGTTGTTATTCTATTCAGGCTTTGTCTCAGTGGGAAAGTATGAATGCATTTAATACTGTATTTGCACACTTGGCTGGCTGGGACCCAGTACTGACCACAGTGCCTGCTGATGCTGTAGGGATTGCTTTGGCTTTTCCTATATGGATGAAGGAAGAATACTTCAGGAGTTTATCAGGAGGTTGAGAAAAGAACCTTCTTTCTTTCCTTTCACTTTTCTCTTTTTGTTTTTATTTCTTTTCCTGTTCTTTCAGCAAGACTCGCTGTTTAGACATCTTGTGAATAAATGGAGGAAACTTTTTGACTTCTGTTTTGAGGGAAAGCCAGGAGTGACTAACATTCCTTAATCTGATTTTATTGCACATTCTTGTCCTGGATAGGTTTTCTCTTTTTTCCCTAACCAGAAGAAGAAAACAATCCCTGGTGCAAGTGGCTTCTAAGCTCTGTCTTTCTGTAGCTCCACATGTAGTTCTCTGTATCCATTTGGGAACTGACTTCACATATTGTTTTTCTTTTCATGCAAAAGATCTTTCTGCAAACTGTGGCTTGAATAAAAACAGGAGGGAGTTCAGATACTGGGAGTCCCTGGTGTCAGCTGAGGCAGGCAGCAGATAATCCCTGCACTATTCTGTACATTCATTAGCATTCTAGAAATACCTGATGTGTCTGTTTCCTGATTAGGAGATCTCTAGTCAAATGCTTATTTTCTCACAGGAAACAAAGTATTCAGAATTTGTCTGGAAAAATTTAGGAATGCCTTTCCGTGTACATAACTTGCTTTTTTTTTATTTGCACATGCTGCTGGCCCCTGTTTGTCATCCTAGTAAAGATCCCTCTACATCCTAGTAAAGTTTTTGACACACAAACAAAGCACACTAGCCTGCTCCCTGCACCCCCATTAATTTCAGTTTCTGCTTCTTCCTTTAATTGGCAGATGTGGGAGATGGTTTTGACAGGAACTAAGAGAATTGAGAATTATTTGAAGGGGAGAGTTATCCTAAAGAAACGTGATCAAAGCCGGCTCTTAACACTGAGCTATGATTGTTGCTATTGATGCTTGCTTACAGCTTGTTAAGTCTTATGTATGTGTACAGTTTCATTTTGTAGACAGATGGCTTTTAAGTTAAATAATGAGTTCTCAATGTGCTCTCCTAAAGTGAAACACTGTTTCCTTCCTTTCCATCTGCCCCCCCAATATGAAATTTTCAGCTATCCAGGAGCTCTCCATTCTACCAAAGACAAAATGTGTCCTGTTTGTTTAATAAATAATCAGCTGGCTTTGATGTGTGGTTTTTTTTTTTTTTTTTTTTTTTTTTTTTTTTTTTTTTTTTTTTTTTGCTTAATTTAGTCCAAGTGCTTGGGGGTGGCTAGATGGGAATGTGATCTAGGGGGTGGAGACTTCCAAGGAAAAATTCAAGGAGTAGAAAATTAAAGTAGCAGAGTATATCCTCCCTGCAGGCTGGCGAGGCAGCACTGCAGTGCACGCTGTTGCTCCAAGTTTCAAAGAATGAAACAGTGACTTCCAAGAAAGTATGTTACAGTTAACATGCTCTTAGCTAGGTAAACCTCAGCTGCTTTATTTAGTTCTGACAGTGCAGGGTGTTTTTATTTGCAAAGCCCTTGCATTCTAGAGTCTATGGTCAACTTTGGAGACACTTCTTAAAGTTGTCTATTTTTCATAGTTACCAAGGAAAAAAGAATTTGGCCTGAAAACACAAGCAGTACAAATATCTAAGGGCATCGTGGTACAGGCAGCTGCATTTTGGCTGCTCTGCTTTCTTGGCTGAACATGACCTGGTTTTGCTCCAGAAGCCACATAGCTGGGTTAGTGTGGTGCCAAGCTCATATTCCTGTGTCTGGAGTAGGCTGGGAGAGCAGCCATCTGATGTGGACAGGAGAATGATGCCCTTGGCCTTGGTCCTTTGTGGGTGAGTTAACAGAACTATGTATACTTATTTTCACTGTGCTGTGCCCTCTTTCTGGGTGAAGAAGTGGAGGAGGGGAATTTACAATGTGTGGCTCACACCAGTTATTCACTATACTATAAAGTGATAATTTTCTCTATTGCACCTCAATTTTTGTAGTATGTGGTATGAACAGTTCTTTACCAGCATTGAAATAAGCACCTGTGCAGCCAAAAGGGTCACTGGGTGACAGTGAACAAATGCATGCCCTCAGGGGAAAGATTTTTCCTGAAAAGTTTGTATGGTCTCTATCACCACACATTACAGGATGGAAGAAAATTGGTGATTTCCAGAGGCTAACCTCAGGCCTTTGATTGTGACTCACAGCAATGAGGACTAGAAGGAAAGGTGGCCTCAATGAGGTGTGGGACTGAAGGAGGCTGCTGTTTGAGGGCAGAGAAGCAGACCCTCCTGAAAGCACAGCGGCCTGGATTTGCTGCTCACACTGTTTCCTAGCTTGATTTGTGCACTGAATTACTCTGGTCGTAACCAGGTGGGGAGAGTGATGCAGGCAAATGCTGTCAGCCTCAAGAGCATCAGTGACTGTGGCAATGGAGGGAGGAAATGAAATGACAGTGTGTTGATGTAAACTCCTATGGAAGAGGAGGAGAACTTACTTGATGCAGTTTTTCCACTTATACTCAGTTTTCTGCCATACAGCAGTTCTGTGCCTGGCAGTGTCTTTCAGATTGCTATTGCACAGAAGCTCATAAGACTTTGAATTACAGTATGCATGCTAATAAGAATTAATTGTTTTTTTCCTTGAAATAAACAAAACCACTCCCACTTGGTATCTCCTAGCTGGAGAAAAGCACACTGCTCCCCTTGTGCTTTCCTCTTCCCTGTCTCAAGCACTCTTTTGTGCTGTGAGAGGTTGCTGCAGATCTGCTGTGTAGATCATGCAGCTTTGTTCCCTCAGCTGCCAGAAGTGTAACCCCTGTCTGTCTTCATACCGGCCACAGTGGATCTCTGGAAACCTGGGGAAGACATGTATGTGGGAAGAGGGAAAAGTGTATGATCCTGTATTAAGCAATTAAGCTGAGACAGCAACTGGAAGTCTTGGGAGTGTTTTGAGTATTGCTTGAAGCTCTTCAGGGCATGTAAGTGTGTGTATTTGCATGTAATTTATGTTCTCTGCAAAAGCTTCCCACAAGTGACCATCTCTTTTTAAAAATGAAGTTATTACATAGGCCCAAGTTATGTTTTCAGACTCTACAGCCTAACAAAGCATCCATCTCTTCTTGGCCCATGACCCTGCATGGCATTGCCCATAAGCCTGGTGCAGCTGGTGGTAATGCCCATTTTCTGGGGAAGGTTCCTCAGCCTAGAAGCTTTCAAGTTCACAGAGTGGCTACTGCTGCCCCTCCCACTCCACCAGTAAGTGCTGGACCAGGATGCTTGTCCTGGATGCTGTTTCCCATCCCTCCCTGCTCCAGCAGCCCAGCACCTTGTCCATGCAATCAGGTTGTCAATGCAGTGTCTTCTTCCTCCCTCACTGCTCTCAGCCTTGAGCTGTTTTGTAAGCAACTCTGCACATGGTAGGGGGATCTTCAAAAGCCGTTGTAGAAGCTGTTCTTTAAATTTCATCCAGCTGAATGTCAGTGTAGGGAATATGACATTAAAACACACTGCAAAGATGGTATTCATCAATAGAATTGGCACACTGGCAGCTGAGAAGCAATTAGGCACAGTGGGAGCCTCTGTTTAAGATCCTGTGCCCTTTTTTAGTATTAACCCTTCATCTTCTGAAAGAAGTGTCCAGAGGTATGCAGCAAGAAGGCAAAGAGGCTTAGGAAACTTTTTTCCTTCTCTTGTTTCTCAAAGTGAACAGATGAACTCTGGGGGGGAGAACAAGTGTCTGATACTGGTATGGGGTAAAGGCATTGGAAGTTGGTATGCCTGCCTTTTATATTTTGATTTGGATGAGGAAGGCACTTCTGAAGTGAACCTCTTAACTTCCCCCCTGTCTTGCCCTGTGTTCTGGCTGGCATTGCCAAGCAGCATCAGGAGATGCTGGATTCTTTCTACCTAAAACAAAACCGGAGGCTGAATGCTCAAAGTCTACCTGGCTAACCTGACGTGGTGGTGTTTGATCATGGCAGGAGACCTGGTCCAAAATAAAGGCCTTGTAGACCTTTAATAATTAGGCTGTTGAGACCTTCCATATTATTGTTCTATAGGTTGCTTCGAGTGGACCAAGCAATTTGGAGCTGCAGAGCCAGCTCTAGTGTGGTGGCAAGGACAGACTGACCAGAAGGGAGGCTGGAAATGTTGAATGTTGACTTGCTGTGGCTGCAGATCCTCTTGTTCCAGTGGAAATGCATGGCACACTTTTGTGCTCCCTTTCAGTGGATTCACATTTTTGTGAATTTTGTGGGTGGGTTTTTTGTGCTTGTT
This sequence comes from Sitta carolinensis, assembly GCA_032173965.1. Lineage (NCBI taxonomy): Eukaryota > Metazoa > Chordata > Aves > Passeriformes > Sittidae > Sitta > Sitta carolinensis. The sequence continues at coordinate 92,983,107 of CM063284.1, read as the reverse complement.
TTATTGGTTGGGAGGGTGTTGTTGTTTTCTTCGTTTGTTTTTTATAACTGCCTTTCATGCTGTAATTGAAAGTTGTCAGAAGCCCTTTTTTCATCATCTTTCTATTTCCCCTTCCTGGGAAATAGCTGAGTTTTGTCCTGCTGTAGAGAACTGCACTAAATCGTCTCTTGAGGAGCTTTCTTCGTCCCTGCATACCAAACACGTGGTATGTGGTAGGAGTGTTCTTTGGCTGTTGTGTGGTCCTGCAGAGATATTTAGAGATGCCTGTGTGCCTTTCACCATAAGCATGTGATGTTGTTGCAATCTTAGCATATTTTGCCCACATTGAAATGATGGTTAGGAGAGTGAGAAAGACAAAAATCAAACATAAAGTGGGGGAAGTAAAGCCATGCTTTTCCCCAGAACAGGGTTACAAAAGGTAACATAAGAAAGATTGGTCCCACTAGAAGTGATGTACTGCCTTTCCTTATGGGGAACACTGGAACAGATTGCCCAGAGAAGCTGAGAATGCCCCATCCCTGGAAGTATTTCAGGTGAAGTTGGATGGAGCTCTGCACAACCTGGTCTAATGGAATGTGTCCCTGCCCATTGTATGCGGGTTGGAACTGGATGATCTTTAAAGGTCCCTTCCAACCCAGGCCATTGTATGATTTCATGATTTTGCTTCCTTTTCCTTCTTTCCCTCTCCTTCTCCCTCGAACATCTGAAATTGCCTAAGATGGAAGAGGAGGGAACATTATTGACATATGTAAATAGTAAATAAATAAAACCTAATCTGAAGGAAGGATGCTGTGTCCTAACTGGCATACACCTTGCATAAGCTCATTATGCTGTATGTTTAAATTTGGCCAGCTCGGGAAGCAATTCTGACCATTAACCAGCATTAATTGCTCTGTGATTGGACATGCTCCTGACACAGGAGAGAGAGATTCACTAAAGTATCTCCAGTTGTCTTGTTTGGAAGCTTCAAGGCAGATATATGTCAGTGTTTCTAAACCCTTATCAGTAACACAGAACAGTTCCATAGCTTAGCAGCTTTGTCTTTCACAGGGCTCTCCATTTCTGAATGTGTAGCTTGTGCTCTGTGTCTTGCCTCTTCTTGGGGGAACTTGCTGCCTGCTGATTTTTGGCCATGCTCTGCCCTGTTCAGGTGCACCAGATGTTTGCTGTGAGTAGCTGACTGTGAGAAAAGCCTCTGTCTTTGGTGGCTAGACTGGTTTTTGCCCTGATGATGACTTCATCTTTTGACTATGCAATGTGTCTCAGACGAGGTCTGCTGGAGACACACCTGAGTAACTTCAGTTGTGGAGATTATTAAAGAAAAATGTTCCCCCTCTAGTTATAATAAAACTTCTGCCATCCATTTCCTGAGCCTTAGTGCAAAAGCAGTCTCTGAGTAAACTATTATGTTAATTATTTTAAAAAATAATTTCTCCCTTGTCGTTTGATCAGCATTCAATGTCAGCATTGCTGGATCAAATTAAGTTCAGAAGTCCTAGTTTTGCTGCTCATATATGAGGGAAGGAAATGGTAGGCTACTCTGTCCTAGAAAAGGAAATCCTCCCTGGATCAAGGCATAAAAATTTGATTCCATTTAAACATGGCATGTTATAGCAGGAAAGGGCTGGAGTGCCTTGAACCTGCTTTGGTTTAGGCTTTTTACTGTCCAGCCCTGTTTCTGTTAACTTCTTAAAATGGTCTCTGCTGGAATTCACATATGTTGGAAGCTGCTGTTCACCTCCTTGATCTTCCTATATAAGTTGGCAATTGTAAGATGAAAGGCGTTCACAGCAGATTCTTTCCTGCTTGGTCTCTTCTATTTAGTAAGCAGAAGAGACTTCAACGATGAACTATGAACCTCTGGACTCAGAATTAATTCAATCTATAACTGAGTTTGCATTACATTACAACCTGTGGCCATTTGCACTGGGCTGTACCTAATTTACAGCATATGCTTCTGTCCCCGTTTCTAAAGAAGCATTTCCTGGCTGCTGCCTCCATCTCAGGGACTGTGGGATCTGGCATCAAACATTGTTTGTGTTCATTGGTGGGGATAGAAAAAGGAAAGGTGTGGAACTCCTCCTGCTTAACAGCATCTTTTTTCTGCTCCTGAGCCAGAAGCTTTTGCATGTGGCCTTGGGTGCAAAATCATGTTCCAGCAGGTTGAATGGGAGGATTAGTAAGAGGCAGCTGTTGGCAGGAAGGCGTCTTACTGTCAGTGTCATGGCGTGAAATCGATTGGATCACTACAGCTCTTGTGTCTTACCAGGGAACTTTTTTAAATGCGTTAATCACTGTGGGAAATCTGGAATGAAATACCAAACACTTCCCCCCACCTCTTCCAGCCCTAAACTGAGGTGAAAATTCTGGGAATTCTTGGTTGGTTTTGATGACTGCTGTATGGGATAAATAAGGACCTGGCCTTTATGCAGTGGGCTTCTGTCCTGCTGTGTCTTGACTGAAGCTTCCCAAAATTTCCTCCTTCAGACTCTGAAGCAAAGTTGTAGTCTTGCTGGGTGAAAAGCAAGTGCCTCATAAACAGCAAAATTTTGAAGAATCTGAGATGTCTGCAGGGAACTGCTTACAGTGAGAAAATTCATTCACTGTGAGTGTTGTGGGGTGGCTGCTGGCACATGTGAGAGTTCTGCATTTCTCATGCTTGATAAAATCATACAGCACAGTGATGCAGAACTCTTGACCTTAGCTAGTAGGCAACATGGCTGCAATTCATTTGGTACTAGCCAGTCTTCTTGAGATAAGAGATTAAAGGACTTTTAAGATGGCTCTTCAGATGCCATTTCAGTAGATGGTTGTTTGTTCTGATGTTTTTAGACTATAAATTTAGCAGGGTGCCTTCCAGGGTAACTTGTTCTTAAGTCTGTGTGTGCTCTGTAAGCCAAATATTTTTATATCTGAGTTTGAATAGGCTGATCACTAAGATATGAGTCTGGTAGAGGTAGTGGCTAAGGTGGAAAAGCAATGGGTCATTAATGTGTGGGCTCTCTTTGAAAGAGTTTATTGTTTTTCAGAGTTCTTCCATTGTGCACATCGGGTGTTTATCTTGGTTTGCAGTCATCAGTGATTTTCTCCTTAGATAAGTGACCAGTAGCTGAGCTGTCAGGCAAATGATTTCATGACTGCACCACCCCGACTGGGCACCTAAATGAGAACCAAAACCACAAACCTAGGGCTGCATATTGTGTGGCTGCTGCATTTCATAACTGCTGTGAAACAATCACAGTGGGGCTTTTCCTTTCCAAAATGTCAAGACAATAGAGATATTTCTTCTAAAGAAAGAACAAATGGAAGAGGAAGGCTCTAATTGCCCTTTAAAAACAAAATCTCTATCTTGCTGTGCTGCTTCTGGTCTAAAATTAAAATGTTAGATTAATCTTTAAAGCAACGCAAGAATCTCTGAGTGGTTTTCCTTTATCCACCCAGCACATGCCTGGGTTTTCCACTTGATTTAGGAGCAGACCTCTCATAGGGATGAGCTGAATTTTGTTTGTTGTTGCCATGAGCAGTGAGATGGTTTCAAAATTGAGGAGGTAAGAGAAACAGCACACTGATCAACCTTCTCCTTCTCCAAAACAAATAAGGGTTGGATTTTTATTAAAACCACAGTTAAGTTTTGTTTCTTGAATGAAAACACACACTTTATTGACTTTTTAAATCAGGTCTAGCCCTTCCAGTCATGTTTCCTTATTAAATGTGCCCTTCTCTTAGTCTCTCTGAAATCACTTGCAAGTGGAGTTTAATAAAGAATATGTTTTGATGTTTTTATAGTAAAGAGGGAGGAGATCAAGCACTAGTTGATCTGCTAATGAGACTCTTCGAGGAAATCTATCCCCAGTGTTCATCTCTGTTTCAATTACTTCTGCAGTGGTTGACCTTCCCCTGTGCCTTGGCAGAAGGGCATCTGCTTTGCCAGCAGGCAGGGGATGAGATGCTGAAGCTGTTCTGATGTTTGTCTTGCTGATATTGGCAATACTGCTCCTTCTGTCCTATGCCTTCCTTCAGCAGCTGCCTCTGCTGAATGAGAAACACACTTTTCCCCTGTCCTGCTATGTCTGAAGGGAGAAGTAATTTTTTAGTTTTATCCTGTTTCTGGCTCCATTGAAAATGCCTTTGCTGTCTGGTTGGGGAGAAGAATTGAACGTTTTTGTGCTTGAAACATCCAAGATGAATGGTTTCCTATCCTTGCTGCAGAGGTTGGTTAAATCTTGCATATGGCTTTGAAAAACTGTTCTCTGGAACCTTGCTTGCTTGCAGGTCTGACTTAGAGCAACAGGTGTTCACCACTGGTTTCTCTCTGACGCTAATGCCACTTTGGTTTGCTGGTTTTGGCAACTGCTTCTGCTTGCCAGCATTCCATAGGTCTCCTCAGCACATGGAGCCAAGCTGTGACTTCACAAGATGCGTAGGTGGCCGTGCAGTGTGTTGCTAAAGCTGCTTTAATTTCTTCACAAATATGTCTGTGCTGGCAAGATTCAAGCTGACTGTCACAGCAGTCTCACAACGCCATGGCTGTATGGCAGAACTGACTTCTTATCCCCTTGTCCCGTGAAGAAAGGGACTTTTGCTAACTAGAAAGACTTGAATTGTTGGAATGTGGAGGAGGCGAGTGGCAGATACCTGGAAATGTCTTTTCTACACTACTTGCTGCAGAAGAAGCATTGTGTTTTGCTGATGTGAAACTGTGACTTTGTTATTTTGTTTTTGTTTGGTTTTTTTTTTTTTTTCTTTCATGCCTGGAGTCTCAGCAGACCATCCTTGCCAGGAATTCACAGGAAATGGGTGGCTTAAGGTGCCTCGCTACCTTATGAAAACATGTCAGTTGTGTGATGTCTACTCTTTCAGCAGGTGGTGCTTATACAATGAGTAGCCTTACATGGGGTGTGGGAGGAGGAGAGATTGAGTGAAGAGTGGTAATGCTGATTTGACATACTTGAAAATGCTCAAGTAATATATTGGAGTCTTTCATGATCAGGTCTAGTGTGATACAGAATGCCAGGGGAGCCAAGGGGAGAGAAACAGATGCCAAAGTCTGGATTACATCCTCCCCCACCCCCCAAGATAGGGCAACATAAGCAAATGCAATAAACAAAGGACTTCATTCTCTTCTGTGAACTCTGGTGAAAGTGAAGGGTGAAATTTAAATATAGGCAAAACCCGTTAATGTTTTCTCAATAAGTTTCTCAAAAAACTCTGAGAATTGTGGGGTTTTTTTTTAACTTGACATGCCCTCATGCTCCTATTTTCAAGCCTCAGCTTGTCAAAACTAACATGCCTGTTCCTATTCTGTTCTTGTAAACTCCTGACTTTGTCATCAGTGAAATAATGGAGCAGCAGCTCTGAAATACTTCTGCTTGCAGTACATGCCATTGCAGGAAGATGCCTTCAGATCATTCAGAGCTAGAAAGATAGAAACTGGGAGCTCATTAGATGGCAAAGACCTGGCTATACCAATCCAAAGGTCACTGCTTCTGGTTAGAGAATCATGTAATGAGTTCTATGGATGTCAATATATGAAGCACTGATGGGTGAGAATGGGGAAGGAAAAGGAATTGAAGGAGCTGAAGGCTTATTTTGGCATGAGAATAAATGCTTGCGAACTGAGAAATACACCTGTGCTGCAGCTCAAGTGGTCTCTAATCAATGGAGCATATGATTTCAGAGAGCCTTCCCATGACACAAAATGAAGAAAAGCATCTTACTGGCTTCAGGAGACCACTCTATGAAATTGAGTGTGATAGTGAGGGATTGGACACATGCTCTGCAAAATTCCTCCAAACTCGAAAGCTTACAAATACATTACTCTGCCCTTCTAGGGCTCTTGTTCCTGGGTTGAGGAGGTGCTGTATTATGAGGGAGGCTTGTGCTGCTACTGAGTGTGCTGTGCTGCTTTGAAGAATTGTTAGAAAGCTATATATTTAAACAGGAATAAACTATGGCAAACACCAAATCAATGTAGTGATTCGGCAGCACTGAATAATGAAGTACAGCTATAGCTGCATTTTAAGTGTTGGACTTAAAATCCATGTTAAAACCTGCTCTGGTGAGGAGAGAGCAATTTTACCCGAAATAAGAGTTGGAGTGTGTACTCCTGGAGTAATGTGGCTGCATTGTGCAGACACTCACTGCAGGAGATGGGGCAGTCTAGTGGTGCTGACTCAGGAAAGGCTTGGTGATAATCTTAAAGCATGACCATATTTATCATGTGACAAAGCTTTATAAATTGAGTGTCTTTTATAGCGAGTCCTTTCAGCCTTTGGCTACAGTGACAGTGAGAGAGGAGTGAAATGGCTGATTAATGCTAATCATCCAGCTGTTAAGAAAGTATATGCTCAGTTTTTCAAGTTATGCAGAAGAATTTTTAGGTGGGTTGAATCCAGTATCCAAACTTGAATGGGCATGTTTTCAGGTTAAGTGTTGGGTACAGTTGTACTGGAATACCTTACAGCAAAGGTAGGGTGGAAGATCTTTTGTTTTAATTACCTAAACAAGCTTAGGCTGGAATATGTTTTCGCAAGGCGGTGTCATGTTTTGTGGGATAAAGTCTGTAACCTGGTGTTATCCAGCTTGCTTTTTTTCCCTAGGATGCAAGCTGACTACCTCTTCTGGATTGCTAAAGTTGTGGACAAGCATGCTTAATAAAATAATTTGGTAGTTCAGTATCTAATTCTCATCATCCTGTTCCACAGAATGGTTCTATGAATTATTTTTCTCTTTTGACAGAGTTGCATGACTAGTAAGTCAACTGAAAACTCACTGCTTCCTTCCTTCAGCAGCTGTTTGTTTCATAGGTTGCAGCATAGCAGTCATCACTCCTGAAAAAGAAATGATGTTTTGGGAGAGTCTGATGTAAGTGGGAGTTTGAAGAAAGTCAGCAGTGTGACACAGGTTATTCAAAGGAGGTGAGATAAGAATTGTTCCAGGCATATGGCACAGGGAAATTTTGTATGTCTTGGCTTTTCCCAAACATAATGTTTGTGCTACTTCTTATGCTCTCCCCTCTTCCCGTATCTGCTCTTCTCTTGCTGTCGAGAGCCTGATAGAGTCATCCTTCAATTCCCATCTTTTATTCCTCAGGAGTTCTGTAGAGCATACTCACACAAGTGATTGATAAGCCTTTAGTTGCAGAACTGCTTTTACTTCCACAACTCCCAAAAGACTGGTGTGGTTTTGGGCCAGCCCTGTTCTTGTTCAGACATCTCTTAACATGTCTGTCAGGTGTGCTTTCTTTCCTCTCCCTCTCTCCTGTTTTTCTTGATAGCTGTGTGAGATCATCCTTTACCACCACCCCCACCACCCTTATCCCTCCTCCCAACACTGAGCATTCATTACTCGAGAGAATAGAGTCTCAGGAGTGAGAGATTTTTCTCTGTGGCCTCATCAGTCCAGGGAACAAGAATTCTCTGCTGAGTGCCGTGCAGCAGCTGGCTCAGCCTCCTGTCTCCTCTGCCCTTAGTTCTGTTTTTGTGCTCTGCTGTAGGAATGGAGCTGTGCATCTCCATTGCTTCAGCAGCTCGGAGGAGAAGCATGGGGAGTAGGCGTGAAATTTTTCAAGGGTAGGGTCAAAATTTATTTTGCATGATGTGTTGCTGGGTTGGAAATGCCATATCTTTTCCTAGTTTTAACAATGCTCCCATCTTTCAGCAGCATCAAAGTGGAATGGTGTGGCTTCTGCCCACTTGCAGCTTAACCTTAGCCTTCATAGAGAAGTCACCAAGACATGGTGTGATAGATCTACCCTTGTAGGTTAAAGCTATATATATTTTATATATATATTTATATAGCTATAAAGCACTATTCATTGAACAGCTGTATAGACTCTGGGCAATGCAATCCACCTATCTGCATGTTGCCAGGAGTCTTCAGAGGACATCTCAACACTGTTAGGCTGCAAATGTTGGTGCCAAGTTCTGAACAGCTGAGGCAGGCGCTGGCTTTGATAGCCTCCAGAAGACTAGGCACAGGCCTTGAAGACTTGGCCAAAAACAGAAGTAAGGATTCACTGTCTTAGTAGAAAATTTATAAATCTTTGAAAGATAGATAATTTTTTTCCCTGCAACTCAACAGCACATCAGTATACATAGTAAAGTTCATGACGTAGATCCAGCTGCAGCTCCACTGCCTTCAGTGGAGTGATAGTGATACATGACAGCTGATGATGCAGCCCTGAAAATCTAGTCACAGAACATGGAGGCCTTACAATGCAGAGTTCTTAGTGTATCATTTGACATAAAAGCTACAGCTTTCTTTTTCTGGAGTTGAAAATGAAAGATTTTGATGTGAGTTTGGAATAGGGTTTTCTGCCTATATACTGTCTTCAGTGGAAAGAAAGGAGGATACAAATAAATCAGCACTTAGTATCTAGGTGGGATGAATTGTAGACTTTTTCCTTTATATGCGTCCTGGCATCTACATTAAAAAGAGCATATCTCAGACTGAAGTGAGGTGTTTGAGGAAATGTATGTAGGTCTATTAACAGAAGTCTTTTCAGTCTTCAGCACTGATTTTGGTTCCATCCTCTCCCAAATAATGAATCTCATTTTTTCTCAGTACTGGCGACAGTGCTCTTTCTACTTCATGAGCTAATGCCTCACCCTCTAGTTTTCTTATCTTCTTTCCCTGTGGCTAGCTTTCTAGGAGTATACAGACTTTGACTCTTGTAAGTGCTCTCAGTGCTTCTTTTCCATGATACATGCTCCTTGTAATGTAGTCATTAGTTCAGCACTAACCCCCTCCACACCCACCTTTTCTTCCTTTCCTCTGTTCCTGTTAATTTTTATTATTTCTCTTTCTCCACTGTGCTCCTCTAAATATCCCTGTAACTGAGTGTCCACAGCCTTTAGTTCTGTGTGTACACTGGGCTACTACCTCGCATGCATAAAATCCAGATTCTTGGAGTGCATATCTATAAAGTTGACTGTCTGAAGAACAGGCTGTGCTTTCTTTTGTGTTTCTGGAAGTTAATTTTTTTCACTTAAGTAGCCACTGTTTCAGTGAACTCGGCAGATGGTCAGATGCTTTTTGCTCCTACCACGGTAGCACTTAACACTGCTTTCCATCTGCTGGCATATCACCATAGCTCTGCTGGCCTTTGTTAGTGATGCTCACCAGACCCTAAGTATTGCTTTAAGATCCTGTCAGAACCTCCTAAGACAAACAAGCCTGGTTTTTATCTACTCTTACTCCAAATCTCACTCAACATCAGATGCAAACCTTTCCTTTCTTTAGATGTTTCTTCAGAATTTAACAAAATCGTCAAAGTGAGCCGTGTCACAGTCCCTTCTCCAGGTTCCTCTGCTCATACTGAATTAAATTGCTGTCAGTTCTCTGCAGATTGGACTGGAAGGATGTCTGATGTTTAGAACAGAATCTGGGTTATATCCCTGTGTTTATGAACTTGGGGTTACACTCCTGAGCGGTGTAACTTATCTTTTGTACTGCAAGGCAATGAGCAGCCGTACAGACAGCAGGCATCCTTTTGGAGCAAGCTGTTGGCTGGAAACAGTAGGAGCAGCACATCCCACAGTCAGCAATCTGACTTTAAAGGCCTTTTCTATGCAGATATATTCACACAGAGTTTATCACCCCTCTGATGTTGGCCACATGGCCTAGCTTCAGGGAGTGTTTTGCAGAGCTTATCATCATCTGTGCTCCAGCACATGTCTGCATGTATGTCTGTGTTCCAAAAGAAGCTTGACAAGGGCAGAGGTTCTTCACTGTCCTTTTGATCCTGGGGATGCTTGAGGATTGGTAGACAAATTTCAAGGATTTATTCTGAAGCCAGGACAGATGAACAGCCAGTTACTTGTTTGCTATCTTTGTGGGTTTTTTAATAGTCCTTCAAGTGTTTCCCTTATCTCTAAAGCAGAAGTCATGGCTTTACTTCCTGCCTGCTTTCCTCAGTAGCTGCTTCAGAGGTGGTGTCTGTATAGTCAGGTGATAATATGCATAAGATTGCTGATTACTGCTATAAAGGCATCCAGAAATACCTGATACAGAGCTATCATATGTATTTAACTTTATTTAACAGGCCTCTTTTGACTTGGAAAGAATCCTTTCTAAAGCAAAGTCTGCAAATCAAACTTGGAGCAGGCAAGGCTTAGGCTTTTGAGCTAAGACAACTTAGGAAACATTTATCTCTGAGGATCGATGTTCTCAATGTGTGATGTAGCTTATTGATCCTGAATTGGTAGTCTTCTACTACAAACTTGTACATCAACTGCATTAAATAATTCTGTACTCCCAGAAAAAGTATTTGTATTTTTTTTTTTTTTGTCATCCTGGGAACTTCTTAGGAAGGGAGCAAGAGGACAATGAAGTGAAACATTTTAAATTATGGTAGAAATTCTATGGTAGGAGCGACTGGGTGAATTGGCTTGGCTTGAAATGTCTCATTGTTTAGCAGGAGGACTCAGAAGAAACAGTTTATGCACTAGATATCCTGCAGTCAAGAAAAAGTGAAAGTAAAAAAATCATCTATTAATACTGGTCTGTGAAACTACTGGCAGCATTACTGCTACTTCATTAACCTGATGAATCCCAAACTTCTAGTTACCCATAGGGAGAGCCTAAAAGGTAAAGTTGGTTATCTGCAGGAACTAGCAGAGACTTCCTCCTGGTGGCTCGGATGTTCTTCCCTGGCCACAAAACCCGATGTCCTGGGAAAGTGGAGAAAGATACAGCATGGGTTTGTCTTGCTGTAGCAATTCTGAGGTCAGGCTATGGTTATGCCATGGCACGGCTTACGGGCAGCCTGAGAAGATAGAGGCAGGGACCAATTGGATTAGCCACAAAAGCTAGATGGAAGCGTAGGCAAGAAGTCAACCCAAATACAAGCTTGAGCACAGTGGGTATTTAAAATTCTCAGTCTGAGACCTAAACTGAGACCTTGAACCATGGAGGCATGCTGGAATTGCTTAAGGATTGAATCTGTCCTTTCTGCAAAACTATCAACAGGCTGGATGTGGTCTTCATTGCTCACATGACTGTTCATAGCCCTTCTTCAGAACTTAATTTCAGAAGGATACTTCTTTCCTACTGCCTCTCAAATGTGTTTTCCATATTGCTTTTTTACTTTTCATGGTGTAAACAGAAAAATTTTCACACTGAAAGTCTCACTGTGACTGAAGTGGAGTGTAACACTGACATGAGCCTTCCATTCTCTTAGGTTGCCTCTTCACAAGCAGAATTGCCAATAAAGTTCAATTGAGGCAATGTTGCTTTTTGGGTTGAATCCAGATTGTCTTCAGGCCTGTTCTGTCTAAACTTGGAAACTGTGCAATGTTCAATACAGTGTGGCTGTCTTCCAGACAACAGTGGGCCAAAGCAAATGAAAATGTGATTGAAAATTGTGAAATGCTTGTTCATATGTATGCATGAACATAATTTTCACACATATATATATGAAAGACATTGCATTCTTTTTACAGGAAATTTTTGAAGATTGTTTACAAACCAGTGCTTCCTCTGCTTGCATTTTCTCTTTCACAAGCTTCAATGATCTCTGTATTGTGTTTAGAATTTGAAGACTCAGTGTATCAAAAATGTGGATCAGTCCCTGCCCTGAAAGAAGTCTGTTAGGAGAGATAGACAGAGTCACTGCATGAGCAGAGTGCAACAGGCCAATGGCTGCCAAATTTCTTGCTTCTCCAAGTGGTTCATCTGTCAATGGCCCTGGTTTTTAGTGGTGTGGTGATTGGGTTTTTGTTTCCTCAAGCTTTCTGTTGTGTAGAGCCAGCTGCTAGAGTGTTGCCTGTATTAGTACAACCAGCAGTAATCAAAAGGCGTTTGCTTATCAACCAGGAGCATCCTGGACAACCTAGTCTCGTGTCAGGATGAAAGAGCTGAGGGTGGAGTTTAGTTAGCCAAGATCAGGTTTGTCCATGGGAACTCGCAGCATTGGTGGTTTTACTGGGCCTTTTGGGTGGGTTTGGCAGAGCTGTGTTGTTGGTATGAATCAGCTGCCCATGAATAGGCAGAAATGAGATGTCTGTGTGTTACAGCTCAGTAACAAGCCAGCTTGTGTTCTGAGGGTCTCACTGCTCTTACTCAGAAGAAATGTGGTGATTTCCTGAGCAGGTGTATTCTTTCCCAACACTGGGCAGGAATCTGGCTTTTATTTGGGTTGGGAGCTTTCATAAGAAGACCCACAGTGTGTCTACTTCCCCTCTCCCCATTTTGCAGTGATTAATTGAGTAAGAATAGGACAGAGCAGTGCTCAGCCCTGGCTGGAGTGGGTGGCATCCACTTGTGGTGCAGGATGTTAGGTATGTTCTCCTCGCAGTGGCAGTCCCTGCTTTGCCAGCTTTATTTGACTCTCTCACTTGGATACTAGTGACTCTTTGCTTGCATTTTGTGGTCAGGTTTGAGTTTCAAGCCTAAGGTACCTTTTAGCAAGCCAACTCCAGCTAACAACCTATGGTTTAGCTTTTAAGGGACCTGTAAAAGTAATAAGCATCTAAACCATAAAATATCACGAAGTCAAGCCTGTCCTGAAATGAAATGACAGATCATAACTTTTGGAAGTTGAAGTCTGTGCATGCCTGGCAGCTCAGTGTCAGAATTCATATAGCAGTGTGAGCCCTGACAATGACATTTGTGAGTGCAATAGAGACACAGAGTACACCTTCCTTTGCATGGTTGTCCTCTGAGAGGACAGGGCCACGTCTTTCCTCTGCTATCACTTCCTACCCTAACTGGCATTAAGCAGTGTTTTTCTGCATGTCTTGTTCCTCTCATGTTAGTCACTGATCACCCTTCTGCAATGATTCTTCATCCACAGACTTGGTCTTCTAGATAAACATCTGTGCTAATGATACACAAATTGGTGTGGTGTTTCAGGTATTAGCTTGCAATTGGAAGTCCTTTCCCCAGTAAATTTTCAAGTCTAACAGTAAACAGGAATTCCTCCACTTTCTGCACCCCACTGACAGCGTGACTTCTTCTGACGAAAATTGTTTGAATGATGCAATCTGGTATATAATTATTTTATTAGAGGTGCTGACAGGTTGTAATACAGTCTGTAAATTTTAAAGCTAGGATCTCTTGGCTGTATGCTGGCAGAGACACAGCAGAGCAGACAGAGCAACAGCTTTCATGCTTCATTAGACATATGAAGGGGAGAAAATAATGTTGGAGGAGGGAAGAAGTCTGATACAGTAATCTGTCTTTTTTTTTTTAATGTGGCTTTCCCTGCTAGAGCAATAGAGAGAAATTTATCAGTATTGATCTTGTGTAAATTCCTAGAAACAAAAGAACTTCTCCCTCATTCTGAGTCAAGCTCCACAGTGTAAGAATTCTGAATTTCTTGCCACGCTTGGCTGCCTTACCTTGCCCCTAGACTGCAAGGCTTGATACAGAAGTTGAATTTGGAAGCAATTTTGTCAGGTGGTGGTGCCAGCTGCTGCTGAGCTGATGAAAACTAGCAGTAGGCAGCAGAGCTGGCAAAGCCCCCTGTGAGAGTAATTGTGGTTCAGAGTTTCAGCCAGTTTCAGTGACAGCTTAGTCATCTAAAGGAACTCGCTGTGCAAACATTCTGCCTAAACCAAGTTCTCAAACGTTACAAGTTACTCCAATTGTAAATGCTTTATCAAGATGGTCACTTTCATTTGTTTACCTCCATTGTAATGTGAGTGATTTCTTGAAATGGATGTAATGAGAACACTATTATAGAAAGGCAGGCTTTCTTTTGAAGAGTCTGCAAATAATTATGGTCGGTGATAAGTGTGTGCTGACAATTAATATCTTTATGAGCAATTAATTCAAGCTGCAATAACTTCAAATAGCAGTTAAGGACACTTCAAGTGTGTTGCTGCCCCATGTGCTGATACCTCAAAAATGGAAAGTGAATTTCAGAAAACTGTTTCCTTATAAGAAGAAATGAATATGGGTCTTGTAAGGCTGCCTTCCTTGAGTTTGCTAAGACACAGTTTCTGTTGGCATAGAAAATAAGGATGTTTGAAGTGCCCTCACAAGTGAGCAGCAGAAATCTAGTATTTTATTAAAAGAAAATTAGACTCTTTCAAGTCTTTATTTTGTGGGTTTGGGGTTACAGTGTTAAAATTAAAAGCCTTTGACACTTTTGTTTCTGCCTGTTAACTGTTGGTAGCTGATAGGGCATAGAGTATACACAGTGAAAGAGATAAAACCTGGTGATTTAAGCATTTTGGTGAAACTGTTGTGCCTTACTTGAAGTCTTACTTAAGGCATATAAAAATTCCAGAGAGGAATAGGGAAGAGTTTGTACTCATGGTTACTTTCTTCCATTTGTAGCTTTAAGGGAAGCATGCTAGAGACTTGCAGTAACACACAATTAAAAAGGCTTGAAAGGATGTGTATTTAGTTTATTGTCAGAAGGTTTTAGAACTTCTTAGGGAGGGGCAAAGGTAACAAGATATTTCTCCTGATTTCTAAATCAACGTAGTGGAAGGAGTTTGCATCCTCATTTTTTGCAGACCATTTTGAAAACATGCAATTGTTGCACATAATACCTTCTTATACAAGTGTCCAGCTTTTTATAAAGCGTTTCTGATAATGAAGGTAGTTGGCATGCTTTAGAAAAGAATAAATTCTCTGAGGGTAATAGATCTGTTAGAAGTAGACAAAAGACAGCTTAAGGGTCTTACTTCATTAATAAACTTTCATGTGGCTGCCTAGTGGTACTCTCACAGCTTCCTAGCCAGCCTTTGGTGTGACATTCATCCTAACGCTATGATGCCATAAACTTGGCTCTGTGCTGCTCCCTCACTGCCTGCTTCAAAGATGAACTCAATGCATCTCCATTAGCCCGTTTTAAAAGTAAGATTTTAGCTCAAGATGTGAATAAGTCATGTGCAGAGTGTATTTGCCATGAAGTAAGACCTCCTTGAGTGCACTGCTGAGTGTCTTCAGCACTGTTCATCAGGTAGCAAGGGTGTAAATTGCTGGAGCTTATGGAGTAAACTGATGTGTTGAGAGCCCTTAATTCCTCAGTTTATTCTTAGCCTTAGCTAGTAAATAAGTGCCATCTTGTACAGTATTAACCACCTCATTTGACACATAAGCAGTCCTCTTAATTATTCATTGCCTTGTTTATTGCTATCTTCCTCAAAACTCAGCTTGACCAGTACAAAATGCATTGGGGTGGGGCTTTGTTTTTTCCTAACTAGCTTGGTCACACCTTGCAAATTCTTGATGATGGTCAACTGTAGCTGCTGAAATGCCCAAACCTTCCTCAGGCTGTCAAAATCAATCAGGTTGACATCTCCCTACCTCACTCCTGTCTGTGCGGAGCTGCTGTGGCTGCTGTCCTGTGGGTGCCCTGTGCCACCATGCCTGGCTCCTGTTTGTGAAGGCTCCCTCCTGCTTCCCAGAGATAGGACAAGGTGGCAGCTGCTCTGACCTTCTGCATTTCCAGTGTCCAAACCTCCCACTCTGCTAAAGGCCTTGCAGAGATTAGGCAAGGACAATATTGTATTTAAAAGAATTCACTACTTGGTGTGATTCTAAGTATTCTTCTTCAGTGATTGGGATAACTTTTGAAGATCTCTAATTTTCAGACATTGATTGTAAATTGTAAGTTACTTCTGAACTAGAAATTTTATGACCTGTAAATTGGATATTTGAGTTTGGCCACACATAACTAAAGGTACTGAGACACGAGCTTGTTTAGGCTGGTAAACATAGCTGCTGTCTCACCAACTGGTATTCAACATTATTTCCTTCTGGATATTCCCTGTTGGCTTGCAAGTCACTGCCAAGGTATATAGAGTGACTCACTCCTTGTAGTGCTTCCAAGATGGAAATTCTAAAGTCTGAGCTTGGAGGTGACAATAGTAATATTTTTTTACTTGTTAGGCCAGGGTTGAGCCCAAAAGGGACGCATCCATATCCAGTAACTCCCCAGCTAGCGACTACCTTTTGCTTACCGAGTGGATTTTTGTGAGGCTGGCTGTCTGTTTGGGAAATTTGCTAGAACAGGCTTGTAGTTTTAGGGAGGATTTTATGTTGCTCTTTGGCAGAAAGCTCTCATTGTGAAGGAGCTCGGGCTGACACTGCATGATGTGAGGAGTCTCCTACGCAGCATCCTCCCACAGCCTGCCAGCCCGAGAGCACAGCGCTGGTGTGCTGTGGAGCAGTGGGGAGAGCGCTGGGAGCTATTGGCTAACATGATTATGAAGCTAGGAATCCCCTCCTCACTTCCTGTGGGCTGTGTAACACAAGAGCAAGGCTTTTTAATTAACACAACAATCTGAAGCGAGCAAAAGAGCAGAGCTCAGCTAAAACAGTTTTCCCAGCTGTTTGAGCAAGCAGATGATGTGAAATCTGGCATGTTAACTTTACATTGGCCTTTGACTGATCTGACATGAGAGGCATAAAACCAAACAGGACAGTGGTGCTTTCCCAGGAGAAATATGTGTTACGAATGAGATTCTCCCTTCTATTAACTGGATTTTTGATATCTGTGATGCCTAGCTGATCTTGAATGTCTTGCCACTTTTTCACTATACTTTAGGCAGTCTTAATATCAGGATTTTCCTGACTTTTTTTTTTCTGGAGGCAAGCAGGTAATTCATAGCCACAGCACTTTTCCCAATTTTCTTTCTTAAACTTTCAGTACTGTATACGTGTATTAAAAAGGGGAGACTAAGAGTTCAAGTGGATTCCTTTCAACTAACATATCATTTGATTTGCTATGGTCAGTGGCCTGATGTGTGTGAAATGAGCTGATACAGACAACGGCAAGATGAGCTGTCTTGTGTAGAGTTTTAGCGTGATGATGTGGTTGTTAAATTTCATCCACGCAGAAGGAAAATCTGGAGCTGAGCAGATAAATATAATCTGCCTGGGTAAGGAAAAGAAGCCCAGAAAAAAAAATTCTACTTCTCTGTTTTATTTTATTTTTTTCTTGCTGCGGCTCCCTGAATTAATGTGGTGTTAGCTGCTAGGCTAAGGACAGGTCTTGTTAACTTTGGAACTTGTTTAACCTGTCTCTTTGATGCTCTCTATCTGTCCTTCAGCATGGGAGGAAGCTCTGGCATCTTCCCGGTTTCCTCTGCAGGAGGTGCGTGCACTGATGCTTGTACAGAACAAAAAGGTGCTGCCCTTTGGTTCTTGGCCTCCTTTAAACATGTCCATAACACTTAACATAAGCACAAAGAAAACTTCCTTAACCCTGAGAGTGAGTTGTTGGTTCTTAATGTTGATCTCTATACTGTAGCTGCAAAACTTTGTCAAGCTGGTAGACTGTAAATAAGATGTTCCATTAACTACTGTGTTAATGAGAGCATGTTAAAATACGGCACAACTTAGTGCTGAGTGTTTGTTTCCCCGCTGCAAGAGCATCTTAGTAAGAAGGCATTTTAATCACATCAACCTCTGAGCCATTGTTTTGTTTTATATAGCTATTTGTCTTCACTTTTCATGTCTTCAAAATGTTTTTCTTCTGAATATAGAACACATCATTGAATAAAAATTCTTGTCTTGGTCACCATTTGGCTCCTGTTGTGGGAATTTAGTATGGATTTAGTAATACTGCCTGATCTTATTATTAAAGATCTTGCCAATTCCTGATGCTGTCTAACAATTTAAGTGAGGTGAGGAAAGACAGAAAAGGGACACTCAGCTTTTGTCTAAAGAAAGCAGAAGGTGTTTTTAATTCATTCTTGTTTCATACGGGAGGCAAAGATGTGATCTGGCTGCTCACAGTAGAGCCCCGAAAGACTGAAGGTGAAGAGAGGTCTCAGAAGCAGACACAAGAAATTGTGAGCCAAGGTTACTGGTAGCAGTTCACTGTCTCTGGGCTGGGACACAGCTTGTGTGGAAGCTTGTCAGCTTAACAAGCACTTGCCTTTTGTATGGAGAGGATGCTTCTGTTGAAAGCATTCTTGGAAACAAACTATGCAGTGTAATGAAAATAAGTCCTAACATACCTCATCTGTTCTTTCCTGCCTTTGAACCCTGCAAATCCCTCCTCTTTCCTTTAAAGCTGCTGGGCTTTGCGTAACCTCTGATGTATTCTCCAGGTTTCCAGTTTAACCATTTTAATGGGAGCTTAGTCTCCTGTGAAGAGTAAACTTTTATTTTTAGCACTTCAGGATTCACAGATGAAAAAAGACTTTATGTAATTAGTTCTCTTGTGTGGGATGCTTTTTTTCAGGTGTCTTTTCTGGAACTTGAAATGGTAGTAAATGAGGAGGAGCAATTCCACACTAAGGAGTTGCACAGCAGTAGTCTGGCCACAACTTAATTTTCCTAACATAGCTTGTGCACTTAGAGCAGGGATCAGGCTGTGAAGGCTGTATGTTCTGACAGGTAGGTGTCTGCCCCTACCCCCAACAATTAACAGGCAAATATGATGATGACTCAGTGTTGTTATCTCTTGTGTAACAGGAAAACTGAGATCATTAAGGGAATTCCCAGTGGCATGAATACTGGGTGTACCCGTGGCATTGGGAACCTCCGTTCATTGTGGCAGGAGATTGTTAGCAACAGAGATGAGGGCTGAACTTGAGCCGTGTCTGTGTTTAGCATCTCTGGACAAGCCATGACAGTCAAACCAGAGCAGAAGTGCCATGACTTGCTGCTGCTACTGGCAGAGTTATGCTTTTATTAAAAAAAAAAAAACTTGTTTGGGTAGAAGCTATGGTTCTGTATTTCTGTGTTTGACGTAACTTTGCTGGTGAAATACACGGAGTAACTGGTGCTCCCAGGAGACATGTCGATGCTTACAGCTGCCAACACTGATACTCGTTAAGGAGGCAACATGCTTGCATGAGGCTTGAGTTATATTTAGTAAACAGAAAAAAGTTTTCTTACATTTGAGCCAGTAAATGTCAGCTTCATTTGCCATGTGTCATGTTTTGTTCTGATATCGTGGAACCTGATCTAATTCTTTAATTTCTGAATAATCACTTCCTGTCTGCCACTCCCTTGTTTGTATCATGTGCTCATAGGAAGAAACAATTTTTAAAGGAAAAAGTGCACCAGCCACGAGCTTACCACACTCACATAATGACGGAGCATCTCAAAAGTTGAAAGAAGTCACGTTTTAAGCAGTGTAAACATAGGTGGTGTACTTGTGATTTTTTTTTTTTCTCCTGTTTGTTTTTCCATTGTTGCAGATCAGTGCTTAATATTCTAGGAAAAGAAACCTCACAGTTCAGTTAGTGGTCATCTGTGGTATAAGCCCTCAAGTATGCAGGTGCTGTGAGTGTCAGCAGATCTTGGGGAGTCTCCTCAGGTGCAAAGCTTGCCTGAGCTGCAGCCTTTAATTACTTTGTGTATATAATTGGGTATGGAGCTGCAGCCAGTGATGGAGAAAGGAATACAGCATTATAAAAATGTTACTTAGCCAGTAACTCTGCACGGCTGATCCTTCTGCCTGAATCACCATGATCCTTTAAGCTGCTTCTAAGAAAAACATGTTTTTTTTAACTGACAGAATTGGTGATGAGAGTTAAGGGCCTGTTGCTTTCTGATGATGGCCAGGAAAGGTTATTGCTAATCTAACATTAAAAGTAACAAGTTGATTTTGTTTTAAGCAGTGGAAGCCATGGTTCTTTTATGTTAGGCAAGGCCTCATTTCTGTTTTGAGGAAGAGAGGTAGGGACATTGCCGTAACCCTCTTGCTTCGTGGTGTTAAGACAGCAAAGGAAATAAGCAGGTGATGTATTGCTGTAGCCCAAGTAAGCGCCACCATTGCAGCAGGGGTTAAAGGAGCTGCATAGTAACGTGCCATATATGTGTACAAGTGTGAAGACCACAGAGATTATGATAAATATCACACTGAGTGCCTGTGAGATCAAGTTTTTCTCTTTAAATATCTACTGTTGTACTTGGGGAAAAAACAACAAAACGTATTGTGGAGCCTCTCCCTCCACCACGATGGCCAGTGTGTCCTTGGCTCTGTAGGGAGGATGTACATGGGGCAAAGACAGGCAGCCTTGGACTGATTTTATCATCCCTTCTTTAGCTTGTAAGGGCAGGGGCTCAGGGTACACCAGTAGCAGTGTTTAGCTGGGGGCAGCTGTGCACTGGGGATGGGGTTGACGTTTTGTTTCCCAAGTGGGGAGTTCTTCCCAGCCTCTCTCTGTAGAGCAGGTCGGCTCTGCACTGCCTGGAACACGGCTGGGCCTCTTGCAGGAGTGACTGAGCTCCAGAGGAGTCTCCTTTGCTTCTGCTCTCATGATCATTTAGGAAAATTCTGACTTTGCACTCTGCAGGCAGCTTTTACTTTGCAACCTGTCCTCAGGAAAGAGGGCGTCCTGGCGTTTGCTTTGTTTATAACAGGGAAGATGATGATTTCAATTTGTGAGGTGAGCAGCCATGTCATCTGAAGGGGGGAGAGAGCTTGCAACTCGGGGAAGTGTTATGGATGCAGTTTGAATTGTAACAGACTGGGATCTTGACCTTGCTTCTCCTCTGCCTTAGAAAACCGAACATTAAATATATTTATATAGTAGGTGTTTGCAACTTTTCTGCTTTGCACCAGCAGCACTTTGAAGTCGCTCCTCCCTTGCCCCCCACCACCTGAGCAGCCCATCATTTTGCTTCACTTGCTGATGCTCCTTTGCGGTGCCGTCATCTCCGTGTGGGACGTGCGGGGTTGTGTGGCCGAACTCCTTGGCGTGGATGATGGCTGGCTCAGACCTGCTTCTGCCAGGGCTCGGTGCCGCTCCTTCTCCTCCTGCCCGCGGGCTTGCTCCTGCCTGCCCCAGCCTGCTGCAGCCGGGGGAACAGGGGGCTGGGAAACGTGTCTCTGCAGGGGCAGTGCCGCCCGTTCCTGCCCCTGTAGAACACAGGAGATAAGCGTCTGGGATTCCCACAGTCCCACCAGCCAGGAGGGCATCCCGGAGCATCCGGGAGGCCACAGGTGGAGGCAGAAGTCTGCCAGCGCCGTAGGGCCCGGGGCATCCGGGGCAGCGGCTGTGCGGGGCTGATGAGACGGTGCAGCTGTCGGGGCTGGCCGCGACCGCTGTTTATCTTGTGACTAACCTGACTCCAGCCAGCACGGTTTGGGAGACTCCCAGAGGTCGTGACTTGAAAGACAAGTGTTGTAATTAATTTCTTATGCCACACTTGTTTTGAAGCCTTTTTAATTCCGTGATAAGAGGCAGAATCTGGACTTCATTTACAATCCGCTGGGTCGGAGGCAGGAATCAGAAAAGTGCTTTGTGAAGCACTGCAAATGTTTTTCTCTCACTCCCCCCCTTTGCAGGATGTATGTCGTATTATCACACCACAACAGTGAAGCTATAAAAACATTATTATATCCTTTTTTTTTGAAGAGAGAAAACACAACTTTAGAAAAAATTTTAACTGCATAAAACCACATATTTCTCTGAGAAAATCTGGTAGCAAGTTCAGAACAATCCAGGATAAAGAGTGTGGAAGAGATTGCCATTTATTTCTTTGAGATTTATATTTTCATTAAATATGAACGTCTCCACAGTTAGGTGGGGGGTGGGGGGGTTAATTATTTTTACTGGGAATTTAGGAGAATAAGTGAAAAGGCACTTCCTAGCTTGCCTGTCTGAACTAGCTTGGGATGAATAAGGTGTTACTCAGCAAAAGAATGCATGAGAAAGAATTACTTCAGAACAGAAAACCTTTTAGTAGTATCCTTGTATGTCACAGGTTTAATGTTTGCAACAATTGAATGTCTCTGTTGCCACCTTTGAATAAGTACTCACAGTTCTGGGATATCTTTTCCTTCCAAGAAGAAAAACTGCTTGCATGCTACAGAAACATGATTAGCAGTTAGTCAGGGTAATAAAAGCACAGGGTAATAAAAGAATCTTGATGGCTATCAGTTTTGCTTTTAGCTATGGAGGGAGGATCACCCTAGACTGGAGAGGAGAGCACCTGGCCGGGAAGATGTGCATAAGTGGCAGACAGTAGCAGAAGGGAGTGTGAAGTACCACACTGGATACTGGTTCCCTCGGTGAGGCGAAAGCCGTGTTAGCTGGATAATAGAGGTCCTGCCTGCCTGGCACACACACCTCTGTTGGCTGATGAAATGATCTTTGATGCTAATCAAGTTACCGCTGAACAGAGGAAAAGGCTGTGTTTTAATATTTTCGTCTGTAGGATGATGGTTCTGATCAGCTTCAGTATTGCAGACCTTAAAAATAATTTCCTTTCACCTTTGACTGTGTAAATAGTCTCGTCATGCAAATACACCACCTTTATTTTGTTCTGCTGCCTTTCCAAGATATTTTGAAGCTTCTCCCAAGACTACTGTGAGACAAACATTTTGTTTCTTTTCAGAGGTATAAAATTCATATTCTGAATTCATGTGATCCCTAGGTGAATTTTTTTTTTTACTTGTGGTTTTTCCAAATATTGTAGCCATGAAAAATAGTATTATATTCTCCTGAATTTTTTCTTTGGCTCAATCTGTAAACATTTCATGCCTTCCACACTTTAGACCTGTGCAAGAAATAATATTTTCTACTACCAACTGTTGCATTCAATATTCACTTGATAAAATTTACCACTTTTTGTCATTAATGAGATTTTTGTTGTATCTGCACTGGCTAATATGGGTTATTGCAGTTTTGTCTCTCGTTTTCTTTTGCACAACACATACATATTTTCTGTTGGAAAAAGTGATTCCTTTAGTGCCTCTTTGAGGGGGCAAATTGTGCCTCCCTCAATTGCCTGATCTGAATGAATAGGACAGTGTTCGCAGGTGAAAAATGGACTGGTTGAAATAGAATAATTAAAGGCTGCTTTTTAATAACTTTAGATTTTAAATTTTATAATGATGACTTGCTGAATAGAGTGTATGAAATTATCGGTTGGAGGGAGTGGTTTTGAAGGTGATTTTTGGGTTTTTTTGTCCCTCCAAACATCTTCATATAGGATTGATAGCCCTCCCATTTTGGTCCCATCAGCTGAGTGAATACAGTTGTTGATGGTTGCTGGGAGTTGTTGGATATATGATGATAGGCTTCTTTCACCAGGCCAGCAGGAGAGCTGTTTACAGGTGATGCTGTTGCTCTCTGCATGCATCACCGATCCAGTACTGCTGCTGGGTGTCCTCACTGCTGACTGTCCTGGGAAACCAGCTCACCATCAAAACCTCCCAGGCAGCACCTGTGACCTGGGATGAACATAATATGATAGATATCTGAGAAGTGCAGCAGAAACATGACTCCTCCCAACTTCCCACTGACCTCCTGCAGGAAGTGGGAAAGATTAACTAATACTTTTAAAACACGAAGCCAAAGCTCAAACCCCACAATTTCCTAGTGCCACAATAATGTAATCTTGGCATAATGTGGTTTGTGGAAAGCAGCAAGGGGAGAAAGGCTCCTGTTTCTGGCATGTATTAGGACAGAAATCACATATCAAACCTAGAGGAAGAAAACCCTGAAAGTCCTAGTAATCACTATCAGCACTTCCACTGTAAAATTTTGAGTCCTATAGTAGTCGTATGGGACAGTTTGGAGAGCTGGGTTTTGATATTTTTGAGGACAAGGATAACTTTGGGAGTTACATGCCTGGGTGCTTACTTATTTTTGGTAGCACCTGTCTCTTCCAAATGCCTCTTCTTTCTTGGAGTGAACTTGCAGGTCGTGCTCCTGCTCCCTTGAAGCAGGGCTGGGAGTCAGAAACAAGGGCCTCCTGCGGGGAAAGGAAGAGGGTTCAGCAAGGGAACAGTGGCCTCTGATGACAAGCAGTGAGAAGTGCAGGAGGCCACACCAATAACAGACTAAAGTTCCAAGGAATTGATTGTCTCCATCCTCAAGGCAACCAGCTTAAAAATGTTTTTTATACATGTCTGACACTGAAGAGACTGAGATTAATGCAATTCTAGTTTTGACTCCTGTAACATGCTAAAGCAAAGAACAAAATAACATTTACCTTCTTGAAAGAATGTAGGATATTAGAAGTTTATAAACATGTTGGAAGTAGAGATATATTTGTATTATACATCTGTGTTAGGTTTTAATTCTAATCTACTAATGAACACTTCCTAAGTAGGAAGGCAAATTTATCTCTCTAGTACTGACTGAATCACTGGAGAAAAAAGGTTGCCTTTTGCAAAACTGCAGTTTATTAGGCATAATTCCTGCTTCAAAAGTCCTGTTGAATGTTAATGATAAACTATAATTTAGGTGGTCTTTTAAATGTTGATGAGATCATGTCCAGTTTCTTCTGATACAGTGATATGAGGAAGAGAGAGGAGTGAGTATCTGTGTGTGTCTGTGCATGTGTGGGATACATTACTTGATTTTTGACAGAATAACAGCTATAACTACTTTACCTACAGTGTGGGGTTTTTTTTTGTTTGGTTCACCCAGAGGTTGCTGGCAGCAGAATGGCTGGATTTTTTTTTAATATTCCTGCAACACATACAATGCAATGATAGCATTCAGATAACCTTCTTTTTCCCGCCATTAAATACTCCTTGATGAGCAGTATTGGCACTGGTGCTCCCCCCAAGTCATCATTCATTTTGTATCTGTTTCCTCCTAAATCCCTTTGCATGCAGTCAGTCTTACAGGTCGTAAATGAGAGACTGCCAGCTTATTTGCTGTCTGATTGCTTTCACAAATGCTTCTGGTGTTGCTCTTTCTGAGAAAATAGAAAGTGATTACAGTTTCTGTCGAACATGGATGGTGTTTTGTAGCTGGGACACAGAAAGGTAGAAGGGTTAAACATGACATGTTCCCTGGAAGTTGCTTTATGACTGCTGCTAATTTGAATGCTCAGTAATAGAGTTATGTTGGATGGAGGGGTTACCCTTCACTATTAATGACTCATTGGCTTCCTTCCCAAGCTGCCTGAAGTGCCATTCTCCCTAGTGGAAGTAATTTTGTCTTTGAAGTACTTTCCAGAGCTGTCAACTAATGTTCCACAGTTCCCAGAGGAAATAATAAGCCATGAGTGCATGTACACTGAAAATGTAGAGTCTGAAACGAACTGTTCCTATAGGAGCCTGGCAGTCTGCTTCTCTGTGGAATTCAGCTTGTTTATACAATCTTATCTGGCTAAGCTTTGGTATTTTATCTGGCAGGCAGTTCCTATGAAAAACAGCTGTCCAAGCAGTGGGAGTGGTGCTCCTGGTGGTTTTTTCAGAAGGTCTATAATTTCTTGTTTCATGTAAATTACAGAAATACAATACTCTCTTGGCTACAACCAAATGCTCTAAGCAGTTTTCTTAGCCTTATAAATAGCCCTTTAGTATGCTCTGCTGTTATATCCTGTGTGACTTAACAATAGGATTCGTGATGCCCACTAGTAAGGTGTAAGGTGCTCTGTAAAGCCACAGGCTGACTACAGAATTGTTAGAAGAGCACCTCAAAGTTTTAGATTTTACAGGTCTGTTTTTAACCACCACCATCACTGTTGTCAAAAAAGTGAGCACAGTCTCTATCTCTGCATGAAGAGATCTCCACATGCATCTTCTCTTACAGAAAGGCCCCTATGGGTAAGTAGGTAGTGACAATGCTATTAAAAGAAAACACCAAAAACACCCCACTGACCAATCACATAGTACAAAGACCAGCCAAAATACTTCAGATTTTGTGTAAGTCATTAATAGAGAAAATGTTTCTTCAAATGTACTGAGAGCTGAAGCTTTTGGGGAAAAGAGCGGCTATTTGGTGCCTACAGAAGAGTTTGAGGGTTTTTTTGTGTAGCTTTGGGTTGCAGATTCAAGTAAGAGAGACTTGAAAAGGTCAGAAGTTCTTCTTCAATTGTGGTAAATTATGTTCCTCATCTCTTTTTACAGGAACAGTATTTTCAGTCAGAAACAAATTATGGGCACAAGTAAAATTCATTCCAAGTCTTGTAAAGTTTAGTGGTTATCCAGGATTATCCATCCAGTTAGTAGTCCATTTTATCTGAAAGCACTGCATCTTGTAGATTAAAATGATCCAAATAATCTGGCCTATTCTGAGAAAATAGGGACATACTCAAGACCTAAGAGATTAAATTCTCCTTCTGACATCTGTATGTAAGCAACATTTAACTCTGGCCTCCTTGGAGACCTAAGAAAATATGACCCCCCGTATAAGATTCAGTGCTTTAAGCATTGTTCAGATGTGCCATTTGATGACATTTCTCATGCTAGTATACACGCAGAGTTCTCTAGACCCCTTTTGTTCTGCAAAAGGGGAATTTGATATTGCAACAAATGAAAAATGAGCTCTGGTTCCATATGGTACATTCTGGTCTTGCCTGAGACCTGGCATCAAGCACAGTCCATTTCTTTAGCTGAAGTAGCATTCCTGCTTGCAATCCTGCATTTCTTTAGCTGAAGTGGCATTCCTGCTTACAATCCTGTACGGCGAGAAACTCAAAACCTAACAAGTTGATGACCTTCATTAAAAGTGTCATCATGAATTATGCACTGATACAGTTTCCATTTCAGCCTGACACATGCCACCTGAGCATTTTAGTACTGGGAAGGGGCAGTGCACTGTTGTGTGACCACCCCATAGGTTACAAAAGTGAAAGATCTTGGATAACTACTCCCAAGTTCCCTTGTGAAGAAGGAAATTTTATTTTCATTGTGGTAGGAATTGATGACTTCCTGTTGCCACAGCAACAGCTGATGTTAAACTTCAATTGAGATACTTTGCTTTATTCCTGCAACAAGAGTAGGGGTTCTAAATAACATTGACGTGTTGCTGTTTTGTTCTAGGGTTTTTCTTTTTTTTTTTTTTTTTTTTTTTTTGTTTTTGTTCTTTTTTGTACTATTTTGTTTTAAGGTGATGTCTCAAGTGAATGTAACTGCTAGAGCAGGTTATCTTGAATTCAAGTAGTGTAATAATCCCTGTCTTGTCAAAGAACATGTATTCTGAACTTCAAATTTTTTCTAGAAAATCAAGTTAATATTTTTTCTTAAAAACTCTTCAAATTAGCTCTCATTTCTCCAACCCGTAATAGCTTCTAACAGTTTTTACCTGTTTCAATTAGATTTCATCTTCCTCTTACAGAATCCCATTTATAGTCAGAGTTGGAAACTACTGCTTGATGCTGTTTTAAAACAAAAACTCCAATCACCAGCAGGACATGGACTAAATTTTTTAGCATGGTCCAGCCCTGTAATACTAAATCCTAGAATAGTCAGTGATCCCACACTGAAGGTAACGTGCATCACTTGTAATGTAAACCCTGCTCATGCCTGGTTTGTGTTTGGAGGAAAAAGTTAGCATTTTTGTGGTGAGATGGGCTTTTTGTTATTGAAGGAGGTGGTTGTTTTGAAGTTGCTCAGAGGTTAGGAATGCTGGCAATCATCTGGGGAGAACGGTTAGTGGGCTGAGCACAGGTGAGGAGGTCAGAGGCACAAAACAACCACTTCTTTTGTGCCAGTGCCCTGCTGGTGGTTCTGCTCAAAGGAGGTGCTTCAGAAATTACTTATGTGTGTTAGGAGGGCCATCATACTTCTGTGACTTTGCTGCTTTGTCATCACAGACTTGCATCTTGTGAGAATTAACTCTCTAGGTCATTGTTAATTTAAGGGAAAGAACATGGT
Source organism: Sitta carolinensis (assembly GCA_032173965.1). Classification (NCBI taxonomy): domain Eukaryota; kingdom Metazoa; phylum Chordata; class Aves; order Passeriformes; family Sittidae; genus Sitta; species Sitta carolinensis. Next base: position 92,955,620 of record CM063284.1, on the reverse strand, counting down.
TTTGTCAACAAATATTCACAGGTTATTTAGGAAAGCTTTTGCAAGTTTGCCCTAAAAGAACTAAGTCTTAATATACTAACAGAGAGAGAGAGATATAACAGCTACCTGCATGCTTCCGAGAGGATAGATAGCTAACCAGGGCATGTGTTTCATTTTACCTGCAGTGCAATGAACTGCACTGACCTGCCTAATTTTCTCAGTCTTTAAGGAATGCAGGTTTTGTTTTAAGCTTTTTTGACAGTACTCCTAGAGACAGTATTAAATGCATAAACCCATGTGTAATTTTAATTGACATCTTAAACTGAAAATTTGTGATAAAGGTTCTCATGGACCTTAAGGCACAGCACTACTATTCCACAGCACTGTATTTCAAGTAAGGAAGAATTTGGATTCTAGCTCTGAAGCCTTGAGTTGTTTTCATAAGACTGTCACAGAAATTTATCAGTGAATTGTGGGGGTGAGCTGGGCACAGTGTTGGAGACTGTGGTGATGAAAGGTATCTCTTGTACACCCATACTTTACAAGGAAAAATTTGTTTTGAACCTTTGGAATCATCCATCAGAAGTAGATGAATGTAGATGGTGATCCTGTTGATGGAAGGAGAGGAATAATACCTGGCTTTGGCTGCAGTAATTGGCTACTGTACTCAAAAGAGTAGTCATTGCACTGACTTGTCACCAGGAGGACTTGAGAAGGTGCCATCCTCCCCGCAGTCACTGTTTGGCTGTGTTAGTGTACAATACCCTTCCAGAAACCAGTTGGGAGCTTCTTGTGTTTGGGTGATTTTAAGGACTTCCAATCCTGTGCCTCACTGGTCTGAATAACACAATAGGGCCTGTGCAGCTGGTACAGCTCTGAACGTCCTGGGAGGAGAGAGAAGAGGTGAATGTGAAGTTAAACACAACAGATTTGTCCAAGGAATATCTTCGTTTCATAGAAACTTTTTCTTCAGGATGACTTTCCACAAGCCTTGTGATGTCCTCAGGGTTACTTATTATTGCCAGTATAAATTAAGTTGTAGGAGAATAATCTTTCTGAAGTCTTTAAATGATTTTTTTCAGTCCAAAGGACTATGAAGGATCACTGTATAACTTAGACTGGAAGGAACCACCTCTGGAGCCTAGCTAATCTAATGCCCTGCTCCGAGGAGGCTCAGTTAGATCAGGTTGCTACTGACCACTTTTTTTTAGTGTCCTTTAATTAGAGTAACTTAATGTCACTTAATGGAAGTCTGTCAATAATACAATGTCAATCTTGAAAGTGGGCTTGAAAATGAAACCTTGCAAGACATAAAAATGCAATTATAAACTTGTTTTCACTAACACCCTTTCCTCCCCTCCAGCCTTTATCTGGTAGAGGTATTGTCTTACTCTCTCAAACATTGCTATGCAAGGTTAATTTGTCAGAGAAGCAATTTTCTTAGTGGCAATTCTGTAATCATACTTTGTATGGTACTGCTCATCTTCAGCAGGAGAATAAACTAAAAGTTTGTTAGCTTATCTGAAAATGCCTAAACTCCTGGTGAAATAACTTTCCAGCTAAAGCATGGTTCATGTTTAAAATATGCACAGTATTTTTATTGTGAGATGCAGTGACGCAATTTGTACACTAACAACTTCATGACTTAAGTATTTTTTATGCAAAGCACAACATGAACTTAGTTCACTTGGATGAATTAAAGGTGGTCACTTTTCACATGCCCTTGAGATAACTGCTACAGAGACTGAAATACTTAAACAATTCCTTAAACTGCAGACCCCAGAAAGGCATTTTTCCTGTGAATCTTGCTCTCAAAGGCAGGACTGTGTGTCTGAATCCATGTCTATTCTGTGATCCTTAGCATACAGACTAAGGCAGAGGAGTTTCCTTCTACCTGCTTCTCTTTCTGCCAGGCTGCTTGCTTACACAGTATCTTTTGTTGTCTTTGGCACTTTTAGCACTTTTTATTGCTGTCAAGTTCAGATGAACTGAAGTTAAATATTCCAGAGAAAAAAGTGATGTACCAAGAGATGCATATTAACAAAACTCCCTTACCAGAAAAGCCTAGGCTGAAAACATACCTAACTACTCTCTTGCACTCTTGCTTTCATGTTTGTATGTAAGGTTAAGCCAGTGTACTGGGTATTAAAATACTCCCCAGTTCAGGTTTTTAGGTTAGGAATGCGTATATGCTCCTTGCCCACTTGTAATTGTAAAATTACAGATCAGCTCTGAAAATACAGTCTCACAGCCAAGACGATGTATCAGGCTTGCAGCAAGAAATTGCCTTCTGCACAGCTGACAACAAGAGTTGAGAATCAGAAGTCTTTTTTTCTCCAAAACATGGAAGAAGTATAGGGAGTCACTGTAAACGATTAATTTATTCTGAGTGTTGTGCTGATGGACATAAAGTGAAACAAAGATTAGAGTAAATGGAAGAATTAATTTGATTTTTTTTCCCATCAATATTATTACTATTTCCATATTACTATTAGTGCCTTCACTGAACCAGTTGGAGGAGGAAAATGCCCTGCAGGTTGAATTATTCTGTTTGATACATTGGTACTGTTTCTCTTCCAGATGAAGTGGACTACAGCAATTTTGGGAGCAACACACTGTCGAGAGGAAGAAGAAGGCTCTGGTGACACTGCGTAATGACAACCTCCGCCGGCGTCCTCACATCAACATTAGCATGCCTCATGATTTTAGACCAGTGTCATCCATAATTGATGTGGACATTCTCCCTGAAACACACAGGAGAGTGAGGCTGTATCGGCACGGGTGTGAGAAACCCTTGGGGTTTTACATCCGCGATGGCACCAGCGTAAGGGTGACTCCTCAGGACTGGAAAAAGTACCTGGTATCTTCATCTCCCGTATGGTTCCTGGTGGCTTGGCAGAGAGCACAGGCTTGCTGGCTGTGAATGACGAAGTCCTGGAAGTTAATGGCATTGAAGTAGCAGGAAAGACTCTTGACCAAGTCACAGACATGATGATTGCCAACAGCCACAATCTCATTATCACGGTCAAGCCAGCAAACCAGAGGAACAATATTATTCGGAGCAGTAGGATGTCTGGTAGCTCTGGCCAGTCTACAGACAGCACTGCAAGTCACCATAGCTTGCCTACATCCCACATGCTGCAGAACTTCCACCCTGATGAAATGGAGAGTGACGAAGAGGCTGACATTGTCATTGAGGGTGGTCTGGAGCCACAACACATTCCTAAACTGCACAGCCTTACTTCCAGTAGCCTCTCTCGAATCAATGGCAGCAGCCTTAGCCACAGACTTCAAAGGGACCTGGTGCTCAACAACAACTCTGGCCGGGAAAGCAATGGCAACATCCACAAATTACTCAGTTCCTTAAAAACTGATCCCCGACACAGTCTGGTTATCCCCAGAGGAGGTATCGAGGAGGATGGAACAGTCATTACACTTTAGTAGCAATTTCTGCAATTCTCCTTACAGTCTTAAGTGCCAATTGGGACAATCAACTCATGCAACACGTGCACAAAACAGGGAGCTGATATTCTCACAGACCTCACGGGTGCAGAAAATTGTTGCTTTCAAGGAAACGTGGCAACTGGAGTTAGACATAAAACTGTCGTGCACTGCAAAATTTGTCAGGAGAAAGCCAAAGTGCAAAACCTGGTTTATATCCCAACCCTGAAGTGAGAACAGAAATTTGTTTTAATTGGTATAAACCTTAGCAGTCTTACAGGCTACCCATGGCAGTGTTATATAACTCGGGTTTGAAAGCATGGGTAGATGTATTTATACATGCATGTATATGAATTAGATTTTAATAGTAACAGACATGTCTATTTGAAGTGGAACCTGGTTTTCTTCTAATACCAGCTAAGGAGAGAGTGCTTTTTAATAGCCATCCCATCTTCTTCTGTTACACACAGCCCTTCCGCCGACTTGTTTACACCATATTCTCAGCGTTATGTCTAACCCAGACGAGCTCTGTAAAAGCAGACGTTTCCTATTCCGGTGGTAACAGCGTTCGGGAGACGCTGCAGACACATTTTCCAAAGGAAACGACAGAAATCCAGATCCATGTAAACCGCGTGTTTCCCGCGGCCCGAGGGTGGCGCGGGCCGCGGCACCGACTGCCGGGCCCTGGGCGCCTCCTGCCGGCCGGCGGGGGCACCGCAGCAGGGCAGCGCCGCCGCCGCCTTGTATTCTCTTACCGTATTTATTAGATAATACCTCCTGTTTTTTGGTTTTGTTTGTTTTTCTCCCCTCCCCGCATCATCTCTGTTTTTTTCAAAATCATGGCTCGTTTGAGTTTTTAGGCGTGAAAACCTCAGAGCTGACACAGGTCCTTGCTGTACCTTTGAGGCAACCTGAATCCACAAGGTCTTTCCTTGAAAAGAGGTTGCCCTGCAGAGGGGAGGGGTGCTGACTGACTCTCAAGCCTGACTTAGAATAGTTCTGTTCTTTTTGGACTCCTCCAGTAATAAAGCTTAATGTCTACACAGGACTTTTAAAAAGTTAAAATATACTGGCTATTTGTGAAGGTCAGACACCTTTGCTGGGTGGCCAGGTGACTAGTGAGTGACCAGTGACTGTTGAGTCAGTACCTGTCTGCTTCTGGAAACACCATGAGTTTTGTGAAAGTGGTCTAATCTAAAATATTTTGTTATATCTTGATCAGTGTAAGGAACAAAACATAAATGTTTTAAAATGTATTTTTCTACTTTTAGCTTGTGTCATTTGCTCTTTGTTTTTAACTTTGTAGTACATTAAAGCTTTTTTTATATGGTGGAATAGACATTTCTTAAATATTTTATGAATATGAAAATTCAGGAGTCTTGGTTTGGAAAAATTACATTCCGGTTTGGAATCTGTTACGGCTGGAAAAAGGATGTGTGGACTAATTCATTGTCACTTATTTAGAATACCTGTGGAACAACCAGTCTTCTGCTCATGGTTAAATATCTTTGGGACATTGAACTTAGTTTATTTCTTTTAGATTTACTTTAAGAGTTTATTTTAAAAGTCTTTCACTTACTCTAATTAAAACTTTTCTAGGTATCAAAGCAGCTATAGAGCTGTACTTATTTTTCCCAGCACAGTAAGAATAGAACATTGATCCTGTTCATCTTAAAACTGTGTTTGTACTTTACCAAAGGTTTTCATTAAAAAGAAAAATCTTATTATTGGTGCCGTAAAAAAAAGTGAATAGCTGGATATGCTTCAGTCAATCAGACCATCTTATCCAGAAAAATTTGTTACATCTTAAATAAGAATACTTTTATGAATAAGTGGATTTGCCTGGCTGGTTACTCATTTTACCTTAGTTAACTGATGAAAATGTGACCTTGTCTGCAATAAAATGTTCACTGTCTTACTTCTACTCTGTATTTTTTCCCTGTGCCTCAAGCATTTTATGTGGAAGTATCTCCCCTCCCTATGAAAACAAGGTATCTGGTTTGGGTGGATCTTCAACTATGCAACCATCTTAGTGCGGTGTCTTTTCTCAGTGCTGCTTTTACTAAAGGTTCCTGGTCTTCTGATTTCTGTGAATAGCTTCCTACCCTCCTCATAGCACAGCCTGCTGCAGCCCTCCGGGCTTTGAGGGGTAATTCCGGCTCCTTGGACAAAGGCTGGGATACCTCTGATGGCCACTCCGCACCCCTTTGCCCAGAGCCCGCTGGCTGTCACTGTCCATAGAAAGCGTTCTAGTAAAATCCATCCAAACGTTTCCACCCCATTCATCGCAGGATGGAGGGAGCATAAGTCGTTTCACACACACGTACAAATTACAAACTGAGAACAGCCAGCTGTCGATGTGCCGGCCTTGGATCCAACACTTCGTGAAATTACTCTTAAGGCTTGCAAACATTTTGTGCGGCATCTTCCTGGGGAAAATAAACAAACACACACACAACCCAGCTTCTACTTCGAGTGCCCCATAACCATGAGTGAAGCTCTGTTGTACAGAGTGCACTCACAGCTCAGGCCCTAAGGGGCGGAATGTGCCTGGAACCGCGGCTGAGCCGCTCGGCTCTCACACGCCGGGTGTGGGATTCAATGGCCGAGCGGGCTCCGAGGGTGCGTGGCTGAGGGAGGACGGCACGCTAGCCCTCGCTAAAGACCACAGCCGCTCCCGCAGCCCTCCGGAGCCGCTCCGGTCCCAGCGCAGGCGGGGCCCTGCTCCCTCCGGCCAGGAACAATTCCCTGCCCGGGCAGTGGCGGTGCGTGCGCCCCGCCCTCCCGGTGCCGGGGCGCGGGGGCCGGGCCGCTCCCGCCCCTCCCGCCGGCAGCGCGGCTGCGCCGGCCCGCCCGGTCATGTGCGGGGCGGGGCGGCCCGGCGGGAGCGGGCCGCGGCATGGCGGCGGCCGGCGGTGCGGGCGAGCGGGCTGGAGCCGAGCTGCCGGACGCCTGCCCCGGCGCGGACAGCGGGAACGTGTCCCAGAGCCAGAGCAGAGCCTCCGGCCTCGGGGAGGACGAGGACGCCTCGGAGGCGTCGCTGAGCGCCACCGCCGCCGCCTACTCCGCGTACCTGCTCGCCGACCGCAGCCTCTTCAGCGAGCAGGTGGGCGAGGGCCGGGCCGGGGCTCCCGCACAGCTCCCGGGCACTGGGGCGAGCGGCGGGCCCGGCGCCGGGAAGCGGTGTCGTAGGAGCTCCTCTGGAGCTGGACGCGCTCCCGGGCTGGGGCTGTGCAGGACAGGATTACCGGGGGGGCTCGTTCCTTGCGCTGAACGAAACCGAGAGAGGGAAAAGCCGTGGGATTCCTGTGGCACTGGCTGTAGTCTGACCGGTGTCTATACTCGGTGGTCTTGTTTGTGAGGCTGGCCGAGGTTTTGCGAATGTGTCCGTGTGTTTTCAAGCGCTTTAAGTGACCTCTGTTTTGCAGATAGAAAGCTTAGACAAGAGTCTAGAAGACTTACTGACCAGGGTGGATGAATTTGTGGGAATGCTGGACATGGTACGTATAACTTGCATGTGGTTGTGTTTTCAAAGTCACATTAAACACAGTTTTATCAGCGTTTGTAAGTAAGACGGAGAGAGAGAGAAGCCTTTAGTCTAGGCGGGTTCCAGTGTGCAAACGCATTTGGTAATTAGATGACTTACTTTGGTAATCAGGTAACTAACTCATGGATGAAAACTACCAAGTTTTCATGTCAGAGCAAAATGTGTCCATAAATCGTGGAATCATATAGAACTTCTTCGGTTGGAAAAGACCTCTAAGATCGTCAAATCCAACCATTAACGCAGCACTGCCATATTCACCCCTAAACCATGTCCCAGAGTATCTTCTAAATACCTCCAGGGATGGTGACTTCACCGTTTCCTCGGCAGCCTGCTTCAATGCTTGACAACCCTTTCAGTGAAGAAATTTTTCTTAACTGCATATTTGTGTAGTTGTGTTTGTATTCTTGTCCATGTATATGCACAGAATCCCATTTTGAATGGTGCAGTGACAGAGGTTTAAAAGAACAGTATGATATTCTGCTTATCCCTTAAAATACATAAAGACAGTCTTTGTTGGTTTTATAATGAAAGTATCTAATCAGAGTAGCCAAACCACCAAAGCTAGATTTGTCTTTAAGGGACCCTCTTTTCAGAAAGGTAGCTTTGTTTTCAGTATTCTCATAAGGTTAGATGGGGGAACTGAATCTAAAGTTCCTGTAAGCTGACACTGGTAGATAGGCTGTCTTTTAAAGTGTAGCATATATGGTTCTCCTGCACAACTCTGTTGCAGGTTTGAAGGTTTTTTTAATACCAGTAAACTAAGATTTTTGTGGCCTGACTTTTTAACAAACCTGAGGAAAAGTATGCATAGTAAAACTTAAGACAGAATTTTAGCTTAATGTATTTAATTCTTTAGTGTGTCTTAGAAAATGCTCCATCTCAATTCTGAAGAGCTTGTATTAGTTTATTTTTAATACAACTATAAAGGTAAATATTAGTCTCTGCAAAATACGTTTTCTTGAAACTATACAGAAAAGCTATAGTGTATTGATTTTAATCTATTGTTTTTGTACTAATTTATTCCAATTTATTCCAATATTTTTAAACTCTAGATTTTAGTCTGTTCATTGGAGCACAGTTCTAGTTTCCAGAGTAAAACCTACTAAACATTTTGTTTCATTCATTGATTTTTGTATTATTTTTTGCCCTGTCTTTAGATTCGAAGCGATTCTTCTCAACTTGTCAATGAAAGCATACCTCAAATTTACACAAAAGCTACAGAAATGAGGCAGATATATAGGAAGATTGACAAACTAGAGGTATGTGTTTGCTGTCTTGTAGATGCATTTTGTTTCCTAATGGAGGGAAAAATCAGTGTCTGCATATTTGTGTAGGTATGTGTACACATGTGGAGTGAACTCAGGTGAGTTGTGCTCTCCATGTCCACACTGGGTTTAATACTTCAGGGTTAATGAAGAGAACTACATTTATGAAGAATTTCTGGAATTCTGTGGGAATTCCAGATGGGTTTTAGATCTTTTTTTTTAACATATTAAAAAAAAATTGTTCATTGACTGTTCGAAGCAAGGCAGTTTTTCGTGTTAGCTTTCAAAGTTTCTGGAACAAATAGAATGAGAGATCTCTTGGTCCCTAATAAAGCTTCAGAATTGTGGTTCAGATCCTTTTCTTTTGGTAGTAGAAAGGCAGGTAGAAGTCCAGATTCGGAAAAATCCAAGTTAGCTATTTGAAAGGTAAATTGGAGAAGGAAGATTATTTTGTTAGATTTAACCTGGTTTTCAGCCTTTTAAGTATCTCAGGTAATTTCTAGCATTAAAATGGACTTGTAGGCAGAAGGGAAATTGAGCATGAAGTTTTTGACTCCTCATTTAAGCAATGTCTCTTTCACCATTGTTTTGGAATACATAATCCGGTTTTATTTTGTTAGTGAAAATGTCATGTTTATTTTGTTTGGGTTTTTTTTTTTTCACACTAGGCTTTTGTGAAAATGATTGGGAATAGCGTAGCTGGACTGGAAGAACGTGTCATAAAGGCAGAAACAGACCTTGGAGCTTTTCCGAGCACATTCAAGAAAATCTTGCACACAATCAGCATGCCATCCTTCCTTAATGTAAGTAAAGTTCTGCTGCCATGTGACCAGCTTAGTTGCTCTGCTTACTAGAGCAGATGATCAAAATAATAGTAAGTTTGTTGCACATGTATCTGAGTGTAGCTGTACATTTTTATATATTTTATTAGGACTTTTACAGAGTTCTCAGGCTTCTTTAAAAAAAAAAAGCAAACAACCAAACCTAAAGAGTTTAATTTCTTACAAGGATTTGTGTAACGTTGCAAAAGAAGGCTGAGCACACAAGGAAATGAATGTGAAGGACACAAACAAGCACATAATGTACAAGCCTTTATACTAAAGCACCCCGATCTCTGGTGGTATGCAAAGCAAGTTGGAAGAGCCTGTACAGGCAACACTGCTAACTGATCCTTCTGCATTGACAACATCACTGCACAAATGTTATCAATAAAAAAATGAAAACTAATCTGCACAGCCTTTTTAAAATAAAGGTCATGTTTATATTCAGTCCACATAGTTTGATCGTCATGCTACCATCTTGGGAAACTTTCTAAGGATGTGGTTTTCTCTGTCATTCCTTGTGGACTGCTCCTTTCAAAAAGATTTGAAGTGCTCTGGTATATTTTAGATGCCTTACCTAACACCGAACTGCCATTATGCTTCCGGTTTAAAATAACCTTTTGGTTAAAAAAAAATCATCTGAATACCTGATGCTTCTAGACATCACCTGGCAGTACACCATTTATAAGTTCTACTCTTTTGCATCTTGTCATCTCACAGATTGTTTTATCTTTTCGTGTATTCATCCTGTACTAACTCAGTTTTCTGTATTCTGGTAAGAATGATGAAAAAAATAGCTGTGTAGAGGGGGAGAGGAAGAAGGTTATGGCTCTTCAAAGTATTTTTGTTTCTACATATTCCAAGCATGTATGCCAGTAGAGAAAAAATACATATAAAAAGAACATTTGTTGTCTTGTTAAGGCTTTGTTCAAGGAACTTGGTCTTCACTGTTGTTTACTGTTCAGTCTTTAAGTTAGTTAATTTCTCATCTCATTCCTTCATTTTCCTTGGTGTTTAAGTTTAGCATTCTACACAAACCTGCTCTATGTGGGCCACTTACAAAACCAAAAAACTGCATAAGTTGTCCTGAAGAAAATTCAACTTGATTTTCCATTTTTTTCCTAAAAATGTTTCTCAACCAAGGAATTAAAATCTTCAGTTTAAAAGTTTGATAGTTTTAACAAAGTACTTTTTTTAGTGTTGGGAACGCTTTGTCAAATTAGCACTTTTTCCACAATTTAAAAGGTAGAAAATATTTGAAAGTGTCAGGAAGGTGAACCTGGCATCTTCAGAGGTTTCTTAGTTTGATTATGGATAGCAATAAAATAACACTCAGAACTTACTGGCATTATGTGATTGACTAGAAGGCAGGTTACTGTTCCATGGTGGTTCTGGGTATTGCATAGTAAAATACCTACTTTCGGTAGTAAACACAAGCATATGTGAATGAAAATGCTTATAGAGATTTTTCCACATGCCTAATATTTAACTAGCTCAGTGCATCAGTGATAAAATACGTGGTTTGGAAAAGGAGGTTATTCTGATGTCATGATTTTCACTGTAGCTATAGTTCACATTTTCCTGCTAGTTTTAATTTACTCAGGTTCCCTCATTCTCTTCTCATTTAAACATATCTGTTCTTTTATACAAAGGCCGTATTTTCTATTTCTCAAGATGTGTATTTATAATGTCCTTTTCAGATTTTGCCCAGAGTTCTTCCCTTGTGAATATCAGGCAGTGTAAAGAACAGTACTGTAAGACTTATAATATCACTAGGATTGTAGACTCTCAAAAGGTAAAAATGTCTGCGAAGCAGCTGCAAAAATAACTAATAATAAATGTGTGCTTAGGCAATTGTGGGTACTGTGCCTCCCTATAAATTTCCTTGCCTAGATTGAAATTACCCCCTCTTTGCACAGAGGCAAATACAGTGCCTCTTAAATCTGTGTCAGGAGTTACAGAAACCTGTGACCATAGTTTCCCATGCTTGCAGGTTGTTAGCTGAAAGGATAGTACAGCGTATGAAATTATTTTAAAAATCAGAACTTTGATTTTGAAGGTTGCTTTAAATTGGGAAAATCTGTGATACAGAGAACTACAAACATGCACTGTTTATAGATCAGATCTTTGTTTATAGTTTTTAATTTCATTGCAGCTTGAAAGGCAAAACAAATGGAGAAATTAATGCTATTGGAAAGTTAGAGACATAATTTAATATATCAGCAATTTTGTATAGAGCAGGAGAATATGTACTTCATATGGAGTACAAGTATAGAGCTCAACTGAATATCGATGAATTTCCTCTTTGTTTTGTAGATATGGTTACTTATATCTTCATTTTGGTGCTGTAAAACCATTCTAGATTCCAAGGCTACCAATGATATTTGGTACCAACTTTATTATTGGTGAAGGCTACTTTCCTCATTCCAAACTGACAGGGCTCTATGTAATAGTTCATCAAAGTCTTTTTATTAGTTGAAAAGAACTTTTAATGAATGATATCTTGATTTCAAGCATTCTGTTTAATGTCAGGCATTGAAAACATACCCTGTGTCTGTGTTGTGTTGCAGCATTATTTACAAGCAGCAAGGCTGACACAGTAGTCACTAGTGGTCCTTGATGTAGTGTCTTTCAATGAGCCATTTGATACAGCAAAACAATGTACAGTTAATATTTAAAAGAAACACGTGCACCTTTCCTGAAAAACAGTGTGACAGACCTTTTCCAGTCTACTACCAGATTATTTTTAACAGTGTGTCATATGAAGCAGCTCAGCAGGAGCAGCAGCCTTCTTGAAATAATCATTTGCTAGGTGTGTTTACACAGGGAGACTTTTTGAATGACTAAATGAGAGTTCAGACCCAGATTTGACTCAAAAGAAGTGGCCAAGGAGAATTCGAAGGCTGGAGCAGAAAAGGTAAAGGTGTATGGCTTGGAAAGGATAAAGGTTGCAAAGACTCTCCCATCAGCTGGAAGGAACAGTTTGGCTCCTGCAGTGCTGGCATGTTGTACATGTTCCAGGACTGGGTCTGTTTAGGTGCTGGAATGGCAAAGGTCAAAGGCTGTGTTTCTTCACAAACGTTAGGAATATGCCAGACTCATCTCAGCTATGATGAAGAATTCATTTAACTAGGGAGATATGCTTTAAAAGCTTTTCATGTTTTGCATTTTAGCTCTGCAGGTTTTGTTTTAAAATGCTTTATGAAAAAGGTGAAAAATAAACTTAATCTAATTTACAGAAATCGTCTTCCTCACGACAACAGCAGACCCTCTATGAACCTCCAGTCCTCTTCAAGACTGAAGACTATTTTCCATGTCTCAATGAAGCTCCTTATTGATGATTTTTGCTTTGGGATTGATATGAATCATCCAGAATAGAGAGAGCAAGTGAACAAAAGGAATGACAGCCTCAGAACAGCTGCATTTTCTAAGCACTATTGATGGCATATTGCCGTTCTGATTCTCATTGTCTTCCTTCAGGCAATATTTGCAGGTAATCTCTGTTTGTGCACATTATTTCAAAAGCCTTCCTAAAACACCATGTAAGTTTTCAGATTATTTTGGGGAAGGAATTTAAGAATATTTTTGCATTACATTTTTTTAATATGGAAATAATAGGAAACATACTATTGTATATAAGTTTTTTAACACATAAATGTATGTGCTGCTGCAAGTGTAAATAGCTATACCACAAGGATGGGGAGTTGTCTTTTTTCATAATGTGCTGATTGAGGTGAAAGAAAAACTATGCATAAAATAATTTATTCCAATGTTTTAAACCTGGTCCCTGCAGTTTCTACAGAAAAATGCACCACATTGGCATGTACTTATTGCAGGGGCAGGACTTGGAAGATCATCAAGGATTCAAGAACATGGCTCAATGCAAATGATGTAGTCCCAGTTCACAAAGCAAACATCCTGCCCCCACTGATGCTCCTCAGGTCACAGGTGACCCAAGCTTTTAATTATTGCATCATTGTATTGTTTGATGTGTAACCAGGTGGGCATGAAATAGATTTATATATATAGAGAGAGATGTAGATGTATAAAACCTGTTGTCAAAAAGAACAAGTATCTAAGTTGAGGGAAGGATGACCCTGGACTGAACCTCGATCAGGTGCCTGATCAGATTGCTTTTCCTTCACAACTCTGTGGATACTGAGGCTTTCCATACTGATTGCAATTTATATTATCAATAAACTAATAGCTGGCTAATCCCTGTTGTGGTCTTGCATTTCACCAGATAGTATTGACCCACCTAGCAGGTGCTAATCATAAATTGATTTATTCCTCTGAACAAGTTTTACCTCTGCTACTCTGTTGCCAATGTATCTTACTAGAAATACTCAAAATTCAAGTTCTGGGAGGAATGCTTTAGAGAAAAAATATTTCTCTAGATTTCATGTTGCATGCACAAAGCAGGTATGAAGTTGTAGAGCGGAGATTATATATTAATAAATCCCTTCTCCAAAGACCAGCAAGGATTTGGTTCAAAACATCTGTATCTGAAGCAACATTTATTAAAAATTAAAACACATATTTTCAAGTCAAAGTTAGTAGGCTCTAAAAGCATTTCTGATGTAAAACTTACCTGAATTTCAACATCAAGACTCTAGAAAAATAATTACATATAAACATGCAGAAAGAAACAGACATGACTTACATGACTTTAAAGAAGGGCTCTCCTCCCATTCTCCTTGTTTTAATAAGAAATTTATTATTCTAATGTTCCACTGGAGCAACAGTTGCATTTCTAAAAGGCATAGTGCCTTTCAGGGTATGCATAAATAATGATTGAAGGTTTATCCCTCCTCAGTGAGATCTAATAAAATTACATACCTAGTGTAGCAACATAAGGCTACAGTCAAATACTCTTAAACATACTAACACTGGTATGGAAAAAAAGTTATATTTAGAACAACTTTATAATTAAATTAATCACCTTTTCAAATAACTTTGCCCTCTGCTGTGTGGAGCCAAAATGCAGTTTCTTTTAAACAGATGATGTTTGAAAAATTAATAAAGATGGCAGCAAGTTTATACAGCTGAGTATTTTTCACAAAATATTGTTCATTTTAGTAAGAGCGAAAATTCATATGTTCTGAAGTGGGCATTTTTGTTGAACTGTTTATGGAAAAAAAAAGAGCTTCTTTTTATCTTCAAGGCACACCACAAACAAAAATCAGACAGTTACTATAATTAATTGTCTTCGTTTGGAAGACAGGTATCTGCTAAGGATGAAACAGGATCCTCTCCTGAAATGGAGAATGCAAAACGCTCTCTCTCGAATTGTTATAATTTTAGAATTAAGGGGCTCTCAGGCGAAGATGTGAGGATATGGATAACAGTTCTTTACTTGTGTTTAGCAAGGCAAAACAGAACAACAACAACTATGAGATGAACAACAGACAGAACCAGGGGAACAGTCCCAGTTTTCTCTGCCGCTGGCACCCTTTCCCCGTTGGTGCAGTTCCCGACACAGGCAGCTGTGGTGCAGAGTCCCGGGATGATGCAGATGGATCAGGAGCTCCCCGGCGGTGGCTGGAGCTGCAGCACGAGTCCCGGCAGGCAGGGGGTGCGGGCTGAGGCGTGGAGAACACTTGGAGCAGGAGCCAAGGAACAGCGAGGGGGGCAGGAACTGCAGCGGCTCCCGGCCAGGCAGACAGGGGCAGGCTCAGGATTGCCGGGACACACACGGAGAGACCGTGGCAGGAAACCCGAACTCCGCTCCAGTGGTGCCAGTGAAAAAAAAAAATCTCCCCGAAGTCTGGAAACCACAGCCTGCTCTTCTCCTGACAAGCACGCCCCCTAAAAGAGAAGTGAAGTCCACGTGTTCTTCCTCTCCCTCCACCTCAGCCACTTCTTTTGTCTTTCTCAACTATCCATAAGTACCCAGAGATCAGTTCCCTGGCAACTTATGGGAAAAAATTCTACAAGACGACGCAACCCCCAACATTAATATAGTTCTGTGTTGGGAATTCTCCAAAATACTTTTATTACTGAAAATAATGGACAATACATGGCAATTTTTTTAAGGAAATTATATAGAAGTACAGACAATAAATAAATTGTGGTTTTTAAAAATACATGGTACAAACTACCAAGGTTACAGTTCATCTGTTATGAAATTAAGCTCATGGTTATGAAATTAAGGCATTCTCATAATACTGACTAAATGCACTCTGCTGTTGGTTTGTTTGCACCTTGACTGTCTCCTTATTCATGGTCAGTCTCACCACACAGGGATAGTGTAGGAAACATCCCAAGTGTTCACACTCAGTAAAGAAATGCTCAGAATATTCCTTTATTCTGCCTACTGTTACCTTCTATTAGTGTAAAACCAGTAATAACTGTATTATTAATTAGGTTCTATATTTACTGGGTTTGCCAGCTGTAAACAAAATCCGAATCTCAAAATCCATTGATACCAATATTCACAGCACCAGAAGGCTGTACTTGCATCTTTCCCTGCACAATGTTTGTCCTCTTGCCTGAGTTCCAAGATACAAGCCAGTATCTTGGTTTTAACATGAAGAGCTCTTCATCCAGAACTGGTGTAAAGCAAGATGTGGTTACTGTGCTGAGCTGCTAAAGCTTGGGTATGAGGCACATGAAATGAGCTATTGTTTAATATCAACAAAGAAGTCTACATACAAATCTTATTTTTTTTCTATGTCATTGAGCACACATTTTAAAGCCATCCTAGCAAAAGTAATATTAAAAGTTTTTATATTCTTATAGTTATGTACATTTTAGGCCAATGTTAATTAGCATTAGCCTAATGCTAATTGAAATAATGCTGCAGCTTTCTGAAAATTACCTGTTTGCTGTACAATATTTGTCAGTATGTCACAGAAGCTGCATTCACAAGATATTCAGTGAGGTTATATCACAGTCAGGTTGGACTGAATGTTAGAGGTCTACACTTTTTCTAGCTTCTGGACCAAAATCAGTGTGATCTATCTTATTTAGATATTTAGTTATATGATAAACTATATGCCTGAAGTTGGCACATAAAGATTGATATTTGTATTCAATTATTTTTGGACCAGCATGTTTCGTTCAAGTCAAGCAGTGCTGTTGCAACTGTAGTAAAGCCCAAAGAAATTACAGAAGGATGCAGATGACTGAAGTGAAAAGAAACAGGTTTGATGGTTTATCTGATCAAATAAGATAAATTACTTAAAGATGCACTGGGTTACATTGACATCAAAACCTGCGGCATTTCACTACTTCAGCTGACAACAGCTTTTAGGTTTACCTGCAATGCTGAGAATTAAGTAGCAAGCTTAAGCTGTAAAGAGTGATCCTGAGTGAAAGACCTCTCAGAATGAGAAAGAGCAAGATAGCTTGCACCTTCATCTGTGAAAAGAACTTTATATTTTAAATAAAAAGTTCCCATGAAAAAGAAAGAAGAAGAAGAAGAAAAAAAAGAAAAAATGTTTTTTAAGCAATTACTTTTTTAACTCACATTTTGTAGAAAAGAAATCTAGTCTTGGACCAGCTACCAAGAAAATCTTTGAAAAGCCAAAATCCCTGTGAGATACAGCTATAGTCAAAGAGAACCATAACAGGAGTCGGTGTCTTTCTAGTCACTGCAGCTGAATCCCTCAGGGATGAGGATTTTCCAGCTGCTGGGATTCACATCCCCGTAAGAGCTGAGCTGCTGCAGCAGAGCAGAGGCTTTGTCCACTCATCTGCTTTTGTTGATTCTACTTCAAGCCGATGGGTGGTAGTACAACCTAAAGATTGTAGTATAGGCTCCAGCTGATCTCAGAGATTTGGGGCGTTTTCTTGATTTTCTTGCTTCATATTGTCTACTCACAAACTCTTTCAATGCTGGTCATTTTTTATGATTTTGAAAAACTAAGGGGGATGTGAATGATGCATGATATCTTAAAAGTGCTAAGGAACAAGCAAAACGAAAAAAATGGGGACAGAAGGTGTTGCTTGTGGGCAGTACAGTACAATGCTGGGGAGACAGAATGTAATCACCTATAGATAGAGAGTGTGAAAAGGAAAAATTGAAATAAAGCCTTTGGAATTATATCGGATTAAAGGATATGGTAGGGAAACCAAAATATCCTGTCTAAAATCCGCATGGAAGACTCAAAATGATATTTCATTTTTGTCAACTTTAATATTGGCTGTATGTTCTTTCTGGACTATTTAAGTAATTAAAAATACATAAAAATTGCATTAATAATCATTCCAACATGCTATCTTTATGGGATCTTAAATAGTATATTTTAAAAGTATGTTGAAAATACAGATATATGAATGTGCAAGGATTTTATCAGAGGGTTCTGAGTGAAAAGACAGGGACAGAATTCATGGGGGGAAAGACTGAGAAAAGAATGATAAATATCCAATTCAATTTCTCCTCTCCCACCATCTCAGAAGCTATAGGTTTCATGAGAATAGCTCAATACCTACATCATTTAAAAAGAAATTAATTGCCATCTGTTCCTTACAGGTGACACTGTCAGGATTTTCTTTACAAGCAAGAGGTCTAGAAAGCAACTTTTAAGAAAATACAAAAGCAGAAATTTTCACAGTCCTAGGACATTCAAACTGAGGGCTGGCACTAAATATGATAGAAGCACCTGAGAACTGCAGACTGGCAATAAAGCTGGTTCCCATTGATTTAAAAAAAACCCAAAACGGTAAGAGCCTTATGCAGCCTTATGCAGGAATAGAAGAGGAAGAAAATAGCATTGCCAGGAGATAAGCCAGGGCATGTGCCAAGGTGTGAACTTGTGGTGACAGAGCTGTGAGCAGCATCAACAGATGAGGGGAAGATCCCTGAACTGGGAGGTACGAATGGAGATCCAGAA
The DNA here is from genome assembly GCA_032173965.1 of Sitta carolinensis. NCBI lineage: Eukaryota > Metazoa > Chordata > Aves > Passeriformes > Sittidae > Sitta > Sitta carolinensis. The sequence continues at coordinate 92,937,730 of CM063284.1, read as the reverse complement.
CAGACATGACATATAGATGTGATGTTATTTTTCACAGGTTAGGAGATTTTGGGTTTTTTTTCCTCCAGTGTGCACTATTCCCAAGTACTGAGTTTTAGGAGGGGCTATAACTGTACTAGAACTGTGGACCAGTTCTACTGTGTCTGGACCAAGCTGCTGTTACTGCCTCTGGTTACTGCCTCTTTCTCAAAAGCACTAGGACTTGAAGGTAGCTAGCCAGGTCATTGGACTGTTCTGGCTAAAAATCAGTCCTGCCAAGCCAAACAGTCCAGCCCCAGCACTGATGTCCTGGCACAGGGATGAGGGGATGGCATTCCTCTACTCCCAGCCATCCCCCTGAGAAGGCAAGCAAAGCACTTACCCTGACAGTGTCTCCCCATGTACAGCTGGGGAGATGCCTACTATGGAATTAACATCTGTTTCCTTCATGTTTTTTTGATTAGCCCTTTTCTCCACAGGGATTGCTTTGCAATTTGGTTGGAAACACAGAGGGAAAGAAGAACAGGAAATAAATAAGGTATTGGGAATAACCTTCTTGTCATTACAGAGGTGTCTGTGCGTCTGCTCAGATGCCTGCTTTCAGCAATATTTTATCAACTAAATTGTGATGGTTCATCTGCTAGTGATAAGCAGTGCCCTTATTCTTGGTGTCCAGAGGTTCTGGGAACTTTCTGGGAAGTGTACCTGTTGCATCTAAAATCCAGTGTATTGTTAAGCAAAAAAAAATTAGGGAGGAAAAATACTAAACAATGCAATTGATCAAAAATCGTATTTTCTTTCTAAATTTATTAGTCTGACTTCTCCTGAGTTTGTGTTTCTGTAGTTGAAGGACATCACGAAGCAGTAATGCCAGAGGAATCTTGCCTAAGGAAAATCAAGTATGATGTTAGCTAACAAGGTAAATGAGCAGTGCCATTGCAAACTCATTACATGTACCAGTGAGATAAGTCAAGATTCTTCCAAGTGAGTTGGATGAAATTATGAGGACACAGAGTCAATAATAGAAAGTGGTCAGCAAAAGCAGGGTTATGCAGGGTTATATACCAGTGCCCATCTTGAATAGCATTCTGTCTCATTAGTTTGCTCTATGGGACTGCCTCTAGGTGCAAAATGGATTCTTTTGGGATTGAGTACAGCCAGAGACTTGCTCAGGAGTTGAGCTGACTTGCTGACACTACTGTCAGGTATTCATCTCATGCTGCTGGCCATGCACTAGTTTTTAGGCCAAGATGAAATTCAATGAAATATTAAGCTACAAATCTGTCTGAACCACTGTGCTGAAGTACTTGCTAAGACAGTCATAGCCCCAGGGTGGCAAACAGCACTGTAGGGGTAAAAAGACTGAACCAAAGCTCTTTGATGAATGTAGATGTGATGGTGCTTGAATATGGACATTGTGGGAATTGTGAAAAGCCTGATGTAAATGGCAGGTAGGAAAGCTGCTGCTGGAGAGGAGATGATAGATATAGATCTTCTAACTGGAGTAAGTTCAGTTCAGGTCCACAAAGACAGTTAAGGGACTGGAACATCTCCTGTGAGGAGTGTCTGAGAGAACTGGGATGGTTCAACCTGAAGAAAACTAGGGTGTTCTCATCCATCTGTGTAAATACCTGAAGGGAGGGAGTGGAGGAGAGGGAGACAAGCATTTCTCAGCAGTGCCCATTGGTAGGACAAGAGGCAGTGTGCACAAAAATAAAATCTGCTTGCTCAAGCACCTTCTCCGTTGCATCCCACATTCATAATTTTGAACCCTGTTCCCACAAGCTTCTTTTAATATCCTCTAATTCTTGTATTGGAGGACACAATCAGCAGTCATGAGCCATCTGTGTTGCTCATCCTCTTGTAGTAATGTCTGTTCTTTCCTTTTCCATGATCTCTTCATATGGCTGAAGAATCATAGAATGGCCTGGATTTGAAGGGACCTTAAAGATCATCTGGTTCCACCCCTCACTGCTGCCTTAAGTTATAGCTTTCATATTTCTCAGATTCTGTGCTGCCTAGGTGTGGGACTCTGAACTTCATATTAAATGTTAGTAGATTCTCTTCACAGGGTAGTTAGACAAAACAGTCCTTTTCCAGCTTGAGAACCAAGGACAGCCATTACAGCCTCAAGCCCCAAAAGCATAAACAACGGTGAATTGAAGGGAGAAAATCCAGAGGATGGGACTTCATAACCTGAAGCTGAAATTGGACAATTAACCCCAATATGTAAATGGACCAAAACTTACAAAAGTATGAAAATGTGTGACCAGGATCCATCTTGGATCCATCCTGGGTATAGCCACGGCCAGCTCTTGTACTGTCCAAGGTGTATCCTTTAAAGGCCTTTTAATGCTATCTCTGTCTAGCCTCTGTTCCAGGTCAGCCTCTCACAGGCATCATCATCATGGGCAGGGGTACTTTCCTCTAGAACAGTTGCTTGAAGTCCCGTTGTTTTTTTGTATGTAGCTTCCATGTCCTTGCTGCCTTTCTCTGATCTATTCCCACTCCTGCTGTTTCCTATTTGAGGTCAGAAAGATAGGACTACTCATGTAATTTAAGCAAATCAGAGGTTTAAACAGTACCACAACCTGTCTTTTTCTTGTTTCTTCTCTAGTAATTTCCCTGTATCAGATGTGCTTTCTTGTCTTGTTCTGAATATTTAAACTGATGGTTTCCAGGACCTATCAGAGTTGTGTGATCTCATTTATGAGTAACTGCTCAAATTTACTCTCTGACTCATAATGTGGTTCATGTACAAGGATATTTTAATGTAATAGCTAAATCTGTGAGTGTTAAGCAGGAGCTACTTCCAATCAGTAGGATGAGGTTTTGCTGAAACAAAGTTTATGTGGATCAGATATAAAAAGTATTAGATTGTGGGGGCAATGCACAAGAAGGCAAAATAAAGGTGCTGCATTAGTCAGTGTGTTTGTGTGGATACACCACTACTGGAGGTCAGAACTGGCCTAGTTGTCTGACCCCTTTGTGTATTTGTGCTCACCTGGACTGTCATTTACCTTTTCTTATCATAGCTACAGAGCAGTGGTCCTGGTAAAATGGTGTTTAAACTCAACCAGAGGTGCTGTGCTGAAGCAGAGAGCCCATGAAGCATGCTCCAGATACTGTTCAGCCCACTGCAGATTTGGAGGAGACAGATAACACTTTGAGGAAATGACAGAAACTCTCTTTTCAGTGCTCCCAAATCCATCTTTGTGTACCTTCTTCTCCCCCTCTTTCCCTTAACTCCTCTGTATCCTGAGACTGAGCTGCCACTTACAGAGTCCCTTTTCTCCCTGGAAGGGTGGAGGGGAAGCACTCTGAGCATCTGGACAGGTGGGAAGTGGCATTTGCTATGTAGGCTCCTGCTTTGAGCTAGTTGAGAACCATGCTGAGAGTTTTACACTGATTCTTTTCTGAAGTGAGAACCCTCGTGGTCTGAGCTGTGTTGAGGAACATCCCAGGTCTGAAGCAGGAATTTCATTGCCCTGCTCTGGTGAGATTAGTGTACTGTTACTCTCAGACATTTAGATGGTCCTGAAGAATGTCAACTGGGCCTCTCGAGAGAACGGCAGTGCTTGTGCTACACTCCTTTGGACAACAATACTCACACATTTTGTTCCCCAGACCTTTGGTTGGAACCCAGCCCTTGAGCCTGTTGTTGGTTCCAACCCCCACCGTGGCAAGGGAGGTTGGAACTAGATGATCTTTAAGGTCCCCTCCAACCAACCCAAACCATTTTGTAATTCTATGGTGATGATTAATCACGCGCTACTTTTATCTCATAGTGTGTAGGAAGAAGAAGTTGAAGTGAATGACAATTCTGCAATCACAGTGCTGTTCTCTGTGTGAGAGTTCTGTGGATGTGCCTGTCTGATAACAGCACAGTGCTGAGGAAAGAGGTATAGCCTTGCTTTTGCACTCTTCCTCTTTCCAGCTCAGTTATTTTAATTTTCTTTGGCAACTGAGCATTATGGTCAAGCTAAAAAGTAGTATCTTGTCTTGTAAGAAAAATTAACATCTCCAGCTGTGTTCAGGTTGACTTTCTTTGATCTGCTACACAACATGGTTTAATTCACAGGTGAAATAGCAGTGCCAATACAGAGCCCAGAAGCAAAGCCTGGCATAACTGTAAGAGGAGGAATATTCTCAAATATTCTACCATCATTTTTTGCCCCATTTTCCTTTTACATTTTTAAAAATAAGCAGTTTTCTTGTTGCCTGATACAGCTTTGTGCATAATTTTACAGTTTATTCATGGTTTTTGTAACTATATGTGATGTAATTCCTGTGTGATGTTTTTATAGTCATATAAATACTGTTGGTCCTTAATGTCGCTTGTTAAGGGTGTCTGGGGAAAACAGATTTGTTACATTTAGAATTGCTCACAAACTTTTTGTCTGCATGGTTTGAATCGTGGAGAAACTGCTGTGTTGTATTTAAAAGCAGGATGGGGTGCATCCACACCTCCCTGTCAGGGCCTGCGTGTGACATTTGCGTTGTCAAGTGTCTGTCGCAGTCTGTGTGGATACTTAATTGTACCTGATAGATGCCAACTGATGGAATGAATGAATTAATGACTCAAAACATTGATGATGACAGGGGTTTATATCAACTGGACCCATCAGAGCGTGCACATGTGGAAAGGTTCATCTCAGGCTTCCTTATATGTGTCTGAACCTGCCTGCCAGGAGTTGGGGATCTGCACAGGCAGCAGCTACGTGGTTGTTATTTCCTTACTTGCACTGCTGCTGGAACAGAAATGTGCTGAAATCCACGATGCTATGGGGCTCTTGCAACAGGCACACAGCTGCTGTGGAGCCCTGCTTAGGGGGATGCCCTTGCCAGATGGAAGAGGGCATTTAGCTGTGTGCAGGCAGACCTCTGGGAAGACAACAGGTAGCCTGGGATCTGCCTGGAGCTCCTTCCTCTATCAAAAAGACATCTGTTTAATCCTGAGTTTCTACAGATTTAGCCTTATATGGCTGGCTGGTGGAGGGTCCTGGAGGAATATCGAGGGCTGTCAGCACGTGGCTGTGAAGACCAAGCTGGATGAGACAGCAGGAAGCAGCAGCACAATCCCAGCTGAGTCCAGGAATCCACACTGACACTTCCACCACTGGCCTTGCCAGGTCCACAGCCCTGGGGCAACCTGTGGAGCACCACAGGAGTGCCTGTGGCTACCCAGGGCTGGTCACAATGCAAGCAGCAGGTCCCATGGGGCAGGCTGGGGCACAGGAGAAAGGAAGAGAGGTGCAGGAAGTTTCCAGAAGAGACAGGAAAGCAAAGAAGGGAAGTATCTGGTGGCACCAGAGGAGGTTACAAGACTGTGTGCATTAGGGTCAGTCACATCAAGGTAAAGAGAAGTGGCTGATGTGGGCAGGTGAAATGGATTTGCATTGTTAGGAGAAAAGGGGAGATAGGATAGAAGGAGGAAAGTTTTGTCGTCTGAATGGCCCACTCAGTTTGACACCAAAATTTTAGCCACAGATTTTCAGGATGCAGATGAAATAGCTCTACTGCAGATGAGTTATCACTAACTCCCTGGTTGTAATTATTCATGCCCTTCCTTTCAAATTCTATTTTCCTTCTCATGTGCTCTGTAGCCTATTCTCAGAAAGAATATTTTTAATATTTAATATTTAATAATATTTATTACAGCAGTCTTTACTAGGTGTTACTTTTCTAAGCCAGCTGTTTCTGTTCTGCTTTCCTTTTAACAGGAAGATGAAACAATTAAAAATTAGTCCACATTGTACCTTTTTTTGCTGCTTTTTCAGAAACATTTAGTAGGTGTGGCCATTGCAGGCAGAATACTGAACTCCTCTGACTACACAGGGCATTTCTGTAGCAGTAATGTAGTTTCCAATGTCAACTATTAGCTAATACCATTGTCATCCTAATATTTTCTCTCTGTAAAGGAATCATGCTTTCAGAGGTGCTTTGACACATCATAAAGCCAATGGAAAATCCTGTTTGTTACCATTCACATTTATTTGATACTGCCTGAAACTGGTAAAAAGATATTAATGGCTTACAGCTTGAAAATTATCACTAGCAATTGCTTTTATTTAATCACTCTTATTATTTCCAAAGGTTTGTTTGCATTCTTAATTATTAGTGTACATACCTCCTCTAAATTTCCATCTGATAATATTCTTCAGTAATATTCTTTAGTGTGGAACTTTCAGCAGGTGATGTTAAAATAAAAAAGCCCAGCTCCCTCCTTCCTTTTTGCATTTGTATGTCTCAGCTTACACTGCTTTCCTGTCTTTGATGAGTCATTGCACTTACTTTGTACTGATACTTTTACATTTCAGGCCAGAGTACTGATTTTGGTTTCCTTGTTTTCTGATCAGAAAAAAAGCACAATTTTTTTCCCTGTAGGTATCACTGGATTTTTGTCAGATCAGAGAAACCCTCTTTTCCAAGCTGTGATTTCACAGGATGTGGCAATGGCATGCAGATGTATCTGGTTGCTTTTGAAAATGCTTGGTGCTGTTTCCTACTAGCAGTCCAGGTCCCAAAGGGATGTTGCTTTATAATTCAGCTGAATGTTATAAAGATCTAAAACATAAACAGTATAAAATAATCAAATGTGAGAATATAAATGAACATTTCAAATACGAGAGACTGCCAAATATACAAATGTTAAATCCCTTTTACTCCTTGTCATGGCCATAGGGTGGCACTGGCTGTTGCTTACCATTGATGCATATTCTAGGAGTAGTACAGCCCAGTATTTCAAGTTTAGGAGAGCATTTTCAGAGACTAGGGATCTGGTTCATTTAGACTGGCCCATGGTTTGTTCACTCCTGCAAGCAAGTAAAACAGCAGCTTTTTCCTCATCGGGCTCTGATAGTACCTACTCCATCTCTCCACCCTCCTCCTCAGCCAACTGCTGCCACCTGTGGCAGAGGCACTGGGAAGCGATGCCCTTCTGCACCTTCTCTGACTTCCTTCTCCTGTTCTGCTGCCTGCCTTGCTGCCAGCAAAGGGAAATGTCAGGCAGCTGTGAAGATGAATGTGGTCTCACACCCTGCGGTTTCCTCCTCTGGATGATGCTCAGTGGTGGCTCTCGTGCCTCTTCTCAGTGAACCCGTCAGCTGTCAGTGACACTCCCTCAACCTGTGTTTCAGCCCTGCCAGTGGCACAACCACAGAAGGAGCAGTGTGTTGGTGAAGGGATGTTGCTTTTCCCCACCTGCTGCTGCTACTTGCATAAGAAGGAAATAACCCAACCCTTGCATCTTTTTTTTTTTTTTCTTTTTCTTACCATGGAGCCAAGCCTACAGAGGTGGACAAAGGATAATTAAATCCTGCTGAGCCAGGATTGGCACAAAACCAAGAAGAACCTTGAAATATTGAATGGTCTTGTAAAAAATTGGGAAGCATTAACCTCAGGTGATTTTTGTGATGATGAGAAGATGAAAGTTGGAAACACGTAACTGAATTTTTGAATTTGTAGATATGCAGCACTTCTGAAGTTAAATCAAAGTATCATTTTCACTGTAGTTAAAGTAGTTAATATTTGCCAGATTAGCTTGAGGCATTTCGATGTAATGTGAAGATAATAGTGGCACAGCGTGCTTACACAGATAAAATGAGACAAACTCATATCCAATGCTTTTCACAGAAACACACCATCAGCATGGTTCCTCTTTAACCTGCAAAATCTTATTTTACTAATACCTTCTACAGGTTATGTTGTAACAGTGCAGGAAGTGATTCATTTTAGACATACAAATGTAGTTATACTTCAAAGTGCTTTGTCACTTTTCAGTTTCAACTTTAGGTACAGCAAGTGGGTAAAACTTCAGCAGCATTTAGCTGTATGAATTAGCCCCATGGGCTATGCCCACTGTGGCAGCAAAACTATTTGTCAGCAGAATTTCTTCTCACAGCCTACTCTTATCAGAAGACAGATGCGATTACTAAGCTAAAATGGTATGTGAAAACATATGGTGTTTTGGAGCTGCTTGGTTACTGTGAAGGATAAATAGCTCCTGACCCTAACCAAGATCTTTTCATGAAAAAAGAGCGGTGTCCCTATGCCTTATAAAGGCATGGGCAGGCTTATTCCAGCGCTCAAGGGGCGTTAGCGGGTTAATGCTGCTGAGTTTTTTCCAGCAGCGGTCGCAGGCGAATGAAGAAGTTGAGCTGAAACTGCGAACACTTCATCCCGGCACTTAGCGGCAGAACTCGGTCAAGAGAGGAGGAAGCAGGTGAAATTAAAAAAAAAAAAAAAAGAAACCCTCTTGGTCATGGGGAAATCAGGTGAGCGAATGCCTTTGTGCAGTTGGCCGTGTGTTCGCACAAAGTCTGTGCCTGGTTTTGTGCTTGGAAAGCATTGCTAAAGCGTTCAGTGGCTTTCCTCGGAGAAGGCTGCTTTCATTTGTGCATGGTACAGCCTGGGAGGAGCTTTCTCTCTGACAAAGGGTTGGATTGAAAAAAAAAAAAAAAAAAAGAAAAGCGACCCCTCTCTCCTTAGCCTGCACGGTGTAGAGGTAGTTGTATTTCATATACAGTTTGTATTTTGTAACCTAAAGTACTTCTGCTTTGCTGTAAAAAATGACTTATGAATTGTGTAGGGTTAAAGTTATTTTGTCTCTTGTGTCTGACGAAACTTAGTAGCCTTGCAGATAAAGCAGCAGGATGCTTCGAGGGGGGTAAGCTTTATCACCCTTCCTGTTGGAAGGATTTAAGTGTAAGGTTTGGTTACCATTTAACAGAGAAGAGCCTTGCTCAGCTCCTAAGTCTCTCCCCAGCTGTGCAAATATCCTTTAAACCTTTCCCTGCTGCTGCTGTCTGTGCTGTTGGTTCATTCCCCACCACTGCTGCTGGCTGTCTGTGTCCCCTGCTTAGTTTGGGCAGGGAGAGACTTTTCCAAATCTGCCAAGGAGCCAGAGACCTTAAGAAGGGAGTGTTCAGTGCCCCGGGTTTTCTTCACCTTTGTCCTGTTAAGGCCGTGAGTGAAAAAGTGATGTGAATTTCTGAAACAGCTGTGAAACTGGATGGGACCTTTTGTTCTTGTTCGTAGGGCATAGTTTCTATGACAAATCAGAGCCTGGTGGCATGTAGTTTGTCTGTCCTTTGTGTGAACAGCACATATAGGGACATGCTCAGCAAAACCTAGTACTTGATTAACTCAAAGCTATAGGCCTCTTCAGAGAAACTTAAGGAAAATCTTTGTGTGAGTAACTCTTCAAAGGATCTCAGCATGAGTGTATTGGTTTGGTTTTTTTGTTTTATTTTTTCCTTTATTTTTCATGGTCAACTTGCTAGATGAGATCAGAGCTGTCTGCAAACGTGACTGTACAGGGTTTACTGGTGTGACACCCAGTCCAGAGAAACCACCTGCTTTTCTTTTTTTTGCAAGTCCAGCTGCCAGTGGGTGGGTTTGGCCTCGTATCCTGGCAGCTAGATTGGGATAAATAACCCTATAACAATTTAAATAAATGTAGTTGCTGTGAAGTATCAAGTTCACCACTTCCCATTCTAGCATCATAAGAAGTACAAATATCAAACCAATGTGGTGCCTGTATGTTACATTAGCAAAGCACATTGGGCAAAAGCAGTAGAGATACTCCACTGTGCACCTCCTAGTCCCCAAAGGAATAAAAATCTCCTTTTGTTTTAATGCATGCAAATTGTTAAAACAGTCATAAAGCAATTACCCTCTTCATTTTTTTCCCCTGCACATTTATTGCTGTGCATTAGTTGATTTTTACAAACTTAGGAACAATGACAGACCAGAAACTCCCTTTGCCAAGGCTTGGGTAATGTTTGCATCTTCAAGTGGTTATACAAATAGAGCTTGAGATCTAGGTACATGTTAAAAATGTTTTGTCATTTGTTTCACAATGTTAAACCGGATCCAGGTTATTGTCTTTGAGCTGCGTGCAATATTTTTAGATGAATCATAAAACTGAGATCCTGTCCTGACAATTGGTTTATTGACTAAATCCCATCTGCCCCCTCTAGTTCACTGAAGTCTTCAAATTCCTGTCTGAGATCATTCAGAGTGGTTTGCCTTTGAATGGGGAGAGCAGCTGTTTTACAGAGTACTGCTTCTTCTGTGTTTTGTGTGAAATACAAAACGTGTGTGTCTCCCTGCTCTAATACTCTTAAGGTGTGATGCAGACAAATTTCTCTGTACTAGGGTACATGAACATGTAACAGGTTGCATGACAGATCTGCCTGACTTCAAAAACAGGTTCCTTGCTCCTCTCCTCGGTCAGAAAGATTAAGGCAGAGATTACCTGAAGGTTTAATTTAAGGATGCTCTAATTTAAGACATGCAGGGCCACTACTTTAATATAAATGAGCAGTTTCTTTAACTTTTTTGTTTTGGGAAATGTGTTCTGAGGTTTAAGTATTCCCACACAAAGAAAACCTGCTATTGGAAATCTCAGTTCTTCCATAAAGACTCTCCAATAATGTTGTATTACTAGTTGTTAGATTATATTTGAGGCAAAGTTCATTCCAAGTGTCAGAGCTATAGACTTAGCATTATTTTGTTTCATTGGATAGAGCTGAGTGTTGAAACCATCGGCACCTCTGTCTGACTCAGCTTTCTTCCCTGGAAGCTGCAGGCTGATGAAACCAATTTCATACTTAAACTTCCTTGTCAGGGTTACAAAAACGCTTCCCGTGGTCATAACTCCTGCAAATACTTAAGCCAAACACGGAGACGCCCTCTGCCCTCCCCCAGGTCTTCTCTTTTCAGACACCATTTGGACTGGGGGGATGGGGTGCAGGCAGCTGTCCCCACAGATCCCCGAGAGCTCTAACCAAAACACAGGGATAAGTATTTCTGCAGGAAGGGAGGGGATGGAGAGCTGGCAGCTCTCCGTTGCCCTGTTGCTGAGACTGCCGTGCTGGTAGGGCTCTGACCGGAGTCCTGCGGGCAGCCCTGGCCCCACCGGGGTCATCCACCCTGCGAGCAGCTGCAGGCGACCTGAGCAAAGCAGCTGGCTGCAAGCTCCACTCCTCCGCTCTGCAGCACGTGGGTTTCTGCTGAGCAGTGGGAGTCTCTGAAAAGGCTGGGATGGTGGTAGGAAAGGCTGCTAAGAGTCTTCTTTCCCCCGCTTTCCCCCCGGCTTCAACCTCGTGGGGGAAGGGAGCTTGTCCAGCTTGCTCGCTGCGGGGGAATAGCCCTTTTTATTCTGGCAAGTGGGTGCAGACGGTGTCAAAGTCAAGGTCAGGCTCAGTAAATACTGCTATCATTTCACAGAGTTTGGTTTTCTTTTTATAGTTGGGTTTTATTTTTCTGCTGTTTTTCCTTTTATTTCCCCCCTTCCGCAAATGTGGGTGGGACTCCAGAGAAAGGGCTGGGAGTTAACCACTGCTCTGCATGTTGAGTCAATACTAAAAAACAAAGAGGGCTGAGAAAGGGTTTTGACAAAAGGAAAAGAGACAGGAACCAGACTCCGTGCAGTTTTCCATGCTGGTTTTAATCTCATTTAGAAGCACGTGCTGGTTTTTAACTCTTAAGATGCATCTTCAGAGTACAGTAAAAAGGACTTCTGTGCTTTCTGCAGAACGAGCTACATCTTCAGCTGAAATGCTGACTTGTACTTCAGCATCCTGGTAAGAGATAGCCGTGGCAGGTCATGGCAAAAGTACAGGCATACTGGACAAGTGACCTGTTTGCTTTCTGAGAAATGAGATACTTCCAAGCTGCCAAAATGAGAAAGAATTGTGCTGGCTGGTTTTACAGGACTGGTGAGGATAGGGAAGATGGATTGTTCTGAACTGCTAAAAACTGAGCTTTTGCATTTGGTAACGTTGGGACATTTGCAGAATTTGCCAACACAAGTTAGTGTCTTTTTCTTTACACTGGAACTGAACTGGAGATGTGGCAGGAAAGCTGTTTCAAAAAGAAAGTTAATTCAATTCATAGCCCCACATCTCCAGTTTTTGTGTTCAGAAGACATCGATTGCCAGGTTGATGTTCAATAAATAGCAGATAAAAAAAAAGTCTTCCAGGAATGTGTCAGACTTTGGCAGTGTTCTGGGCCAAATTTTTACCTCTCTGTTGAACCATCAGGGTTTTGGTAGGGGAGAAGAATGCAGCAGCCACCCCATGCAACAGCAGTTGCTCCTGTGAACTGTTAGGTTATACCCTTAGCTCCTCATGTTCAAGGCAGATAAAAACCAAAACAAGTGGAAAGGGCTCAGGAAGAATAAGATAGAATATGGTGGTCTGTAGTAACTGAGATACCTAGCAAGTTTTCCCATGCTATTGTATTGTACATCCAAAAAAAAAAAAAAAAAAAAAAAAAAAAAAAAAAAAAAAGAAAGTTGCCCATGAAGAAAGCTTTTATTACTAGAAGCATGCAAACCCTGCATTTTCTCTCAGTACAGTTAGTAGTGTCTGCCTTGCCTGGGTTTGAATTTGCTTCTGTTGCTTGCTGTTTATGTGCAGGAACAAAAAGTACGAGAAAACAAGTAATTTGATTTTAACTGTTTTGTTGTTTATTGTTTATCTCAACAGACCAGAAGGCTGTGTCAGATCTCTCTCTCTGTAGAGGCTGTGCTGTTCTCTGAAAGATAAGTTGGAGGTTACCTCTGTTCTGTTTTTACAGGCAGATGTAGGCAAGTTCTGCCCAGTCTGTGAAGATCTGAACAGCAGCCAGAGCTGGGCTGGGTGGCCCTGCAGAGGGGGATGAGGGGAGGCTGTGCAGGGGCCCAATCTCCCTGAAGATGCAGAACTGGCTCCTGAGCAAGTAGGTGTGAGGAGGTAGTAGGAATCTGGGGTGTTGAGTAGGAAGACAATATGGGCCAGTTTAGGTCACTGTAAACATCATTTAATGTATCCCTGGAAATGTTCAAGGTCAGGTCAGATGAGGCTCTGAGCAACCTGGTATAGTTGAAGGTGTCCTTGTTCATTGCCAGGAGGATTGGACTAGATGTCCTACAAAAGTCCATTTCAATCCAAACCATTCTATTATTCTGTGATTTGATTAAATAAATACCTTTTAAAAAGATTTTGAATTGTGAGAACTGGAGTTTAACCTGTTGAGCAGAGGCATGAAAAATAGATGATGTAATTGATAGTAAATGTGAGTAAAGAAAGATTTCCGTGCCTCCCTGCCTGACTTTGGCTACTGGATGGGTGAGTTCACACACATCAGTGATCAGAAGAAATATGCATGGCCATATTTCCATGCCTCAGGGAGGTACATAAGTAAACATACTTTAAGCATTGCCACAGCTATCTTGGATGTCCTTGGCAGAAAAACAAGGTGGGAGGATATTGGAGCTGATGAGATTAGAGCTAGTTCAGGTATGCCTACCCCAAACCATGATAGAACATGAATGGTAGAGGTGTAAAATGAAGGAGCATATCCCAGGAGACATGGGATAGTTCTTCTATCTCTCTTTGATTCTCATTTGCAGAATTGTTCACTTTCCGAAGATTTTGTTGGTACCACACAGCTAGCAGTGCTATGTAAAATGAACTTGGCACCAGGTAAAAACAAGGTTATGACTGTTGATGTCCATCTACAGAACATAAGAACATGCAGCATCCAAAATATGAATAGAAAAAATTATTCCATTTCAATGCAATTACTTATTTTCAATTACTCAAAACAAGTGATTTCTGTTGTTACTCATTAGTGAATATAGTTATGCCTTATTTTCTTCAATAATTTTCTGTAATTATAAACTCTAAGCAGGTACAGTGTTGGGGAAAGAAGAGATGGAGAAGATTTCATAAATTACTTCTGCATAGTGTGATTCTAACACATGCAGGTCATTTGTGACTTTGTATTTGGAAGTGCATGTGCCCTGGGAATTCTGTGGCAGTTGGATCTTAGAAGGTCTTTCTGATGGGACAGTCTCCTTAGTCTTTTTAAAAGGGATAGCAGCATACACATTAGCTGCCTACAAATGTTGTCTCTTTGGGTGTGTGGCATAATTACAACATTCAAGCGTCCTTCCTGGCAGAATAGTAATAAAAACAACACTTTTGATTGTCTTTCACGTGAAGCCAGGACTGGCTGCTCTGGAGATGATGAGCAGTCAGTTCCAACCTTACGTAAGATGAACACTCTGTGGAAGCGACTGCTTGCTGTTCTGATCGTTGGTCAGTGTGGAGGAGATGGGGGCTGCAAGCCAAGGACTTCTCCTCACACCCTTGCCTCCAGTGAAAGTGAAAGCTTGCTTCTGTCAGTGCCCAAGACCTCAAGACTGCTGATTAGTGCTGCTTGTTTTTTAAATGCATATATCATGGAAGGCTCTGCTGCCTCTCAGAGCTGTGCAGGCTCCAGTGTACCAGGTGTTCCTTTTTAATCAGGGCAGTCAATTGCCTTACTGTTTATAAAAGGCTTTAAGTGAGGAAGTAATCAGCATTGTCTATTATAGCAAGAATAGGATTTGCAATCAAATAGTGACATGACTAATGTCATTGAACCATTATTGCGTTGGCAGCTTCATATTCTCAGGCCACATGCCCCAAATTTGGTATGAGGGAAGAGAGTGTGTAACATCACATGGCACAGGTAATGCAAGGTTATTAAGTTACCAGATCGCTGTAGTGCAAGCCCAAATATTAAAAGGAGTGGGGTCCTTGTCCATCAGATCCAGTTAACTCAGACATCTCACTGTTGTCCTGAAGTTCATTCCAGTGATAAGGGGGTGTGTAAGCAAATTCGGGTAAAACTGGATGCTGAGAAACATCACAGAAACTCCTCCCTGAAGAAGGATCTCCTGAGCTGAAGGGAAAGCTATTTTGAGCTGCAAACATAAGAACATTCCAGTAAACTTCTCCAATTTAAACTAGTATCTAATTATAACTCCCATTTGCTTTCACTTTCATCAGCAATAAGTTTTCTTCTAACTTTTAGCAAGGTTACAGGATAATTCAGGTTGGAAGGGAAATCACGCACCAACAATTATGATATCTCTCATAAATGCCTATTGTATAGGATGGAGACCTTGCCCCTTCATTGAATTCTTGATTGTGTGAAGGGAGACAAGGAAACCCCACCCAGGATACAATACTTTCTAAACATAGCATGATTTTATCTTTCCTTTCCTCCAGGGTTTATACATGGTTTCATTTCTTCTATATATTTCCAAGCAATCAGCCAGTTGTGTTAGAGAAAAAGGGAGTTTAACACTGTGGGAGATCAGTTTTTGTAGCTGGAAATGATTCATAAATTGGAGTGCCAGACCCATTTCCCCAAATGACATATAGCATTAAGCGCCTGTCTTGGAAGATGTTACAATCCCAAATGGGGGGCAAGAAAGTGCAGTTAAATTCATGGAGAAAGAAGTGTGGAACATTCCCTCCCTGTGTTGCTGCAGACACCAGCCAGCACGAGACCACCCTGAAGCATTTGTGGCTTCAAACCAAAGTGCTGAGTCAAAGTGCAATAGAACGTGACTGTCTTCCTAATATTTCTCATATTAGTTAGACATCCATCACTTCTCCATAGAAGGAATGCTGTTCTCAGAGTGTGAAAGATTCAGCTAGGGATGGTTTCCAGAGAGTTACATTTCAAGTGTAGATAAAGATTAATAATAAATGTCAGTTCTCTTAGAAGAGTCAAGATTCAAATGTGGTCTTTAGAAGCTGGGATCTCTTACTCGAGTTTGCTTCCAGTCAGTGAATATGCTTTGAGAAGTTTGTCACAGTAAGTTACCTGGGACAATAACCAAGGACTTTTTGATGTAATTACTTTTCAATTCGCTAAAGCTTCTAATTATTTTTTTCCACAAACCTGTTGGGCATACTAAAAGCTGTTTTTGCTGCATTCTTATTCCATAACCCACTTCTGCTTCCAGGGTAGAGCAATTCTGCAGAACCAAGGGAGGCTGAAGGGATTTCAGTTTTAAAGCAGAGCTTTAAACCCAATATTTAAACAGTTACTTGATTACCTTTTATGTGTTTTCTATCTATTTTGCATATGTCTTCTCCATATATTCTGGCCCTTGGCTTCTGTTGTGGTTTAGGAATGGTATCCTCCAATTTAGTGTTCCCTCTGAAACCACCCCAAATGGTTTACTGCTCTCTCAGTCCCCTCTCTCTACCCATGGGTGGCTGGAGAGGAGAATTGGAGAAACAAAAAGTAAAGATGTGTTGAGATAAGAACAATTTACTGGAAACAGGAAAAAATCAAAGAGTAACGGCAACAATATTAATAGAAAAATGTACAAGACAGATGAGCAATTCACATGCAAATGCTCACTACACTTGAAGCCTAAAATACCTGATCATGCCACACTACCTTGACATGGAAGAGACCTCTTCCCCCATTCCTGGAAAACGATGAGAGGTGGTATAGAATAATCTCCAGGTCCTAGTTCTGTTCCCTCCTGGTTACTGCAAAAATTCCTGGCTGGAAGCAGGACAGTTTCTTTTTGTCCAGGTTCTGGGCCCAAAAGATAGAAGTAACATGCACTGTCCTGTTATTATATGAGCACATTTCTAGTTATTTATTTTTCAGGGAAGATTGAAAGGTGGGGTCATTATCTCAATTTACCTCTAACATACACATTGGGTAAAGAGTTTGAGGCCTCTGTCATGGTTCAAAGAGAGATTGAGATGGACATAATAGTACCCTTTTGTGTAGGGTTTGTTATGAGGTTTGTTTCGTAGTAACATAGGGCAATTTGGGTTGGAAGACACTGTTGAAGGGACTCTAATACAACCCCTAGAGCAGGTGTATCTTCAACCACATCAGGTTGCTCAGAGCCTCATCCAACCTGACCTTGAATGTTTCCAGGGATGGGTTATTCATCACCTCTCTGGGTAGCCTGTGCCAGTGTTTCACCACCCTCATCATAAAAACATTCTTCCATACATCTAGCCTGAATCTACTTCCTTTTATTTTAAGCATCCTATCACTACAGGCCCTAATAAGTTGTCTGCCTCTATCTTTCTTATGAGGCCCCCTTTAAGCAGAGGTCACAATAAAGTCTTTCTAAAGCTTTGTCTTCTCTAGACTGAACAGTCCCAACTCTCTCTTGTTGATAGCATTGTATATTAATTATTTGAAGGCTAAATAGGAAAACTTAATATTTATGGAAAGTAAAACATTACCAGTGGAAGTTAATCCATAAACAATAGGACAAAAAGCACTGAGAAGAAACAATACCTCTGGAGCTTGATACAGGGTTCATTTTTGAGTCACCGGGGTGGATACTTAGGCATAAAAATGTATGCCTGTTTTGCTAGTCATGTGTGTGCCTGATATAGTGTTGTGTGTGCTGAGGTAAAGGTTACCCACAGAATTTCTGTTGTGTAGGGATTTGGTGCTTTGTGGAACAATTCACTTTTATCATCGTGCGGCTCCACAAGACCAGTGAAGGAGGTGCAGTTGACAGCTGCAAAGGTGATGCAGGGCAGCTCGTGTTGTGGAACATATGTTGGGGTAACTTGCCTCTGTTTTGCTGCCCAAACTAAGGCAGAAGTGGCAGGAGAAGATAGCTCTAAGAAGAGGCTGTATGGATTCAGGCATGAAGAGCTCTTCATGCAAGAAAGACTGAGTAGATTGGCACTGTTTAGAGACAGTAAGAACAGAGAAATAGAATTCTCTGGAAAACAAATGTGATGGGCAAAGGCAACTTAGATTCCTTTGCTTATTTTTCCCTGTCACACAAAGTTGATCAATAAAACTGGAAGTCCAAGAGCGTAACAGCTGTAAGGTATGCTCTGTACCACATCATAGCCTAGATATTCATCTTCACATGCTGCCATTATCTTAGCCAATGTTCCAGAAGAATAAGAAATAGAGGCAAATAATTGAATATTGAGGAGCAAGCAACTGTATCTAATACCTTCAGTTGTTTTACTTATTAAGCTGTGTAATGATTCATGACCAAACTTAACTCTCTGGCAGTACAAAATATTTTTTTTCTAGCAGCTTAAACAGCTTACATTGAGGGAAAGAAGTACATCTCCACAGCTGTTTGGGAAGCTCTTCCCGTTTGGGTGGGAGCCTGAAACCTCCCATTAACTCTCACTTTTAACGCCTGTCTTCTCAGTGTATGGAACACTGGTGAAATGGAAAAACTTAACATGCATTCTGAAACAAATCTGAAATATATCTGGCACTTGGGCGTCCCTCTGCACACATCATCAGGCACGGGAAGCTGTACAGAGGGAGGTGGTTAGCACATGAGCTTGAGTCACAGAAGATAAGCATTTCTATAGCAGCCACCTTTGAGGGAAGGGGAGGATGGAGGTTCTCCAGGGACAGCATGGCTAGAAGCAACTTGGTTTTGTCCATGACTTGTCACTCTTTGTAAGTCAGATAGTACAGAGCTACATTGTGTGGTATTTCTGTTAAAGTGTGGCTTGAGCACTGAAAAAATCTGTACTTCAGTTGACTTTTTTTTTTATTAGAATTTCAATTTGATGTTGGCATTGAGAGCAGATGATTTGGATAGAAACTTCCATACTTGCAGGTCAGATTGTTTATCTACTATTCAGCGCTGAGTGGGTGGGATATTAAGTCTAGGTGATAACAGCCACAAGTTTAGCATGGTCTCAAGCAAAAAAAATAGTCTAGAGTATGTGATGGAACTTTCAAAGCTGCGTTTTTCAATGTCTTTAATTTGTAGGCTGTCTTAACATTTTCTTGCTGGAAAATTTGACACCCTGCATCAGGGAAGGGGGTGAATTGGATGTAGTCTTGCTTTCCTCAGTGACTTCTGATAGATTCTGTAGAAATTGGTTACCTCTATAACAGAGCAGATGAGAGGTTTAGAACTCTGGCCTGATAGAATCAGTGAGCTGTGAGCAAGAGCTACAAGAGTGATGGGATGGGTTCATTAGCAAAAAGGAGTATGTGTGCTTGATTACCAGAATGGAGGTGCCAGGTTTTTTTGATGATGTGCAACTTGTGATACACAAAATTGAAGGAGAACTGAGGAGGAGGAAGGTGGTGAGCAGATGTCACTTTGCTCAACAGGGCTGCTGTGTTATACCAACAAACTGATACCAAAAAAGTGAGCCTGAAAGCATGTTATGGATAATGTATTAGATATATGTCCACAATCACACTTTGGTCAGGAGAGTCAGCCCAACTTCAGACTATGTTCAAAAGATTTAAGGTACTGCATGAAACTGTAATGGCTTTGTAATCTGTAATCTTATGTGCACTGGATAGTGAGATGATTTTAGGCTGCTATATTATCCCAGCACTATTGAGGAAACTGGAGAGAACTCCAAGAACAGCCTAAAGCATGAGAGTGACCTTAGGGAAAAGTTCTGAGAGCAGTGTGTACAAACTGACAGCAGTGTTGTGGGGAAAGTGCATCATTATGAACAGCAGAAGAGATTAATGCTAATGCAGCAGAGAGTGATTGATTTTAGTTATTAGGATCAAGTAGTGAAAGGAATTTGAGAAATCTAAGGTTAGTAACAGGACACATTTTCTAGTCATAGGATCTGTTTGGGTTTCTGAAGTGTCTTACAAGGAAAATGATGGTAGTCATGCTAATTGGGATATTCAGAAATGAAGCTGATGAATCATTAATAAGTAGAAAAACCCATGCCGCAGTAGCTGTTTCTTTCCTTACCACTTGCTGTTTGTGAACATTTATTTGCCTTGAGCCAAATAAAAGTTCATTTTTATATTTCTATTAATTAGAAATGAATTATAAAATTAATTAGAAGAATGGTGCATGTTTCAAAGTACTTGCAGAGATCTAAACATTTTAGTATCTTCATTCTCTTTACATAGTGCCCTGACTAATTCAGACAATTCTTGCATAGAAAGACAATCATTTGCATTTTTAATGCATCTGCTTGAAGGACTTATTTGTTGCTTACTCTTGAGATTGGAATGGTGATGCAGTGCACTGATAGCTTAAAATGAAAGTCAGTCAAATTGATTTCTGTTTTAAACTGACAAACTGATTGACTAACCTTAAATCACCTTGCTATTGAGGAAAGCAGTAAGGATCACAATTTTCTTCAACCTTTGGTGAGTCTGTAGCTTCCCAATGGGAGTGTCTGATAGAGTTTGTCTCTGGATAGAAGTCATTAGTGTGTCGTTTCATCCTGCTGCCTGGTAATGAGGGTGATACTCTTGTGTTCTTCTGTCTAGCCTGCACCAAGTCTTAGGTACAGGGTATATTTTTTCTGTTTTCACTAATGTCTGTATTTGACAGATCTTTCCATTTTTTTTAATGTGATTTCAGCTTCCAAACAATTTGCTGAAGAAGTCTTGAAAGTACACAATGACTACAGGAAGAAACATGGAGTGCCCCCATTAAAACTCTGCAAGAAGTTAAACAGAGGAGCCCAACAGTGAGTTCAGTCCTTTCTTTTCTCTAATGAGATTTGTGACACTTTGTCTGTTAGGTTTGAATGTGTTTACTGCAAAGATATTTGCCTTTTGGCATGCTGATAACCAGTGAAGACTTACTGAGTAGAAAGTGAGGGACTCTACTCTTTCATCCCCTCTTTTTCCATCACATAGCAGTAGCTGGTCACATGGACACTTCTGTGGTCACAACTGTATAAATCTTTCTTGAAGCCTTTTTTAGATGTGGACTACATCTGTCTGCACTGGTAGATGTCCTCTGCAGAGGGCAGTTGTCTAAAACATGCTTCACCACCACTTCTGTCAGACTGTCCTCTGCAGGAGAATATCTACTCCTGTTGAAATAGTGAGAAAATACCTTTATCGTGGTAAGAAGTGGTGATTGGTCTAAGATCAGTGGAATCAGGATGAAGTAATTTTAGATTAATTTATCTATCTCCCAGCCCCTAAAGTAAAAGTATTATATGTTCTCTGTTCTGTCAGGAAGGAAACATCTTGCCTCTTCTTCCCAGTCTAACATACAGTGAATCTATCTTCCTCCTCTGTGACTTGAGTCTTCCTTACAGAAATTTAAGTCCAATACTGCTTGTCCTCTTTACTGTAGTTACAATAACTAGATTAATTCCCTTCTCTTTACAGCAATCTTTTTCAAAAAGATTTAAAAATCTTCAATTCTTTTTCATGCTGATCCTCACAGTACAAAGGAGATGACTGAAGGAGTAAATGCTGATTAAACTATTCAGAAGATAAATTATACTAAATGGTGGGCAGTTTGATCCCTGCTCTAGACATAAGATCTCCTCCCATTAGCTTTCTACCATAACCATGCAGATTTCTCTGTGTTGGGTGGTTGGGAGACAGAGATGCTGCAGTCTTTCCAGAACCTGATTTAGTGTTCTAGCATGATGGGACACAGATGTCACACAGATGAATTGGCTCTTGACTCCTAGATTTCTCCCAGGTGTTGTGCTGTACAATACACCATGTAAATAGCATGTGAACATGACCTCTGGCAGCAAGAAAAAATCTTAGTGTTTTCACTTTTTTTTTTTTTTCCCTCGAGACATCATTATAATTGGATAGAGTATTCCTAAAATGTGGAATGCCAGTGACTCATTCACCAATCTTGTAATCTGCTGGGGCTTTCCTGCTGTTCTTCTAAGGGTTTTCTGTTTTCTGTTTCTGTTTTTCTTGCTCACAGTGAGGAAGGGATTTCATTAACTTGTCAATAGCACTTCTTGGGTCTCAGAAGTGCAAGACTTGGTTTGAACAAGTCAGCTTCTATGAATAGTTCAGATTATTCTATCAAATATGCATTGCTCCACATTTATCTCTAAGTGTGCTCTTGCCCTTGCTGGGTATTTTTAGAGCCTTCAGAAATTCCTCACAGTCATCTTTGGTCTCAGCTGATGCCCTGATGTGATGAACAACAACAGGACCTCTCTTTGGTTGAGGCCTGTTACTTGACTTATTTGTAGTTAAAAGACATGTTCAGAGACTGGTAAAACTATTGATAGCAAGAACAAGAAAGGTTTTGGTCTGCATAAAAGACATGAAATTTAAGAAATCTCATATTTGTCAAAGCAGATTTTGCATATTCTTAAATTAAAATAATAACTTCACATTTTCTTTGAGTATATCCTATATATATATATATATATATATATATATATATATATACCTTTGTTGGTATATATTTGGTGTATCTCTGGGTACTTTTCTGTACTTCTCTACCTGTGTTGAAAATGATACGTTTTCTACTATTTTCAGGTCCAGTTATTATGACAGGTGAACTGACTGTTGGATCCCTGCTTTAACATGAGTCAGCCTCAGCAGGTGTCTGTTTATCTCTGACTGTAATGAAGCATAGGGTGATGATCTCAGATGAAAATCTCATGCTTTCAACTGCCTGAGCTGGAGTGGATTAACCACTCTTTGTCTCAAATCCCTAGCAACTTCATCCATCTGCAATGTATACTTTGTCCCAGTCCTGCTTCTAACTTGGGATATGAAGATCCTGAGAAAAATTACAGGACTGTAGAGAGAGCATCTAAAGGTCCTCTAGTCCAGGATCTAGCAAACTAGCAACTGACAAGTTTTCATTATTTCTAAATTAATGGATGTAGGTAAATACCCTTTTTTGTTGTTTCGGTGGGAAGTTTAGGGCAGAAAGAAATTAGAACCTAATGAATGAAGTGCTAGTTTGGGTCAAAATGTTCAGCTGGGCAAAATTCATGTCTCTGGCAGATGCCAGTAACTCATGATTAGGGAAGGAGTAGGAGGACAAAACAAATGTGATCCTTTCCCCATTATCTTCTCCTGGAAATTACAGATTTATCCTGGAAATTACAGTTTTCCTAAGCAGTAAGTTGTATCCCCATTTATTTGTTGCTGTTGTTTAGTATGGTGTAAATATTCCTCCTCACATCCATACCCTGTATGTTTTCCTCTTTCTTTTTCAAATTTTTTCTTTTTCCCATGTGCTTTGGTGTCAGCATTGTCCTGTGGCAATGACTTCTGCTGCACAGTGTGGGAGAAGTGCTCTGTCTTACTTGAATTTTAAATCAACGACCTGATGACTCTCTGTGTTGCCACTATAAGAAATAACAAATGGTCTTTCCAATTTCCCTGTCTCTGTACTGAAGCCTTTCTAATGTTGGATAGAGAGTAATTGTTTTACCCATGGTGTTCTTCTTAACCCTATTGTTCTAAGAAAATAAAATGCACCCCACTCTTGAACACGTCAGAGTCCATGGAAACAGTGCTGCTTATCCCTGTGTTGGTTTACACAGTTGTTGCCTCAGAGTTTCTGTGTGGTCCCCTACTCTTCCATCTTGTTGCCTGGTACATTGCTCTTTTTTTGCATTTGACTTTTTTTCTTTCATTTGTAAATGTAAGGGGCGTGCACTTGCTTTGACTGAAACCCTGCTTCTGTTTTTTCCCAGTCTCACTGAGAACACTTAGTTTACTCCTGCGAGTGACCTAGAAATGCCAGGAGGTGACACCTGCAGCAATTGCTATAGGTACTTCCCTTTCCATCAGCAGCTGTGGCTAAGGATGGCCATTGGATTTCCAGGAGCTGATTAAAACATGTGCAATGGGATCTCCCTTTAATTTCTTCAAGGCCCTTCTCAGAACTTATACAGATGCTCATGAAAGACAAGGAAAATGCATTTTTCCTTTGCCTAACTCATAGAACTATGTAACCTTAAAGCATCTCTGGTTTCAGGGCTTTGCTTTTTAACTTGACTTGAACAAGTCATCTTCCGGCACAACTCCTTGTTTGCATATCCTTCTCTTCCTCCTGTTCCTCCTCCTTTCTGCTCATTGCAGCTGTGGTCCCTGACCCAATGTGTGGATTTCTTTGCTAGGTATGCAGAAGAACTGGCTACCACGAGGGTCCTCAAGCACAGCTCCGAGTCTGCTAATGGGAATTGTGGAGAAAACCTAGCATGGGCATCCTATGACCAATCAGGTGAGCTCTCTTCTCCTGTTGTCTCACAGACGCCTGATATTTGCCTAATCTCAAGTACTTTGGGCTCAGAGCGTCTGGTTGCAAGAGTGCTAGAGTTTCCTCTACTTGAAAAATGTATCCAGCACAGCCCAGCCCAGGCTCCCTGGGGCCAGGATGGTGGTTTCCAGTCACCTATGTGTCCTGAGAACAAGAAGCATATGTGAGCACTGAGGGAGTAAGGGATTGTGGTGGTGTGTTATGTCCCTTTGGAGGCCAGACTTGGCAGCTAGGCTGCTCTGTATGTCCCTGTTGTGGAGCAGCAGTGGTACTTGTATGTCCATGGCAGGAGAGAAGGAAGATGACAGTGCCCCCTACTTCACCTTTGTCCTTAGTTTGTCCCAAACAAAGAGAGGTCTGTCCACAGCTGTGGTGAGGGAAGTGGAAAAATGTCTTGCACACTGCATAGAAGTTCCTGTTAGTGGGGGCAAAAGCAGGGGACTGGACACCAAAGTGTCAGTGGCTAATGTCCTTCCACTAATATCTTCCACTCTTGTCAGCAAACAGGCTTTAAGCCCTTTTCTGTGATTACATTTTTGAAGACTATTTTACTCCATGTATTTTCTGATTGTAAATGTAATATGTAATTGGGGGCCTTTGGTTTGGGTGTCCCAGGAGCTGAATTTTGGTCAGGCTAACAGCCTGTAGTGAGCCCTCAGCTGAAGAGAGATTATGCAGGCTCTTCTCTGCCTCTTCCAGTGGGCAGGGCTCATGCTTCAGCCTTCTGGGACAGCAGGTGTGATGTATTAAAAGTGACCACTTGCTTTTTTAATTCCAATCTACCCCTGGAATTTCCAGCACAGCCCCAAGGAAACAGAAGCTCGTTTCTGCAGGCTGGAGGCTCTGTTTGAAGGACCTGGGAATTTTAGTGAATTTTAGTCCCAGGGACACTGTTTGGTTCCTCTTCAAGTGCCAACTCTAGTCCCAAGTGGGTACGTTTTCATGTTGAAAAAGAAACCCATGGTGGAAAAATACAATTCTATCTGCTCATATTTGGCATTCTGTCCTTTGCAAGGGTGTGAGGAAAGGATTCAGAGCAGCAAGGGAAAACACAGATGTGTGGCAGTCTTTGCATAGTGGCTATGACTCACTGACTGAGCTTGGTTCTTTCTTCTTCTTTGTGTTACTGGCCTGTGCTCCTTCTCTCGAGGTTAAAGCCACAGAATTCCCATTTAGAGAGCTGGAATCATAACACACAAATGCTTCTACATAATGTCTGTCTTTTCTCTGGATCCGGTCTGTTTACTTCAGTGCACACTTTCCATACATAACTTTTGAGTTTTGAGAAGATTTTCTGTTTTTTATCCACAGGATTAAATGCTATGTTCAGAAATTTTTAGCTACATCCTCTTTTGTTCTGTGAAACATTTCTACATTTCCATTGCAACAGGATCAGTCAAAGTACCAGAATAAGAAATCTCATTCTTCAAAGGAAGTTATTTTCTCATCTAGGCTTAGTCTTCCCCTCTGTGGAGTTGGTTTATTCTTCCTCTTTTTCTCATATAGTTCCCTCTGGATAGTTAATTTGCACCCTGCTCAATGAGGCTGAAATTTGGATTAAGACATCTATTCAGGGGCTTAACAATGGCAGGCAGTGTTTTCTGTTTTCTTTCCCAGAAAAAGCAAGACTCAATAAACCTCTGGAATACACTGTATTCTCTCCAAAAAGTGATGCTGTTGTTTGTTTTGGCTCTTACTGAATTCTGTAATAATGCCAGAAGATGTATTCCTTGTTTCAGGGAAGATTTAAGTTTTCAACTATAAAGCCTTCTAATATGACTCCTCTCCTGGTACAAGAATACCTTGAATTCTCTTCAGGATTTTAGAGTTACATAGCCTAAAGCTGTTGCTAGAAATATGTTTATCCCTGTAATCCAAGAAATAGTTGACAGCTGTTTCCTCCCTCCAGTCCTGCAGGAACTGCTCTGTGGCAGACTTTTCTTTGCCTGTGTTCAAATAAGTGAGCTGTCATCTGCCACTAATGAGAGAGACTGCAGCCTGCCTTGGCAGCTGTGCTATGTCAGGCTTCTCAGGATGCCTCATCTTATTTCTCATGTGTTGGGAGGCTGAAGGCAAGCCTTGGATGTCTGAATTCTGTTTGGGATGGCTGGTGTGGCCAAGAAGAACAAGCCCTGTTCCTGTTGGAAACACTGTGGCTTATGAACTCTCTAGAGGGTTCGTAAGAGAAATCCACAGTCAGCTGTCCCCAGAATCTCTCATGGGAGAAATCTGGTTCTCCTGAGGTTGGGACTAGTGGGCAGAACAGCACAAGTGCTGTCTGTCCAAGCCCTGGAGGAATGCTCTGACCGAGGGCCTGCTTTGATGTATCTCTTGCTGTCACACCAGGCTCATATATTTTTAAAATAAAATAAAATAAAATAAATAAAATAAAGACCTGCATGAGGGATGTTCAAAGTAGAGAATTACTTCCAAAAGCCATTGGTGTGACCTTAGTCTAGGTAAATACTTAATTTTGGAGGAAATCTTAAATCTACCCTCTTTCCCCTCAGACTGGTAGAAGGAAAGTCGTGAATATGTAGATTTAAGTAGGTCACCAAGGTGCTGCCCATTTGCAGATAAATATGGTCTATGTGATTCTATTAGAATGTTTTTAGCAACTTAATGGGATTACATGAAGATTTAAACATTATTTGGTATGAGGAGAAACAGTAAGGCTGGGCCTAGAGAAATTAAGTGTTGAGGGGAGCTGAATACAGGAATAGGGATGCTACAGCATTGTGTTCCCAATGGTGAGGTTAGGAATGTGTGTCCAACCTTACACACAGAAACACACATATAGCATAGACTTGTGTTTATGTGTACAGCAGCACAAACAGATGCAGTCAGTATTAAAATGAAAAGCACCAGTGGCCTTTTCCTCTTTCCTTTCCCAGCTGATTCCAATGTATGTTCCAATATATGTTACTGGAGTATATATAAGTAAATTAATATGGTATATAAAAATACAGATATCTATTTCTCAGTATATTATTTAAAAGTAGATACAATGTATATTTTATGGTGTTAAATTACACGTTATTATATATATATATATATATAATATATAATATAAATAGAAATAGAATTCTGGTGTGGATTGGATCCCAGCAGTAACTCAGACACTCAGTCTGCCCAGTAGCTGTCCCTGGATCCCAATCTCTCTAGCAGCTTGTACTTGGACATACCAGTTCCTGAGGCTGCAGTTCCACAGTGCATCATCTCACACACACAGGTCCCTGGCTGCTGACCAGAACCCACTCTGCAATGGCCATATACTTCCATAGCAACTCCTCCCAGAGCACTTCAACTGCTCACCAGCAGGTCCCTCTCGTGCTTTGCTGATGCTCCAGTTGCTGGCCCCACAGACACAGAGGTCCCTGCAACCCTTGGTTTGGTACCAGTTGTTGGCACTCACACCCTCAACATCCACACAGGATGGAGCTCCTCACCCAGAATAGCTAAAAATGACATTTAATGAGACAACAGCACAGCTGATGAGATGCAGGGCATGGCCAGGCAAGAGTAATGGCACCTGCTTACATGCAGTGGCCTCTTGATAGTAAGGGAGACATAATTTAGACTGTTTGTCCTACATATGGACTGAGCCTGCATGGTCACTCCTCTGACTCTCTGAGGAAGCTTGAGGCACAGTCAGTGTGGCCACATTTAAGCATGTAGCTTGTGTAAATAAATTCAAATAATTATGCTGGTTCTGGTCCTAGTCTTAGACAAAACTATATTTGGACATTAGTTCAAGAGTTGTTGCACCAAGTTTTCATATGAAGAAGATTGTCTGTCACAATTGAAACTCATTAGAGTGAGATTCAGACTGTTCTGAAATGAGCATCTAATAAGCCCAGCTAAGCAGGTTATCAGTGAGGTTTCTCTCACTGAGAGAAGGGTGGAGTCAAACTGTGTTTCCATAGTGAAAGTGTTGAAACTCTGAGTGTGGTTTACAGCAGTGCAAAGAGGAAGGGTGATTAAGAAGCCCAGCAGAATATTTATGAATCAGTTCCACAGCAGAGCAACAGAAGAGGAGCTGCAGCTCTGACTGCAGGGCAGATCTATGTGTTCCATGAGAGGAGTAAACTTTATCATTTCTGCTCTGATGAGCAAGGAGGGATGTGGGATGTGAGCAGTTTCTTTTCTGTCTTTTCTTCCTTCTGACTGAAAAGCATTTTGAATGGCAACCAACTTCCTCTGGTTTGGGGGAACTTTGGGAGCAGGGGGAGCTGTTTTCAATGAAACACTGAAATGCAGTCAAAACAGACTGTATAATTTATTCCATATTACATTTAAATGGAAATATTGTGGTCAGTTTTCTGAACCAGTAAGTCTGAGGATGCAAGTTGCTGCTAAAGCAGGTAGGCTCAAAACACTCCTGAACCTTATACTGTTTTCTCTCTGGAAGCCTGGGGTCACTACAGGGGTTTTCCTTAGTCCCCTGTGTGCCAGCTCTCACTTTCAACATTGGTTTGGCATGTGTCCCTCCGGAGCATTGTTTACTGCTCCACAAAGGGCAAAGAATCAGACAAAAAGTATTTCAGAGGAAAGAGAGACTTTTAAATAACTTGGTGCCTACCTGTCTTCTCATGTGGTAATAACTTCCACATTGGACTCCCTCTCACTTCCTGTGCCATGTGACATGTAAAAACCGTTCCCAGGACACTTCTTTAACATGATTTCAAGACAGTTTGTCAAAAGTTGCCTAGTCCTTTGGTGACCTTCTCTTTTACTGGAAAAAGTCAGTCTTTATTTTCTCACAGCTTATGAGGCCATGACTCTTTTAATTCCAGGATGATGACAGCAATTCTATATAATGAAAACTTGATCCTGCAGGTGAAAAATGGAGAATAGTGATCAGCTTCTCAGCTTTGACTGCCTGGCCTCAGTCAGTTGAGAGCTTTCATCCTTGAAATCTGGGAATTAACACATGACAGACTGTGCTGTTCAACTATGCTCATTTTCTTTCAGGTACAGGATTGAGGCAGTCCTACCTGATGCCATTGCTATCTCCCTTGAATTAAAAAAACAAACAATTTTTTCAGATTATAGTATTCTTTAAATTAAAAGCAAATTAATTATGAAGAGATATTGTTTGTCAAAGCTTCCATGTGCCCTGCAATACTTGCATTATGGAGATTTTAAGTTCTGTCACGTGCAGCCTTGGCACACTTCTCAGAGCTAAAGTAAGCAGAGTGGGGGTGACTTTCTCTTTAAATGCTGTTTATACTATATCACACTGATACATTAACAGAGGGAATAAAAAGCTGGCAGCAGTGAAAATGCAGTCCTACATCTGTTAAAATCCTACTTATGTAGTATAGTCACTTCAACACTTGTGCACATAAAATAATGGGCTTCATAAGGCCTGATATGTCAGCAGTCACATTCTGTACTTCTCTTACACTCAGCTTACCACAAACCCATCTAAATCCTTCATAGCTATGAAATCCAGAGTGGGACAGGATGATCTGCTTGGTTTGTGTGTGGCTTTTTACTATGTGCTTTTTCTCTTCCCCTTGTATTGCATAAAGGTCACTATTTGCACTTTCTTTTAGTCTTCATTGTAGTTTTAGTGTGAGTAAGAAATGAACAAATAAGTATGTATAACATACTTCAGTCAAAATAGAGGTCTACTGGGTTTGGCTTTTTGGCACAAGGAGAGCAGGAAAAGAAGAAGCCAATTGTTATTCCTGAAACTTTTACTTTGGGAGGCAAGAGATGTTTTGATCCCTTTCTATGTATAAAACATTATTTACTCTACTAAGCACTATTCTTAACAAGCAGTGTGGCATGTAAGTTCATAGTACTGCCAGTTCATAAACTTCTCTAGAGATGGCATTTCTTTGAATATTTGCTTATCAGCTAGGGCTCTGACAACCAGCTTGACAGGCTAACAGCATCATCCTTTTAGCTCTCTTCAGTCATAACAAACTGAAGTTTAAAGACGTTAAGGCAGTGTCTGACTTCTAGAAGTGTGCAAGTTTAAGACTTTTTGCTGCAAAATAGCAAAGCATGAGTCATTGCTCTTCTGCAGCCAACAGTCCACTAGGGACCAGCATTCATCATGATGGCTGGCTTAACAGCTTTGGCAGCTTGCTTTGAAACCTCCTGGCCTTGTGTGGATGATACATCCTGGAATACTAAGCAGAAATTTAATTATCAAGGTTGCTCAGGGAAAAACCTGACCCCTCTCACCCCCCCAGTGTTTGACACAAGAATTTCCTAACAACCAGTAATGGAAAACAAGTAACATTTGACATTTGTCTGCATTGCATCTGCAGATTCTGGTCTGAGCTACATCCCCTGGCCGTAGTCATCATCCCTATACAGCTGTTAGGGAAAGCCTTGGATGGGATGAGACAAAGCTGGACACAGAGACTTCCACACAGAAGCAGCTCCTGAGTATGAATATTTTAGGTTTTTGTAGTACCCCAGATTATAGTGCCTCAAAATGGATCTTCACAATGGCTTTAGTGCTATGTAGAAACCACTAAAAATAAATGCTCTCAGAAATCTGAAATATTCAATGCTAGTGAGAACATGGGAAACTAAAAGACATCAGAAATTTAATTTTTCTTTGGTTTACCTGGAACTGGAAGGGTTAAACATCCACAGGTGTGACCTTTTCCCTAGAAACTGTGGCACACAGGCATTTTCAAACACATTTCAAGAGGAAGGAGCTGGTGAAAGCTATATGTATTTATCCAAGATGAGGGAGATGTGTTTTCATTACCTTCCAAGCTGAAAGTTACAGAAGATCTTGCTGGCCAGGCTGTAAGTGAGTTACACTTTCATGTTTATGGCATGATTTCTGAAAAGATTCATTCTTTTGTCTTTCAGGAAAAGATGTGGCTGACAGATGGTACAGTGAAATAAAAAATTACAGCTTTCAAAATCCAGGGTTTTCTTCTAGGACAGGTAAGTTCAGACTGGGAACTGTCTCGTCAAAAAAGAAACTTCTACTATTATGCTAAAAACTGATAAAAGTATAAAAACTCTGAGAAATTAGAAACTAAGCAAAATTTGTAGGGGGTTTTTATTCCTGCTTTATTTCTCCAACTTCAAAGTTTTCAACAGGCAACTTATTTTCAAGGCAAATTAATTTGTAAGAAATACTAAATTAGGAGTCTTACTAAATGTACTGTGTTGTTGTTTACATTGACGTGTGACTTCTGCTGAATTATATCACTCCACTCACAGAGATCACTTCAGCTAAAATTTGGAGATTGGAACAGGTTGTTGCATATTGACAATCTAGTGCAAAATTAATTTGAGAACGTTGTTCCTCAAATAATGCTCAAGCAGGAGAGGTACCTGACCTTGTTTCAGATTAAGAAAATCATGCTTTTCTCCCTGGTTTTGGGATTTGCCTGTGCATAGTGGGAACAACAATGTAGGGGTGGCTATTAAACTAGGCAAAGGAAATCACAAAAACAAGTGGGGTTTTTGAAGAGTTGCACATGCAAACACATGGGGGAGTATGAGGTGGTTAAAGCAAATGAATAATAGTCACTCCCAGAACTGCTGTTCACACTTCAGGGAGTCAAGACTGTGATGTATTTGTTAAATTTTACATCAGATACTTATCAAACTACTTCTTTCATGATTCTCCTGCTACATGTTCATATTTGGGTATAGGACATGGAAATGGGAATAGTAGTATGAAAAAAAGATCAGATTAGGATTTTTCAAGACAAAATGCTAGAGGTTGGGTTCCTTTTCATGTCCTTAGCTTGTTCTCAAGTTAGACAAAGAGGCAGCTGGGTATTGTTTTTTTTTTTTTCCCCAGCACCTCACATGTTAAAGGAAATGTTACAGATTCAGTATCTAAAGGGAACATGTATATTTCTCTCTCTTTCTTCAGGTCACTTCACAGCAATGGTTTGGAAGAACACAAAAAAGATGGGAGTTGGAAAGGCATCTGCTAGTGATGGCTCAACCTTTGTGGTGGCTAGATATGATCCAGCTGGAAATGTAGTAAATCCAGGCTATTATGAAGAAAATGTTCTTCCTCCAAGAAAATAAGATTTTTAAGGTAGTCTTATTGCTTAATGACAAGTGAACCTGGATTTGGACCTAACCATGTTGAAATGAAGCCCAATTCAATGAAATCTCCTGTTTGATACTGCTGTTCACGTCTCAGTGTGAAGGAAGCAATTACATGTTGCTTGAGTCAATCTGCACATCAGGCCCCTGTTTTTTCTGAGGGGATCTCAGTTTATTTGAGGATGAACTATATGCAGCATTTATGAAGGGTAAAATTAATAAGATTTTTTAAAATTGCTTGCATGAACTCTGTGTCAGCATGTGAGTAAGCACATGTTGGATGTCTATTTTTTTCTTTAACAAACAAATTTATAGCTTTCTGTAAACTGAAGATACCAGCTCGTAATTTTATTATGTACTCTCAGCTGTCCAGTACTTTTTAATAACTATACATTCGTTGCTCTGTCTTTACCTCCTGCTGTTGTGGGACCTACTCTCTGCAGATAAAACACATGCAAAACTTCATGTATGAAAGGTACATGTGTAAAATGTAGTGGAATTCAGATCTATGTGTTTTTATAAAGAGAATCTTGCTGAACACTAAAAGACTGCTGGCAAATCTGCAGCCATCAAGCAAGCTGCAACTAATGCATGACCTAAAAGAAAAACCTTAAAATTTTTTTTATTTCCATTTTAGATGTTGATATATAAAATTTGTTTGAGATGAGTGTATTTTAAGCTCAAAGTGCACCCTACAGTTTACAGTATGTACCTTGTATTATAATAAAATTGTTTACTTCCATTGCAGAAAAATAGGATTCTACTTTTTTGATATTTATGCACAAAAAAAAGTTTCTTTGATGGTGCACTTTGGATTTTATTTCTTAGTAACTTATTTTTATTTCCTAAGGAATATCTTGTAAAGGTGTCATGCTATACAGGCAATAACATTTCCAAATCATCTCATCTCCTTTAATAATGTTAACAGTGGGGGTATTCACATTGTCATAATTAAGAGATGTTTGCTCTTTATTCATATTATTTGATAATAGTACTATTTCACATGCTGGATTGATGCCTTGTAAACAATAAATATTTAATTTCCTTAAGAACAAGCCAAGCAAAAATTCTGGGGACACTCTTTTCCCTGATTAGATGTGGACTGGGCTGTTTTGGCCAGGTTTATATACTGTGCTTAAGTTTGGGGGTTTGTTTTCTTTGTAAAAGTTTCCTTTGACTTTTGCTGAGATGCTGTATGCCATAATCTGATTCATGGACAGTGCCATTACAGAAATACTTCTTTTTGTTTACACAGTTGTAATAAACTACACTCTTATGGCTTGATGATATGTCACTGTGATGCTATTTGTTACAGTTTTTTGCTGTAACAAATAATTTGACAGCTATCAGGTACAATTGAAAAAAGATCTTTTTGAATATGAACTACTCAAGCCTTTTCTGTTACCTGATTCTTTGTTGAAAAATCCTCAAATTTTATTTCCAGGACATTAACATATGACATTATTACTTTTGTAACATGGAGCAAGTAAAAGTAGCAACTATTCTAGTCCAGGAAAGAAAGAAGAGACCTTCTAAGAGAGGCTAAATCATACAGCAGATCATAAATCCTCACTTCATACAAAGACTGAGCGAAGAGTTGAAGCTGAAGAGGCATGCCTCTCTCTCCCGAGCTCCTGCTTTGTGCCTTGTTTCATCCTGCTGCTCCCTCTCCCGGCTGACGTGTTGTCAGTAAAGAAAACCCACTCGACTCCCACTGAGGTAGGGGTGTTGTGTGTGTGTGTGTGTGTGGTGTGTGTGTGTGTGTGTGTTTCGAGGAACTGCAGCCTTGGGGCCTTCCTCCCCTCAGCCCTCAGCTGACAAGAAAGATGGGAATAAAAACAGGACTAAGAATAAACAAAACAGGCCTGTTGCAACTGACGTAAAGTTAAAAGCTGATGTTAAAGAAATTGGCAGTATTAAAATACTCTGTTTTGTTCCTAATGACTTTCATGCTATTGGCCCTTGAATGATTGGTGCAAAACTATATATATTGTAGTTGAGTGAGTCAAGTTAGAATCTTTCTCTGCTGCCACCTAGGTTTTATTTTAAGTTCTGAGAGAACTGGAAGGAAGGTAAAGAGAAGACAAAACAGAACAAAGCTTTGCTCATCTTTGTTTAAAATGATAATGGCAAGTGAACTTCTGGAGGTTTTTAGACAGACCATTTTGAGGGGGCATCAGAAGTAATTGGACATGGAAGAAGCACAAAGCCACTCAGATGGCCTCAGTGCTTGCTTCAGGCACTCCAAAAGAGTCCATGTAAGTGTAATTGTAACAATCGAAAACCCCCAAACTGTTCACTTAATACTTCATAACCCAAGATTATGATGCTGATATCTTCTGGAATGAACTCTGGCTGTGCAGCAAACCATGATGTACGTAGGAGTCCAAATGCAAAGGGGAGGGTAACATTGCTGATGTGACTCACTCAAGAGCCACATGATTTTTGGGTATTGTACACTGAACCTTGACTTGCCAGCCATCAGTATTAAAAGACTGTGCTGGTGTATTGCCCCACTCTCTACCACATCTTGGAGAGTTGTGGAGATTGGAAGGTGGCAAAAAAAGATTATCTCCTGTCAGGTTAGAGCAAAACAAGATATTCCTCAGACAGAGTTTTAGAGGTAGAAGTAACGTTTGCCCTGGGAACAAAGAACATGCTAAACTGAGAAAAAGATCTAATTTTAGAGACCTGCAGATGATTTCTAAGGTCTTTTTGCATCAGGAGGAGGAGGAAGAGGAGGAATACTTGTTGGTCTGAGGCTTAATTTCTAGTCTTCTGGGTTAAGTAGTAACAGAGCATTTGGGAAAGAACTGGGACTGGTCTTTAAAAGGTGCTGAAAAAGGAAATCTGCATTAAGCATTTTCAATTGCCAGCTTCCATCCTTTACCTTCCCAAAACAACAAAACCTCTTCCTGAGGAGACTCGAGGCTGTTGGTTGACTAGGAGTTCATCATGACCCGAAAATGTGCACTCACAATCCAGAAAGCCAATGGTGTCCTGGGCTGCATCAAAAGCAGCGTGGCTAGCAGGGTGAGGAGGGGATTCTGCCCCTCTACTCTGCTCTGGTGAGACCCTCTCCCTGCTCCCAGAGCACTGCATCCCTGGAGCATCTCAGGCGCCCAGTGTGAAAAGGATATAGGCCTGTTGGACTGAGTTCAGAGGAGGGCCATGAAGATGATCAGGGGGCTGAAGCACCTCTCCTATGAAGACAGGCTGAGAGAATTGGGGCTGATCAGCCCAGAAAAGAGAAGGTTCCTCTTTCAGTGTGTAAAAGGGACCTGTATGAGAGCTGGAGAGGGACTTTCTACCAGGGCATGTAGTGATGCAGAGAATAGCTTTAAACTGACAGAAGGTAAGTTTAGATTAGATATTAGGAAGACAATCTTCACTGTGGGGGTGGCGAGGCACTGGAACAGGTTGTCCAGAGAAACTATGGATACCCTCATCCTTGGAAGTGTTCAGAGCCAGGCTGGATGGGGCTGGCAAGGACGGTTGCAATTAGATGATCTTTAAGCTTCCTCCCAACCCAAAGCGTTCTGTGATTCTATGATCAGATACCTCTTATTTTAGTACGTGGTTTGCCGGTTTTGACCGCTCGCCTTTCATACCCCTGCGGTCACCGTCACGCCGGTCCTGCGGGAGCACCACCAGCCTCGCCACTCGCTCCGGCGCTGTCCCGGCCCTGTCCCGACCCTGTCCCGGCTCTCTCCCGGCGCTGTCCGGCGCTGTCCCCGGGGCTGTCCGGCGCTGTCCCGGCCCTGTCCTGGCGCTGTCCCGACGCTGTCCCAGCGCTGTCCCGGTGCTGTCCCGGCGCTGTCCCGGCCCTGTCCCGGCCCTGTCCCGGCTCTCTCCCGGCGCTGTCCGGCGCTGTCCGGCCTGTCCCGGCGCTGTCCCGGCGCTGTCCGGCGCTGTCCCGGCCCTGTCCCGGCCCTGTCCCGGCCCTGTCCCGGCCCTGTCCGCGTGTCCCGGCCCTGTCCGGCCCTGTCCGGCGCTGTCCCGGCACTGTCCCGGCACTGTCCGGCGCTGTCCCGGCCCTGTCCCGGGCGCCCGTGGCCGCCGTTCCCGGCGCGACCCGCAGGGGGCGGCCTCGCCCCGCGCATCCCGCCCGCCCCGGCGCTCCCGCCCCTCAGGCCGGGCTCCGGCCTCGCCCCGGTGCTCCGAATCCCGCGGCGCCCGGGGAGCAATTCCTGCGGGGGTCTGGGGCTCTGCTGCACGGATTTGACTGAAAACGCGATTTGGAAGCGGTTTTACTGAGCCCGCCCAAATGTACAGTGAGACAAAGCGATGGGGACGCGGAGTGGATTTATATTTGGTGTCTGCGCCTGTGGCTATGGCTCGGGGGCTGCAGGCCCACCCACGCCTCCATCCAAAATTCACATTAAGCTGCCAGAAAGCAAAGCAATAACATAGAAATTCACAGACAGCTTGCGTTTATTGAAGTGTTCTGGCTGACCCAGTTCTCGGTGCTGTTGTGTAGTCCTGACTCGCTAGCTCAATGCCCTCTCTGGCCTCAGGGCAGGGAGAAGGTGTGCTGGATACCTGTACGAGTACCGATGGGTGTCTGTCCACGCGTGGGGAGTGGCAGAACACAGAGCGGGGATCCACTGCCTGGAACACTGCTTCAGAGCTGCTTGGCCAGACCTGTAGTGCTTTCTCCCACCTGAGAGAAAGCAATGTCCCTCCAGGCTGCAACTGGAGACGTACATGGCTTCTTCCCCCCTCCTCCTGCCTCCACTTTTATTCATTCCCCCCCATTTACTTAAGAGAAGAAACCTCCTGCAACAGAGTTGGCTTTTTGTGGGATTGTCCATTTGCCTTATGACAGTGGCAAATTCCTGTGCAAAATTACCAATCCCGTATGTTTCTCACCCAAAGCAAATAGCTTAGAGTGCCTGGCATGCTTTGTGTCCATGCTGAGTGTGAAAAACGAGGTTCACTTTCCTGTTAAAGTTTAAAAATGTTTAATAAAGACAATAGGAGAAACAATAGAGCAAAGAAATACGGTTGCAACCGGGTGTCTTGGCACGCTGCCAAAAGCACACCCGTGTCTTGGAACCCCCCTTTTTATCCTGTTCTTCATGCATGGATTTATGCACATTCACTTTTCCAGGAACTGCATAGTCACTCCTTGGGTCCGGTCTTCATGCACGGACTTATGCATATTCGTTTTTCTAGGAACTGTTCTGCATGGCCACTCCTTGGGTCTGTCAAGTGTAATCCCACTTTTATTTGGTTATCATCTTTTGATTTGGGCTTTGGTCCCTTCTTTCACAAGCAGTGAATGCTGATAGTCACTTGGGCCTCTTCTGGAAGTTATCTTATCTATTCAGGCAGCTGAAACACACTACACCTAAATTCTAACCACAGCAAAGAAAAAAAACCTCATATATCTATTTAGAGAGTAAAATTCTACTAGAGAGAGAGAAAGAAAGAAAAAAAACACATTATGCTTATAACATTAATTCCAACATTTGCGAAAAGCCAATACTAAAATATGCATTTATAACACTGAGTCTCCTCTTAGAAGCCTCAATACAGAAGCTATGCCAAGTTTAAGGAGCAGGAAGGGATTTCCCCCTGCCCTTCCATGACAGATACCTTACCAAATGCCTTGCTCCAGACAGAGTTAAATTGTGGGAAATGTGTTGAGTCACCATCCATAGAGATTTAAAAGATTCAGAGTTTAGGGACGTAGTTTAGTGCTGGAATTGGCAGTGCTGGATTCATGGCTGGATTCGGTTGTCTTAAAGGCCTTTTTCCATTGTAAAAGATACTATGTTTCTCTGTTTTTATGAATTGTTTCTCCAACAAGCCATCCTATATTTGATAATTAGTGACATATTGTGTCCCTTTTGGCTGCTTGCCCACTTCCCTTGACAAGTGCAGAGCTTGCATGCAAAGCTCAAAGAGTCTTATGCAATTATTTTGGTTTGTGTTGTCTCTCTTTTCCTTGGTTGGGAATTGCCAGCGAAAACAGTGCCTTCAGGCTGTAATTTCCTGTTGCATATTTTCTGAAACCATGTGAGGGATTGTTCCTGATGAGCTTTCCAGGAGCCTGCTACAATTGAACTTGTCTAATTATCAGCCACTTATAGCCTTCAGCTTCTTGCCACCCTTTTTCTCTTGTCGTTCAGGATTGTTTTATTTTCTTCTCCTGGGATTTGAGTGCTAATATGGATCATAGAGTCTCTGACAGTAGGTGTCACAAGTTTGTCGGGGTTAGCACAGAAAAACGTCAGGAAGAGAGGGCTCTGAGCAGTGGGGATGCTTCATAAAAGGTTTATATGGTGCCTATATCCTTAACCAGGGCTTACCAAAGGATAGTCCAGGAGACAGCGGTGACTGTTCCTGATGATGAGAGTGTATCGCCCTTACATTAATCTTCAGTAAAGGCATGATCTGGTCGGCAGAGGTCATTGTGATATTCCTAGGGGTGAGGGCAGCAGGTGGCCCAAAGAATATGGGAAGATTGACAGAAATGTCAGTGGAACTCCAAAGGATCATTCTGTGCCTGTCTGGGTCCTGCAGCAAAGCAGACAGAGGAGATGCCCCAGCTGTGCCTGAAGTGAGTCAAGGACTCTCAGGACTAGAAAGATCATTCAGTAACACAGAGCTGGTTTTGACAGACCTGTGTGCCAACACATCCTGCCTACCACACAGTCAGCTGAAAGACACATCACTTCAAGGAACCCAATCATAATTTCTGGAGGCTGCTTTATTCCTGAACAAAGCAGTATTCACTACCATGTATGCAGGTGTGTTTCTATGAGCTTTCCTCTTAGCTGCCTATTTTCCCAGCCTCCTGCGTGTAGTGCTTCAGGTCTTTGTGGGGCTCTAGCCTGCAGAAGCCTCACTAGAAAGAGTCAGCCTGAACATGGTGTTTCCTTCTTTTCTCAGGACTTAGGTAGAAAAAGGCAATTTATGACTGTGTTTGTAGAGCTGGGCATCTTCCCAAAGGAGGATGTTGGGATCCTTGCTCTGGTTTTTTGTGGTGTAAATGGCCAGAAGTAGTCTGTAAGAGTTTTGAATTCTCCTCTTCTGATTGCTGAGAAATTTCAAAACTTTAGCTGGCACTGTGGCACCCTCAGAGTCTGCAATCACTCTGGGTAAGTAGAAGTATTGTCATGAATTCCCAAAAGGATCATGGTCTCCTGGAGACAGGGGTATTCAGAACTTTCAAAGATCAGAGGCAGCTTGGAAGATCATCATTCTTTTCCTTAGCCCCTGGACTGCCAGCTTTGTGCTGTCACAAAGCTCTGCTTAATATTGCTGTGCCTTTACAAGTAAAAACAGGGTCTGCTTGCTGGCACGGTACCTTTCACACAGCATCTCTGTCCCTTTTCTCTTTCAAATAATAGGATTTAATGAGCAGAACTGAGTATTTTTGTTTATGTATAAAACCTCCCATGCATTTATCAAGGAGGTGTCCAAAAGCTTTGGAAAAACAAGAAAAAAAAATCTTTTCTTTCTCTGTCTTGTAAACTTCTATAAAACTGAATTCAAGAACAGCTCAGTGATTGTTTCTCCCTTGCTATAACTGGTTTCAGTGTGCCACTGTACTCAGAAAAATGTATTATATATGTTAGCAATTGTTTCTCTATGCCCATCACAATAGCTCACAATAGCTGAGGAGTTAAAATTGCTAATGATCTTTCCAGCAGCCCAGCTATTTTTCAGCTGCTCACTGAGGCCATTAATCAACATACCCAGGACTGCTTGAGCAACATTTGCTAGCAATTAACCTATGGGTATGGGATTTATTTAATTAATTTTTGCTATTACATTTCTATTCTAGTCTGCACATCAAATAAAAGATGTATCCTAACGCTGCTTTTGCTAATTAAAGAGTCTAGAAAACAAAAGTTCTCAGGCCTACATGGACCAACTTCTTATGAGAAAAGAGGGCATCCAATATGCTGGGAAAATGTTACATTAAATACTTTCTCAGATTGCTGAACATTACCTGATCTCTTGTTTTCTACTTGTTCTTCCTATTATTATATAGATTACAGAATTGACATCTGAGATGTGCTGCTTTCAGTTACTATGTATTTTTAAATACTTGTTGAAATACTCCCTTGGGGAGAAAAGGAACTGCGTATGTATTCCCCTGACCTTTACTCTGTCTTTACACTCAGTGATGCCACTGAGCAGTGGTACACCTCAGTTTTCACCTGCGAGATGCAGCACGAAAATATTACTAGTATTACTTAAGTGGTGTCAGTGAAGTTACACCTGGGGAAATCTCCCCCTCTAATACATTCTACTCTCTGCAAAATGTATTTGACTGGAAAGCATTACTGTGTGACTTTGTAGAGTTTCTTTATGTCACAGAAGAAAGGAAACAGGAAAGTTAGTGAGAAATTGAAAGAGTTTGCCTCCGAAATTATTGCAGGGGACTTTTTCTGGGTTTGCAGGACCTTGTGAGATGGCAAAATAAAGATGTCCAAAGGAGAAAACACATGCCATAAACAGAACTGGTGCAGTATCCTACCTATCTTGATATGACTGCAGAGGACCAGTATCTTCCATCCTTGCATCCACTTGCATCCACTGCTGTTTGGAAATGGTCCAGAAGCCTTAATGTTGCCTAAAGCTGGAGTAAAAACAATCCATAACTGTGATCAGAATCAGCTTAGCTACAGCAGCACATGCAACAATGACCAGATTGCACCTGCACCCTTACTTCGGTTAGCCTTGGTGAGCAATGGAGAGAGGCTTTTCTACCTGGGAATGAGCATTTTTCACGTGTACATCCTTCTGCTGGTGGTACTTCAGAAGTGCAAGAGACAATAGTGCAGTCCTCTACCACAGCCAGTAGTAGCTTTGGATCCTGGCAGCAGAGGAAGGGCCGGTAAAAGAATTAAATTACCTGCCATGCTTCAGAACCTGTTTGCATCACTAAGATATACTTTTTTGGTTAATAACAGAGACAGGAGGGTAGTAATAAACTTATTACTAAAGTATCCACATCAGAATTACTTAATTTTCTTGTCAACCCAAAGTTTCATGTTTACTGTTCATTTTCCTTCACCCTAGACCTTGCAGGGAATGTGTTCATGCTCCATCTTAGGTTAGACTGAAATCCAGAATCACCAATTTTGGCAGCATTTGTCATCCAGCTATGCAATTCTGATACGCAGGACTGTAAGAGAAGCCTAATACAGCGATTCTCTTGGCCCTTATTTATCTCAGAGACAATGCCAGTTTCTAGCCCACATCGTTGTGGGGGAAGGAGGCTTCAACATGTGACACAAAAGCAAACAAAAAAAATGTCTCCCAACACATTTAACATAACGCTCTTGCTTTCTTTTGGAGTATGACTCATGCGTTTTAAATGTTTAGTGGAGCCTCAGCTTCAATCCCCACTCAAAATAGCCCTGTTACCTCTGATAAGAGGGGAGGATGTCACTCTGCTGAGTGTGGCAG
Source organism: Sitta carolinensis (assembly GCA_032173965.1). NCBI lineage: Eukaryota > Metazoa > Chordata > Aves > Passeriformes > Sittidae > Sitta > Sitta carolinensis. The sequence continues at coordinate 92,896,469 of CM063284.1, read as the reverse complement.
CCCTTCTTATCTGCACTGGAATGAAAAAGCAGGCAAAAAGTGGGCAGGCCTGAAGAAGAGACAGTTTAGTTCCCCTGAGCTCCTTTCATATCTTCAGCTCTGGCAAGTGAGAGATTTTGGGCTGAGAGAGCAGCACAAGCTGAGTTAAGAAACAGGAGCTGACACCAGGTCTGAGTGTAATGCAACCTAATTAAAATTAAGAGTGGTTGGAAATGTGTTTGGTTATATTCTGCAGGCAATGAAAGACCATTTTCCTAAAAATGCTATCTTAATGATTTGCCCAATTTATATTCTTGTCTTTTCATTTATTAGTTACCTAAACCTTATAAAGCAGAGCTTTCTCCATCCTCATGAGGCAGGTGTGTATACAAATGGCAGGTACTGATGAAATGTTTACTGAAAAGATTAGCTTGTCAATGAGGCAAAGGATGGATATTGATCCCCCTTCTATGTTTGTCAACCTGTAACCTGTTTAAGAAATGGCCTACAGCAATGAAATCCAATCAAGCACTCTCTGCAGCTCCAGTTTTCTTGTAATATAGGGAGGGGATTCAATCACAATAAAGGAAATGAACCACTTATCATATAAATGAGGGTAAGGCAATTAACAGGTTACAGGTTCCAAGTGAGGAGAGTTCCGTCTGCAACAGAGGATAAAACAATAGCTAGTCTGTACACCTGAGTTCCCTGTGGTCTTTCTATGGGGAAGGGTTGTTATGTGGCAAAATATGTCACAATGTTGAGTTAACAGGTTTAACAGAAGAGAGCACACTGTGTGCCTCCCCTTGCTATACTACTGCTTGATAACTTTGTAATGGAAATGTTTTCAGAGGTGGCCAAAGCAGCCTTCTAAGGCTTGTAAATCCATAGGGCCACCTGAAAAACAATATCTTAGCTTTATGACAGTTGTGACAGTTTGCAGAACTTTTATTTTATTCAACATCAGAAGAAAGTTTTCCAATATGATCCTCCTACCCTCACCTCTGCCCAGTAATACATCCCAGGATCAAGTGGTGTTTAAGACAAATGTTGGAACCACCAGGCTGCATGTACAGCCTCTAACAGCTTGTCTTTATTTATTTGCATGAATGAGTAAGAGGGCAGCATGATCTACAGATAAACCCTTTCTTCCTTCCAGCAGAGTGGATACCCATGTACAACACCTAATTTATAGGTTCAGATCCCCTGCCCTGAAACAGAGAACAGCAGCTGATGTTGAAGCATTGCCATTTGAGACAAGCAATCAATCCATTTGCGCTCTTAGAGTTTCCTTCTCCAGAAACAATCCCAGACCTTGCTGGGAAAAGATGAGATCAAATCATTTTTCCATTAAAAGTTTAGGTCTTGGTACTTGCAGTGGGTTGAATTTGGATGGATATCAGGTGCCCACCAAGCTGCTCTCTCACTCCCCCTCCTCAGTAAGACCTTGTCTTCCTGAGAAAGGGGAGTGAGGGGAAAATAGGACAAAGGGAGAGAAAAATAGGACAAAAAGCTTATAGGTCAAGGTAAGGACAGGAAGAGATTATTCTATCCAGAACCCTGACATGTAAATCCAATACAGTGCACCAGCCTTTTCTAGCTAAAAAAGCATGCCGCTGCAAGCATCTGATCAGTGCTTAACCTAGAGAAAGTTTTCTTTCTAATCTTCTATCTCCAGCACATTTTTTTTTCTAAATAATATTCTTCCTAATGCATACCTTTATTGCTTCAAATGTGCACTGAAATAGTCTTCATTAGATAAGCAGCCTTCAGAGAGGAGAGCAGTGAAAGACTATGCATGGCAGTCAGCAAAATCTGAGAATTCAGTGGCCTTGGGGAAGGCAAGGAGGTACAGAGCCCTCAATCCCCGCTCCCTGTGTCAGCCAGACCATGGCAGCCTGTCCGGTCTGAGCCAACAGCCTCTGAGCTCAACCAACTCAGCTGAAAGTGCAGAGAGACCACAGCTGATCTAAAAGCCTTTCTGAAAACATAGGTTGCATTGGCCTGCTGGTGCTACCCCTGGCCAGGAAGAAGAACAAGCTCTTGTGGCAGTCTGCCAGCTGTGGAGGGTTAGCTTAAATTTTCCAGCAATTTACCTTGCTGAAGTAAATTGTGCTTTAAGTATTAGCAGTTGTTGTAGGTGAGCAGTTACTGTGTTCCTGAGACATATCCACCCTTCCAGTGATGACTGCTGCCATCTTTAACCCTTTCCAGTTCCATCCTCAAAATGTCTTTCCAGTGGTGTAGAGAGTCCTTGAACATTGTCTTTTCTTTTGTAGAATCGTGGAATAGAATCACAGAATGGCTTGGGTTGGTAGGGACCTTAGAAATATCTCGTTCCAATCCCCCTGCCATGGACAGGGCCATATTCAACTAGACCAGCTTGCTCAAAGCCCCATCCAGCCTGGACCTGAACACTTCCAGGGATGGGGCACCCACAGCTCTGAGCAACCTGTTCCAGTATTTCACCACCCTAGTATCTAATCTAAACCCACCCTCTTTTAGTTTAAAGCCATTCTCTGTATCCTATCACTAGCTGCCCTTTTAAAAAGTAGCTATTAAAAGCAAAATAATAATTTAATTATTAGAATTAGTAAAAATAGTAAAATTAGTAAAATCAATGACTGGAGCTATTTTTCATGAGCTTGAAAGCTTAGTTTTGTGACTTGGACTGACTCAGACAGCAGGAACAGGATCTCAATTAAAAGTAAATTTTAAAAGTTTGAAATAATTTCAAATGTTAAATTTTTCACAAGTAAGCAATCTCATGTGAAATAAAATGCTGAAATGAAACTGTGACATGGTGGTTCATCTTCCTAAGTACAATAAACTATGCACAAAAATTAGTGTAGATATTGGAATACTCAGGATAGCGTCAAACCCTTTAAGGTTCTTATGGCATTATCTTACTATGCAGACACCTTGCTGGTACCAGTACCATCTGGTCCAGCATTCCCAGGTGGAGGTGTCTGCCACTCATTTGCAGGAGAGAGGAGAATCCTGCATCTGGTTGCCTCTCTTCTCCAGATACCACGTCCCCCAGAGATTTCCTGTCTGCTTTGTTAATGATTAAGAGCTAACTACAGAAGGGCACGTATCAAGTGTGGACATATTATATGGTGCCAGAATTGAGGAGGAAGCCTCAGGCTTGTGTCCCATGTGCCTCTCTCCAGTATTAATCTTCCCGGTACATGAAATATTTTTCACCAATACATAACCTCACTTATTACTTCCTGCCATTAAGTGCAGCAAATACTCAGACACTCTTCTGGAACATCTCCAAATGAAATCTCAGAGTCATTACATTAACCTTTTCCATTATAGAGCAGGAGGAAATTAGCTATTGGCACACAGAGAAATACTTAGAAAATGGTACGATATTTCGCATAATTGTATTTTTATACTTTCCAACAATGCAAAGAGTTAAACAAAAGCGTTAAAAATCCTCCATGCTTCATTAAAAACTCTCAATTTCTCTATTTTCAGCAAAATAAGCCATCAGAGTTAGATTCTATAATTGACACCATTGCTTAGGGAACAAACCTATGAATCTTATTAGAGACAAATTCATTACTTTAAGTCCACCCTTAGGATGCAGAGCTCATAAAAGAAACCTCTGGAGGGTTCAGCTTAGGGGATGAGATGATTTCAGGCTGCAAATCTACAGATTTGCTGTAATTAACCTGAACTAATTATTGTCAGGCGATGGGTCAGACATCCTGGATAAAAGCCCCTGACTGGTTTTGTGGTCTACTGGGTTTTCAGCAAGAGAGCTGCTTGTTAAACAAAGAAAAAGTACTGAAGGCACAGCCCTATATACTCTTAAAGTAAAATAAATCTTTCCACTAAGAGAGAATACCAGAGTCTATTTAAAATGCACAGTCAATTGGCACACTGAAATGTATCAATGTTTAATACTTTTGTTAGCTATCTCACTGCAAGGAACCATCATCACCAGCAGTGGTCAAAAACAACTCCTGGGTGGGCTATGCTGCTCTCCTTCCACATGAAGAGAATGCCTGCCTGCCTGCTTTTGCAAATATCGTGAGAAGGGATCCATTAAACAATTCTTTGTGCACTGCAGGTACATGTTCTAGTCCTGTAATGGATGCTGCCCTGTTACTACTCTGCTGCTGCTTTCAAGGGTAAGAAAGATGCACAAGTGCACCTGCAGAAACTTCTGTGCCTGGCATAGGGCAGAAGGAGCTGGATGGCCTCTACAAGATATGCTGAAAATTCAGCTTACCCCAATTTACTTATCACAGCTTCAAAAAGCAGTGACTATTTTTACCAACAGTGGAAAAACTGTTTAGTCTTATTGTTTCAAACACAGATTTTTGTATGCATCTAAATTTCTAAATTCTGTTGAAATCAGTGGCCATGACATGAAAATATTTCAAGGTCTCTTCATTCTTTGAAGTTTTCAAGACTTGGCTGGGCAAAGCTGACACGATCAACTTCCACCTTGAGTGGGACATGACCTTCAGAAATCCTTTCTGGCCAGAGTTTCTATGACCCAGAGTGGGTAAGACATGGTTACGAAGAACTCAGGAGCTGCACTTTTTCAGAAGGAGATGCTCACTGACTGCCCCTTGCTGAGGAGTTATTTTCCCTTTAGTCCAAAGGCCCAATGCCGCTGCTTTTTCTCTCGTAAGAATGCATCTTACCTTCCCTCTCACCTCTGATGGTATTTCTTGGCAGATGGTCACATATTTTTACTGAATGTTTCACTCATACTGGGCAATTTGTTTTCCATTTCCTCTGGGTGTCTCTAATGCTGTGGGACTGAGTTTCTAACAAAGGACTCTGACCAAGGGAAGCCTGTGTATGAGTGCAGCACAGATAGAGCTGATTTTGGCAGTGAACACCTACAGACACTGGGATACACCAGTGAGGGAGCACAGGGCCAAGCAGTGGGGATAGTCTTGGCTCTTGTCACATGAGCAAATTAAAATATCTTGGTGACATTTTAACTCACTTGAATGTGACTTAAATGACTTAAAATTTTGAGCCCTTGTGAAAAAAACTGTGTCAATGCCACCTGATAAATCCCAGTTCCCTCTTCTGAATGGCTGTGGAGTTTCTTCAGGTTACTCATACTCAGGTGCTCCCAAATAAAACTTCCTGTCTCACAGGAATATTGTGGGTGTAAGGTAGGCTCATATCTGCTCACCTAGTGGGATCCATCAAGCTTCAGAGGTCTTGAAATTGACTGGAACCTTTTTTTTTTTTTTTTTTTTTAATCCTCTCTGTATTATATTGATGGGTTTGTTATGGGTTTTCAGTATTTGTATTTCATTATCTTTTTTTTTCATCATTAGCAGTTTTCCTACTGGTATAAAGACATTTCCTAACAAGCAGAGGATTACAGTTGAACTGAAGGAAAGTATGGGAGGGATTGATACTAGTATAACTCTGCTTTTATGTGGAGGCAGCAGCACATGAGGTCCTCCATAGGTCTGACTGTTCTAGGTGAATGGATCCTTGTAGTCAAAGTCAGAAGTTATTCATTACCTGAAATATTTTAAAATGCACAAGTAGCAGCTTTTAAATCCTACTAACATTCTGCAGGAGACAGCTCTTGAAGTAGATAGGATTGTCAAGTTTTATATTTTGTGAGGACATCCTGCAAAATAAGATCATTAAAATATCCCCCCTCAAATGATTATGGGTTTGGGGGTTTGTTGTTTTGTTTTGGTTTTCTTTTTGCTAACCTACTTTTCTAAATTAAATGTTTTCATTTTGCTACCAAGTATACAAAGCTCTCCTAGATTTTGCTCACTCAGGCCTGCACACAAGCAGTGAGATGGACATGTCCTCAAAGTGTGGGCAGAGGTCCCTCTGTGTGACCTGGAGAGAACAAGGGGCTCAGGCTGCAGTTACCACTGCACTTCAGGGGTTGGCAGAGCCTGGTTGTTGGGAAGGGCTTTGTTGAATGGGTCTGTCTTAGCTCCTAAGGATTAGTACTTACTATGTTTTTAACCCTCTGACCCTGTAAATATCAAGCACTAGCTTACTATGCATTGTGTCTGTTTCCTGATTTGGGCATCCCCGTTATAAGGATGCATCTTCCTGTTGGGAGAGCAGGGAGAGTGATGACAGGTAAAAAGCGCCTTTTTGCCATCCTTCCAAGCAGGTCCTCAGCTGACCCAAGCATCAGACTTCTGATCTTGATATAAACAGCACCTTCTTCAGTGTTAACAAACTTGCCTACCGTTGACTGCCCTGTTTACAGATAAAACCTGCTCCTCTAACAGCAGGAGGAAAACCTCCAAACCCCTCGCTTTGATGCCCTGGTCAGCTGTGACTGGTGCTTCAGGTGTGACTTTTTGAGAACTGGTCTCTCCCTAATCAGCATCAGTTTAGAGCAAAAACATTGCAAGCTTTCTCTGTGCCTGTTTATGAAGATACTGCAAATAAAAACGATTTGCCAGCAAATGGAAAATCCTAACTGGAAAAGCTGCAGTTATCAAGCATCACCACTGTATGCCACTACAGACTAATTACTCTAGTGGATCCCAGAGATGAGGCATGGCTACAGCAGGCCCTCAAGAAACACTTAGTTAATATTAAATTGTAATCCTATTACCTTTAGATGTTCTCAGTGCTATTAATCTCACAGTTTCCAAGTCAGTAGTTTAAAAGCGGATTATCTGAAAATCACAATGCTGTTAACCTCTTTGTGTGTATTCCATTTTTAAGCACAGGAGCCAAGAGGGGTAAAAACAATAATAAATTTATATTTTCAGTATCTTTCTGCTTAAGAATATTCCACATATAATTTAAAATTCATCAAAAAAGCACCAGCCATGGAAAAGATTATTTTCATAATCTATTTATGCTAAAGATAAAATAAACATGAATAATCAGAAATGAATTATCTCATCCACTGTCTTTCATAAGTTCTTTATTGGACTGGTACAAAATTACCCTCAGATTTATATCCTAGCACTAAAAAGCGTAAATAAAATGCACTACAGAAGAATTATTGGTTAGATATATTGAAGCAGGTTTCTAGAGTTAATTTAAACCCTAATAAAAGTTTTGTTGAAAATTCACTAATGCTATTGCAAAAAAGTCTTTGCAACACAGACTACTGTGCCAAAGTAAAAATTAACTTCTTGCTGACAGAACATGAAGACCTTCTTAAGCATTCATGTATAAATGCTTAAGTAAGATTATAAGTGCATAAGTTAGTACTTTCATGCTTTCAGAATAATATCCTAAATTTGGTCTCTGTTTCTATTGCCTCCTCCTACAGGGTTGAAATCCTAAAAAATATTTTCCTTTTTTGTCTCTTCTGTTTTCTGATTATTATAATTCATTGTTGCTATATCTGGTTATTAACAGACTTAAACAGCTGCTTGTTTCTGTCTCTATAAACTTCTATTCTTGTGCTTTCCTCAGTTTTTATTCTGTCTGCAGATTAAACTATCCTTTGCTCTAGAAAAAATCCTGTAAATGAGTAGGAGGGGGAGAACCAGGGCAAGGAAATTTTTATTTAGAGAAATTGTCACTTTGACAAAATAAACTATTCTTATAATTTTTAGTATTTCTTACAGAAATTGTAGGGAATGTCTCCTTCATCTTGAGCACAGAAGCCAAATAATGTGAAATTGTGGTCTCACCAAGAGCTGGGGTGTTTAAATTCAAAACATCACATCAGATTAACCTGGTACAGGCTTCATCATCACTTATCCCAGGGAAATTACAGACCCTCTTGCACTGCATCCTTTTCATTCCCTGGTCAGTGAGGAAGATGGAGAGTGCGATGCTTGGAGAGTGTTTCTTTTTACGACTGGGATATTTGCTCACTTTTGAGCAACTCAGAGATGTCTTTCTGTTGCCTGTGCAAAGGAGCTGTGCGACCTATTTATAAAACAGAGTAATATGAAAAACTGCACTAAAGAGATTAAATGGAAAGGAAACAAAAATAAAACAAGAGAATTAAATCTTCTCTCTTGAAAATGTACTCTTAGAAGGCTTAGAGATGCCCTTTTTTTGCTAAAGTAACATTCATGCATTGTTTCAGCGCTGAAGATCTTTTCAGCTGATGTTATGAGACCTCCTGCTAGAGCTTGATGATGCAACTTCTGCTGCAATGCCACAGCAGTTTCATGGAGATGGTACAAACTGATGTATTATTTCTGGGCATTGTGACCCATGATTGCTACCAGGAAACTGGATCCAATCCAAATATTTAAATCTAAGTGTGACTTCAATCATCATCTGAATTTTGTCTGCCCAATAATTAGTAACTACTTGTATGTTTGACATTGTACTTTACAGTTCTGTAGCCACTCCCTTTTCTGGCTGCAGTATGATATTTGAGCACTGAAAGTGGTTATTCCAATCCCAGAAGTGAATTAATCCCTTCCACATGAGTTAGCCTCTTAAAATAATTATTGAGAAAAATGAAAGGGTAATCATTAGTACAATAATGGCTTTAGTGGAAGGAAACATAAATTAAGTCATATTGGACCTCTGAAACACAAAATTAGGCAAATTAGGGATCTGATTTTTCTTTAAAAGCCTAAATCTATAGTAGTACTAAAGGAAGGCAGTGCTGGATGTGAGAGGAAAATAACTATCAGTTGTGAAATATCTTTGGACTGTTTAGCAACATTACCATTCACAGCCACGGAATACATTACATTTTATTGTAAACTTTGTTCCTTAGAGAAGTATAAATCTTGAAAGTGTGTCAATACTTGGCAAAATAAGCAGTCTCTGGAGGCAAAAAATGTTTAAGACCATCTATCAAGTATAAGAAGTTGATAGCAATTAAAATCAGAGCTGTTTATGTATAAACATAAATTGCAGACGTAGCTTAAAACTGGCCAGTAAAAATCTTGGCTGGGTGGAAATTCCAATAGCAAAAGACTGCAAAAAGCAACATCTGAATTTTAAGAACTGTTTTCATGGCATACATAATTTCTTTAGCAACAGTATTTTCTTTGAAATTTTATTACATTGAGGAAAATGTATGTGTTTATTTATTTTCACATCCAGGTATTCTTCAAAAAACACCACAAACAACAAACCCCCCAAACCCACTGAACAATGGGCAAAAAGAAGATAGCTTGGATAAAATATTACTTAGATTAGATAAGCACTAAACCAGGTTATATTTCAATGCTCGCTATTACCCCAAAGAGATACAGAGAAGGATGGGCAATGATTTAATATTAATTACTGTAATAATAATGATGATTTTAAAAATTATTGTATATTAAAAGGGAATTATTAGTTGTGTCACTTTAATGTGTGGGGATCTCAGGAAATAGACCATTGTGGGCAGTCAGCACAATTTTACTGCTTTTCATAACAGTTGCAACACTAAAAACTTCAGTGGAATGAGAGCCCATGGAAAGAGTATTGGGGGCTCTTGCTGTCCTGAAGAGGGAAGGGACTGACCTATGTAACCCAGCCACTCAGTGGTTTGAAAGGAAGGTGTTGGTCCAGTGTTCAGTCTTGGATCACTGTGTTTGGGTCAGTCCTGGAGGAGATGCAAGGAGCACAGCCAGAGTACCAATTAATGCAGTGTTGGAGGGGATGTATTGGGCTGTAGGTGGACCCTGCCTCTTCTACCAAAGGCTTCCATGACTTTAGGGATGGTAAATAAAGTCAGAGAGGCTGTTTCCTTCTTTAAAACATGGGGCAGTGTGAAGAAGCCACCAGTTTTAAATGTGACAGTCCTGAGGAAGCTTGAGGAGCAGGGGTGCAGTGCCCACAGTGGCCTCCCGGCCCATACCATGGACATGGGGAAATTGCTGGCAGCAGGAACAATGCCAGGCTACTGGGTGGAGGGGAGAGACCCTGGCTACAAAAAGTGGGATTGAATGCTGTTAAACAGAGCATAATGTACAATGTTTATTTAAAATTAATGAGCCTTGCATGTCTTCAAAATGGTTTTTAATATTTAAATTGCTGCAAAAGTAAATTATTAAAATAAAGTGTCCATGAATTATCACCCTTGATCTCCCAAGCTGCAGTACTAGAAAAGGAGAAACAAAGAGTGCCTAGGTCACTGTGATAAGGGAAAGGCTGTCCCCTTTTCATGTTGAATTTTTTACAATGTCAGGTTACCTCTTTTCATTTCTGTTTAGCTGTGGGAAAGATGTCTCAGGAAGGAAGTCATAAAATGGGGCACAAATCAGGACCCACTATTGAGAGATTTTGGTGTTTTTTGGATATTGTACCAATATCCACCACTGAGGGAACAGAGCAAATCCACCCACACACATAGGTGGATTAATTCTGGCATTAGACAGAGAAGAAACAGCTATGTCAGGACCTTCCTCTCATCTTCCGCACTTCCAAAGGAAGATCAATTCAGCAACAATTCCTACATCTTCTCTAGAACAAGAGAAGAGTGTTTTGTTAAGTGCTTCCAGCTTGCTAGAGGAAGAGAGTGTCTGAATTTCCTCCCAGATTTTCAGGGCTCCTGCTCTATGCACACACTGTGAAGAAAACCAGAACAAGTGGGATGGTGAGACAGCATTTCATTGCAGAGAGCTGCTAGACCTTAGATCTCTGCCCTCCTTTGTCAGAAGAATCCTTGGACAAGGGACTAGTCTTCTTTCTTTTGCTTGCAAAAGCAGGGCTACTGATGGGTCCCTTATTAACACAAGGAGTAAAGGGAAGCCCCAGGAAAAAACAAAAGTATTCTGATATTTTTAAACTTAGACTTTGTCTTACACCCTCTCCACCAAGAATTTGTGAGAATTTCATAGAACAAGACATGAACAAATCAATAGAGGAAACAGCATCTGAACCACAATGCAGGCATTCAATGTCTCCTTGTGCATTAAATTACCCAATTAATGTTTCCTGTTGCCTTAGCCTGTTCTAATAAGGCTTGACTGTTGCTTATCAGCCCCTAATCTTCTAAATGATGAGCAAGAACTGCAGCTGGATTTACAAGAGCCTTTGGGGCACAATACCAAACTCCCAGAGTGCCAAAGATCCATCCTTGGAATTATGCTTATTAGGGTTTCTGATTCATTATCATTTACTTCACACAGATATCTACTAATAAGATCAGATTACTTATTATTTATTATTTATTAAGTACTATTAAAATAGATACACTGGACAATCAAATTCTGTGTATAAATAATTCCTCAAAAATAATAATTTTTGTTGCATAAAAATGTCGTTTCAGATACCAATACTCCTTTGAGTTAAGTGAGTTTCCCTGATATGTGGGCTTATTTTTTCCTGAAAGGTTGATATATAGTTTAGAATGTTTTGGGGTAAGAAAAAATTTTCCAGAGTAACTGAAAATAATTTTTATGGGCTGTGTCCATGAGTTAGCTAATTAGAATAAAGATGTTGGGAAAGAGTGGTAGGTAATAAGTAACTAACAGGGATAAATGATTTTTAATAGACAATGGCAGTGTCTTCAGAATGATAAATACTTTCCTGTTGTATTATAAAAAATAAATAAATCTATTTTACTAAGAGAGACTTCTTATGAACTGTGAGGCCAGCTGGGGGAGGAATAGATTCATTTAGATAAAATGCTATTAAATTGCCTGCATAGTGTCCTGTCAGACGACTATTGATCCCTTCCCATGGGAGAAATTGATTTCTGTGCAGAGAGCTATGTGCTCTCTGTGGTGTCTTGCTCCAGCGCTATTGCTCTGGTAATCACACACTGCTGCCTCTTTTCCTTTCTCTCTCTTTCTGCCTATTTGCTGTGCAAAGATTGATTGAGAGACATGAAGGATTCAAACTGCAGCATTTGTTGTTATTTGACCTTTCCAATTATATTCTGTTAAATATGTAAATAGTTCATTTGTAGTTCTGTACATATGAATTTGCTGAAGCAGCCTGTGAGGAAGGCTTCCAGGGGATGATTGTACCTTTGTTCTCCTGTAGACCTATCAGAGCTGACTCAGTGAAAGGATTTCGAGGGTTCTCCCTGCTTCGGCAAAGCTACCCTGTCTTGTTCTCAACACAAGATCTAAAGATGGGAAAGTCATTCAAACTTTTAACGTTACAATTATATAGAAGCTGAAAAGTGAAATAATAAATGATTAAGCATCATTGTTTTGGTTCCCTTCTTTTAGGCATAAGTACTCTTTGTCAGGTCTCATTTATGTGAGTCATTTTTTAACAAGATAAAAAATACCTGAGGTCAAGTAATAACAACATTAAAGTTGAAACCCACTTTTAAATCTCCCCCCTTTGAATGAGAAACCAAGTCTTTAATTGCCATGAAATGGTCATACATTGTTTCTCGGATAATACAGCTTCAGTTTGTCTGATGAGTTATGTATGTATTTGACTTTTTCTACTATTTCTTGTCATTCTTACACTGGTTTCATTCTTATGACTGATTTATCATCATCATCATCATCATCATCATCATCATCATCATCATCATCAGTGCTAAGAAGTTGTTCGGATGTCAGCTGGTGGAGATCTAGGCCCTTGCTGTTCTCTGGGACCATAACTTGGCATTTGCACATGGAGAAAAACTTCTGAATGGGAAAACCCCAGGGTAGACCTTCTGGCTTCAAAACCATGCCAGTGCTAAGGGCATAGAGGGGAAAAAAGACCTGTTGATAGATCACAGCTGTATTTCAGTAGTCCCAGGATGCTGCATTAGACCTAGGAAGGAAAGAGTAGGATGGATCCTCCTGGAAGAGTTTCAAAATCTGACAGGACAAAGTCCTAAGCAAACAAGTCTAACATTAAGGTTAACCCTTCTGTAACAGAAGTTTATATTAGAGAATTGCCTTCATTCCCCTGACACCAAGGTCTCTTTGAAATGAAATCTTTCTATGATTTTATGAATTCAAGTCCAGGTTACATTTAAACATATACTCAAGGTAACATATGCCCAAATAACTCCTTATTAGGACATCAGCTCTAGCCTATGAGATGAAGCTCATGTTTTTCAATTGCCTTTTAATGCTTTGGATAACATTAAAGTGAAGATATATTTCTTCTCCTCTTCATTAGTCTCTGCTCCATGCTAGCATTTCGCCACTCAACATATAATTCAACTTTGCTTCAACCAGAGGCAAACGTTGAATTCTCATGTGCAGTCTGGAAGGTGCCCAGGCAGCAGGGAGAAGACCAGATCTGACAGCATAAAAGTGCATGTGAGAAAACACATTTCCCAGCTGTGGAGAAACGCAGCTGAGATGGGAATGCTCAAGCAGGGGGACAGGAATCATTGGAGAAGATCACTGACTGCAGCTCCCCAAATCCAGCACCTCTTAACTTCTGGCCTGAAAGTGTGAGATTCTCTCCCTCCATCCTGGAGTGGAGAAAGGGAAGAAGAACCTGTGCTTTGTGGTTTTGTTTGAAATACAGAGGGAGAGGGGTGATAGAGTAGGGAAGATGAGAAGCCAGAAAGAAAGAAGATTAAAGTGTGGGGTAGTTTGTATGTGGGAATTTGCATAGGGAGTGCACAACGTTATGTGTATTTGGGGAAATATCATTGTATGTGCACATATGAAGAGAAGGAGTCAGGTGTGAGGGAAGGCAAAAAGCCCCTACAGTGATATCAGTATCAGAGAAAACGGGATCTCTTCCTTACCTATTCACATCTATCATTAGTTTGTAGGGAAGTCTTGGTCTGACTGGGCCAAAGTTGACACCTTGCTGCAAGCAAATGGGGCTAGAAATTATTGTGAAAGAACCTTGAAAACTCTACAAGCATACAAAAATCAGTCCTGGGACTGCTGGTTTTTTTTTTTTTTTTTTTTTTTTTTTTTTTTGTTGCTTCTTTGTTTGTGGGGTTTTTTTGTTTGTTTTGGGTTTTTTTGTTTGTTTGTTTTGTTTTGTTTTTTGCTTATATGTCTCCTTTATTAAGTAGAATTTAATTTGATAGCCTAGTAGAAATACATCTAGAAGGAACTGCTGGATACCCCTTACTGAGTGTTTTTATGCTTTTCACTCACAACTGGGTGACTTTTGCACTGTAATTACTTCTTGTAAAATAAACAAAGCAAGCTACTTGCAGTTGAAGAGCCTAGTGTTGCTAAACCCAGGATTTTCCTAAGACAGCCTTGCAGTCCAAGTACCTTAGCTTCCATTGGCTTGTGTTTGTATGTGCTTCAGAGAATATTTAATCAAGGAAAGAACTGCCCATCATCTCTGTCCCCATTAATTTAATGCAAGAATCCATCATTTTAACAGAAACTTTATTTGTGCATGTGGAAGGCTTTGCCTTTCATAACAGGGAGATCATAGAAGGGGAGAAATTGTCAAAACCAATGGTGAAGGATGAACTGCTTGCAGAGTTTATTTCCAGACTGATGTTCTTCTTCTATTCAGCGTCTTCCTCCTTTTCCACCCATGGCTAAGGAGAAATGCAGAGAAATTGTGAGGACAATATAAAGCAAAGCTATAGTACAGGAAAATTATACAGACTGTACAAACATTGGCTACAAACCTTCCCAGGTCAGAAATTAAAGGTCTCTGTTATTATTTGAAATTAAGAACTTCAATCCTGTCTCCAATGCTCTTCCTAACCCCACAGGATCCCACTAACACAATTAGCATCCTTACTGATGCATTCAGGTATAGACTAGGCTATCTCATAATTTGGTTTGTTTTATCTGGGTGTGGGTTGCATTAACCTGGCAGAGCGAGGAGGGAGATTTCTGTTGTTCTCTGCTTTGAGCTGGTAAGTGCAAGCAGTTTCCTGTGGTTTTGACCCAATGAATTTCCTTTAAAAGGAAAGAAAGCTAAGCTGTGCAAAAGGCCCCAAGAAGTAGACTAATGATTCCTGTCTGTCAGTCTGGTAACTCCATTCTCATAGTTCACTGTTTTTTTCCCACTGTATCTGCTTTGTATGTTCAAGTGTGGAGGTCTTGGTTTAATCCTAAATTTGTGATTGTAAAAGAACTATTAAACTGCCACTGTGGTGCTGATGAAAGCATAATCTGGAAGTCCAATGGGCTTTTTTTTTCTGTCACTGTGTTTCAGATTTCTGACTCTGATGGCCACTCATACCTTTGCAAGTTTGTGGCATAGTTATTACCACTAATCCCCCAGTTTCATCTTCCCACCAAGTTTAAAGAAATAAACAGTAGAAATATTGCTTCAAGTACAAAGCAGCCACTCCTGTTACTTGCAACACTTCATCTAGTAAATGTACAGTAAAAGAATTGAAATATTGCTGAATGCTCAGAAGTCATTTGTTAATTCATCTGTATCAAGAGGACTCTCTCACTTACAGATGGACTGGACAGTGGAAGTTGTGCCGCCTCTGGGAACTCCACCTCCATGAGCTGTGGCCTCCTTGGACATCGTGTCAGAAGCCCTGGATCCACCAGAGATCCCACTGCTGGTATAACCTGATGAATGGGTTGTGCCTCTGGCTCCTAGAACAGTTACAAATGATGCGTTAGTGAGAGAAAATAAAGAAGGAACCTTACAGGACAATTATAAAATATTGTGTTTTAAAACAATTCAAGGCTACCAAATGTATCAAAAGACAAGGTGACTGCTGATTACTTGATTTGCTCTGTCAGTACCTTTTAACAGCCACCTTCGGGAAAGGATGTTATCAGTGCTGTTGTGGAGCTCCCAGAACGCAAAGAAAATCTATGGCTCTTGCACAGACTGTTTTTGATAAACTTGGCTCCCCAAAGTAATTTCAGCACAATTTGCCTCTGCTGAAATTGCACTTTTCTGTGGAGCTGCATGAGGACTGTGGAACAAACTTCTGTAGAACCTAGGAATTGTTGTGCTTTCTGTTCCAGGTGATGAACATGTTCCTTTCACTTCACTTTCCCTCACATAGATATCTGTAAAATTCACTTCACTTTCCCTCACATAGATATCTGTAAAATTCAAGCACCACAAGCTGTGGTAGCCAGTGGACAATTTATATGTATATCTTCATCTCAGTCTAAATAAGCCCCAAGCAAAACATTCCTTTGCAAACTCTTCTTCTCCTGGGAGAAGAGTAAAGCATTAGTGATGACAAATGTTAGTGATAATGCTTAAAGCATTCCTGGAGGATGCTCAGATATTTTGGTGATGAGCTTGTTATAACATCTTCTGTAAAGTGATACTGAACAATACTCATGCCCCACTGCAGAATCAGCCGCTCCTTGGAGCGTGTTTGTTCTGGGGGGGAGGAAGGGTTACAGTCTGAATGAAAAGGTTAAGAAGATGTGTTTGGAGAGATTTCAGTGAGCACCTGCGGAAATGAAATCAGGCCCTTTTAGCTCTCAATCAGGCAAAGAATGTGTGGCAAGCTCTCCTGCTGCAGGGAGCCAAAGCTCACACCTGCCTTGGCAATGTTACAGAGCTAACATTTTCCACATGGATAAAAGCTCTTTTGGAGTATCTCCTGTCGGCATGGCTAAGGTTTCCTTGAGTCATGCAGACTTCTCTTCACCAAAATGGTGGTTTTCATAAAAGTCCATAGTTAGCACAGAAGTTGCAAGAATAAACTAGGCATAGTTAAATGCTTATTTTGATTCTATTTCTTATAAAAATTCTCAGCACACAGAGGGATAGAGATCTTCAGTGTTTTAGTTTAGAACTGACAGCTTCATGCTCTCTGTAGGATATCTCCACTGAAGAGTCTGCCACTGGTCATGAGTGTGCTGTACCACCCTGATCTGTAGGCAGCTTGTGCAGATCAATAACATGACTAGAGTGAGCAACTGGCATCTCCTGCAAACCAGGTTTTCTGCTGCTAAGGCAGTGTGGTGCCTGAGAACAACTCTCCTCTCTGCATTTCACTCTCTCTGTCCCCCTCCTGTCCTGAGTTTCTCTCATATTCCCCCTTGGCTGCTACTATCCCTTAAGATCTTTCCTACTGAATATTCAATAAACTCTGTATTCAGCAACCTAAGCCCACTCATCAAATCACACAAAGTGAAAATTTAAAAAATGCCTCACAGGATTCACATGTAGTATGTCTCTGAATGACCCTTATGTCACTTATTTCCTCACTGTCTAGAGGGCCTCACTCAATGAATAATATTGGCAGCAATATAAATCATATCTTAAAAAAATAAATCAAACTTATTTCCTTTCAGTCAAGCTTAACACGCTTTTTACTATTAAAAGATACCTTGAATCTGGAGCCTGACCAGCTCACCTGGACAGGAACCCATTTTATGGCTGGAAAAGTCACATTCAGCCTCATTCTTTTGATTTCTACCTGTTGATTATGAAAGTGGCAGACCAATATAGCAGAGATGTCCACGTTTAATCAGCCTGCTGGCTGGCATACCTTTGGCACAATGGGACATGTGGGTCTGAGACCCTGAAGGCAGGAGGGTTTTCGAAGCCTCTATCCAAGGTCAGAGAGGTAATTACTGAGCTGCTGGGTAAAGCAGGATTGCATGGGGCATGGGGCATCCTGTTCTGTGGAGTCGTGCCTGTTCAGAGGATGCCTGCTGAATCAGGTCACACAGGCAGGTCTGGCAGGGAGAATACTTTGTGCACAAATCCCACAGGATCTGGGGTTAAACAAGTGCCAAGCTGGTAAGAGTCATCTGGTCAGGGACTGCTCTGTGCCAGCAGCAGAACAGCAAACACCTGCAGGGTTAGCTGATGTGAAAGGCATCTATGCCTTATTTTAGTACTTAGATGGGGGATGTGTAGGATGTGTATGCATTTGCTTCATGAATTCATCTCTTGCACTCCAACTAATTTCTCTCCTCTACAGAGTTTGCATAAGGTTTTAGGAGCTGGCCCTGTATGGATGTGTGTGAGTAAAGAGCAAGGGAAATCTGATAATTTATATGAAATATAGCTACACAGATCATATTCTTGCATAACTGCATCATTGCTTGTTGCTACCATGACTCTTCATGTTATTGATGATTCCTGGCAGAATGGAGAGATAGCACAAACTTCAAATAAACGCTGTCCAAAACCTCATGAATACCACATAAGTATATATGTTCATTCATGCATGGTATGTACGCACAGAGAAAACATCCTCAATAATATCCCACTCATAGGACCCAGTTAAATGGAGGAATCTCCTGTCTTCAGTGCCATACAGGAATGTAGCAGGGAAGAGATTATTTGGCAAGCTTATTTTCAAGGAGAAACAGCTGCTCAGTGAACCACAAAACCACAGACACAGTCACACAGAGAATTGCTCATACCCATTTCCTGGAGAGTAGAAGTGGGACCTCCAGAAGGCACACCTCCCCCAGAGGCTCTGGCTTCTTGAGACATCAGTGATGAAGCAAGGGATCCTCCTGTGATCCCAGAGGGAGTGAACCCAGCGTTGCGGACGTTCTGGTCAGACATGCTGCTTTCTGCTGGAGAGAATTCCAGGGAAGCACTCAGAGACTGCTCAGCCCATCTTTTTATACACTCTCCAGCTGACAGTGAAGAAACAAAACTGCTGCCATGGTAAGGATGAATAGAAACTGAAACTTATCCTCAGCTAAGAAACGAAACTGGACTTTGTCAGTAGGCCTTTTTATTGCTGTTGCCATGATGGAACTTAGGAAAACCAAGTAATTTCCTCTTGTGATACTAAAACAAATTACTAGTGCATGAGTCATTGTTTGGCAACTGATGCAGCTGAAATTTTTGCTTCTTCATTCTTTTGCTTTGCACCCTATTGCACTGAATTGCATCTGTGGAAGGTACTGCCTTGTTTTAAGAATTCATACAACTCTGAGTAAAGACAAGAAACAAAAAGGCAGTAAAGTGGTGGTACGCAGAGACTTCAGGTGGGGTGGTTATCACACCCAGAGTTCTGCTGTGGTACAGCTACCCCTGAAATCACAGGGTAACACAGAGCTGGAAATCAGAACCTGGCTAACAATGGATAGTTGGAACTAATTTCTATATGGAAGGACCTTGTACCCTATGAATAGATTGACACAGATGCTTTGTTCTTCTTGATGCAAGTCCCTCTAAAGCAGAGCTTCTGTCTTTAATGAACAGGCTTTTGCAAATGGCACACATGACTTTATCACAGCTTTTCTTAGCCAGGAGTTTAACTAAGGCTCATTAAAAATCCATGGACTTCCCTTAGGTAAAGAAGAATACCTGATTTGTTCACACTACCACAGGAATGGCTCTCAAGGAGGAAATATACAGAATAAAGGTATAGTGTTTTCAGAGTAGTGTGATATCTATACCTTGTACATAGTGGGTTATAGAGCAAAGGATATGAAGTCTGTTCCTCTCTTCTTATGTGTGCTATTGATCTGAAAAGTGGGATATCTGGCCCACATATCCCTAAGCAGCAGTGACTTTTTAATTCTCTTCTTTCATTCAACTTTCCTTTAATTCATATATGTTAGATTTCTTTAATTCCATTGTCAGTTATTTTTGTTTTCTGCCCTGCTTGGTCTTCTATAATTGTGAGGTATCTTTAACCCCATAATTTCTCAGGTCCATCATTTATCATTTTAATTATTTAATGTTATAAAATATCCAAAGGTGGGGCTTAAATGCAGGTAAAATTCTATGTAAGAATAGGACAGTGAATGCTACAGGCCCTTCTTCAAAGTTACTGTAAAACCAAAAAATATTAGTTTCTTTGTCCATGTTGCTGCAGATCCCTCCTTCAGAAATGGCAAAATATTTTGGTGCTTTGTTAATATAATTTATATAATATTGTAAACAACCCATTAGGAAATTATGGCAAATTCTGGCAAAGCCATGGAAAATGGAGGCTTTATAAGCCATAGAGACTCTATATGAGGTGACATTTTACTCAGTCCTAAAATACAAATCGTAACGGATACAAACAAAGTTGTTCAACTAAAAATAATTAAAACTAGATATAATAAAAGTTTTATTGTAATAAAAAGTGTCTCAAGGCAATTCAGATTGGCAGAGACATCAGAGAAAAGCAGGGAAAGAAGAAATTACTAGAAGTCTCATAAAAATAAGATGAAGAAACTCAGTGTAATAAGGAAAGGGAAGCCATAGGAGGGATTCAAGGGAAGCCTTGGACTTGCCTCTACAAACTTGCCTGGTGATTTGGACTCTTGGTTTAATCTGCTTATCATCTCTGGATTTGCTGTTCTCACCTCCCTTGGTGGGACAGCACCTTGCTGTGCCCTGGCAATGTGTGACATTGACATCACAGCCTCCAATTTAGAAAGACACAGTGTCACTGCTGGAGTAGGATTGGGAACAAGAGCACAGTTCTCGAGCCAGCAGCTTCCAGTGGTCCTCTCTCTCCATTGATTATTCCAGAAAGGTGTGCTTCTCCTTTCACTGCACAGCTTCTTGTGTGACATTTTCCTAAATGGTTCCCTACCCTTTTTTTTTTTTTTTTTTTTTTTTTTTTTTTTTTTTTTTTTTTTGTGCTTTATTTTGCTGGCATTTGTAGTCAGAAAAGGTAACTTCCAAGATGTTAGGCAAGTGTTGTTAATGTTTAGCTGTGTTTTCAAGGAAACTGGCACAGAAGCAGTCAGGCAGTTGTAAGTCTTTGTGGACTATTTGCCAAAATCCATGGAGTGAGAGTTTAAGAGCTAAATGGATGCAACTTCTAGTTAAAGTATGGAGAGAAAAAAAAAAGCCAATTCATTTTTATCACAGAGATTGGCATTATAACAGTAAATTGTACCTGGGAGAATATCTGGGTAAGTCAGCTTCCTCATTCCAGAAACTAAAAATCGTAGAGGACATGGGTGGTGTGAGCTGAACTGAAAAGCATCCAGTAGCACTTCTAAGCCTAAAAGACCAGAGAGTCAAAGCCATGAATACTAAGAGTATGACTGCCCTTATTCTCAGTGTCTCTACAATTTCAGTAGCCTTAGGTACTGGGGCACTTAAACACATAGCTAACAGTTTAACTCCCTGAGTTTCAAGTACAAATGAAACCCATAGGTGTCAAAAATCTAGACTATGTACTCTTTGAATGGAATTGGAAAGCCAGAGGCTGGACTGGAACTACTTCAAACATTTAAGTAGAGGGCATTGTCTTCTTAAATTAAAAAGAAAATAAAAAAAAGGGAAAATAGGCTAAGCCGAAAACATCAAACAAACCAATGCAATCAGATGTGCAGGCAACTCTTCTATATTTTGCTTGGAAGGACCTTAATCTCCTGTGTCTGTGGATATAAACTGTTGTGTCTCTTTGGTATGTTTTCCTTGCAGTTCTCACTAGTGTGACACTTAGAAATATTCTCTTCACAATGCAGCTGAGTGGCTGATCAGAGACATTAATCTCTGCTTTTGGTAGTCACCTTTTTATTTCAATAACATGGTCATTGAAGTCACTTTTTCATAAACATTTTCCCATAAACCTCTGTTTCAAAAGAGATTATTCAAACAGCTTTTAAACAATTAATCTTTTGAAGGGTCTAATTGAAGGAAATAAACCTGTAGAGAATCTGACTGAACCAAAGATCTTCAGCATCCAAGATTATCTATCTGTCACCCTCTGACCTATTTCCTTTACACTACTTTTTAATTTTTGTAGCAATTATAGTGTATATGGATAATACCTATTAGCATATTTATGGTCATTGCTTCATATTTATTGTCTGCACAACTCATTAATCTTCATCTAGTGTGTGAGGCTGACAGCTCAATCTATTTTGCAATCTCTGGGCAGCAGCCATATCCAAAAAGCTTTTGTTTCCCTGTAAATAAACTGTGTTCAGGACCAGAGGACAATGGTACATCATGCAGTGATTGACACAAGCCATGGCTGCTAATCAAAAGTAGATTTTATTACCAGCTGAGTCAAGTGCATTATGGGGGCATTGTTCTAGTGCTGTCAGGGCAAGAGCATACGTAGTCAGTCACCTTCTCAAGATGGGTTGATTGTTCTCCAAGATTAGACAGAGTTGCCTTATTATCCATCCCAGACAACAAGGCATCTCACCCAAACAGACGCCTTTACAGAAACTGCCTGTACATTGAATTGATTTGAATTGCTAATGCATAATCTGTCCAGCACAGATGTGCAATGAATATTTGGATGTTGTTTTGCATGTCAGTTGAGAAGACTGAATGATGAGGTGATGATCGTTCAGTGATGGGTACTGGACATTTGCCAACAATTGAGTTTGAGCACTTTCCCTGACAGTAATCAGATCAGCTTCCAAAACGTCTTTTCTTCAATTCACTGACAATTTATGTTAGAAGATAATGCAACTCTCTCACAGTTAACACAGTTGGCAGCAATTTGCATTTTTTTCATATAATTAAATTTTTCATTTCACCCAAGAAAAAATACATGCAAGCCGCCTATAACTGATACAGATATTCCAAGACACTTCCAAAGTATCTCCACCAGAATAAGAGGCCATCTAGATAGGCCAAAAATGAAAAAAACCTCTTCACAATACAGGTAGCATTAGTTATATTAGTTATAAAGCCACATTTGCTGTGAAAAAACAGCAATCTTGCTATCAAGTCTTATAAGGTCAGGTCTCTCAAAAAACAGTTAATGAAATCACATTTAACGTATGGCCATCTTCATGCTTGGGGTAGGTCAGCAAACACAATTATCTGATTTAAAAATTCCCAGTGTCTGTGAGGATTGACATAGTGTAAAATATGAACAGAAAAGACCCCAAAAGACTGATATTATGATATCAAGGGACTGATACGAGCTCACACAGTGACATCACATAATTCATGTGAAAGTGAAAGAGGTCTTTATGTAGTCATAATCATGGAATCATGCAGAAATTTAGGCTGGAAGGAAGCTCTGGAGATCATCCAGTCCAACCAGGGAATTACCCTGTTATTTGCTCAGAGACACATTTGGTTGAGCTCTAAGTGTCTCCACGGATTGTGATTCCACATCTTCTCTGTGGAACTTGGTCCATTATTTGACTACCCATATGGTGATTTATTTTTCCCTGTATATGTAGTCAGAATTCTGTAAATTACGTCTATTGTTGTCCTTTATCTATGCACCTCCAATGAGATGCTTCATCTTCCTCATATCTCTCATTATTAAAACCCTACCATTAGGCTATAAGTAACTAAAAATATATTGTTTTAAAAATGTTAAAATCAGAGGACTGTAGGGACACTTCTCTGATATCCAAGAAATTTTACCTTCTAACTTTTTTTAAGTATGTGTCTAATGAATCTTTAATCATATAACCAATCACTTTTCCTCAGAAATAAATGCTAATGCTTCTCAAGAACTTCTAGAGCTCTTTTTAGAGTATATATAAATTATTACATCATCTTTATCTGTCTTTCAAAGGTAGAGATGAGTACTCATGAGTGTGTAATATAGAGAAGTATAATTTCCTTTAACTTATCAGTCTTCTACTAGCCAAATTTACTATAGCTAGGAAAAGACTGGGAAGTGATTGACTTCAGAAGTTTTATAGCCAAGGTTAAAAATAAGTTTATACATAAGTAATATAATATTTTAATATGTCATTCTTTTTCAGGATTAGGCTGTGTGTGTCTCATTTGGATTTTTATTATCATTTTCATCTGCCAAAAGCAAGATATCATTATCCCTGCATTACAGATGAAACAGATCACAGAGTTGCACTGGTGGCTTTTTGGGGGAAGAAAATTCTAGTTCTGGAAGTTTTAATTTTATGTGCCATTAAAGAAAGAACTGAATGCATATAACATCTATATGCACTGCATACTCATATCAGCTGAAATTCTACAGAATTTCCGGCTAGAAATCCA
The DNA here is from genome assembly GCA_032173965.1 of Sitta carolinensis. Classification (NCBI taxonomy): domain Eukaryota; kingdom Metazoa; phylum Chordata; class Aves; order Passeriformes; family Sittidae; genus Sitta; species Sitta carolinensis. The sequence goes on along the minus strand of CM063284.1, from coordinate 92,872,895 downwards.
GAAAGAAGCCTTTGAACAAGTAGCCTGAGAAGACTAAATTTAGGCCTTAAATGGAGTTGGATGGAAAAATTTTATTAATGTCCACTTTGCACATCCAAATTCCAGCCTGTGCTCCTCAGAGCTCTCTTTGACTAAATCATACCCCACAGTGGCACCTCTGCTTTTGGCCTTGATATTATGTTGGAGAGCACAGTCACTCTTGATGTTGTAGTTTATGCCAAGACTCTGCTCCATAGTCCAAACACATCAAATGGGACCCTGCTCAAAAGCAGGCTCTGCAAGAGAGGGAAAAGTCCTGCCTTGAATGCTCAAGCTCAGAGGATTCGCCCAGATCAGGACTCAGCCCTTCAAGAGCAACACTGTAAGAAGCCAGGAGCAGAAGAACCACTCAAACATGGAATTACGTCCCATTTGTTCTCTGTCTTCAAGGAAGTCTTCATTATTACATTCAGTTTCCCACTGATTCTTTAATTTCCTATCCTGACCTTCCACATGCCTTTGACAGACTGAAATGGATACTTAGGCGTCATTCTCAAGCCTCTAAGGACAGTGGCACTTGAAACATGTAATGGAATAGACAGAGCAAAATATTATTTTTATTCCAAAAACTTTTAAAATAAGATATTATTCCTGCACTGCAGATCCTTTCCTTATGTTTAAATATCTTACTTTACAAAACATGGAAAGTTACTTCAGCTAACAAATAAATGCCAGCAGCAGGGTCTTTGATTTTTTGAGCCTGAAAACAGAGGTAAAGATTAATTGTTCCCTTATATATTTTTCTGTAAAACAAATTACATACGTAAGTGACGAAACTGTGTCATCTGCTAAGTTAAGAGTTCCATTTGAGCTTGAAGTTGCAGTCTTCCCATGCACAGTTATACCAACAAAAGCTCAGAGTACAGGAATACAGACTGTTCTAGCCTCTGGGAAGGAAAAGAGTCTCAATCAGTTCATACAGTCTTCAAGATGTATAGATTTGAGGGAAAATGTTGTCTTTCTGAAATCTAGGAAGCAGGCTCATGAAGATTATAGACCAAGTATACAAGTTACTAATAGGTTATACCCCTTTCTTAAAGGAATATAAGATGATGTGTTTTTCTGGAAGAAATTTGCTGAAAACAAAACTAAAATGTGAAGCAGTAGAATTCATGGTCAAAGTCCTATTATTAACAACACTGAGTTCTCATTGCTATTCAAATATAATAACAATTGGTGCCTTAATAAAGCCATTTCCTAACACACAATCTGCAAACATTGTCAGTCTGTGTAATACAGGGACCTTTTTTAGTTCACAGATCCCACATGGATAAGAATAGTGTGCTCTCCAGGGAAAGTGCTGACCAGTTCAGAACGGCTCAGGTTCCTTGGGGCAGCTTCTTCCTCAGCCAGGGAACCAGATGCAGCAGGTCCTAGGGCAGGCCTGGTGGGTTCAGTCCACATGGAAGCAGCTGGCAGAGGAAGGAGGAGGAGAAAGACTCTGTGGTGCCTACCATCTCTAGTCCAAGCCAAAGGGCATTAATTCTGTGATGGTATCGGCTTATGTGACTTGCCAGACCTCTTCCTGATGTCCCAGACTGCAGGTGCTGCACCCAAGGAGTGCAATCCAACCGCGTGAGTCTGTGGTCAGCATTGCAGGGTCCAAGGAACAGAAACAAAGTACTGCTTTCTGAAGTGAAAGGGCAAGTCTTGTCAGAAGACAGAAGATGAGCACAGAGAGCTTAAAATATACAGATTTCTCCTTGCCTATAAGTTGAAAGGAATATTATATTCCTGTTTCCAGGAGATTTCTGAGGCCATATGCTACTCAGGCATTATGTTAATAAGCATAGTATAAGCATTTAATACAAAGAGGTTTCAAACACAAATGCAAGTGAATACCTATGTAAGCGTAAGTACTGAAAATACTTTTGCAGTGCTTTTAAAAGCAATTATTGACTAAGTGGTCAATCTATTACAGAGGTGAGGGCTCTGAAGACCAGATGGCCTGATTTACTTCTCAGTTCCAGCTGCAAGATGCATGTTTCAGGCCGTGCTTAAAAGGACTGAGAGGCTTCCTTGGAAGAGCAATAAGCGGCTGCTTCTTTTAGATTCTTCTAGGCCTTAAGAGCCTGTTTCAATTAAGATAACCCCCTCATTTTCTCTTTATTGGAAAGTTTTTGCATCTGGAGGGTGTTTGGATTTGGCATTAATATTATGGTTTGAGAATGAAGGCTACAAATAAATGTAATACAGAGATGTATTACAGACAATGAATCTGAGATATTGTGAAGGGTAAAGCAGCATGAGTAAGGATGAAGTACAGTAAGAAAAGCACACAGTGAAAACCCTCTCTGGAAAGATCACAGAGCACATCCTCTTGGCTGCCACACCTAAGTACATGAAGTAGAAGAAAGCAATCAGCATTATTCAACATTTGCCAAGGATTTGCCAAAGGCATGTTGTCTGTGGCCAACCTGACTGCTTCCTGTGTCAAAATAGCTGGTATCCCAAGTACCATGGAAGCTTTTGTAACAGAAAGCAAATAAAATGTGTTAAAAAACACCCAACTGTTTGCAAAGAAGCTTGCAACTGTAAATAAAAGAAAAAACTCCCTAATCTCTGCAGTATTTAGGGAAACATGTCCGTCCATGGATAAATGCCCCAAAGCAATAGTGTCTTCAGCAATTAGGTAGCTTTCCTCATAACAGAGAAGCCTGAAATCTTCTGAACATCACCCATTTATGACAACATGATGCAAGCCTTATGGAAAGGTTCGTCAAACAGATCTAAATCCTTGTGGCTAGTTCTTAAATGGGAAAGAAAGTGCTTCCCTATTTATAATGCTAAAGCTTCTGGGCAAGACACAGTGAAAGACTTAAATTAAATGTCAAATCATGAGGTACTAACAATAAATAATGAAGAGATTTCTGTTGCTTGTGGTGGCTGAAGATAAGACACTGGATAAACTATTTACTGCAGGTAACTTGAACAGTCCTAAACGGATCATTCTGTCCTAGATGGATTGCCTATGCTTTTGTTACTTGGATGAGTGGCAGACTGGTGTGATCCTGTGCTGCCCATATCTCAGGGCTTTTAGGGTCCCAGGCCTTATCTGTACTGTAAAGCAGCTGAAAGTGTGCCAGAATTTCAAGAGCAATTCTCTCTCATCTTTTCTCCTTATGCAGTATAGACCCACCTGGTGCTCTCACTGCCCCTACTTTTCTGCACTGCGAGATGATGAGAGAGGCTACAAGGAAGACACCCTGTAGTGTGATTCATCTCTGTCATTCAGGTGGACATTATTCTGGAAAAAAACAGGCTACAGGACCTAATTAGCTGAAAGAGTCACAGTATCCTCCAGTGCAGTAGGTGACTGTGAGGGAGAAAAAGCTGGAAATTTCCCCGTGTTTGCACTTTGACACCATGATATATCATATATCCATATATACTATATAAACCACAGTTATACCTACATCTGGCTCTTTCTTACCATTATCTTTCCTTTGTGCCAAGGGCCACACTTGTTGGTTTGTTCTATTAAGACACTGGTGTGCCATTAGAATATTGAGGTTGCTTCTTGGGCTCCAGAAACTGCACAGAACCCGCAGTCCTGATGACAGAGCATTGAGTAACTCTTATTCCCCACAGCAGAGTGATATTTAGGAAGGTGTTTCTGTTGAAAAGCCATGAAAGTTCGGGTTAAATATCAGCAGCTATTCTAAGTGAATGAGAGAATTGGACATGCTTATAGAGTGCCAATGAAGCTGCTGCCATCAGAAAAAGCAGAATAAATGTATAGCATTTGCTGGCTCTTCTTTGGTACAGAGGAATAGTACTTGAAATCTTATTTGTTCCACAAGATTTTGACACTTGTCAGTTCCTGCCATGGTTATGTCACAACTCATGTGAAAGTGAGTTTCATCAGCTTAAATGAGATGTCGTCTGAAAGTCTATGGATAACTTTCTGGCTGTAGGCCCACCCCCATCCATTTCTCCTGCTCTTTTCCTCTGTAGGGGTTGAAATATTCTTTGCAATTAGCAAAGGGAGTCTGTGATGGAAGGAATACAAACAACATTTCAAAGCTGAAAAAGTAGTTATATCCTTCTCGCCCCTGTCCACCAAGACCAACACCAGGCACAGTAAAATAGCCAATTTGAGTATTTTGGGAAGGTGAGAGTTTCAAATGTGAGCTTACTTATTTTGCTCACGTTGCAAAGGCCTGGAGTGAGTGTGGTGTAGCCTGTCATTGTACAGGAACACCGGGAATCAATTGCTTCGCCTGTTATGCATCAATGTTTAACATCACAGTTCTAAGGTGGATTTTGAGCCCAGAATTGCTATCGTGGAGCAAAGATGCAGAGTCCTAAAGAAAGGAAAAACATGAAACTTACTGTTGGAATCTCTCAGACTTAAACCCTGCCTTAGTTCTGTCCATTTAATGGTTTTAAGGGTTTTGTTTTTTTTAACTTGCTAAAACTACAGTCTTTGTTATTTATTTTAATCAACTTTCTATTGCCATTGTAAATGACCTTGATCTTTGCCTGAGTGAGAGAATCTGATATAAAAGGGTTCTTAGAGGAGAAAGGTGAAAACTAAATGAATCCTGCAGGCAAGAGAGAGGAGATTTGAATTAAGTTGTAAAAAGCTTTGATCTTCCTGCCTGTTTAACACCTGCCTACTGTCCAGAGGAGTTTCCATCCAAGTAGCTGTAATATTGCAGTGACTGGGTACTGATATGTGAGCATGAGGATACTTTTTTCCAAATTCATACCACGGACATTGGAAGAGGTATCACAGAACAGAGTGTATTGCAGATTTAATCTTTCTTTCACTCTTCTGGAGGGCTTTCACACGCTCATATGAGAATAGCCTCTCCATGCCACATACAATTACATGAAGGATTAATCACAACAGGCAGCAACTTCTGCTCCTTTCTTCTTGCACATGTTGACCATGAAGGCCATTCTAGAATGAAACACAGATGAGAACAGATCCCTGAGTATTTTGTAATAGCAAGGTGTCTCTCGTATCACAGTCAACAGTACAGAGGTGAAGTACAGAGGTGATGAGATTGAGGAAATGACCCCCAATGAAAGCAAACAGTATTGTATAAAGGCACAGGGCATACAAGGGACAGCAAACACAAGGTATTGACGTCAATATAACCTCTCTGGACTTGAGGAGTGGCTGCTTTCAGCACAGTAACAGCTTGGGTTTCGAGTACTTTTCCTTCTCTTCTGAACAACTCTTTTGCAAGTCCAAAGTGACTACCAAGTTGTTGGCACATAAAAAAGATTTCATGGTTGGCAACCCAAACCGGTGATATATCAGGTTCTAGATGAAGATATGAAGGGTATTACTGTATCAGCTGAGTTCATAAGAAGATCTTCTATTACATATTTTATTAAATCAGAATATATTTATCTACTTGGAATTTAGGTTTAAGAGGCTGTGCCTTCCTAGAGTTCATTAAAATAAATCATGTGTACACACATATATAGATTCTGATTCACATTACTGTGAAGAAAATTATATAATTTCTTGCATATCTCAGTGTTATTCATCCAGGTTAGTTCTTTAAGAAATATATGTGGTTTGAATCTATTTTATGTCTGATTGAGAAAAATGCCTTTCAGTAGACTGTTTCAAGGAGGAAGCCACCTTCTCTGGTGAAAAACATATTTCTTGCTGAAAATCCTGCCTTTGTTAAGATTGCCTGTGAAAATCTTGGTTTCTCCCGGATCTCGATTTGAAGACAATCATGGTACAGAGTGTTTTATTTCAGGCCTTTGCATATCCTTCTAATCCTTTTTATTAGCCATTTATTTTAATATTTTTGTGACTGTTTTGTGCTCTAGTGGATCTACTTCTTCAAAATGGATCTTTCTATGAAATTTGCTGCTCTTCTGTGTACAGTGGTCTCAGGATTCAGTTTCTGTCAACCTGTTATTAGGGTTGGCAGAACAATGAATCATTTAATGGAAACTGCAAGGAGCAGATGAAACTGTCCTTTTCTCAATCAGAGATGTTTGCTTTAAGTTACTTTGGGGGAAAATATTCATGCTTGGAATTAAATAAAAATTAAGGAAACTCTAAAAGTGTAAGTACCAGGTTCTTTGCACTGTAAAGAAAGGAATGTTTATGCTTACTCATTCCTACCAGATTAATGCATGTTTTATAATACTTCTGGACTGTTCTCTATTAATTTTTAAAATTCCACTTCTATTATTCCATATCTTTATTTTATATGACCACAGCTGCTATTTTTTTTTCATATTACATTTTGGAAAACGTTTTTGCCTGTATGAATCAGAGTGAATTTTTCCTTATTTTAAACAGGTATGTAATCAAAATCTCTTTTCTTTGCCAAATACAGAAGTTTTTTAGAGTTGCAGGGTTAGACTACTATGTTAGATAATTTGCAAGTGCTCTTACTCACTGCAGAGAATATTGCAAATTTAATTCTAATTCATATCTATTTCAGCCTCTAGAAATGTCTTACTAACAACCCCACAACACCCAAGTTCTAGGAACTGACTTCCCTTTAAGACTATATAGGCAGAAGGCAACCTTACTAAGAGAATTTTTATCCCCATAGAGGACAGACTGGACTGCACTTCTCTCACTCAAAAGGTCAGGTCTCCACAGAGGGTTCACATATACACAAAGTACTTTGAGACTTGATCATCCCACATTATTTATGAAAGGTAAAAGGAATGCAAGATGGGGAATTTTACCCTCTCACCTATCATGAACTTACGTATAGCTTTAGTGATTAAAAATTCATAGATGAAGATTTTATTCACAGTAAATCACAAATTGGTATCTTAAGTTAAAAGTGCCAATTTCTTGTCTTGAATTCCCACTAAAGTGTTAGAAGAATACTTCTACACAGAAAATTAGATGCTGCTGGAATAGGTGGCAAAGCACCCTCTCCTTTAATATTGTTAAATCAGACACTGGTACTAGATGAATGGAATATCCCTTCTCGGCAGAATTCTCTTAGTATACTGCTTTTTATGTCAATGAATACATTTTTCCTCTGACAGGAACTGTTTCAGGAAGAGAGTTGTCTATTTTCATGTCCTTCTAGCACTCTATGTGCTCTTTGGGTGGTCTCCTGATTAATTTTTCCATGGTTTGGGATTCTGCCAAAGAACAGAAGTGGTCCAAATATGGATGAAGAATCAGATTAGATTTAGGTTCTGTTTTCAACAGGATCTGTAAATTTGCACATAAGCAAATGCTTATGTCTAGTATTATTTGTGTGCTAATACAGTATCCAGCACCTAATCACAATTATTGATGGACTTTCTAAGCAATCACTGTATTTGGATCATCACTTTTGTTGTATGCATGTTATAACCCACAATGAGTTGGCTGGTGTTTATGTATTGCTTTTATTAAACCAATAAAAGCAACAGCTACACAGCCAGTGCATTCACCCAGATGATATAGTCATTTACCTGGAGCAAAGGCTACTTTCTGGTTTCGTTTCTGCTAAGTTCAGAGCTGGGCGACAGCTATGCTTTGTAATTGACACACCTCCAGGTCTGCCCTGCTCACCTTGCCTGGACACTGTGGGATGCCCACTTTATGGCACATGGCTCCTGTCCCCCTGTTCCTTGGTGACCAAACTGTCTTTCCTGCTCCCTGGGCACTCTACACTGACTGAATTCAGACGTATGAGAAGTAAGAGAAAGGTTTGATGGGAGAAAAACTGAGATACCTGGGAATGGAGGCTGCTCTGGATTTCTCCATGACCTCTTTGAATGATGTTTCCTTTGTCAGCACCAACATGGTTTCATTCTCCCTGACCACTGCTGGGCCCCCACTTCATTCAGTGGCTCCATAATCTGCACTGCTCTTGTAGGAATTCTGCTTGGACCTCTCTCACCTTGATGGGGCATCGAATGCCCTGCCAGACTCCAGTCACTAGGTCCCACTGAGATGTCCTTTGTCATGTTAGGCTTCTTGACTTTCGGTTTGTTAAGAAAACAGGGGTTAAAAGGGGGATAAAGGAGGTAAGTGCTCTGTCTCTTGCCAGGTGCTTAAAGAGGGGTGCCAATGGGAGACAGATTCCAGCTAGGTTTCACGCTTCCACACCATGCTTTCATGGTTCTCTCTCTTGTCCTGTGTTCCTAGATGAGATGATGGTCAGGATCTCTTCCTGCAGTCAATCGCTATGAGGTCTGTACTACACACAGTGCCTTGTTCAGCTGTGGGGTTTTTTACAGGTCTAATCCTAGGCCAGGTTCAAGATTTAGGAGAGTAAATCAGACAAGATTTTTATCATTCACAAAGCTTGCTATTCAGTGCAGGAATTCTGTGCATAATTGTGAGGGGAAAAGTTCGTTTTGTCAAAATATATGTGTGTGCCTGTAAAGCAGGTTGTTTGAAGACAAATTTCCCCAAGACTGATTATCTTATATATAGGTTTTTAAACTTAGCAACTTTTGCTCCCCTTCTCCATGTAAAACCACTCCAAATGATTTCCATTTTTGTTTTTTAAGTCATTATACTTTTTCTCTCTTTCAGTGCACATAAATTTGACTCATAAAGATACTATAATGTTAATAGATCTGTCTCAGAGTTCATGAGGTGGAACTTGTTGGTCTTCTCATATGACCAACAGTGCAAAAATCTGGAACCAACTCAATTAATCCTGTGCATAGAATAATGGGCACTAAAGAACTGCACACCCATAAATCAATAGAGACTAACCCTTAATTTATTTCCTTTTGGGTTACACATTCTACTTTCACCATAAAAGCAGATAAGAATAACTATAATTAAAATGCCTTTTCTTCTCTACTATTTGTGTTAACATTCATGTTATTGAATATACCCCTTCCTTAATACTATATTTTTTCAGTATTCTACAGTTATTGTTTCATTAAAAATACCCCTGTGATACTAACTGTATAATAAATTACAATTCAAAATAAAACATCAGTCATTTCATCCATGAGAGAGAATAAAGCCATAATAAAAAATAATAAAGTTTACCAATATGATAATGTAGCATGAGGTTTTTATAGACTCCATGCAAATGTTAAAATCTATAAATTTTTTATATTGTAGAAAACTGTAAAAAATAGCAATGAAGGGGAGGGGAAAGGAAAGAAAGCAGCATTATCAGATTGGCTTAATCACAAAATTTTCAGATTTCTTTTTTAGAATCTGAAAAAGAATGTATAAAAATATGCATACTAAATTATTCGTTTGTGGCCTATTTTATTGGCTAGATTAAAGGCAAATTGAAGAAGGAAAACTCTGTCCTTGCACTTTCCAACCCACAGTATTGGTAAGAGAAGAAACTCTAAGGCCTAATCACCTTTCTCCCTGCCTCTCTTTGCTTACACCTAATATTCTGCACATACTCTGCCCTTATTTTTCTAATTATGCTTTAAACAACTTTTTATTTGGCTTCTTTTTATTTATTTGGGGTGTAAGAGAAGGCAGCAGGATATGCAAATTTGAGGAGGAAGAGAGAAGGGAAGGGAAGGGAAGGGAAGGGAAGGGAAGGGAAGGGAAGGGAAGGGAAGGGAAGGGAAGGGAAGGGAAGGGAAGGGAAGGGAAGGGAAGGGAAGGGAAGGGAAGGGAAGGGAAGGGAAGGGAAGGGAAGGGAAGGGAAGGGAAGGAAGGAAGGGAAGGGAAGGGAAGGGAAGGGAAGGGAAGGGAAGGGAAGGGAAGGGAAGGGAAGGGAAGGGAAGGGAAGGGAAGGGAAGGGAAGGGAAGGGAAGGGAAGGGAAGGGAAGGGAAGGGAAGGAAGGGAAGGGAAGGGAAGGGAAGGGAAGGGATCCTCCTTGCTGACATTTTCTTTTTGTTGCATCACCCTTCACACCATGCTGGTGGGATAGGAATTTAAAACTTTCCTTTTCTTGTAGACTAATAATAACTTATTTAATAATACCAGTCCAATATTTAATATTTCTTCTGACAGCAGATTGCACAAAGCATATGCAATTTGATTTAAAGAAAACTCTCGTAAATATTTAAATATTTTTTTTTTTTTTTAATAAAGGAGAAGAGAGAAAAAAAACTATGGATTTCTGGAACAGGTTCAAAAGAGGTACAAAAAAATTACTGTTTAAAACCCTGCCTTTTTGGAAACTCAACACTGCTTGGCCTTGTTTTCTCATATTGTGTTGGTTTAGAGACAGCACAACAAAATGTACTTGATATATGCTAGAACACGCTGACTTGTAAAATATGGGGGTACTTACTAGCCTCTCACGATGGAGCTGCTTCCATTTAATTGACAGGAAGCCTGTCACTGACAAAAACATCCTGGATTCTATGTCCATAATCAAGATTCTTGCTGGATTTCCAAAAAGGAGGAGAGGAAGCAGAGAGGAAACAAAGCTACACTGTGATAAAATAAGGAACTGACTAAGTGCCTGCACTTCTGAAATGAGAAGTCTGTTCTGTAAACCTAAAACTTTGTTTTCATGTGTGGGCCTTTAAAACACCAGTAGGGAAAGACCAGGTTGGACGGAGCTTTGAGCAACCAACTTTGGTTTGGTGGTGGAACAAGATGGTCTTTGTATCTCTTCAAACCCTAACCACTCTATGATTCCATGACAGTGTGAGACTAGATGAACAGATGCTCAAAGAGAACAGAAAAACACCCTCACAGGATCACAGAATAGTCCAAGTTGGAAGGGATCCACAAGGATCATTGAGTCTGACTCTTAAGTGAATGTCCTGTGCAGGGATCAAATGCATCATCTTGGCTTTATCAACACCCGCTTTAATCAACTGAGCCAACCTCAGGGCTCATAAGAACATAAAAACACAAGTCACAGCATAATCTGAAAACATTTAAGTACAATCACAGATTTATTTGCCTGATCTAACACTCTACCTCCACTGCCAGTATTCCACTTTTTTTTTTTTTTTTTTTTGTCAAAAGAAGTATGGGGCTTTCTGACCCTTCACAAGAGCCTGCCCTTTTAAGGTAGTTTCAGCCTATCTGGGATCAACATGCCAGTCGTCAGGGTCCACCAGGTATCCCAGAAGTCCACTCTGTGCTGTTGAAAAGAGCTGATTTCTGGGGTTTGACATGGAGTCACTACTGCTGCAAGTGACTCGACCTCCCTGGCATAGCCTGTGCGCCTGTTGAGGGCTGGAGACCGTGAAGATGCTGAGAATACCACTACACAGTAATCAAGCAGACTGTGCAGCATATTATATGCAGAACCATAGAAGGTGGCCAGAGCACAGGAGAGATCAAACAGTCCCACAAGATCTTTATAGTGTATGTATCTGGTTCACAAAGCACTTTTCTGCTCATTCCTTTCTAGCATGCAGGAAGTGCAGAGTTTCTTAGAGTTTGCCAGCTTCTTTTGATGATTCAAAACAGGCTTTTCCAGTGTCATGGTTCTTCTAGTGGTACCTACTTGGAAGGGACCTCTCTTTCCATGGGCATGAGAAGCACACAAAGCTCCTGAGGAAGAGAAAGAGTCATTCACCACATCCTGCGTCACTGTCCTGCTGAAGTGTTGGTTGGCTGGCATTTCGTTCTGGATGCAGATGTCTCTGGGCCATTGGGGCTATCCTCCCATAACCAAGCCCAAAGCAGGAGCCATGCCCCCATGTCTTTTTCTTTAGACAGATCACTGCCACAAACAGGAATTTTACATCCGAGACAAACAGGACCTGGCAATCAACCCAAGCTGCCTCTGAGGAGTGGTAGCGCACTCTTGAGGCAACAGAAGAACCAACAGTGGTGCTGGCCCACCAGCAGAATACAACTGACAGACTGGCCCAAGCTCCGGGGTAGGCCAGTCCTAACCATCTCATTTTGAGGGTCACAGACTGACATAGACTTTAAAGGGGCTTGCTTTTCATACGCAGTTTCCAGAGTCAACTGATTTGTGTATTTATTGTCCAATTACCTCCCTAGATGGAGCTCCAGCACTCCAGTGCTTGGCCACTGCAGATGTGGTCCCTCTGAAAGCTGTTTAAATGAACTAAATCATCTGGTTTTGGACCACATGGCCACTGTCTTCCACAGTCACAATTCACATTGTTCTGGGATATTACTACTGCTGATCATCTAATATCCCTTGGGATATATGGTACCTGGATAGGCTGTTAAGATTAGCCATATCCAACTAATAAATCCTAATATAAATGTGCAGTCCCCACTGAATGGTTCTAGAAGACCATAAAACCACAGAAAGGTTTGGGTTAGAAGGGAACTTTAAAGACCATGTCATCCAACTTCCCTTCAATGGGCAGGGATATCTCTTACCAGATCAGGTTTCTCAAGATGGAAAGCAAGAGATCTGGAAACAGCCTGCAGTGCTTTGCCATACTTGTACACACCGACCACAGCTTCCTGCAGGAATCTGAGCCTAATCTGCAGCTGACAGGGAGCCTGAAGGCCAGGCTCCAAGCAGTCAGCCTCAGGCTTGAGGTCCAATCTCCCTGCCATGAAGCAGCAGAACTAGGGCTGTTCTGCAAGAGATGACATTGAAAAGGCAGGGGACATACATCACGGGACAGTGACCTCATGGACCAGCACACAGCACCCAGCAGGGCAGCTCGGAGACAGTAGCAGTGATAACCAGGTAAATGTGAGATGGCAGGTCAGGTCCAAGTGGAATCCATGAAATTCAGCGAACAGAAGCTGCAGGATATAGGACTAGGCACATGCCTGTTAGCAACTCAGCTCAGGAAAGGGCTGAGGCCAAGGCTGGGGCAGAAATGGAGCTACCCCTGCAGCTCTGCTGGCAAGTGTGCACCAGTGTGTCTCTTAAGGCTCCAGGTTACCTTCAGGGCAACTGAGAGAGGAGAATGTAACAGACTAAGCAAGCACAGGAATTGGCCCCAACCACCTTCTAAATAGAACTGAAAACCAAGGCCAAACATGTCTTAAGTGTGTGTATCTGACTCTTCTGCTCCTTCAGTCATCCGTGGCCACACCCATGATGAAAAAGTTGCACAAAGATTCAGGAAAATTTTTATGGGTGGGAAAGGAGCAGAAATGCAGAACAGGCTAGAAAGAGTAGAGATTCAGGCTTGTCAGTTTTTTTGATTGAATAGAATTGTAGGAAATAGGGCCTAGGAGACCACCCACTCTCATTCCATAATGAATAAAAATTAGAGTACTCCAACTTCTTGATTACAGACAAGGACAAACTTTCTTTGTGGATTTTTTGTTTGTTTTACTTCAAATAAAAGCCTTATAAGTATACTGGAACCTGGGTTTTGGTCCTAAGCAACAAAAAGAATGGTCTCTCTGTTGCAAAGTACTAATGTGGAAATGCCTGAAACTATATCTTAAAGAGAAATTGCAGAATTCAGACTACAAATTATATTTCGTATCACACTACAAATTGTATTTTATAGGTAACACTGGATTTCATCAGATATCTTTTCACACTTAAAATTCAATTGTATGGATTATGTGTGTTATAACCAAACAGAACCATCAACTAATAAAGATCTGCTAAAAGAGAGGTAGATGAACAAAAAAATGTATTCCTTTCCTTACACCAGCTTGGAAAAAAAAAATCACAGTACTGTCATGTGCACTCACTGCATTAGGAGAACATAAAGTTACCACTAAATAAGGCAAAATAAAATGTCTTTATTGCCTGGTCCAGATTAAGACCTTTTTAAAAGTGTACTGTCATCTAGAATCAAATGTTAAATACAGGAAAAAATCATTTAAATATCTACAAACCAGAAATTCCCAAAGTAAAATTATGTCTTCAAGCATTGCAGGTAACAAACAAGCAGATTCCATCAATCATCTTTTTGCCTGAGGTAGTCTTGAGATCCTTGGTGTTATTCTAGTCTCACTTCCTCCTGCTCACACACCTGTATGCTTTTCAGACACCCAGTGTGACCACACAATGCAATTGGACAAGCACAGTAAAAGGTCATTCATTTAAAAACCATACCATTCATATTCCTAACACTGCTGGGTTTCTGAAACATGCAGTTGGTTGGACTGTGCAATTCTCTCCATAGTTTGGCTGAGACAGCCCTTTTACTTACATATTACTGATGACCATTTTAAATTAAAAAAAAATAAGGCTGTGTGTATCTTATCTGGACAAATTCAAATTTTGTAAACTGAATCAGTCATTCCATACAGTTACATGTTAAATAAAACATGCAGTTATTTTCCTAGTAAGTCACTGCCATTTAACTTTGCATTTTTCCAAGGCACAGTATACAAAAGAACTTCTGCAATGGCAAATCAGTCTACCACATGAAAATTTTAGCCTTCTCCTTCTAATGACAGAGTAGGGGATGTTTTGCTCATTCTATGTGTGAAGTGACATAAGGCAGCACAAGAAGCAAAACAAGGACATTCAGATATCCCTAGTTCTTCCTCAGTCACAATGAATACTGGTCCCCTACACAAATGAGAAAGACAGTGTTGTAAAATATAATATAGGAATACGATTTTATTCTGTTAATCTGCATATGTATTGGTACAGTTGTTCTGAGAAAGCTTCTGAAGAAAATTTTTCCATAACTCTTACTCTCCCAGCTGCTCCCATTGTGTCCTTTAATAGAGGATCTCTCACAATTTTTTCCATGGCATCAGCGAATTGGGTTGGCAGAGGATCACACAAAAAGCCTGTAACATTATGTGAGATTGATTCTAAAGGACCACCTGAATTAACTGCTATAACTGGACATCTCATATACATTGCCTCCAAAGGGACAATGCCAAAATGTTCATTGCTTGGAGTATAAAGCACACATACAGAGTTACTAAAAAGAGAGATTTTCTGTTCATCTGAGAATGATCTCAGAAAAGTCACATGGTCATTAACACCAAGTTTGGCTGCGAGTCTCCTCAGCTCTTCATAGTGCTCCACGTTTTCCAGAACTCGCTTATCATAACCACCTGCCATAACCAGGTGAACTTCATCCCACTCATGAGAATCAAGTCTCCCTCCAAGTTCGTGCAAAGCTTCAAGAGCCAATGCTAGATTCTTTTTTCTCTCATACCTATTAATGGAAAGAAACAGGAACTTTTTCTTTCTTGGTATCAGATCAGCTATGTCTGCAGGAGCAATTTCATCGAAGCTATTGATGTTGAGTGATGGGTAGAGGACATCTGGGTTTATGTGAGATAGGGACTTAAAGGTGTCTTTGAACACGCTGGCAGTGAACTTGCTGTTCACAACGATACAGTCTGCCATGCCAGTCGTGTACTCTTCCAGCCAGTCGAGTGGCAGTCTGTAGAGGCGCTTCAGGAAAGATTCTCTCTTGGTCAGGAGCTGATCGGGAAAGTGACAGTAAAACAACACCTTCTTACGGGTCCTGGCCAGTCTAAGTACAGGAATGCAGGCAGACACCTAGTGCAACCAAGAGACAGACAAGAGGACAGGTTAATTATTTGAGTCAGTGCCACCAGTGTGTACATGTGATTTCAAAGCCATGCTCTGAGAGCCACTGATTTGCAAGTAAAGCGCCTTCTCCCTCTCTCCCTCAGAAGCACATCAAGTGTACTCCATCATCCAGGACCTCTTGTGTAATTTCTCCCTGCTCCCCACCAAGGTTCCATCAAGCCCCAGGACTTCAGGAAGCACCTCCTTCTGCCACTTAGCAGGGGTACTGGGAGCAGAGCAAAGTGCCATCCTCTTCCTCCAGCTGCCCCAGAATGTAAGAGGTAAACTGCAAAATGTGAAATACGTCAACACTATATAAAATCAAGATGTTCTTTGATGTCAGATCTTTGCATACTTTCAAGCCTAAGCAGCAAGGAAGAAGACCTAATTAGTGGAACTGGCAGCAGCTAGCATCCCTTAGTCAACAACATCCTAGAACCAACAAGCCTTAAGGATGTAGTAAATCCTGATGTTGATTTATGTCTATGTGTACATTGCTAACTTGGCAAAATACTCAAGGTCCATGTATCCTATTACTAAACTGTGCTCATTGTAACATTAAAAAACACACCTACAGGTCAGAAAGACCCCTGCTCAGGTGAAGACCATTTCCCTGAGCAAATGTAGAAGTTAACTGGGGTTACGTAACTTGTACGGAATCACAGAATCAATTAGGTTGAAAAAGAGATCACCAAATCCAAACAATGATCCAACAGCACTGTGTCATTTAGACCATGGCATAAAGGACCACATCCAGTCTTTCCTTACACATATCCAGGGACAGCAATTCCATCACCTCCTTTGTCAGTCCATTCCAATGCATCGTCACCCTCTCTGAAGTAATTCTTCCTAATGTCCAAGCTAAGTCTTCCCTGGTGCAGCTTAAAACTATGTTCTCTCATCCTGTCATTAGCTGTCAGGGAGACCAATCCCCATCTGCTAGAACATACTTTCAGGCAGTTGTAGAGGGTGATAAGGTTCCCTGAGCCTTCTTTTCTCCCAGCTAAACATCTCAGCTCCTGCAGCCACTCCTCATAAGACTTGTGCTCCAGATCCTCTCCCAGCTTCACTTCCTTTCTCTTGAAACTATTAACTAATCATAACATTATAAGGGGCCATACTTGGGAAGTTACTAACTCTGGATTTCTGTGCATAAAAGATGACACAGAAAGTCTAATAGGGTGTCCTTGATTTGTGGAACACCGTGGAACAGCCAGGCTTGCACAGCTCTGAAATAAACAATCAATGTCTCTCTCTTGAGTGTGTCATTATTGGCTTAGTGCACACCCCACAAGGAATCTGATTTTGTGGGTATTTGGTACTCCAGAGTTCTGGAGCATGTCTCTTATGCAGGAACTGGGACAGTTTAGTCTAGAGAAGAGAAGACTAGGACGGGATCTTAATAATTTATGTAAATATCTAAAAGGTGTCAAAACAAAGGTGCCAGACTCATTTTACCGGTGCCCAATGACAAGACAAAGAACAGTGGCGGTAAACCAAAACACGAGAATTTCTACAGCCACAGGAAGAAAAACTTCTTTATATTCAGGGTAGCAGAGCACTGGAAAAGGCTTTCCAGGGATGTCGTGGAGTTAGCCTCTCTGGCAACATTCCAAGCACGCCTGGATGCGTTCCTGCATCACCTGCTGCAGGTGACCGTGCTTTGGCAGGGAGTTTGGAGTAGATATCACCAGAGGCCCCTTCCGACCCTAACAATTCTGTGATCCTGTAAAGAACAGTCATTCCCGCGTCCCGGCAGCGGCGCTCCCGTCCCCCTGCCCCCGCACCTGGTCGCACACGAAGGCGTCGCAGGTCTCTCCGCTGAGCAGCAGCACGTAGAGCGCCACGAAGGCCATGCGCACGGCGGCGCACAGGGCGTGCCCGCGGCCGCACAGGCTGCGCGGCAGCCAGCCGCCCGCCCGCCGCACCGCCAGCCCGCGCGTCTCCGCGAAGCAGCGCTCGGGGTCGTAGTGCGCCGTCCAGATCTGCACCCGGCAACCCCGCGCCCGCAGCGCCAGCGCCGCGTCCACCACCAGCCGCTCCGCGCCGCCCAGGCCCAGGTCCGGGTGCAGGAACAGCACCGACGGGCCCGCGCCTCCCGCCTCCTCCGCCTCCTCCATGGCCGCCGCCGCCGCGGGGTCGCATGCGCAGCCCGGCAGCCCCGCGGGACACGTCAGCCTTCCTTCGCTTCCTCCCGGGCCTTCCCGCCCGCCCCGCCTGCCGGGCGGCCGCGCTGCTGCCCGAGGCGCCGTTCCCCGAGGTGCCGCGCCGGCCCGGCGGCTGCGCAAGGAGCGGGCGCGACCGAGGCGCCACGGGGGGCAGCGGTCCCGGGACGCGGCCGCCGAGCGAGGGGTCCAGGGATAAGAGGCTGGCGCTGCTCAGGCATTATCCGGGGAAGCCGCGTGGCCCCGGGATGCGTGGCGCGGGGGCGGAGCCTGGTGCGGGCAGGGACGTGGCCGGAGCGGCTGTAGTGGAGCGTGTGTGACACCGCGCCGAGCCAGCGCCGCCGCCATGGTGAGGGGCTGCCTGAGGCGGGGGCGGCTGGGGCGCCTCTTCCTCGCCGGCAGTGCCCGCCGCCTCTCACCCACTCCCTCTTCTCTCTCCGCAGCCCGGGCCCAACCCCAGCGCCACCAGCGTCGGCTCCTCCGGCCGCTCCCCCAGCAAGGCTGTGGCTCCCCGCGCCGCGGGATCCACCGTCCGGCAGAGGTGGGTGCCCGCCGGCTCCCCAGCTCGGGCCCCGTGGCGCGCTCCGCGTGCCGGGCCGGTGCCCTCCGCTGACAGGGAGCGGAGCCCTCAGGCTGATGCCAGTCCAGAGAAGGGCAGCGCTGCTGGGAGGGGTCTGCAGCACAAGTGCTGCCAGGAGTGCCCGAGGGAGCTGGGGTGTTTAGCCTGGAGGAAAGGAGGCTCAGGGGGGACCTTATCAATCTCTGCAACCACCTGAAGGGAGGGTGTAGCCAGGTGAGTGTCTGTGTCTTCTCCCGGGCAACCAGTGACAGGGTAGGAGAGGACAAGTCCTAAGGTGCGCCAGGAAATGTTTAGCTTGGATATCAGGAGGGAGGGACGATTAGACATTGGAATGGGCTGCCCAGGGAGATGTGGGTGTCACTGTCCCTGTAGGTATTTAAGGAAAGGTTGGATATGGCATTTAGTGGCATACGGCATGGTATAGTTGACATGGTGGTGTTGGGTCATGGGGTGGACTTCACGATGTCAGAGGTCTTTCCCAAACTAATCGATTCTGTGAGGTCTATTGTTTCTGCAGAGTCTCCTGGGCTGCTTGGTTCTAGATGCTGGTAGAGTACTAATGTGTTGTTTGGTCTTTGTTTTCTTCTGCCATCTCTTAAAGGAAAAATGCCAGCTGTGGGACAAGGAGTGCAGGCCGTGCCACGTCCACAGGGACTGGTGGCATGTGGCGGTTCTACACTGAGGACTCTCCGGGGCTCAAAGTGTAAGTTGGGTTAATGGGTGGTGGCAGGCTTGAGGGCTGTGAAGTTCCCCTGCTTGTGCAGTCTCACAGTCTTTGAATTAATAATAATCTGTCAGTGTTCTGGTGTGCAAGGGGAAACTTACTGAGTTGGTGGTTGGGATGACATATTTAATCTGTAACCCTGGAGAAATAGTGTTTAAAGTTACAGTGGTTTTTAAAAAGGTAGGTACAAATTGCATTTTGTAATTGCCAAAGCTTACCCTAAGTGGTCTTTGAAGGATGTGAGCAATCATTTTGAAATTGAGAAAGATCCCTTATCTCAATGAATTTAAGCATCTGTATGCATGTTTTCATTCTCTTTTAAGTAAAAATGTTGGGTTTTGTCTTAAAATATCTATGTTAGGATGCTGTGCACCCCTTTGAAAATACAGTCTAACTCATATACCATATGTTTGCATCAGGTGTTTTTAATAAAAAGCCGCAGATAAATTACTTTAGATGAACTTGCCTAGCAAATAGCATGCCAAAGCATGCCAATACCTTGTATAACCCCATTTTCACAAGGTGAATATTCCAAGATAACGGTTAAATACTTAGTAGTATCCCTTAAACTGTAAAGAGAGTCTAAGTTTTTACTCTTTTGGCCAGTTTGAGTCATTCAGATGACTTTCCAAACAAACTTTGCAGCCTAATACTTGGGTAACAAAGGTGGAAGGTGTATTTGAGCTGATGAGTGCATGCTAAGTTATATCCTGAGTGGAAATTTGTACTTATTGTAGAATTACAGTTCATGAGGTCTTGTTGTTACTGGGTTGAAAAGTCTCGAGATCCTCAGGGCTGACCCTGTTGCTTGTTTTTTCTCAAACAAATCCATTAATAGTTTCTTTCGGAGTTCTTCAGCTGCTGCTAGCTGCTCAAATAGAACATTTGGGGATGAGCTGGTGATAGGCTACTTAGCGATACTCCATCAGTAATCCTTCCTTTGAAGCTGTCTTTTGTGTTTTCATTTTCATATGTACTTGAAACTTTAAAACCCAAAATGTATCCAGCAAACCACCAAAGTAGTGTGGTTCTGCCTTGCTTACTCCATTCTGAGTCCAGAAAGGAGACAAGGCAAAGAAAAGACACTGGTCTACTAAAGTTAAAATTTTAAAAAATATTGCACCAAACAGAAAAAAAAAACCAGAAGGGCATTATGATATTTTTAATAGACTTATGATACAAGCTTTAACAATTTTGCTAAATTTCCTTGTGAATCCTTTGATTTCACTTTTGGTGCTGAATAGCTACTCAGTTGTTCTCATCTTCAGTGCAAGCAGATCAGTAAACAGATTTTCCCATCTATTTATGTTGCGACACAGTAGTTCCTGATTTTAAGGTTTTGGAGCACTGGGAGTGGTTTTTTTGGAAGCTACTTTGGGTAGTTGTATGGTCAAATTTTTAATGAAAGAATCAAATGTATAAAAGTGAGTTGGTTTTACAAATCACCCCACACTAGATGTAACATCTTCTGAGCCATGGTTTGGTAGCAGCTTTCTTGCTTATGGCTTTCAGGTATTTTTCTTCAATTTTTTTTCCATAGCAACTAATTACTATTATCTCTGTCCTGTTTAGTAGGCTTTAAAGTGAGAATGGGTTATCAAGGATCTGTGATTTCATCAGTAAAGTGCTTTAGCTGAAGTTTTTTTTAGAAATGGTTGTGATCTGTATAAATGGTTGTTTATCTGTATAAATCTGTATAAATGTATATAATGGTTGTTTACAGTATAAAGCAATGAGGAAGCTTAGCCTGGTAGTGGTGGTGGGTGGGCTTTTTTGGTGTTTTTTCATATTTAAAATTTGAGCTCTTAAAATTACATGAAACAATACATGAAACCAACTGAGAACAGTGTAATTAATACTAGCTGCAATGAGGGGAATTGTGCTATAGATAAAAAAGTTTATGTATTTTATATTGTGCAGAATTAGATTGATGCTTTGGGTATTTTGTATCTGTATTCAACATCCAAAATAATAAATATGTTGAATAGGCAAGTTGGTAAGATCCTTTATTTGCATTACAAGATGCTTCAAGATGTGTATGCCTTTAAAAGCAACAATTAGCAAAGGAGTTGTGGGGGATTTGGCTGAGAGGGGATATGATATTTTTCTCTTTAAAGCTTGGAGATTACATGCTTTGAAAAGAAAACTAAACTCAAACTTTTTCGCCTTTTTGGGTCACTTGGTACCTGCAGTTTCTGTATCTTCTGGGCTTTCCTGCTTAAAGAGCTATTGGCAGCTTTCCTGCGGATAGGAAGTCAAACTGAGCTTGTTGTACAACAGGCAGCCTTATGAAAGACATCCAAGAATGCACAGTACCAAATCTTTCAAGGTGTCTGAATCCATTTATTTATTTGTGGTGGGCTGAGAAGATGCAGGTGTGTGGAGGAGAATTGCAGGGTTTCAACAGGGTTTCTTTGGGTCTGGAGGAAATGAGATATATGTGTAAGTATTGGAGAGCTGATTATTCTCTAGGGATTCAATGTCATCTGCTTAAAAAACACTGAATGCACCATCAGTCCCCACTGTTTATTTCCATGTAGTTCTGTTCTGATTAATGATGCTTCTTTGTTCCTCTGTGCCTTTGGCAGAGCAGCTTACCTATTCCTACTGCTAAAGGCTCAGATGAATTAAATAGTAATTCAGATACTGTGGAAAGACTATAAATTATGATTTATAATATGTAGGATATAAACTTACATGTATACATATAAAATAAATAAAAATTATAAAAGAAATATATTTAGTTATATATATAAAATACTGGGGCTTGAGAATTACATTCTGTTGCTTAGTGAAATATTCCCTTGAAGGGATTGCTTGTGCAGTCACCATTTATGAGGACTTCGTTAATTTTGTTATTGGTTTATTTGCTGAATGCTTTATGTCTGTCTTCAGGATTCTCCATACCCAAATAAGTCTGATAGATAATAATTGAGTTTTAAAACTCAATATAAGATTACAGTTGTGATCATTTCACGTATGTGGATCATGATCTCATAGAAAAATAATAGAAAAATATGTCAAACTCTTTGAATCCTTCTCAGTTTCCTTTTTTTTTTTTGACTTTGTATTCAGGTAGCATTTACATGCTTATAAACTGTTCCCTGGAGGGTAACAGAGGCTGGTTAATGGATTTTCCAGTAGCATGTTGAAAATCAGAAATGAGATTTTATGAAGTGAGTGGTATGAAGGAGTACTGAGCGTGTGTATTCACATAATTGTCGCATCTCAGAACAGCATGAAACAGCTCATTGAAGCTATCAACTTGCACCCTAAGATTAACCTGTTTTTTAAAAGCATTACTATACAATTTCTAAGCAATATATAAAAGTAAGAAGGAAAAATAATTAATTTATTAATTCTAGGTAAAGATTTAATGAAGTAGCTTTGCCACTTTGTGCAAGTTTTTCAAGAAAGCAGAAGTCCCTGTGTCTCACCCACTGCTGCCATTGTTTTCAAATGAAATAAAACCCCTAAAATAAAGCAGCTAATGAGAATTTTTTGCCAAAATTTTAGTAGCCGCTAGAGGACTCTGTTGGTTTTTGTATCGGACTGCATCTTTACTCAGATGGCTATCTGAGTTGTAAACACAGAGGATACTTTTCCAGAGAATGTGGAAACAGTGATGCATAATAAGGAACCATCAATGGCTTTTTTAACAAGTGGGGGGTTTGTTATGCTCTTGTGCATTTTTATGTAATATTTAGGGCATATAAAACTGTCTTTAAAAACAGTGGCAGCAGCAGCAGTAGTTTTTGATAGAGATGGCAATCTCATTTCTATGTGCCTTAAAGTATTTCTGTGGGAAGGGAAGAAAAGTTTTCTTGTACAGTTTTGTATGAACTGATGAGCTCACTTGGCTGATAATGACTGGCATTTGGGCAAGACAGACTTCTTTTTTTATGTTAATGCATTTTCTCTTTATTTTTAGTGGACCTGTTCCAGTTTTGGTCATGAGTCTTCTTTTTATTGCTTCTGTGTTTATGCTGCACATCTGGGGTAAATACACTCGTTCCTAGACTCAGCTGCCAACTTAAACCATACATCTTGGACCAAAACTATGGTGGATCCTGGTTGTTCTTGGAGAGAGACTGGGGAAGCTTCCTATCACCTGTCGAAGTCCTGTCAACTTTGGCTATAATACTGAATTAATTTCTCAGTTCGCTACTTGGGCAGCTTTAAAGCCTGTCATGGGTCATTTTGTATTTGTATCTGTATACTTAGAATACAGGTATTGCAATAAAAGTTGTATATGGAAATAGAAACAGTCTTAACTGTATTTTTTCCTCTTCCAGTATACCACAGCTAACACATTTTACTAGTGGTTTTCAGAAATAATCATATTTCTGTATAAATGCTCTTTGACAGTTCAAACCAGATTTTTCCAAACTATACATTGCTATATAATTTTATACTAGAAGATCCCTTTTTGTGGATTAAAGAGACAAAATCAGGTTCACAAACATGAGAAGGTAACCAACGTCCTTGTTGAAATAAAACTGAGGTACCAGTGCTGAGATGGTCATGTTCTTTTAACTCCAGAAAAGTAGCTAGATTGATTTATTTCCTAAATGCAAGTTAAACTTTACCCAGTGCTCGTTACACATAAAAGTTATATAAGTATGTTTGTTTCTTCGAGCTGCACTTGAGGAACAACGTGAACTGGTACATAACTGATTTTAAAAAGAATAATTGCACACCTGTCAAAGACATTTTTCGCCCTTAGTCACATGGTGTGATTCTTGGGGCTGTCCTGTACAGGGCCAGGAGCTGGACTTCAGTGATCCTCGTGGGTCCATTCCAATTTAGGATATTCTATGATTTGGTGACTGCAGGTCCAGGCTCTTTCAAGGAGAATTAAATGGAATGGGAGGACTGGAAAAGCAATGACTGCATTTCAAATAACAGGACATGCAAATAGGCTGAGATACAGCCTCGTGTTGCTTCATTTAATCACTCCGGTTTACTTCTGGATGTTCAGTATTTTCCTTTTGAACAGTCACACAGCTCTGCCTTCTCTTTTTAAAGGTATCTACAAATTTGTGCATTAGCATTTCTTACTGATAATATGGTCTTGAAGTTGGATAGAATTATTTTAGCCTGCTGTTCATGTGGAGTTCTGGTTGAATATCAGCTTGTCATGGGAAAACAGTATTCTTAGTTAGGCGGCCTTGACAGAAGTTCTAACTGCATGTTGTAGAAGCAGCCTCTCTTACCACCTTCCTTAAAGCAGTTCCTAAATTAGCATCACTTTTGAAAAGACCAAACTGTTCAGAGCAAAAACAAGAATAAGGAATGGGTTCTCAGGGCTACAGAGGTAATTGTTTTGAGCTGTGCTAATGCCATAGTATCTAATGTAAATGTGGGGGAAAAGATAGAAGACTTGGAGCAGAAACTGAAAATTATCTGAGAAAATGTAATAGGAAGGTGTTTTCAGAGGTTTGGAAGTTGCACAGGAATTTTGGAGACTAAAACGTAGTGGTGTAGCAGAACACTAGATTGGAAACTGATACAAATAAATCATGTATTAAAGGGAAAAGGATCCATAAATAATTTGCCTCTATGCATATGGAAGGAAAGTTAAAACACAAGGAAAATAAAGTAAGTAGGGGGAGTAGCTCACCACTTCAAGAGGTGGATATAAGGATCTCTTACTTAAATGCTTTGCTTAGCAGGAAAATAAATTCTGTACAGACAGCGATTTTATTTTAAGTCAAGAAAATATAAAGAGAAGACCAAATGCAGGTCAGTTGTTCTGACCATGTGAACAGACTGTGCTGAGATAATTTGTGGTGCTCAAAGGAAAAGGAATGGAATACTCTAAAATAGTGTTAGGGTAAGGAATAAGGAATAACAGTAATATCAAAGTAGGTAACCTCTTTTTTACTATATTTTCTAATACACTGTTTGACTGATACAGCAGGAAACAATTTTTAAATACTTCCATTCCCTAAAAGCTGTTTTCCTACATCAAATAATTCCATTGAAGGCCTTCCATGTTTCTGCTTTTCTGGTGTCTTGCTGCTTCTAATAACTAGAATTGATGATGATCTTGAAAAAGTGATTTTTCACTTTTTCAGGAAGTTTTATTTGGAAAGGTTTATTGCTGTACAGCCTTTTGATAAATTTTTAATATATTTAAATACATTTTAATACATTTAAAATTTATTTAATACATCACCATCTTTAATACATTTAGTTCAACTGAGTATAAAAATGTTAATTGTTTTGACAGTGCTGTTCTTGCTTAAATATTTTGTTTTCTAGAATGGTCTGTATCATGGATTTTTGCATGCACTGTCAAAAGAGCCTAGCGTCTCTTGTTTTGCACAAATTACTTCCCACCCTTTCTTGCCTTTATATTTTGTGCCTGCTTACCTCTGGTGATACTGAAGTTGGATTCAGCTAGCTGAAACATTCATCATTTTATTTTTCTTGTACTTCATTAAACCCCAGATTTCTCTATTGTATGTTTCCAAGATGTGATTATTTAAATTATTAGATTGAATGTGTTGGCTGTTCATGCTCATATTCTTAGTGTTTCGTTTGTGTGAGTTGTAGTGGAGTCTTACAGCTGAGGTTTATCAAACTTCAGCTCCAGTGAGGTACAGATAAAGAAATACAAGTTGCAAAGATTTATCGGAATTTTGTCTAGTAATGAATGTGACATTCTGTTGGCCTGGATGAATTAAATTATTATTTAATCTGTGATACAGAAAACTAATCTTTAAGTAATAGGTAGAAAAGAAAAAAAGACAATAATTTGAAAAGCTTTGTATCAGGTGACTAGGAATTAGTATGACTTTGGATTTTTATGCCTACTGGTACGTGATTGAAATACAAGCTTGACTGAGCTGACTGTTGCGAATATCTTTACTTAGGTACTGCAGAAGGCTTTTAAGTCCCTAAAGATCTTTACTTTGCCTCCTTAACCGTAAAGATTCCAGCTATCTGGAAGAAATTGTATTTCTGTGAAGAGATGTTAAAATACTAGACCTCTTATCCCTGACTTAAAGTATTTGCAACCTCAGACTCCATTATCCCTCAGCTGAAGAAGGGATTTTATAAGGAGATGGTTCTGTTGCACATGAGTTCATCTGTGTCTTAAGGCTTTCCTCCCCACCAGCCCCAACAATAAATCTGAGTATGTGAGCAGGTTCAGTCTAATTTAACAGTGACTTAGAAGCTGAAGGACAGTGTTCTTGAGGGTTGGATGGAATAGGTAACTGATAGAAGAGGGAGATGGTCAAAGCTCCTGTTGTGCAAAAGCCTTGCACTTCTAACTTGTTACCCAGGAAGAAGAGGGGGAGAGAGACTTCTTCAAATGCCTTTATGATACGAAAACTTTAACCTTTGCCCTTGCATGTATTTGCACACTGAAGGTGATCACCTATTGATCTGTAGGTATATGGGCTTCATTAGTTCCAGTGTTTCAGATTTGCCTTTTACTCTTGCCATTTGTTAGAGGCCAGCTCTACTGCACAAGACTCTCTCACACACACACACATGTTCTTTTCAGTGTTTTGTGGGTTGTTTTTTTTTTTTTTCTGGAGAAAGAGATAAAAGTCTAACTTGTTATTTACTTCCTGCTTAGGTAATAAGGCTGCACTGATATCTTTATATTTAGCTGTTTATATAAATGTGGTTCATAGAAGACTTTTCTAAACTTGGCATTGGTAATAATATACTAAGAACAGTAATGATTCTCAGCTGAAGATCTCGGAGGGGTGGGTGGGGTGTGCTCTGCCTTTTGGCTTTTTATTTTTATTGAGGGGAAACTTGTACCACATTTGTGATTTCTGCTATGATCTCGGAAGTTGCTGAAAGGACAGGCAGGCTAAGCAAGAGCAGGTGTGAAGTTACTGAGTGTATCTCATCCCTGATATGTATTGTTCTCTTCTTCCTTCTGTGCTTTAGTTATCTCTTTCTCTGGAGACCTCCGAAGATACTGAATTGTGCCATGTAGTAGGATAGTGCTCTGATGCAGAGATATGCCAGGCAGTAACAATAACGAACAGGACAGACACATTTTACTTAAGCCAAAAATTCAAGTTCAGATGTGTATCGCCACAGATTCGATACCACTATAACACATGTGGCAGCAGGTTGCAAATAATTACCCTTGTTTTGTATTTTGAAGGATTTTTCACGTGGCTGCTTTTCAGAATAGTATCTGTGACTTTTTAACCAAACCAAAATTGAGAAATTCTTTCAAGTTGCACTATTATTTCATAAAATAGAACTAAGCAAAACTTCCCATGTGCTGCCTCCTTGAAAGAGCTGCTTGTCTTTAAAAGTGAAGAAAGTGAAATACCAACTAGCTTAAATAGCTTATTGCTTTGTTTTTTTTTTTTTAGTTCATACATTTATCACTGACTAAAAATACTGACCTGGTTTTCTTCTCAGATACTACAGCAATGGAAAATATGCTTACAAATGCTGTAGAGGTTCAACGTTATCTGAGTGAAATGCTTCCAAAATCAGAAATAAATTTGTGGTTAGTATGCTCTGCTTTCAGAGGGGCTGCATTCCCAACATCACTTAATTATCATACACTATTCTGTGAGACCTTTCAGTTAATTAGCTACTGTCTTGGTTGTTTTTCTGTCAGATCATATGAAAAGAACCTAAAGCAATGTTGCCTTAAATTCCCAAGGTTGGATGGTAAGTAATGTTACTTCCAACTTAGATAAAAGTGCCATGCAGTTGGAGTGTGGCATTTGTTGTAATCAGTGACGGAGAACATATGTGTTCCTCACCTCAGGGAGACATCTGTGAGGGCGAAAACGTAACTGCATGATACAACTGCACAGAAATTTATAAAGGACCAAACTACTGTAATTCACTGTGAATCTGAACTTGATGCAGTTGTGGGGTTTGATAGACTTTGCTTTCTAATTTAGTTCCATTTTTGTTTCCATATTCCTTTTTTTACTTCAAAAAGTAATCGATGAATAAAATTAATTAAATGTAATATTAAATATATTTTTTAAATTAGCACTTAAGTTTCTTTAATATCAAAGCAAACTTTTTTAATTCTTAATGACTTTTTTTGTTTAATTGAAACTATGATGAAAAGTAATTGCAAATGCCAACATTTTCCATGAAATGGAAATTCACATTGAAACCAGCTCTTAACACTAGATAGCCATGGCAGTGTGAAATAGTATTGGAAATAAGGGTATAGGTCATAGCAAAGGGTACTTTGATATGAACTTTTGGATGTCTTTGATCCAGCTTCCTGCTTAGAGCAATCATCAAGGCTTGGTCAGGTTGCTGAGGGCCTTCTGCTATTGCATTTTGAGACTCTCCAAGGAAATACTTCCTCTGGGTACCTGTTTCTGCGCTTAACCACTCTCTGGTGAAGATATTGTTTGTTATATCCAATTAGAATTCCTTTGTTGGACCTTGCAGTGATTGCCTCTTTTCCTTTTGCTGTGCATTTCTGGCTGAGCTCTAGCTCCATCTACTTTCTGACCTTAGCTGGGGACAGCAGTTTGTGTTTTACCCTCAGCCTCTTGAGCTAAACAAACTTGATCGTCTCTGTCTCTGTGTGTCAAGCGCACCAGCCTCCAACCATCTAACTATCCCTCTCCTAGATTCTCCAGTTTGTTAGTGTTTCTTTTGCACTGGGGGCACAAAAGTCAGTTGTTCAAATGAGTATGTAATAAGGCATGACAGTTCTTCCACTCCCACGCATCTCTCCCCTGATAGGGGAGGCCTTTTGCAGAAGTCCTCGTTAAGAAAGAAGGCAAACAAAACTCTTGGTTGTTCTCATTCTCCAGGTTGCTTATTGTTTTCTTATCAGCAATCTCAGCACACCAGGCTTTACACCAGCCAAGTGTGCAGGGGAACAGACACCAAAAGGCTCCCAACACACGGGATCAAGGTTCTCTTAAAGATAATTCACCCAATTATCACCAAGAACATGCATTATTTCTACTTTTCTGCCAATAACCAACTAAATTTCTATTCACGTAGCTCTACACTGCGGCAAATCTCAGCCAATTGTCCTGTGTTCCAAACACTGCAGAATATGGAGTAGATGAAGAAGGAGGAAAAAGACTTAAAACAACAAGGATCTAACAAACCCAAAAATTTCTCACCCTGTGATAAATTAAATACTACTATTTAATTTACATTCTTGAAAATTCTGTTTCATCCCAAAGCATAGGAAGCCCTTTCCATGGACGAAGGTTAAAAATATTATTTGTCAGAGGGTTTGGATCCTTCAAAATGTGCAGAGAAATATTCTCTGCATTCTGGGTTCCAACAAAAGGGAATATCTTTACGAGTGCTTCACTTTATGTGCCCATTGTGCATCTCGCTCCATGGTTAGCCATCCTTGCTGCAAGGGTGTGCTACTGGTTCATGTGTAGTGTGCCCACTGGGACATTTTGTGCAGAGCTGGTCTCTCAAGAGTCAGACCTTGTCTCACTGCATGGAGTTGCTCTGTCTAAGGTACAGGACTTAACATTTATCTGTCCTGAACTTGAGAAGGCTTTTTTGGCTCATTTTTCCACACTGTTAAGGTCCCTGAGATTGCAGGGCTCTTCTCCACCAGCCACCACTTTGTGAAATTTGTTGTCCTCATAGACTTGCTGAAGATGCAGATAATGAGACCAATTGCCTTCCTGCCAGCAGCACGGCAGAGTTTGCATCAGTGCAGGATTACTTTAAACTTCTGTCCCTGTTTATGGCCATCCTCAAAAAACCTGATATGTCTGGGCTTGAGTGTAATCCTGGCACTGAGATACTGGATTTCACATAAGGACAGGCTCTAGCCGCATGCATGGAGGATGCAAGTTAAAACTCAGACGTGCTTGAGAGTGCCTTCCCAAAATTCGCTAGGCAATGTTCCCAGGCCTTCTGCTTATTCATTTCTCACTCACCACCTGTGCATTCAGATCTATCTGCTGGCTCATAAACTGATTTATATAAAGTTCTAACTTCTCAATAGCCTGCACCATTTCTGTTATGTGTAGATCTCACACAGACTGTACTAGAAGATGCCTACAACATGCACTAGGTGGCCAGAGCAACACAAAAGTTAATTTCTGCTATGATTTCAGTTGAAAAGTGTGTTTTTCTGAACTTTATCTTAGCATTCCCAGTGAATCCAGAAGAAGGAAGAAGTATATACTCACTCTGTATTCTTTCTCCCATTGAACTGTCTGAAAGGAAAAAGGGCTCTTGGAATATAACTGTAACAATTCTTCTAGGCACTTCTTTGCCAATAAAAAAGGATTGTTAAGATATTTTCCTCAAATGAGTTAAAGCCACTGCATACCCTTGTGATACCTGTGTGTCAAAATGCTCCATTTGGTGGACAGCTTCTCTTCTTGTCTCCACACAGATTTTTAGATAACTTTACCAGTGGTCTTCTTTCCTCCCCGTCTTGTCTGCTCTCTGGTTTAAGAGCCTCTGACAGGCTCCTTGTTTGCTGGAGTGAGAGTCCTGGTTCTTTCTGCTGGAACATTGTCTGTCCAGAGTCTCAAGGCTGGATGGTTTTCACCTGTTCTCAAGTAGACAAGAGACTAAAAGAGTTGAGGAAGACTTATCTTCATATAATCCCACGTAATTTCCACTGCTGACCAGCCAGGTCCTGTGTAGTGGCTTGGATGTTTCCCAGGGAGTTTGAGTACAGATGTTTGAATGTTTACAACTAGCTTATCTTTGCCATATAGATGTCAAAGTTGAGTGGGAGAAAATAATACCAATGTCTTAAAGTTAACTTTCCCTGTTCTTGCAGGCAATGCAGTGTTAAAGCATTTTACAGATTGATCAAAGTCCTTTATTTAAGATATATGAACTTCCCATGACTTGTCTGAGAAGGTACACCAGGATATGTACAGCAGTTAGCTACCTCCTTGCATAAAAAGACACCTCTTGGCAGTGAAGTTGTAGGTGTAGTCGTGCCAATTTAGTAAAAACTGTAGCTGATTCACAGGCAACTTACTTTAGCAAGATGGTGATGGTGGAAGACAGTCTGTGCCTTACCCCTACAATGCACAAGCACCGCTAATGAAAAGGGATGTGTTAAAAAGCCACCTGATCACCATGTTTTGTAGAAAAGTTCTGTGAGACAATTGTATTCGTGCTCCAGACCCTGTTCCTCCATCATCTACTATAAAACAGTGGCTTTGAGATAATGCTGAAGTTGGCAACAGTACTGCTACTGATAATTCATGGATCAGATTACAGGGAACTTTGTCATAAAAACTGGCATACATTCCAAACACAGCATCCTATCTTACACTAAGTGTCTTTGTGAAGTACCCAACTGTGAAAAACCTGCAAAGGCAGATTAACGTGGGAGAGTGATGGCACCATGGGTTCTGGCATTCCAGTATAAATCCATTGTGCTGTTGTAAACCAGCAAATGTATGGAGTCAAAGCCGTACTTTCACATACAAAGTCTCATTTTTTCACGGTGCATTTAACACCATCAGGTCCCAGATTCGAAAGTGTAACTGCAATGCCTAATTAGCACGCCCATGCTAAATATTTCCAGTACCTTCTGTGACAGAAGAGCTTTCATGCAGTGCTTCCCATCCTACATTTCCCTTCTTAGCCTCACTTGATGCTGCTGGGTAAAACCCCTATAGCACTAAGAACCACTGCTACTTACTAGCTATTAGTAATAAGCTGTACGACCATAATTTCATTATTCTCCCAGTTTTCTGCCTTCAAGCTTTGGCCAGACTAACCCCTCAAGTTCTTTTCTGTTTTAAGCAATCATAACACACTTGTGCTCACCTCCTGATAACCTCCTGATAAAGCAGCAGTTGCTACTTTGAAGGAGGACATTATTCATGGGTCAGTGGTGAGGTGGTTGGAACTACACATTCTTTAAGGTCCCTTCCAATCCCAGCCATACTGCAGCTCCACAGATTTCCATGTAGCTCAAGTTTGGATGTAGTTGACTGAAGAACTGACTTGGCCTTGGTCTTGGTTGGTGTTGCACAGGCAGTTTCCTTCTGCTTGCTGAGAAAGGCAGTAATCATAGATCATATTCTTTGTTGCTATGTGTGAGATAAAGCTGTTCACATCAAAGCAATGCCAGTGCTTTGCTCCTGCTTTCATTTTTGCACTGCATCAGTGCCACTCCCAATGTCTTTGTGTATGTGCCCACCTTCGTTCCTTGCCAAAAAGCACTGCTTGGATTTCTGCTGAGGTGATTTAGTATCATCCTGCCTTTTCCAGGAAAAAACAAATTGATATGAAAGCATTTGGACGGTCCCACCTTATCACATCTTCTTATAAAACTGATCCATGTGCATTTGGGGCTGTATTCTTTTGTCACATTAATGAAGAAATAATAGTGTTTGTCTCAGGCCAGACTTGCTGAATTGGGCTGAACCTTGAATATATATATTTTCTGTGAGATGCATGCTGTCCTTGCATGGAAGCAGTATAGAAATGAAATAATTTAATCTTTCAGTATAGCATTTCATTGACACAGGTCAGGCTGGAATTCAGGATTTCTGGGGTCCTTAACTTATAGATATTCCTCTATGTAATGTTGTGCTTGGCATAGAAGTATAAAGTTCATCTGAGTTAGCCTGTGCATGAGCTGTGAGCATGAGGAAATACAGGAGGATAGTGGCACAGTGTGTCAGTTTACAGCAGAGATTGGCTGTGTCCACCTTTCACCGTATTGTGATCACCCTCGTTGACAGAAAAGACTGCGATAAATTGGGGCTTAATAGCATCCTTCCTAGAGCTGCACAGAGGCCATGAGGAAGTTGAAGGCAGTCTTTTCATGGCAGTTCATGTCAGGAGGACAGGAAACAATGGGGTTAAGTTGAAACGAGATCTCGTAGATATAAGGAGATATCTTTTCACCATGAGGATGGTTGAGCCAAGGTTGTCCCTAGAAGTTGTGCAGACTCCTTTCTCCATTGGATGTTTTCAAGATCTGATGGATGAAGCCCTGGGAAGCCTGGTCTGATCTCATGAATGGCCTATCTTTGATGTGTAGGTAACGGAGGGTTGCACTAGATGACCTTTCAAGGTCTCTTCCAAACTGAATTATCCTATGACCATATGATTATTGTGGAGCCTTTTTGACACCTAGATGAATGTCTGCATCCTCTGAAACTTGTTATGTTTCTGCTGCTCTGCTGCACAGCAGGTGATGCAAAGAGCTGAAGATAAAGCAGAACCTCAATAAAACTTACATCAGGTTTTCAAAGGTCTTGGAGAGTTATGGAGAGAAAGAAGATTCTTAGTTTTTTATCAGTTATATTATTCAGTCTTTGGAGCTTGATTTTTTGATAAACTGAACCAAGTAGAGTTCCATGATATTAGGTAAAAAACATAGTATGCGTTGCAAATAAGGAAGTCCCATAAATAAGTCTGCAGGAATTATCAAAACTGTACATGCTACTCCATCTGCTGGGGAAATCAATAACAACTTCCAGTATTTAAGAGGTGGAGACATTCTTCAATCACAAAGGCAAGGTTTTTCCAATCTGTTTTGTGTCTGTAGGCAAATGTCTTTGCTTTTGCAATACTTTCACTACACAGGATAGACAGGAAATCTTAACTTCTTTGGGGAAATTATTATTATTATTGAAAACATCTGCAGGTATAATTACTGTTTTTTTCTCATGATTCCTTTATATTGAGATGAGTCACTCAAATCAGTGTGGTTGAGAGGTTGCAGATTAACGACAAAGCTCTGAAGTTTGGCCTCCTCTTTTCTATGCATTGTAGACTCAGAACATGAGAATATTTGCTAAACTCCCCTGAGCAGATCTAGGAAGTCTGTCTGTGTGGTCCAGGACTGCATTCTGCCTGTCTCTGAAGGGCTTAGCTCAGTGGCCCCTGATTAACATCTCTCTCAGTGACATCGTCTGCTGGAATTTTCTTTACCAAATTCTGTAATGATTCTGCTTAGGAGTAAATGAGAATGGTGGTGTTGAAGTTGCCTGAAAATAACAGAAGCATGTGAGCATGAAATTATAATCTCATGTTTTTGGAATGTAATAGCTGTAAAGGTCACATAGCCTTCTCATGAACTAGGAGACTCCATGTCTCATAGTAATTTGTCTCTGGAAATAAGAGCCTCATAAGAAAAGAAACATGGAAGAGTAAAGGCTGAGCTAAGTATTACATGGATTTCATAGGTGTCTTTTTCTTTCATTACATAATCAGTAACAACCACTTTTTCAAACAACACGCTTTTCAAAGTAATACATTGAAATGGAACTAGGGAGGTCAGAGACAGTGAGCTTCAGTCTAAATCTGCATTTATGTTTTGATATGCAAGCAGAGACTGAGGATTGTGTTTACTGTCCTGAAGACTCACATCTCCTGTTTATTTCCATATTTTGAGCTAGAGAAAGAGCAGCAAACACCTTTCAGGAGTACAATCACATCATTCTGGTGAGAAATAAGCTTTCATTTGGACCAAAGAGAGTGTTAAAGTGCTCTTCACAGCCATGAAGTCTTCAGTTTTGCTCTTCTTTTACAATGAATAAAAATGTGTGTTTGTTTCCTGTATGATGGCAAATTTGTAATTCAGACATTTGTCATGGAGACTGACTGATGAGTAATGAAGTCTAGTCCCTTCTAATCTAGTCTGAATTGAATATTTGATCTCGAAGAGAGCTTTTGCATCACAGTCTGTGTCACTTCCCAGAGGTTCACTTGATTTGAAGACATGAATTCTTGAGAGATTTTTTCAAGCTCAAAATTTTACAGGAGACTTTTCTGTTATAAATTTTCAGATCTCCATCATAAGGCCAGGGTTCAAGGAACAGCTGTAGCCCTGTAGCCAAGTAGATAAGCTGTTTCCATTTATTGTAAGAGACCACAGGCATTCTCTCAAGTTAACAGTGGAGACTTCTGAACCTGTTTGGCTTCATATGGACTTGCCTTGGGCTACTTGTAGATTTATTTTAGCTTATTTACCTGTATTAGTTATTATTTAATGACCACGTAACAATTACTTTGTTTTAGCTTTTGGTCACTCTGTTCAACTGTGTGGTATAACACCGAATCTTATATATTTTGTAACTAGAAGATATTAATAACAAGCACTTATTTTCTGTAGAATGAACTGTGTATGATTGATCCCGGAATAAAGCACCTTGTGGGTTGCAGGGACAGGATGATACCAGAGGCCCCAGGGCTGTGAACAGCTCACCAGAGGTCCCTTGCAAGCAGTTGAAGAAAAGCAATCTTTAGAAATTGGTAAAACCAGTTAGGGATAACAAAAGAACTAATATTAAGTATCTGACATAATACTACACACCCTATGTAACAGTGTTACAGGTGTGTAACATGGAGTTGGAGAAGAGTGAAGAAACAGCAAGGTGCAGAGGGTGTTAGAAAACATGTAAGAAGGATTCCAAGAAGATTCGAAGTTGAGAAGGAAGAAACCATCAACATCATACTGGCAAAAGATTTGAACACTAGGGGCTCATTGTTCCTCTCCCCCTGCTCTGAAGCTGTCTTTGTTAAGACCCAGAGTGCAGTGGAAAGGAAAGCACACCACCAAAAAACGGGCCAGCATTTCCTGGGCATAGTGAGAACAAAATGATTGATTTTTCAATTCAGGGTGAAGTTAGGAGCGGGGCCAGCAGAATTGTCACCTTGGACTTCTGACAGTCAGACTTTTGCCTGTTTAGGAGGTTGAAAGGTAGGTCTTGATTGACCAACCTGATCTCCTGTGACAAAGGGGCACACTTTGTAGATGAGGGAAAGGCTCATCTGTCTAGACTTCAGTAAAGTGACACTGTCTCCCAGAGCATTCTTCTCCAGAAACTGGCTTCTTGTGGCCTCTATAGGTGTAGCCTTTGCTGGGTAAAACTGCCTGAATGGCTGGGACCAGAGAGTTATGGTGAATAGAATTACACCAGCTGGTATCTGATCACAAGTGATGTTCCCTAGGGCTCAGTATTGGGACCAGTCCGGCTCAATATCCTTATTAATAACCTGGATGAGGGGGTTGAGTGCACCTCAGTAAGTTTGCAGACATTACCAAGTTAGGTGGGAGTTGATCTGCTGAAGAGCAGGAGGGATCTGCAGAAGGACCTGGACAGGCTGGATTGATGGCCTGAAGACAACTCCATGAGGTTCAACAAAGAGAATGCAACAACCCCAGGCAGTGCTACAGGCTGGGAGCAGAGTGGCTGGAAAGCTGCTCAACAGGAAGGGACTTGGGGTACTGTTTGACAGTGACTGAGCATGATCTAGCATGTGCCCAGGTGGCCAAGAAGGCTGATGGCATCCTGGCTTGTATCAGAAATAGTGCAGCCAGCAGGACAAAGGAAGTGATTATCCTGCTCTATTCAGCAGTGTTGAGGCTGTATCTCAAATCCTGTGTTCAGTTTTGGGCCCTTCCCTGACACAAAAAAGGACATTCAGGTGCTGCGGGTGTCCAGACAAGGGCAACAAAACTGGTGGAAGGTCTGGAATACAAGTGTTATGAAGGTCAGCTGAGGGAGCTGTTGCTGTTTAGCCTGAAGAAGAGGAGAATCAGGGAGGACCTCTACAACTCCATGGAAGGAGGTTGTAATGAGGTGGGGATTGATCTGTTCTGTCCCATTTCAAGTGCAAGGATGAGAGGAAACGGCCTTAAATTGTGCTTGGCGAGGTTCAGATTAGATATTAGAAAAAAAACTTGTACTGAGGGTGTGCTTAGGCACTGGAATAAATTGTCCAGGGAGGCAGTAGGATTGCTGGTAGGTAGGAAGTGTCCCAGAAGCATCTGCATATGGCTCTTTAAGCTGTGGGTTTGGGGTGATACAGTGGTGCTGGATTGATGATTGGATGAGATGATATTTAAGCTCTCTTTCAACATTAATTATTCTGTGATGCTAAAATGTTTGTGAATATACAATTTTAAGTAATATAATTTGAACTGTGATGCATTAGTGAAATTGTAACTTGATAGGTAATTCTTTCATTAGACTGTTAAGATTTCAGCTAGACTCATAGTAAGATCATGGCTTTGTATATCTGGTGTATTCCCTTTGCCCTTAACTTTTCACATTTATCAGACTGACAGGAATTCAAGCAGTCTATAATATAAGCTAAATCTAATTATTTGGTAACAAAGGTTAGAGAACAGTCATGAACTGTGTAACCCTGACTGATGTAGCAAAAGTATCTTGGCCTGTCATGAAGGGGTACATGCCCACCTTTTGTCATGCTTAGCTGGAGCAAATTAATCTGTTTCCTGAGATTTTTAATTTTTTTTTTCAGAAGAGGGTAAAGGTGAAACCTGTACTCAAAGGAGGAGTGTGGTTATACCATGAGTAGCCCTCATTCTAGAGAGGCAAGCTTTTTTTATTCTTCAGAAGAATACAGCTTACACACTCCTCTGGATAAGACTGCTAGATTTGGCCTTCATGGACTTGACCCAAATACACTGAATATGTGGTTTAATTTGTGAGATATTATTTGTGGGTGTTTCAAGCAGTCATTATCTCTGATAATATAACCTTTAATAATATAACTTCAAGGTAACCTTTAAGTGCTGCTAGAGTCAATCTGGTTAGGTCTTGTGAAGGTGTTCCATTGTTGAGGCTTCTAAGGCAGAAGAAGGAAACCCACTAGACTTAGAGCTTATTTACTTTGTCTAGCACTGCGTACAGTGATTTGGGTAGAACAGTCATCACATTTCAGAAATTTTACCAAGAGAGCTTAGCTTAGGAGCAGGTCTGTGAAGGAGTCTGTGATGGTATTTAAAGGAGAGCATCAAAGACAGAGGAAATTAAGCTGCTACTGTGTTTTAAAAGATTGGAGAACAAGCCACACGGATATTAAGAGGAAATACTGTAAGCCATAGGCTGTTTCCTGTGAGGCCAAAATGCAATCCCTACAATTCAAACTGCTCTTCATATGTGTGAAGGACAGATTTAGACCCACGAGGGAAAGAAAAGCTGTGAAGAAGAGGAGGAGGGCTAACAGCTTACTTCTTGGCTGTTAACATTGAATAATTAAGCACTAACAGCCAAAAGGAAAGCTGTTGTTTTCCTAGTCCAAATACCCAGCCAGGAATAAAACATTAAGCAGCTATAGAAATTATGTCTTTAATTTTCTTTTTATAAAACAAATGACTAAGTTAAACAACATATACTTTGGATAGATGGAATATAAGTGTATTTCATATAGCCAGAATTTTAATTTCTGGAATTTGTGCTTTGCATTTCATGAGTAAACTGAACATGATGTGCTGACTTTTTTCCCTTAAAATTCATTGGGCATCTGTGGGAATAAAGGCTAGTATCTAGAATACTAATGCTGTAAACCATGACCACTTTATCGTAAAAAATCCCCTAAAGTTTCTGTGTATACCAAATCTTACCTGTTTTGGTTTTTTCCAGCTGTGTAATTAGGTTCAAAAATTTTATTATTTACTAACCTTGCCCTGCTTCTGGAAAGCAAGTCATTAGTCCATGCTTTTACTGATGGAGGGTCTGAAGGTGTGGCATTAGGCTCTGGCCTCTGCCACTTTTGTAGTCTTTTTACAAAGGCTTACCTTTCTAGAAATGCTCAAACCTGCAGCTTAAGATTACCAGAGAGGAGAATGAAACAAGTTTTTTACTGGTAGATTTCACTGAGTCTAAAGTGAGGATTGTAAAAATTTGAGTGAAACAGAGACACCACATTCATGATTTAAGAGTACAACCCATACCCATTCACACGTTTTATACTGTAAGAAAACTCAGTGGGGAAAAAAAAGCCTAAGAAAAAAAACCATATGAAATGAAGGAGATATGGCATTCAGCATGTCTGACAGAAGAAATAGCCCCCAGAGCCAGAAAATTGTCATCAGGTAGCAGTGATATCAGTCTAGAGCTCCTTCCAGCTTTGGATCACAGGGCCCATCAGCAGAGCTTCCTGTATACAGCACCCCTCACAGTCACTCGTCAATCAAACAACTCTGAAAATAAAGACCACATGTCATCAAATTTGTGGAATTCTTCTCTTCCTGTTTATGCAAGAACTGCCAGATCACTTATGTTGCTGCACCAGCTTTCTGTCCTCAGAGAGGTGGGTGATTTTCTTTTCCTACTATCAGCGTAGCTAAGTCCTTTCACTTCTGGTTTGAAAATTAAATGTTGTAAGACAATTTCATGCTGCGTGGGACACTGAGGACCTTTGTGGGAATGCAAAGGCAGTAGTTTTGAAATGCTGTTTATTCACCTCTGTAAAGACCCTTTGCCACCATGGATAGGGAGGAATAGAAGGATGGATCCAGAATGCCATGTTTGCCTGTGGAAAAGCCTTCATACTTGTTTGTATTAGTTGAATTCAAGCACTGGAACTGGCAAGTTGCCCCAAAGATGCAGTGTGTGCTTGTGTGAAGGCCATAAAAGTAGAGTAAAAAAAAAAAAAAAAAAAAAAAAATTAGAGAGGCTGTTGACCTGTGTTAGCTCTTGACGTGATACTGTAGATTGGGATGACATTTGGCCTGGGCCAAAGACATGCAAGAAACAGTGCTCATGCTTTTGTGGGAAGGCTGATTGCTTGTCAATGCTCAGTTTATTTGGAGAGGTGCAGCAGAAATGGGACAGAACAGTCCTATTTCAGTGAATTGTCACCTGTAGGTAGCTCACTCCTGCTCAACTTAACTTTGGCAGAGAAGCCATAAAAATGTCAAGCAGATCACTCCTTGTAGTAACCATCACTCCTTTCTCTAATAAAGCTGCACAGATAAGGAAAAGGTTGAAAATTATATTAAAAACATCCAAAAATAGCAGTAGTTTTGCTGGCGGATTTCCCGGCAGACCATATGTCGACCTTTTCTGGTCAATGTAAAATCCACAATCAGCCGTGACTGGATTAGTGCCTAACCTCAGATGTATCATCCCATGTTTTGCTGTCTTGCTGTTGCCACCTTGCCACCCTTTCCAAGTGGCTTTGGGCTCCCTTTGTGTGACCTTTTCTCACAATGTGTGTTTTCAGAGAAACCATCATGGGCTCGCAAAGCATACTCTGAATGTTCCCCACGGCTGGGATATCATTTGTTCCTTGGCATTGCCTGGGCCAGAGCCCCATTTTTTTGGTGTTGCTTGGCCAATCTTAAATTTTTTATTATAAAGCCTTTTTTTTCTGATGAATGCTAGGTTTCTTTCTTTGGTTATCAGAGGAACATTCCCTTCCCCTTCCACATCTGTCTGTGTTTTCATTTTCTTTAACATAAAAAACAAATTTCAGAGGGCTTTCCACCCTCCTGGCCCAGGAAGACAACCTGATGCCTCTTCTTTGCTGGTCTTTGCTCCATATGCTGATGAGGAAGGCTTTGTATATTTTTTAATGTTCTCCCATAGCATTAATTCTTTATATCCAATATGAATTATTGGCAGATTAACAGCAATCTGGAAAAACAGATGGTGCTTTCCAGACCTCCCTCCTCCTTCCCTGTCATGGTTGAAAGGAAACTAACATTAATTCAGCCCCAGCCTTCAGTGCGAGCGCAGGCCTACTCAGTGTGCCAGGCTGCCAGATATTTGCGTACAGCTTTATCTCATGTACGTACATCCGATTACTTCTGGATATAGAAAGAAACTTCTAATATGTATCAGTTTTTTTATAATGTGCCAAAATTTTATCTATAGTTACAGATGCAAATATAAAACCACCACTTAACTACGTCCAAGTCTAATCATATAACTATATATTAGTGGCTCTGCATTTGTGCTCCTAAATATATGGAAGTGTATTCACAGAAATACGTATGTGCACACATTATACATCAGGTGTGTGTTTCCTAAATCCATTGGGCATCAATATTGACGTTTCTCTGTGGGAACTCTTAATTGAGTCTGACTGAAAGCTGTTATTATGTCTTGGAATGGCAAATGTCCATTAGCTACTAGTTACTCATAAATGTCTTCCCTGACTAGAAACAGATCCTTGTCTCACTTTCTAGGCACAGTTGCACTATATCCTGGCTTTGTGTCTCATGTTTGGTACTATTTCAGTCTTTCTCTGGTGGACGACACTCTTCAAAGATTTCTTGTCAAGAAAATTTATCGTGCCAGTTGTCTGTATGACTTTTTCCTGTACCACCAGTATTATTTGTCACCAACTGTACTCTTTAACGACGTGTACTAATACACCTAATACACCTCAAGATCTTTCTTCAAACTTCTTCCACGAAAGCATTAGTTTTTTAATAATTTGTTCATTTCATAGAGTAAGATTAGTAAGAAATGCACTGAAACCAGCATTAGCAAATAGTATATGCACATGTATATACACACCAATGCACAGAGGTTTCAGTCTGAGACATGTCATCTCTTTTTGGCAGACGCTTTCTCTTTGCTTTCAGTAGTTTATATTTTGACTATCTTTTCTCCCAGCCTACAATTAATAAAGCCAGTCACCACAGACCATGAAGTTCTTTCTTCTTTATTCTTTTGTATACTAATAACCTGTGCTGTTCCTTACTGTGCTCTCTGTAAGAAGGGTTTTGATGGAAACCTTTTCAAGACAAAAAGGATCCCACAGCACTGGTTAATGAAGCGTATGGCACCCTCTTAATTCTGCACTTCTGCACCACTTACAATATTTATTTTTTCTGGTTTTTGTGAAGAATAGTGTTTAGTCACTTGATCACAGCTCCCTGATGTTGAATGGCAAGAGGCCACCTTGCCGATGAATGAGTATAGCATCTTTGATGGAAAGCACTGCAGGGAGAGAATGTCATCTGGGATGTGGTGGAATTTTGTTGTGGTTTACTTTGGTTTTGTTTTTCTGTTTCATTTATCACATTTTGGATGTTTGGAAGTATCAAGTTTGCTTAAAAAGTAATGGTGTTTTCCTCCATCCATGTCCAAGGGCCATCTCACTTAAGGTCGAGCACATCAGTGAAAAGTTTACCAAGAGAATCTGGAGGCCTGTGACGAAAAGCAGAATTTTTTTATTACTAGTGGCTTCTGGTGTAATTTCAGACTGTTTCATGCTCATCATATAAACAACCCCTTGCATTTACTCAGCTATATACTTATATTCCAAAAGAAGTAGCATATGGTGCGAAAACCAGATGCCCCTGCCCACATAAAAGCTCTATACATTTGTTTGAATGTAGTCAGGAAACAGTCACGATCTTCTTCCCACTCTCAGAGGAGTCAGCTGAATGCAGCCAAGACCCTGTTTAGCTCTCAGTGACTGCTGGTGTTGCCTAAGCTGTCCTGGGGGATAATGGGATGGACTGTCTTTTCTCATGGGAACGTTTTACCATGAGAACTGAACTCCCTACGCTCTGTGAATTCATTCTCTCTACTGAGATAGTTTTTCTTTTCCCCTAAAAGGCTGTCTGGATTCCTCCACAGAAACTTTTAACTCCATCCTTCTCCTGCTTCTGTCTCTGTATTTCATTCTTTGCTTCTGTGGAGTCATTAAACCATTAGGACCTCCTTTCCAGCTGCATTTTATATACAGGTATGGCCTCTGCTTCCAGAAGCCAAGTTTGCATCCTGTCTAAAACCTGTCTTTAATTCCTGATATTTTAAAATCAGTACCCCAAATGAGAACCTGTGACAAAGCCCGTAATAAGTCACAGATTTCACTTCTCTTGCATTTTCCCTTCTGACCATTCTTTGTTTGGGGTTGGTATTTATGTCAGCCATTAATTTTTTATAGGCTCCTTTCAGCTGCCTTGCTCCTACAATTTTCTGGCTTGTGCAATTGTAACAGAACACGATGCTCTGAACACTAACACGGTCCCTTCCATGTGGCATAGAATCCTTGGCTTGCTCTGCCATGAGATGATGGGTTTGTAGTGTGCAGCGGAGGTCTGGCTCCGTGCTCTGCCAGTGACCTGCCATGAGGGGGCACAGCAGCTCCACCTTGGAACATGAAATTAGTTCTCCCAAAGAGAGCTGGTGGCTCTGCAGCGCTTCTCTCAACAGAGGCAGATACTACACTGAAGAAACCTGCAGGATTAACTGAGTTCCCGGAAAGACCCTTAGGTTCAGAAGATTCTCATTAGTCTTGTGTTGCTCTTCTTCACATTTGCAATAGCTGATTTGGCTGCTCCTACTATGGTCCCAACTCATAGGAAGCCCACAGTCATAAGAATTTTCATGTCTTCTGCTGCGCCTGAGTTGTCAGACAAGCCAAATTCAGCTCCAAATATTTAGTGAAGATCAGAATAAGTTAACAGTACACATGACTGGCAGCTGCCTTGTGTAGACTGGGTCAAGTGTGATACCAGTGGGAATTGCATATGCAGAGGAACTGCATGGCATGCAGCAGTGATCTCCAGTGGATGGACCTCTGCATCTCCTATGCAGACTCCAGTTGTAAGATATGCAGATATGTAAGTTGTAAGATATGGCTCTCTGTTAGAACCTATATTATTTTAATATTTTACTTTTTTCAAGATTTCTGGGCATGGACATTAAATCTTTAAAGACATTGATGCTATTTTTAGTGGTGCTATTCTGAAAGTCTTCCCTGCAGAAACTGCAAATACTATTTTAAAAAGTCTTTACAGCTCTAAGTCATATGAGTCACTAAAAAGGGTTTATATCTTATTTTTTAGGTTTAAAAAGAGTTTTTTCCTCCAGTAGATACTTTGCTCTCTCAGGAAAATGAACATGTTGTCTCTTTCAGTCAGACTAGAAGGTGTTCTTGAAGGCCCTTTGA
This sequence comes from Sitta carolinensis, assembly GCA_032173965.1. Taxonomy (NCBI): domain Eukaryota; kingdom Metazoa; phylum Chordata; class Aves; order Passeriformes; family Sittidae; genus Sitta; species Sitta carolinensis. The sequence continues at coordinate 92,829,457 of CM063284.1, read as the reverse complement.
TATGTTTTTCTCATGTACATCAGATGATGCAGCTAATGAATGGACAGCACTGTGCCTGATGTTTGACTTCAAAATACCATTTACTATTGGGCTTGGCCTGTCATTTCTGACCTGTTGGTGAAGCTGCATTTACTGTGTGCCACTTGATTCTTCTTTGTTACATATGTCATGCCATTAAAGGCCAGAATTCAAGCAAAGAATCTTTTTGGTTTTGATGTTTTATAAAAAAAAAATTATCACAGAAGCAAAAAAGTTTACATGGGTATGGGGGCAAGAACCTCTGCTCTCTCCTCCACTTCCACCTATAAAGGAGCATCCCTTTTGAACTGGGTAACTGTATTTCTGGTAACACCTGAGTTTCTCTCCTCTCTATCCTGCTGTGGAAAAAACTTCCCACTGAAATTGGGAAAAACTTTTAAAAACCTGCTTTTTTCAAAACCTGCAAGAAATAGTCCTAAGCCTTTTAAAAAATTGGAGTAAAATCCAATTCCTTAAATCCCTGATGGAAGAAATCTTATTACCTTCAATACTATTATATACAGGACAAAGCCTGTAAGGCTTTGCTGAGAGATTGAAAAAGGCAAATTAATGGCAGCACTTGAAATTACCTGTAATTATCAGTGACACCAGGTCAGCATCGTTGCAATGACAGTCTCACAGAGTGATGATTCTGACTGGTTCAGGATTTATGCAAAACTGCCAAACAAAACGTGACCTCCACAATCAGTATTAACGTATCTCTGGAGCATTTAAGCATCTGAATTCACAATCTACTGTGTAGCTGCTTTCATCTTTTGAAGAGCAGTTAAATTCTGAAGGGTCCCAAGCGTTTTCCTGGTCAAAATCACCTCTCCTTTCCCATTCATATTTACTCAGGCCTCTCTCTTCACTGTCACCATCACACAATGTCTCTTCAGCAGCTATAACAACTGCTTATATGGAAAAGTAATAATAGGAAGGCGTTTAATGAATTTTAAGCTGACTTTAATGTAATTTAGCAGCTGGAAACAAGGAGAAGAGCCAGCACAGTGTGACCTGCCAGCTCTCTACGGATTGTCACTGGTCAATGTAGCACATATTTCAGCACTGCTCTCCAGGGTACGCTGGCGATGTTTCTTTTCTCCAGCTACATTCCTGATTTCAATTAAATCAGCATCTGAAGTACTCTTTCTGATATAGTTAGTGCCTTCCAATAAATGCTTCTGGCTTTGTTTCTCCCCAGATGCTGTCCTTCCTAACACTTCTGTGCTCAGTGAGTGAAGCAGACACCACCTGAAAAGCAAAGATGTTTTTAGAGAGACTAAACAAAAAGTTTTGTCTTGAGAAAGCAGGGAAGGAAAAATAGCCCTTTGGTTATGGAGCCATAATTTCTTCCTTCCCGGGGAACATCTCCAAATCTTTCTTTTGTTCACTCCCTGTTACTTTTCAGTATTAGGTCTGGAGTGGTGTTGATTTTTTTGCTCTTCCTATAACTATAAAGGAATTTCCAACATAAAACCACTCATCAACTATACAGCTGAAGTTTTATGTTTGCAGGGACCAAGAATACCTTGAAGTTCTTTTCTCTTCATTTTCCATTAAGTATATGAACCAAATTGTTAACAGATTGACCCAATGCCTTTGAGGCATTATAAGGGTTTTTATGACAGCCTGCAATTAGTATTATATAGTTTCTTTTGAAGGAGGTGTGCAACAGGTATCTTAGCTTTCTGCTCTTTGCTTCCGTCCCCTCCAGTTCAATGAAAAATATGCACTTTAACACCACTGATTAAGATTACCCTTGCTTCTGGTTCAGATCTGTCTGTGCTAGGACATGGGATTCCTCCATTTATATACTCAGCTGGACAAAGGACTGCATTTGTCTTTAATCTTTGCAAAACTTTATCTTGATACAAATTAATTTTCACAGTTTTCTGCTGTTTTGACCTTTAAAAAACCAAAAAGCAAAACACAAAAACAACTGACCACAAAGCCTCTCTGTGACATTATTGCGATGAGCTCTTCAAGCAGCTTTTTGTGGTGGCCCCACTACTGAGATACAGAACAGGACAGAGTTGTGTGTGGTGGCATCTGGAGCCACTCAGCTTCAGAGTTTTGCAGAGACCATCCCAAAGAAGACAGCAACCTTCAGAAAGTTTCCTTTGCTTGCTGTGGAAGGGTCTTCTAGGTCACTTGGCTCATTTGGCCAGGTGACAGCATAATCCTTCATTGCTTGTTGGCACTCTCATTTTGCCTGTTTGGGTTGATCACCTAGAGTGATAACCCGAGGCTGCTGAACCACAGTAACCAGCCCATCCACAGCAGTGTGCAGCAAAAGGCTGCAGTTCTAGGACTCTGACTGCTCACGGCACCCGTGCATCCAAAGGCATTCACATTGCACATTGCACTAGCTGGACATTTAAGGTAGGATGAGGATGCTCTAGCTCCTGGCCTTTACAGGTTTGTGCATTGTAGGACTCCCAAATACTGGCAGCTGTTCTGCTTACAGCTGCATGGTCAGGCTCCTCACAGCTAAATACCAGAGGTTGTTGGGGGCTTCTTGGTGCTGCAAACTAAACACAGTGTTCCTACCTCCAGAGGGAGAGGCTGGGGTAGGATTCATACAGTGGTAGGGGAGAAAGAGGGGAAGGAGCTGGCTCAGAGGGAGGGTAGAAAGAGGGGAAGTTGCTGGCTCAGAGTGAGGGGAGAAAGAGGGGAAGGAGCTGGCTCAGAGAGAGAGGAGAAAGCCTGGGGAATTAACTTGTTAACTGGGATTAGAGTGAAGACCTCAGTTGAAACCTCTGACTCTGTCTTCTCAGTGGATTCAGCAGCTGTGTTGGCATGGCTCTCGCCAGCTCCAGTGTATGGAGCAGGCATCTGGGCTGTGGCTGGTTGTCAGCCTGCTGCCCAAGACAGCTGTGGCCTCTGTGCTTAAGATTAGCCCTGCCATGCATGGAAGTTGAAGACAAGCAGGCAGAGATGCCTCAGTGCCCAAAGACAAGATATGTAGAAGCCATTGGGCACTGGCCTCTCACTTCTATCCCTTCACTGCACTTTCCTGAATAATTTCACCAACTGCAGACTCAGGCTGCAGAAAAATAACATTTAAGTTGGGACCACTGTTGACTATTCCTCACCAGTCACACATTCTTGTCACTTCTGTTGTGGTGTGTCTGGCACCCCGACACACAGTCAGGAGATCAGAAAACTGACCTTGACACAGAAGTGATGCCAAAAGCAATGGTGTGATACTTGTCTGAAAAAATAAAACCAAACAAAAACCCCAAACCATAATATCTCCATTCCCTTTGTCGTTTTCAAATTGGCCCTGTCTCCTCTGACATTTCCCTTAAGCATCAGTGGCATGTTGACAAATTCAGTGATTGTTATAATTAGTACCTGTAGCCAGTAAAGAGCTTGGTGCTTACAAAACATCCTTGTGATTCTGATAGTTATACATGCACATACAAGTTCCATGGGAGACTAAAAATCCCACATGCAAATTTTTAGCACAATTTATTTTAAAATCTGTAAATGCATATGTACTTATGCTGTCTTGTACTATTACATCAGTCTTGAAATACTCAGTTAATAGATGGGTTATTTTCTTAACTTTATTCTAAATTGTGAGCATCATGTTCTAAACGTAGTTCTTATTAATATGAAAAAAAAAGGAATGTTTGACTAAGCCTGAGGGTTCCTGAGGAATGGTGTCTATTTGTCAGGGCTACAAGAGCCTAAAAACAGTGCTCAGAGCCCAGACCTGAGGTGTGAAACATAGGACTAAGTGCTGGGGGATTCATAGTTACTTGCAGACCACAATGTGAGTGGGCAGACTTATGAGCCTTTCTGAAGGGAGGCATGATGCTTTGATGTGCCCAGTAATGACATTATGAGTTCTAATTGATGTAAGCAGTAAAGACAGAGTGCCTCATGGCGTGGAAAAAGAGACTGGCAGATACCACTCGTTGGTCGCTGAGCTTTGGTAAGAGATTGTCCAAGTGAACATCTCTCCATTCAATCACATTTTCCACTGGAAATTCCTCTTTCCTTTTAACATACAAGACTTTCTGTGGGCTCATTTGAATAGGCTGCCACACAGGTACCTCAGATGAAACCACAGGCTGTAGCCTCAAAAGGAACGGAAACACTATTTTAAAGATCTTGTCACTCTGTGAGAGTCAGGCTGGCACTGTCTTATTGCTTTCCTGCTTTTACATGTACTTGCCTAAAAGAAACTCTACTCCTTAAGGACTTAAAAACCCCAAGTAAATAAATAAAAATCACTTTCAAGGCCAAAAAATGTGCCAGCCAGAATTTGCTGTGGTTGTGCTGCACCTTCAGAAAATCCAAGGTTGTTTCACAAAATCCTGTATGCAAAAACATTGGAGCAGTATTTAAAGCCTGAGGTGTGACACATGTCTAATTATTGTATCTGTCTGAGCATAAGGGTGCTAGCTCTGTGTGAGTAATTGGGGCAGGAGATGGTGTCTAAAATCCCCTTTTAGACATCACACAGGTGAGGAATCAGTGACAGTGTGGGAAACATGACTCACATCAGTAGCGATTATTGAGATTAGACGAGAGAACAAACCTTCCTCTAGCTACTGTGCTGGATGCTGACAGCAGGATCTCTACAGCATTTGGCTCTGTTTAGCAGGTTAATAAATCACCTTTTGGAGCATACAGTTCCCCACTAGTAAAACACGAGGCAGGAAAGAGTGGGACAGCACTATTCATCTTGGCAAGAGCAATGAAGAAGAGCTCTGCACAGAAGCCACCTACTTACTAGAACTGTGTCCTTGATTATTATTCCTCATCATGAAGACTTACTAGAAAAACTGAGGTGAAAAGATTCTTTTTTTCAGGCAACAAAGGGAGGAAAAAGAGCTTAAGATACAGACACATGGGAGTCACTCATGGCTGTGACTGTGAATTCTTTCATTATGTTTGCTTTAATGTTGTTCCTTGAAGAACCACATTTTAATATACTTTTTACAGTGGAGATACCAGTTATAACTTGACAAAAATCTGAACTGTGCCATACTTGGAGTGGAAGTTTTTAAGAAGTGACTTCAAATCTCAGTATTGTTTTACTGCTTCTTGTGTCTGAGAAATGCCCTTCATAAAAATATTTATTGTGGCTGTGGCAGTTCAGATAGACAGGGATGCTTCCTTCCCCATTGCCTGAATCCAGCACCACAGCCCCCTGGACAAGTAGGTGTGGCTGCTGGCATAAGCAAGCATCAGTATATGAAAGTAGAGTGTCTGGAGGACACAGGAGCAGTCAGGAGTCCCTTAAACCATCCTATAATTCAGACTCCTTGTTTTGGCAGGCTCTTCCTGGGCATTGTGGGTCGTTACTGTCTTAATAAGAGCTTCCCCTGAAGGTGGCAAATGCCCTCTCCTGTCCCTGACTCAGGTGGTGGCAGGGAAAAAGACTTGGAATGGGAGATGAAGGTGAGCATGGGAGGATGCGTTCAAGAAGAGGCATCACTTCCTGAATCCTGCAGGCCTTTTGGAGACCATGCTTCTGGTCTGTGGCCTCCTAAATATTTAAAACTCCACTTAGAAGCAGCAAAGGATCAGGAGAAGTCAGAATGCAGCATCTGTTTTCACCCTCTGGAGATCACAGAATTGTTATTCCTTTGGATATTCTTTGGGATCATTGATTGCTGTTCAACAATAACTAGCAGGGTATTCTGTTGGAAGATTAGCACAGAAACTTTGGTACCTTTATCTGGTTTTATCCTCTTAGGTCTCATAGAAAGTATTGTAGAATGTAATCAGTGTAAGTAAAGGATACTTTAAAATTCATTTTTGGCTTCAGTAAAACAGTGGCATAATTATTGCAAGTAATTTTGCAGTGAATTTTCAAATAAAAGTAGTGTAATTACAGTCTATTCACTCTTCCTGATCGCCTATAGGTCTATCTCCCTTTCATTTGAATGGATTCAAAATTATCTCTTTTTCCTGTTCCTAATAATGATAAATAACATAACTAGATCATATAATTTTGCTTACATTTGTAAAGGATGCTAAATTGTTATGAGTCTTTTAAGGCATGTTCATATTTTTTTAATTTAATGAATTGCAAATTACAAGTACCGGGAACCTGTTACTCCTCTTTTCCTGCGTCTCAACCCCAACACTCACCCCAGTTGTATTACAAATCACTTTTTAAAAGATAATTGTTACACTAATGCCAGGGATGATAGGAACTCAAGTGGGTGAAATAGAAATGTAGAAGGAAAGCTTAATCCTAGAGAGCTGAAATACTGTAATAGGATTATAGGAAGAAGTGGTATAGAAAAGATGAAGAAAAAAGTAAAAAAAACCACTGTCTTACACAAAATGCATGTTATCAAGACCTCTCGTGAGAGATCTTATGAAAGATACATAAACTATTGTGTTGGATGTTCACTGGAGTGCTCTCATGACTGAGTACAGTCTGCTTAGGGAAGATCTGTGGGTTTGCTGTCCCTTCTGTAAAGGTGCTCCTTGACTTAGCAAAGCTCCAGCAGAAATCCAAGGATGTATCAGCCAAGAGTCAAGGCCTATGGCAGAGTGCCACCAAAGATGCTGTGGTGGGGTCTGACCAAAGTCTCCTTAACAAGATGTGAAAGATGAGGCTTTCCACAGACAAATACAGAACTCTCCTGACTGTGTCTTTATCTTCCTGAAAGATTTTGGCTGTCCAGGTAGGCATTGCTAGGCTTGTGCCACCTGAGCAACCCAAGAAGTTGTAGACTATGCAGACCACAGGTTATGATGCAAATGCCAGAGAGGCTGTACTTGACCTGCTGTTTGCCAAGTGGGAAGAACCAGCCAAAAGTATGGCAGAAATGGCAACTTGGGCTGCAGTGACTGTGAGATGACTGAGTTCAACATACAGAGGAAAAGTGGGAAGAGAAGTTGCAAAATTAGGACTCTAGACTTTATAGAGTTTGGCTTAGTTAGGGAATTTCCCTAGGCAAAATTCCTAGCAAAGATGCAAAGGGGGAAAAGGGCAAAGGAGAGCTGGCTGATTTAAAACAAACAAACAGACAAAACTAAAAGAAAAAAAAAAAAGCAAAAACAATCAAAAAGATTTTCAGTTTTTTGAGAGGTGAGGAACAATCAAGCATCCCTTTGTGCAGGATGGGCTTCCAACGGAAGGGGCTCCAGACTAAGCATGGAATTGCATGGTGAGCCATTAATGCAACCAAATTGCATACAAGAATTGAAAAGATGAACAAAGAATATAAAGATTTTTTTTAGAATTTTTTGATAAAAATGAGTACAGTCGAGGACCAGCTGGACTTAAGTCAAGGAGAGGCCATTAAGGGAAGGGATTCTACTGGAACACTAATTACAGAAGAAGTTCAAAGAGAATGTAGATGTAGATCTGCCAAAGAATGGGGGAGGACGACATAGTAGCAAGCATTACAAAACAGGGTCCCCAATGTCTCTTTTATATCAGACAAAGATTTACACCAGCTCTGTTTGTTATGGAGGATAGCCAACTGGGAAGGAGCAATGAGCTAGGGACAGCCACAACTGTATGTATTCAGATCCATAGTGCTTGATGAGATTCATTTGACACTGAGTGTTACCTGCTGTCTGTCATATGTGAAAAATCAGAGTGGTCTGCAGAAATCCATGAAGACTGGAAAAAGACTAAGGGCTGAAACACCTGGCTTTCAAAAAGGCAAGAAGGAGAATCCAGGGAACAATATGATTGTTACTGTCACCTCAGTCACTGAAAAAGAACATCTTCTTGAAATTCATTTTCAAACATAGCAAAGACAAGAAGGCAGTGGCCTGTATGAGGAGGCAGATGGCACCGTTAGCAAATTTGCAGACTGTGTTAAGTGGGGGGGCGTGATTGACACACAGAATGGCAGAGCTTTAGTCCAGAGGAATCATCAGAAAGTTGAAGATTGGGACAACAGAAATTTCATAAGATTAAGCAAGAAGAAATGCAAATTCATGCATTCATCTCAGAGTAACTCCGGCATTGGTACAAAATGGATACTGGTTGACCAGTGGCCTGGCTGTCATAGGACCTCAGGTTGTGGTGAATTGGTTGAATCATTTATGCTTGACCCATAATTCATTGTAAAGTAAATTACACACTGAGCTAGAAGGAGTGTAGTCAGATGGTCAAGCAAAGTTGTTGTTCTCATCCACTTTTGCTTGGCACTGGTGAGGCTGGAATCCTGTACCCTGCTGTATGGCCCCACTTCCCCCCTGCCCTGTTACACAAAGGCTGTGAAGAAGCTGGAGGGAGTCCAGCAGAGGGCTACAGAATAGCAAAGGACCAAGAACATGTGCAAAGTTTGAGGGATTAGTCTGGTGAAGAGGAGCCTGTAGGGTAATCTTAGCAACAGCCCACAGCAGCTGGAGCAGGAACAGCAAAGGTAGCAGAGCTGAACTCTGCCATTTAGTGGTAGACAATATGACAAGGAGCAACAGCCAAGAACTACCGTGGGAAGGTTCCAGTTGCATGGTTGGGAAAACCCATGAGAGGGGTACTGCAGCCCTGGAACATGTTACTGAGAGTGGCTGTGCAATCTCCACCCTAGGAAATTTTCAAGGGTTGGCCAGACAAACCACAGCTTGAGAGGAGCTAGTGTGGGGAATACCCGCAGTACTAAGGAAGAGGATGGACTAAATCATCTCCACAGTCCCTTTCAAACAACTTCTCTGTGATTTTCTATTGTAAATATCATCTGTAAGTAAAAGGAGATACCCATGCGATTGCACAGATGCAAAGCTAAGTATTATCAAGATGAGACAGACTGTGTTCTGGGTCAGGGCAAAGCAAAAATCTCTAGGAATGTTTTAATGATGTTGCATTTTTCTTTTTTATGTGTCCTGATAAAGAAATGGTCATGTTTTTTCGGCTTCCAGGAAATGTTTCCTGAAGCATTGCTCTTCCTGTTCCTGTTAGCTACTGAGAAAATAATTAATTCTGTTTCCCAATATTAATCTGTATTTTGTCTGTCTACAAGTTCCTCTCATGCTTCTTCAGGGAGTTTAAAGTAATTTCTGCTGAACTTTTCTTTGTTATGCACTTGTAAAATCATTTAGCACCTGAGTCATAACTCCTGAAACTTTCTCTTGATTTTTGCCATTGTGTGTCTTTATTGTGTTTGGTTGGGTTTTGTTGCCGGCATTGGTTTTAACCTTTGTCCTAGATTATACAGTTGCAATGAGTATCACTTAGAGAAGTCTAGCTTGTGGACTTCTCATTTACTCCGCTTCAGTTTCCTCATGTTAGGAAGTACACAGTCCATGTCCTTCCACAAAAAGAAAACAACAGGCGAAACAAAGCCAAGCCTTTTTTTTAAGCAAAAAACCAACTTGCTTCAGCCAATGCATTGTTTCTCTGAGCTCACAGAACAGAACAGGTTTGTAATGGAGCCACCATGACTGTACATTTTTTGAGGGCTGTGAGAGAGTAGGACCATGAGAGTGGGTGTGGGATAGCCATCAAACTCACTGAGGATTTATAAATACACACTCAGCATAATCGTGACACTGTTCAATGTAGTTGTAAATGCCTGCTCAGCTGAAACTAGGCTGTGGCCTCCCTAGTCTCCAGACAGCGCCTTTTGCAAGGGAGTGTGTGTGTGGGACTTTCACAGGCTTTCCAGTTGCGTCTGTTCTGTCTTGTGTTAGCAGTCACTGAACCACAGAAAGACTGACTTGGCTTCCTTCATATTCTTGTTGTGACTCAGGCAGAGCTGGGACCTGTGTTTGGTTCTTGCACGTGTGATATGAATTTCCCTCACAAGCAAATTACTTTTTATCCTGGCATTCCTTTCTTCCTAGTTTTGACCAAAATCTGTGGCCCTACTTGTTGATGCTGTCCTATTTCCCTCAAAGTTTGTATTTGCTAGGGAGCATTTTCTAATGTTGAATAACATTCAATAGATAATTGCCCATTAACCCCTTAAGAGAACAAAGGGTATAGAGCATCCCCTTCCAGGGATCCAAAGGAATGTGACTTCAGCTCATAATTCTACAGTAACTTCTTGAGGTTTACTGACCTCTAAACTTTTTTTTAGTGTTTGAACTTCACCATTAATTTTATCTCTGTAAGTAAGTTTTTTCTCTAGCCACATATCTAGAAATCCTAGAAGCTTCTTTAGGCTGATTATTTGTACCCAAAAGGAACAAACACTATAGGAGACCCCACACAGAGACGGAATTCAAATGGCTGGAGCAAGGAAAGAAGTGGAGAGTGTGTGTGTATTTGTGCATAGAGGGGAAAGATGTTGATGCAATGGTGAAATGAACATAGAAGATGGGAAAAGTTGTTCTTTGCTTTTGTCCGCCTTTCTACCCGTCCTACTTCACCCAGTGTGTCATTGATAATGAGCAACACTCTGCATTCAGCTTCCAAATGTATATACATTTTTCTGGGACTGCCTTGGACCTTTGATGTGATTATGAATATTGTTATCTAGAGTCTTCTGTTGTATCTGGTGGTTTCTGTTCCTTTGTATCATTGTTACATTATCTTCCTTTGTTTTTTCTTTTGTTATGTGCTATTTCATATTTAAATGAGTGCTCCTCTCTCAGGTGCCATCTGATTCTCTCCTATCTGATCTTTTAATTTTTACATATTGCTCCAACTTCACCTCTTTTTGATTGGCTATTACATGGATTATAGGTTTCCTCAGTTTTTTTTAATGATTTGAAATTTTACTACCATGGTCAGCTTTTTCAGCTGCATGTTTTCGTTTTACTTTAATACTTCTCCACTTTCTATACATAAAGAATCTGATTCTGAAGTGACTTCTGTGACTCAGCTACAGAGCAAATATTGCTGTCAGTGATACTGAAAGCACTCATGGTGGCATATTCAGAAGAAAAAGAGCTGTCCTGCATGTGTGTCATGTAGTTGTCTGAATGGTGGAAGGGGAAGAGGCTGTTAGAAAACAACTACACAGCAGTCTCTCCCCTTGCTTCAGTGGGAAACTGAGACCAAGTATGGCAGTAAATTCTTATTTTCTGAGGCAATCTCTCCCTGACTCCAGAAGAAAGCAGCAAGACAGAGCTGTAATTGTGTCTGGCTGCTCTTTTGAGGGTGCATGTGGACCGTCAGTGGGCTTTGCACACTCCAGATTGGAAATCTCAGCTTTAGAAGAGCTGGCAGAGGAGTGCTGTAAATTTTGAACTGAAGTTGCATAAGAAGCTATTCTTGGCTCAGCTTTGCTCAATACCTTTATCAACAATTTGGAAGGAAATGTATAACCGTCACATAGATGCAGATGATATAAATTGTGACCCAGTAGGTGGATGCCAGCCTTTAAGCCCTTCCAGCACTGAGTTCAGTTTGTTCTGTTCAGAAGAAGGGAATTGTTCAAACTACTTCCCATAACACTTTTATAAGGGAAATGGTGAATGACATAGTTTGGCATTCCCCCCACCCCTGTCTATACTGTTCTACTGGAGATTGCTGTACTTTCATGCAGTACATGAAGAAAAGTGTTGGGTTCATTTTGTGAGAGCTAACAGATTGTAGGTAGCAGAAGTTCACTCTCTGCAGGTGCCAGTGGGTGGCCGCTGGTATGTGGCCAGCATAGGTGGGCTTGTGGATCCTCCCCTTCTCTGCTTTAAGAAATCCTGTATCGCTTGTGATTTACCAACACATCCGCACAAAATGTTTCATGGCGTCAGTGCTGCAACAGCACGCAGCAGAGCCAGAGGACAGGGTGGTGTTCACACTCTCTTCTTTCACTTACCTAATATTAATATACACAGCCAAATGTGGTTTTAGCAGTTTTTCCTAGCAGTTAATACCCTCTGGTTCTGGTAACCACTCACCTATGGCAAATATGATTATAGCTGATTCCACATACTTAATATTAAATGCTAGGGTATGGATGGAAAAACATGGAAGCAATGAAGTTTTGATCCAGTAGTACAGATATAGCTCACAAAGCATTTAGTTATCATGTGGATCAAGAAGCTTAGTACATTTTCTAAGATTAGATCTTTTAGAAGGTTTGCCTGTGCTTGCTGTCAGGTTTGCAAGCAGAGATTTTTGGTGGCACGGTAGTGTTATCCTACCAGGGAAATATTTGGGAGAACTCTGCATAGGCTTCTTGCGTTTCCTCACATAGATTTATAACTTGGGAGTTCTCTGGTTTGGTGGGCAAATTCAGCTAGAAGGGTGTCTTTAAGGGTCTTTCTGTCTCCTTTGGCAAACACAGAAGACAATCTGTTGCTCTGAAGAGATAGTACAATCAAAAGAGATAGATGTGAATTTTAAACTTTATGAGGACAAAAGAGATAAGTGTAATTGACAGAGGCCCTTTCCCTTCCCCTTCTCCCTTTCCCTCATTGTAATCACTCAGGTATAGCATAGTTAGATGGGCAAAACTTTTCTGCTCTTTCATTGTACTACTCCCATCCCTTTGCCTGCTTGCAACATCTGATCAGACATTCAGAGTTACTGACACAGAAGGAAAAAGTTTGATTCTTCTCCACCTCGGTTTGACTGTGTCTTTGTTAAGTATCTCCCTTATACCTAAAAAAAAAGTAAATATATTTTCAAAGTTTTAATGTGCATCTACACTTGGCAGTTGAGTTTCTCTCAAGGTTAGTTAAAAAAGATCTAACCTAATCATCGTTTTCCAACTAGAAGGATGCCTGACAAATCCTTAGTTTCTAAACTAAAGTGCTGGTTTGTTTTTTATTTTCTGCATTGCTCATTTTAATAAGTCTCAGATATAAACTCATGTTCCACTAAAGTATTAACACCATTTTTGTTAAGAAAATAAAACAATAGAGCAAAATCCAGCCTTAGAGAAGCCAATGGATTTGAGTGGGCTTTATAACTTTTTTGAATAATCACCGCACACATAAATGTATATTTTAAAATAAAATATCACATCATTAAGTGATTTTATCACATCATTTAGTGATTAAGAGAATTCTCAGACGTAGTTCAGAAGCATTCTAGCATATAATTGCTGAAGCTGGCATTGAATCTCTAACTTCTTTTCAAGGTGGTGACTGCAATATCAAAACATTCATGTATTTGTATAGACAATGCCGACCATTATTACAAGTCCACCTTTTGTTGAACTTCACAGTCACTTCACAAAACACATGTAAAAATTTGATTTAGTCAGGAGATTTTGCCAAACATTTTGTTAGTTGTAACTGCTTTTCATCTTGTAGTGTTTAGAAAGTATAAAACTCGTGAGACACCACATTAGTCAGGACCACTTACCAAATTTCCTCTCACTGCATGTTTTGAGCAGCCAACTCATTTTTTGTCTACCTGGGCTTACACCAAAACTACTCTTCAGCAGATGGTGCAGTAGTTAAGACACTGAGAAACACTAAGGAAAAAATATACCCATGAGAGAAGAGCAGATAAAAATCTTTCCTTTCTGTGACATTTTTCATGCTTTCCTCAGTCTTATTTCTCTGCCATACATACAGGCACAGACATTCATGTGTGTATGCCTGCACCACTCTCTGTGTCCAGTGCCTGGCTCCCCAGCTTGCTCCAAGACAAGCATCTGGCATTTGCTGAGTCCTGCAGATGGGTCATGAGTGACACACACACATGGGGCAGCTGTCTGGATCTGGCACTCAGGTGATTATTTGTCTGCTAATCAACCAGCAGCTCCATTTGTGGAGTTGGAGGTTCAGAGAGGGTGATTAAATATACAGAAAGAGAGGCTCTTGTGTAGTTGTGGGTGAAATGTTGGGTGGCAATTACAAGAGATGTAAGGATAGTTATTGTTACCAGGGCTAGAGCAAAAATTAAATCTATCTATTCAAACTGCTTGTCACTGAATATCCATTAGCAGTTTCCTAAGGTAGGACAAAAAAACAAACCCTCTCTGTTTTCCAGTGAGAATAAAGAGGTAACTCCATGTTTACATTAAAAAGCTGGAGTCACCTGCAAAAATGATCAAATTTCAAACTAAATCAAATATGCAGTTTCTCACAACTGCTCGCAAAGGACGTCAGGAGTTATGTGTGAAAGAGAAGGAGAGAAATCCGATCACTTTGTGCTGTTCAGTTCAATTAGTTTAGCTAGCTGACCAAAATTGCAGGTATTAATTCTGCAGGTGCCAGTTGGGTCTAATCAATCTGCAGGTTTTAACTGATGCTTAGTGTAGCTCAGCTGGCCAAGCAGTGGGCTTAATGCCTAGCAGAGAGGGATGGTCACCTGCTAGGGTATCATTTGTTGCTGTATTTTATGCAGCTTGTAATAAAACATTACTCTGTGTAATTTTTGATTTATTGTGGGGTTATGTGAGCATTTAACATATGCAGAATGAAGTAAAAAATCCTCGGATGATTTTAGTATTGGAGTAGTTGGGGTGACATCCTGAGGTCATTGGCTTTGACATCTGCAGGAGTGGAGTAGTGTCATTAATTTTGAGTAAAGTGCTCCTGTGCCTTAGGCTGGAGTGTGTAAAACTGGGGTGAGCTGAGGGAATTGGGGGTACTTAGCCCACAGAAGAAAAGGAGAAGGGGAGATGTAAGTGCTGAGCTCAATCATATAAAGAAGGGGTTACAGACAAGATAGAGGCAGGCTACTATCGAAGTTGCTGAGGAAAAGATCAGGAAGCCATGGTTACAAGGTGCAGGGTGGGAAATTCTGGTAGTAGAAAATAAATTCTTCACAGGAGACTTAGTCAAACACTGAAACAGGTCTCTGAAGCATTGCAGAGTCTCTGACCACAGAGACAGTGAAAGTTTGCAAGGCAACTTGGTCTGCCTTGAAGCTAGCACAGGCTTGAGTAGGTGGTGGAAGTGGAGACCTTGAGATGCCTTCAAGCCAAAATCTTCCTGATGTCCCAGGCTACACTTGGCCCTGCTCTCACCTCCAATCTTTTATAAGGAGATAAAGTTTGTCCTCCCCTCAGGAGTCTGTTAAGAATTCAGAATGGACAGTGGAAAAGGCTTGCTTTGAAAAAGAAGCTTTTAAGAAATGATTGTGGCTTTGTTAATTTGCTGTTTCTAATTGAATGCTTATGAGGAGTATGATTTTGCTTTCTAGTGGTTAGCCAGCTGACTCATGTGCTCTCTTGTAAGGACCACACAGAACCAACTGTCCCGAATCATGCTTGAGACACCTCAAAGGCTTCATCATATCTGGGTCTGCAGTAGGGGCTCTGAGCAAGTAACTGATACAAAACCACTGTTTGGTTTAAGTTAAGTAATTCCAGAGTTTCTGCTTAATAAACTTGTCCCTTGTGTTCTTGTGAAAGCAAGAAGGCATCTTGGAAGTAGAGAGAGCCTGTGGAAGCAGAGGTTAGCTGTCCCCTCCATTTCCTTACCAAGTCTGGGCTCACACACAGCCTGGTGCTAGAGCCACTGGTGTCCAGGGCAATATTATACACAGGTTTCCTACAAGCTTGCCTTTCACAACACTACAAATAAGCCAAATCCCTGTTTCTCTTGGGTACCTTCAAAATTAGTGTCTTAGGTAACATTGGGGAATTGCAGGATATTTAAAAGACAGAAAAAGGGCTGCACAGTTGTATGTTCATTTGGTATGCCTTGGTCAGATCTTGCTCTTCAGTTTCCTCTGCTTTGCTCACAAAGAGGAAGACAAGCCATCAAGATGCCTTGTGTTCAAAACACCTTCCGTATAAGACCTCTTCTTTCTCTTCAAGCCTGAATGCTCCTTTCAGAAAAGGCGGATTTTGGCCCTTAGTTGGTGGCAATGAGATGATCGATTGAGCTCCCTTTGCTCCAGCCCTGTCACACCTGTGTGTAGCCAGCTGTATCTGCTGTTGGGTGATCTTGGCTACCATTCAGCAAGGCAGGACCCCTTTTTAAGGCTTCTTGATGAGGTTTTAGTGTGGCTGTGGTGCATTTGCCTTCAGGATGAGATGACCCAAGGACCTCCATGAGGGATGTCTTACCTCCTGGAGGGCTTTGGAGATTGACTTTAGGCCAGAGAGCACAGAGCTGGTCTCTGCCTGAGACAGTATTTGGGACACCTGAAGACCTTCAGCATGGACAAGTAGGTTCCTCTACTTTGGGGCAACCTTAGGCAGCCTTAGGAATGATCTAGAAAAGCTCTGTAGGTTTGCTAATGCAAACGCTGTCCTCCTCACCTTGTGTGCACAGCTGTGGAAACCTCTTCCTCTGTGTAATTCTTCTGCATTCACCTTCCAGGCTCTTGCACTTTGCAGAGCTTTACAGAGGTATCTTCACACAAGATAATCTGCTTGGGAGGGTAGATTTAAGAGGGGAACTAGCAAGGTTCCAGCCCCTCTGCATAGCTGCTGTGCCTATGGTCAGCCCTGGAGCTCACTAACTGCCCTGGTTCCTTCCAGGCCTCAAAGAGCTGCTCTCCCTGCACACACCTTCATTTAATGAGCAATAGCTTCCCCCTGTAGCCAAGCCATTGGACCATCCACTATTCCGAGTTGGCAGGGTGCCTGGCAGGGCCTCACTTTAGGTTGGTGCTTAGTATTGTAGTAAATTATAAAAGATCCCTCTTTGATGCCTTGTGGGAGAAGGCACTGGGCCTGATTTCCCCCTGCCTCGTTCCTTGTGTTGTGATTTGCACAAGATGCTATAAACTGCTACCATGCTGGTTTGGTAACCACTTTGCCACAGGTATAAATTACAACCCAAGGTGCACAGCAGTTGGGGAATGAGGCCAACCATCTCTAAAGGTCAAAGGAGCATTCATCACACCAAGGCGACTGAGACTTCATTGTGACTTTGCATCCAAGTGCTGTTATTGTTAAAGAATCTCAAATCAATACAAAATAAATAATTTTTTTTAAAAAGCCACACTTCCCTTTTCTGCTCCTTTGTTCTGTGCAGAAATGTCTTGTCCTCTGGTCTTCTTAAACAAAAGTCCTTTGTGTACAGGTTGCAGATATAAATGTATTTAGTCAGAATTTAAAGGGATGGGATCATTCTCAGCCAGCCTAAAATAGAAGGGAGCAGTGGTTATAAACAATTGCTGCAACTGTGACTTCCTCAAACAGCATGGCTCTGATGTCAGATACCGGGAAAGAGGAAGCAACGGTTAGAATGCATGATGGTTTAACCAAAGGTGCAATTTGTTCCAGCTTTCTGATTAAGTCCGTCCCCTGTAAAAAGGAAATATGAGCAGAGCAGGCAGAGTACTGTTAGAGCTTTCCAGCTGTACAGAAGTAAATGAGGAGCAGATTTGGTCACTGTCAGCTGCCTGATACTGACTTCAAGAGCACATGCTTGCTCTCAGTTCTCTGCTTGTATACCTCTGCTTTCGTCTGGAGAGAGCCTATCCCACCAAAAAATCCCAGAAACCTCCTACTTAACAAGGTTAAATTACAGTTCCTAAAAAATGATATAAAAACCTGAAAGAACACGAAAGCCATTATTATGTTTGATAATGGTATCAGGATTTTGATCTGCTGCTTGTGTTTGGATTAAAGCATTAGGTTTCCTTTGCTCAATTTGTTACTAAATTTGAACAGCTTACAGTTGCTGTTTTCTGGCAGAATTTACCTGAGAGACCTGATTGTGTATCACCGTCCCATTAAAATATATTTTTAAAGTAGTGGTTAAGTGAAAATGTACCTATAAAATTCTTATGAACTTTCCATTTGATGCTGTACATCCAACACACATACTTACCCCTGATATTTCTGTTCTGTTTTGTTTGGTTGTTAATCAGCCGCTGTCTGACTCTGAAGTTGCCCTTCTTGAGCAGGGTGTTGGAGTAGGTGACTCCCACAGGTCCCTTCCAGCTGAAGTGTCTGGTGCCCACACTGTTGATGGCTGGCAGACCAGAGAGGCAGGCAGGGGGATCTGTGGTGAACCTCACTGTCATTTCTCTTGTGACCCACACTCAGCTGATCTCAGTACGTGGTCCCCATGCAGTAATACAAAGGAAAGTGAGAAACCTGAAGCTTCCTCTCCATCAGTCCTGCAGAATCGCGTTTATAACACAGTGCAGAAAACGGTAATTTTCCTGCAGTGTTTATCAAACATGTGATTAAGTTTGCATGTTTTATAGACAAGTTGTTCAGGAAGTTCAACAGAAAGGAGCTCTTTCAGTGTCAAAACATAAATTCTACTAACTTTTCACAAGTCTCTGTATGATCATACTGATCTCACCCCTGTTACATTCCTTAAGACTTATAAATTTGCTGGGCCTTCATGTCATGCCAAATAATTGAAGCCATTCTGCAACCTGCCGAATGCAGATTGGAGGCAACAAAACATGGTTTACATGGTTTCATTTTCTAGTGGTCTGTTTTAACATATTTGCTTGGCATTGCCTCTGATTCCTTTCTCTGCAGCAGTCTGTGTCTTAATTATGCTCAGTGGACAGCCAGGCAACAGTGACACTGGTGCATTCACATGATATAAAAAAGGGTTAAAAAATCGGTTGGAGATGGGAAAGGGAATAAAATTGCAGTTTGCAAGCAACTCTGTTTTTTCTCCTTCTTTCCTCTTGTCTGAGGAGCCTTGGCATGAGTTGTGTTCTCTAACAGGTATGCTGGTTGTACTGGTCATAGGGCTGATGGACAAGCAGATGTGTTGTCCATGGAAGGGAGTATCTTCATTTTGGGAATGTGTGGTGCATGCACTACTGCCACATAGAGTCTGTGCCGTAGAAGTGACACCTCACTCTTCATTCCCATGAACAGCATGTCCACCAGACTTGTCCACCACTGGTCATAAGTCCTAGTGGGATTACCACTCATCCCCACTAGCTGTGTGCTGCCTGTTGCTTCCTGCTTCTTCATTCCATAGCATTTCTTGCAGCATCCTGAGCAGCTTTTCAGAGAGGGGGCAGTGACAGCAGCAGGACTAAATGGACTTCCTGCCATGACAGGTGTTGTAGAGATAAACAGTTTGTAAATCTAGAATCTCAAAAGATGACAAAGAAAGGAAAATTTCTGGCCCTACTTTGCATGTTTACTCTTTAAATTCAAAACCTAATCAACACTTGGTACAAAAGACAAATCCAAAAGTAATCATAGAATCATAGAATGGTTTGGGTTGGAAGACAACACAAAGATCATCTAGTTCCAACCCCTCTGCCAGGCACTGGGACACCTTCCACTAGACCAGGCTGCTCAGAGCCCCATCCAGCCTGGCCTTGAACGCTTCCCAGGGTTGGGGCAGCTGTAGCATCTCTAGACAATATGTTCCAGTGCCTCACCGCCCTCACAGTAACAAATTTCTTCTTAAGATCTAATCTGAACCTACCCTCTGTCAGTTTAAAGCCATTCCCCTTCTCCTACTACCATTTGCCCTTGTATTGTCTGTCAAAAGCATTTCTGTTGTGCCTCTCAACATAGCATTTAGTCACCTGTTCCTCATTTATAAACATTTTAAGTGGAGTCCTGGCATGAATTAAGTGGGGCTGGAGGCTCTACCACCAATGAGAGTTACAGATGAAGATCCATGGGCTTTCAATGAAAATCAAACTCAGGGATTTTTATTTAAACTGGAGTATCATTTTTCCAAGGTAAAGGCTGCTCATCCCCAAATTTAGAAGCTACTCTGCGATCAGGTTTGCAGCCCATAATAATGGCTTGTCCATTCTCCTATGCACAGTTTAAAAAATTTACCTGAATATTTCTTCTGATGTGAAGCTTCAGTTTCATAACTCAAAGGCAATGTTGCATGCTATCATGTGATGTAATTATCAAAAAATCACGCATAAGGTCGAGCGAAATGTGCTGAGTGAACTGGGACATTTGGAATCCAGAGGCACACGGCCTTAAGGCTGAAGGAGATTAGTGCTTTTGGCATCACGCAGAGCCAGTATTATGTTCATGCTGTGGCAGGGATTTCTTTTTCCATAGACCTCCTGATTGTGAAAGGGGATTCCAAAACTCACATGCAAGCAGCAAATGTCTCCAAGTACACTGTGGCACCCATCCAGGAACAGAAACCCCCGTTACTGTCTGCTGCCACAGTACACTGATTGGAAACGAGATAGCCACCCGAGCGCAGTGTATCACGGCTCTCAGCAGTCATGTGAGGGAGACATCAGGAAACAGTAGCTGACAGTCACATCGCTGCCAGTCAGAAAGGGATCGGTGCTTAAAAGGAAGCCCTGGATGCTTTCAGCATGACTGAAGCCGCTGCTAATCTGCATATGTCTGGATTAGAAGTCACACCATCATAAAGATGCCATGAGCCAGGCAGCACCCATATGTCATTCGTGTGGTGACAATTCCTAAATATCCCATCCCACACAGCTCTATTCCTAAGCGTAAACAACAAATAGGAGGCAAAAGGCAGAGCGCACAGGCTGCAAAGCATCCCAGTCCTGATCCCAGGATCCCATATCATAAGGAAGGTTAGGGTTTTATACTCTGGTATATTTGCATATCCTCTTCACCTTTTGAAAGAAAAGATTATTGCATTTGCCAGTAGTTTTTCATTTTAGTCCTAAAACAACATTATTATATGGGTTGACTGAATATATCATTCTTAAACAGATGCAGAACGGCATTCCCTACCTTCCTGACAGTGTTATGGACCGCATGCTGTTTGATTTAGTCTGGTGACAGGGTTGTAAATGTGGAGCTTCACATCAAGCTCCCCACCAGGGTGATGCCTCCTCTTCTAGCCTGAATACAAATACTGCTGGAGGCTTGGCTCAGAGTGACCAGAAGATGAGGATCAGTGCTGGTATGTGTGTCTGGTTCTGAATGCAAGTGTGAGCTTGGCAGAGAAGGGCAGACAATTTTGGACAGATTAACATGGATCATTTTGACCATGTGGCTAAAATGAATCAAAGGTCAAATTGGATTAATCTAGATCAGTGCATAAGGGATAAGCAATATATATGGCACTTTCTTTTTTTTCAGTGCATTGATTTGTGAGGAAGACCTGTGTGATGTGACCTCCCAAAGTATTTTTCACATGCTAGTGATGAGTTCAGTTCTGTGATTTCTGCAGCAGACTAAAATTAAGACACAGGAAAGCTCTTGTTTAATATAACATTTAAGGTAAATTAAAGTTTTGCCATGAAGACAGCTGTATCAAGCATATATGAACAAATACTTCTCAAACCAGAGCCGATTTTACTGAAAATTGCACTTCTTGCAAGTCTTTATTTATCTATCTGTGGTGGCAGAGGTAAAAATCTTTGTTCAAAAGGTTGTTAGTGAAGAGTAGTCCACCTGCAATGCCTGTGGAGTGGAAAGCAAAATGATGGTGACCAGGTCACAGCCCACAGTTTGTTGGCACTCCCAGGTTTGAGTCTCCAGAATGTAGTTGCAGGTTGCGGGCTGCCTGGTAGAGATGCTCCAGGTTACCAGGGTAGCAGGGGGGAACAAGCTGTGGAGATGCAGAGCCTTTCTTTTTACCCTTTTCTTTTGGAAACCAAGTACATGAAGCAGCTGTTCCAAATGCAGGTGCTCTTCACCCATCACTCCAGCTTTACATTCTTGTTCCTATTTGTATGTAGGTGCTGTGAGGATGATCAGGCTTCACTAAATTAGTGCTACCCCAGTTTCTGCTGGGTCTGAATCCAGGATACAAAGCATATGTATGGAACCAAAGCTAAAACTGGTTCAGTATGTCTTGCCTAGAGCTATCCAGCTCTTCTGAGCACTCTCATATACTGTATACTAGGTAGGCTCTAACCAGTTTTGGAAAGATTTTGTTTGTTTTAATGTGTGCCTGGGCAGACCTCATCTGTAAGTAAGGGCAAACATCCCAAAATTCTTAGTTTTTCACAGATTCTTGTGGCAAGGTTTCCAAACATGACTGAGGAAGATAGGTACTCAACTCTTACTGATTTCATGAAAGCAGTGGGAGTCAGCCAATTGGCCTTTTTAGTCACATTTGAAAATCCCACAAGATGCCTATCTATCTCCTTCAGCTGCTTTGAAAACCTCTCCTAGTGCTTTCTAGAGTGTGTTGTCATTAATATTGAAAGGTCAGTCAGGGTTGCAGTACTATTTGAACAGGACTGATGTGTGTGGAGGAGACACATGCACATCATACAGGAAACATGAGTCCCGGCGGGAATGCACAGCTAAGGCTGTACTGGGCTTAGCTCTGCATGGCTTGGGGCAGATGGGCACTTCTCGCTGGAGATGGAAATGCAGAAGGAATATGATTTGTATATGAACAGGCATAAATCCTGAATCAGAGCTGAGATACTTTAAGATGAACTAACTGATTTGACTCTATGCTCTTCTTTTTAGGGTGTAATTCATGGCACTGGATGCAAAGTTTACTCTAAATTATTCAGCAGTTGTGGGCCCTAGGTATTATTACATGGTAACTAGCTTTCCTGAATTAATGTTGCTTATTCTACTTTTGAATAAAGCTAAAAAATTAATTGTTACAAGCTCAGAATTTACCTTGTTTGATCTCACATACCCTCTGTATTTTTGAGTTGGAGCTACAGTGACTTTTGAGCATTAGGTACAGTGCTTGTCCAAACTCATGAAGATGAATAAAAAATAATATATGTATATACCTCAAGGACACAGTAACAGGAGGCAAGCAAAGTCACCATGATGTTGATACAGATGCTCCTAGCTGAAATGACATTCTCGGGCCTAGGCATTTATGTTTACTTTATGGGCTGTTAAGCAAGTACATAATGCTTTGCCCAGAAAAAAAGACTTACATGAGCTGGATTGCTCATTCCCTGGCTTCCATGTCATCAGACAGCTTGAAGGAAACAATCCTTAGGAACCACTAGAGAAATTCTTGTTTTCAACCTGTCCTTCCCAGGACAGCCACCTTTAAGCCCCTCTCCTTATTCCCCGTGTTGTGCATTTGATTCTTTGGAATCGCTGTTGCCTTCTTCAACCTTCCACCATAAACCTCCTATGTCAGAGAAGGAAGGGGCAGACACACAAGAAGGAAAATTAGTATAAGGAAAAAGAAGGCCTGCAAAGCCTGGAAGAAGGGTCGTATCTGGAAATAGGGAAAACCACTGGACAGCAGAGAAGCTGAAAGGAAGAGTTGGCAACATGCAGTTCCTAGCCTAGATGATCAGCAGTATTTATTTTACTGATCAATACCTGTGCAGAGCCTTGTGCCAGACCAACTCAGACAGCCTGAGGGTGAGCTCAAATTTTCATCTCTCTTCACTTATAGAATCATAGATTGGTTTGGGTTGGAAGGAACCCCTAAAGGTTGTCTTAGTCCAACATCCCTTGCAATTAGCAGGGACATCTGTGACTAGATCAGCATAAAGTCCATGTGTGTGTCTTAGTGGTGCATTGCCTACCAAACCTAATCAAAAGTACACAGCATAACTCAGGTTATGTGAATCTTCCTGTGCGAGAGATGATCTTCCTGAGAGATGATTCCTGTGAGAATCATCTCTCACCTGCCCTGCCTGCACACCTACTGTTTGTTTTCAACACCTGGAGGAGATTCCCTGAGGGTAAGGTCCTCTTCCAGCATTTTTGGATGAAGGACATGTGTGATGATGGGGTGGCTGGTCGTAGAGCAGGAATGGTAAGATGTATAGGAACCTTTGGGAACTTTTGTCTTTAACAACTGCTTCATGGGGAGGCTTCAGGATCATTTTTCACAGAATCACAGAACGTGCTGAGTTGGAAGGGACCCCCAAGGATCATCAAGTTCAACTCCTGACTGCATAGCACCATCCCCTAGTTAGAGAAAGGAGGGTGCTTGTGATCAGGTCTCCGGTGGCTCTGCGGACAGGGCAGTGGAAACTCCGAAGGGTGAGGTCTGCACACCTGATGAGAGCAGGTAGTAGGGCTGTGGCTGTCAGGGAGGGGCGGGCCGCGGAGAGAGGCTCTCTGGAGGGCACGGCACAGCGGCGGCGGCGGCAGGCGGAGGCTGCGGTGGCAGCAGAGGGTGCCCGCGGCTCGCTGTGCTCCGCGCTGCCGCCGCGGCCCCGGCAGCCCCCGCACCTTCCCTGCTGCGACCGGGCCCCGCTCCCTGCCACAGCGGGGTGGAGCTTCTCCGACGGGTTTCGGGGGGTTGTAATACTTCTTCTAAAAAACACTTAAAAAAAAACCCCTTAACTTTTAAAATAAAATTTAATGTTTTTTTTTTTTTTTCCAATACTGTTCCCCTAATAACTTTATAAATGATTTTTAGTACCTCTCTTTTTATCATTGAGACAGTTCTCAGCCCAACACCCTCCTCCTCTTTTTTCTTTCTATTTTTTCCCTTCCTTTTTTAAATTTTCCTTTATCTTTTACTATATTTATTTATTTATCTATCATATTCTGGAGGCTCTGCCTTCTCTTCCCTCTTTCCCCAGGATCATGAAGAACAGCTACGGAGTTAGCCAGGAGAGTGAGGCAGAGGACAGAAAGGTTTGGGCAATCTCCTTGCCCAAAGAGAATGGCCCCTTTTTCTCTAGGGCACGGACAGAAGTTCTTGCCTCTTCCCAGAGTCGTCCCATGTAGCAGAGCGACCTTCACACACACTCCACGTTCACAAAAGATCAGGTTGTTTCCACGAGTTATCTTTTCACCCCGCAGAAGGGCGGTGTCAAGGAAAGGGGCAGGGGGTCAGTCACTGGGTTGGGGTGCCCTAATGTCAACACCAGGAAAAAAGTAATGAAAGGGAAGGCAAAGGGGTGAAAGCGCACAAGGAATGAAGAGAAAAGTGCTGGACACACTGTAGTTATGAGATAATGGAGGAATGTTATTTGCTAGAGAAATGTGGAACCTGAGGTTAAGGGGCAGCAGATGTTAAGTAAACAAACACATCTGAGCTTATATTCTTCTTGCTTTTCTACCATCACTGAAGAACTAATTAATGAAAAATCTGGCAGCCTGGATTTCATTGTCTGGGGAACAGACCACAGGAAAATGTGTAAAATTTTGGCAGTGTTTTAGTCGTAAGGTCAGTCCAGGCAAAGCAGTACTACAGCTCATTTAGTTACTTTGCCCAAGGAATTAATATTAAAATTGTCTGCATTTTTATCAATCATCAGAGCTGAGGCTGTGCCCTGCATTCAGAAGCTCAGAAATTATCTTATAATTTGGGGGTGGGGTGGTTGTTCACGTTATATCAAAAAATCATTGTATCTATCCAACAAAATTCTAGGTTTATTTGTATTTTTTTAAGGACTACAGTAATATGGTAAGAAAGGAGAAATAAATGTGAGATATGTAAAAAGGAGAAGACTGATATATTCTATTAGTGGAGACAATAATATGCAAATAGTTGGCAAGTAAGAAGAGAGGCAGTGTAGAGAGCTCATACTTAAACCTAGGAATGAAGACACAGTATTAGGGCAGTTGTTGTTATAAGTGCTTTCTCATAGTTTTAAACAGTAAGGTATTTTCATAAAGTATCCTGTTTTTGTCTGGGGAGAGTGTTTCCTACAAATGCCACAATGCAGGCAGAAGCCACTGATGTAAAGAACCCCAGTGTGAATAGTCTGAAAACTGAGGCTGCTAAATAAAGGAAAAGGTGTATTTGAAGGAGTAACAGAACCATTGCACTGTCCTTATTGTAAATCTTGATATTTATTTAATTAAACATATCCTTTGTTACAGCAGAAAAGAAGCAGTGGCAGAATTGGCTTTTGCCTCCACCAGATTGTTGCAGAACCTGGGAACATTGCCAGTACAATTACAGTGAAGTTGGCTGTGGAGTATGTGAGGCCTCAATCCCAAATCTGGATAAACTGAGGCATAACTATATCCTCAAATGGAGGACTAGGCAGTCTTTCCAAGCATATACTTACTATAGAGCTTTCACTGGGAATTAATACATTGTCTTTGCTCAAAGCATTAAGTCCAAGTGCAAGGTGCTGTACTGGGTTGGGGCAATCCCAGACATGAGCACAGGCTGGGAGAAGAACTCCTTGAGAGCAGCCCTGCAGAGGACATGGGTGTTCTCGTGGACAAAATGTTTAGAGGCATCTTTTTATAAGTAGAGAGAAAGACACAGGATGGAAATTCCATGTGTTCACATTTAAGAACAAGAAAAATATATTCAGCCTTTTCCATAACATACTGTGAAGGCATCACTGACAGGAAGGGAAAGCGGAGTGGGCAACTGTAGGGCAGGGAGTTCTCAAATGTGACTAGAGTCCATGTCCCTTAATGATTTTAGCATTAAAAATGGGAAAACCAAGGTCAGTCTCCAGCTTTGAGGTGTAAAGCAAGCAATATTGCTTGTTTCTGCTCATTTGCTTCCAGCCTTCTGAGTGAGCAGCCCCACAACAATGATCTGATGCTCTCAGTGTCACTAAAATGGAATCCAGATATTAATGCCTCATGTGCACAGGGTCACATGTTGGTTTTGGGGACACCACGGGTAAGGTAAAGATGGACAAGCCTGAACAGACTGTGCAGCTGAAATACAACCCTTTGTGATCATATCCATCACATGTCTTTTCCAGGGGGAAAGGCATGATCAGCAGGGATGCTAAGCTTTTTAACCTTGAATGACATCCTGTGATAAGCCCGGGCACACAGGAAAAGAAAGAGGCAATGGCTTCCACCCACCAGAAGTCTTATATTTCCACAGTGCTGAGGCTGTGATAATTATGATACATCCAGCTGGTGCTATTATTCAACCATTCCTGAAGGAGAGGGCCGGTCTTAAGCAGAATAAAGATTGCTACAAAACTTCACAGTGGCCAAAAGTTAATTAATAAAAAGCAGTTAGCTATTCATATGAATGGCAGGAACAACTTCCAGGGCCATGTGATTATATTTGCATTCAGTGCAGTGCTTAAGATGCCGCGCTGGTGGGCCAGAAGCCCACTGTGCTAAGTGCTGCATGAAACGGGTGAATGGAAAAAGGAGAGAACAAACTCGTAGTGGCAGTTGTCAGCCTGCTCTTGGAGGAACAGTTGTTGCAGTTGAGCCAGTGCCAGTATAATACTTGCAGTGGGAAAAAGAGGGGAAAGAATCACAGCAGCAAGAGAGCATCAGCAAAGCTGTCAGTAGGGGGAAAGCACAAAAAGGTTGAGTGCAAATGCTGATGGACTGGAAGACCCCAGGTGAAGGGTTGTATGTGAGAGCAATGGATAATGCTGAAAGAGACTTGGTCACAGTTGGAATTTAACAACAGAGGAAACAAAGAGATGACATAGTTTGAGAAGTGGCCTCTTAGGTGAGAGGGAAGGTTGAGGCATGCATGCTAACAGAAAGACACAAGTGCAAAGAAATCAATGCCTATAGGATGGGCTTGTTATCAGCACACAAGCTTCCAAGAATGAGTGAGAGTGGAAAGAGGATGAGAAACTCCAAACCTTCTCAGGAGACACAATCTGAGGAGAGTTGTGGCTGAGAACAATTCAGCGCAGAGAAAGGGCATGGATACTGGGTTGTTTGGAAGAGCAGAAATGAGAAGGAAAAAAAGAAAGAGATAGAGAAAGGGAGTGTCAGAGAAGAAGAGGCATCTTAATGAGAAGGTGGTTTTATTGGCAATGACAGCAGGAAAAGCACGTCTCTTTTAGGGCAGGGAGATGATCGAGAAAATTGTTTGGCTGTCTGCAGTGGGGTTAGAAATGGTACAATCATGGAAAACACTGGCAGAGAAAAGAGGTAAAAACTGAGTAGAGAAGCATCGATGCTGGATGTGTTTCTATGAAAGGTTATAGAAGGAAAAAATTGTGAGGGCATCATAGAGGAGTGTTGGTATAGCCAGGCAGCCAGGATGGCTCAAATGTCTTCAGAGGTGAGACACAATACGGCCAAGGTGGAGTCTAGGTTTGTGTTCCAGAGTGAGGTGAGAAGTGGGAAGAGCAGCAGACAGAAGTGTGAGTAGAACAGAAATCAAAGAAAAGGGTTAAGCAGAGCAGGCAGGTTGTAGTCTGGGTCTTTCAGGCCTGTAGCTTCTGAGTTTCTAAAGCTCTGTTTGTTCCTGATGTTTTGGGTTTCTGAAGCTTATTCCCACAGCTTGAACATAAACATCAGGTTTTGTTTCTGTAGCGATACTTATGTTTGGAATTCTTTCTGTGGGATGGACTTTCTTTTGATGTCCCTCTGGTTTGGCCAATGTGGGTAAGAGTTCTGTCACTCATGCACCAATCACAGTGGCCTGTTGAAAATGTATAAAAAGAGAGTCATTGTTTGAATAAACAGAGGCAGATTCATCTCTCCAAGCTGTTTTGGAGAACTTTGTGTCGTGTGTTATTCGCAACAGCAACAGCAGGTGACTGCTTTGAGTTTGTAAGTAGGGAGTAAAAAAATACTAGAAAATTGAGTGAGTTTCATCTGGGGGAAAAGGAGAGCACTGTGAAGTGCTCTGGTACTGGCACAGCCAGAGCATAGCATTTTCTTTGTAAGGAGAATGGAAGTGGCATAGAGTGAAAAGGGTAATGGAGATTTCTTAGCAGGGACATGTGACAATTAAACCTGAGGTGGTAAGTTATATTTGATCATTTTATCAAAATGGTATGTTTTGTTACATGTGTCTTTGTGGCAAACTTGTACATAGTGACCTTTTCTACAGTGTCCTGTCCAGCACTGGGCTTTTCCAGCTTTTGGAAAAAAGGAACCTGGGTTAGACTGGCTACTCCTCAGTGGTTTCCTGAGCTTCTGGGCTTTGGTAGGATGTCTGACTGTAGTTATTTTTAGGTGACATATAGATTTGCCTTTCTTCAGCTGGAATTTCCTCCTTGTTATCAACCATGATTTTCAACCCTTCTAGGTTGTCAATCTCAGATCTTCCCCAAATGCCTGATACTGTTCTTGAAACATGCTCTAAAGAGTTCTCTTAGATCCCACTGTTCATACAGCTTCTTCTCTTTCTGCCTGTAGACCAGCTGTACTGGCTAGGATGTCATTATTGGAATCATCACACCAAATTTCTGTTAACACTCATAAAAATGCATGTTCTGTCAATGATAAAGTGTTCATTTTCCTTGCCTTTGTGTTCAGACAGCTTCCTACATTCCTTTTTACTTTTAAACCTTTTGCCTCAGAGTTCATTTTTTGTCTTGCTTTTTATGTTAGAAACACACACCACGTCATTTGAGTTAAACAAAAAAGTCCCCTATTCCTCTTCCCCTACACTGTTTGAATAGAGGCCTGTGTAAGAAGCCCTGCCAGCTTTGAAATGGGAAGGCTGGTATTTTTTTTTTTTTGCTTACATGGAGATCATTTTAATCCAAACAGACTCTAGTTTTGAAAGATATAAGGGACATTCCATTGCTTCTTGGGTCCAAAACACTCCTAAACTGAAACATTTACCACTTGGTCTCAGTTTGCACAGCACAAAGCACATAAGAGTGCTTTGTCTGTGGTGTTATAATGCTGTTCTTTCAGAAAGCTGATAGTTCTCTAGCCTGAGCTTTGGCATGATCTCACTAACAAAGCTCAGCACATAGGCAACAGGGTACATATCTGAGGGATGCCTTCTATCAGAGGCCTTAGTTTGTGATAGCACTAAGTGACCCTTGTCCTTTCTACATGCCTTCAGCCAGTGCAAGACAACGTGAGCTACAATCAATCACAAGCATCCCTTACATGCCAAGACTTCAAGCCCAGCTTACTATCATCAACAAATGCTTGGAGAGCCATTACAGGCTAATTGGGCTGCAAACACTACTTTCCTATCTGTAGGAGCATGAGAAATTCAACCTCAGCATTAAAGGCCAAAACCAAGGAGGGGATATGCTCAAGACACCATTTGTCTAGTGCCTAGCTGCTCTCTCCATGGTATTAATTTAGTCTTTAGAGACTATCTAAAGTGAGCATGATTTGGACCATCAGTCTTACTGAAGAGAAAAAGTAACGTTGCCTGTCTGAGGCTGGTTACTCTTTTGGTACCTGACAGTCGTACTTGTGAGAAGGTGATCCTGCATCTGTCTCCACAGTCTGCTCCTGCTCTGTGCAGCCCTTATTAACACACAGAGTATGACACATATGTGCTGTGTTGCCAGATACTTCAGCATTTGGACTGCACACGGCTTCTGAACCTTACCAAGTGGGAATGTATTTGAGAATAGAATGGAAGAGTTTGGCCAGAGAGCTGCTGAAAGGCTATCTCCCTTTCGAGACATGTGAGACACCTGGAGACACCTGCCTGTCATGTAGTTGGGGGAAGAAACTTTCATGGAGGATCTGCAACAATGCTCATTCTGAGTGGTGTGAGTATGTGCTGCAAGACCTTTCAACAGAGCTTGCCTAGGAAGAAGTCTGAGCCAAGCTTGAGGCAGGCTGTTTTATTCCTTCATTTCAAGCATTAATGAATTCTGAGCCATTTTACCCATGTGGCATGGATTTCAGCCAGTTCCTAACCTACTATATTAAATGAGATGACAATCCAACTTTCAAATGTAAAATAAAATATTTTTTTAATCTCAGCCACTCCCTGTGATTTAAGAGTAGATGAATATGGTTCAAAATATGGATTGAAATGGAAATGAGAACAAATTTTCACAGACAGGACACCTGAAAACATTGTGTCCCAGAGTGTGAGTTACATTGGCAGAATAGGGGCCAGAAAACGAAACTGTGGAGAAAAGAAAACAACCCTGTGGTTCTGTGAAAGGGGCAGTCCCCTCTGATAAAGAGACTCTGGAGGCAGCTGTCTCCCCTATCTGCGCCATGAGTAGGATGCACTCCTACTTCCTGTCTGAACAGAGAGATAACATGAAAAAGCCACTGTGACATTTGACATTTCTTTTAGTTTCCCTTTTTATAGCCAAACAGTGTGATTCAGTGGGGTTCTTCTTGAAAGTGGAGAGCTGTGAAAAGAAAATTCAAGCACTGGGCTCAGATATCGAAAGGTGACATTCCCACCCTTGTGACTGTCTCGAGAAGGGCTGAGGGTATGTCTGCTTTGTAGTAATTGCTACCTCATCTTCTGCCCCATCATACATGCAAGACAGTTCCTTTATGATTGCAGTTCTGCTTCCTTGACCCTTGTTGCACAGGAGTCCAATCTAGGCCAGACATATAGGAAAAGATTGGTGTCTTGGTTTTTGTTCTTGTGCATTTGTTTTACAGTGCCCTGGAACAAGCTCAGTCCATGCCCTCTCCTTTCAAAGCTATGTGAATGGCAGATGAAACACAATGGAAGATGGCAGATTTCAATAAAAGAAGCTTACATAGGTTGTCTGCCTGCCAAAGATTTTGAGTTACATACAGCCCTTTGATGCATATAAAGTATTTAATTTAGCTAAGAATGTCTTAAAGATCTAGTTAAGACTGGGCTGGGAGACACAGACCTCAAGTATCCATGACACGTATGTAGCTGGAGAGGATTTCAGAAATTAGAGCAACATTAAAACTCCCTAGTTGTGAGTGATTCCCATATGCAGCATGCATGCCCATCACATAATACCTCAGTCAAGTCCTTTAAAGACAAGACAGGATGGGATAAACTGCCCAATGGGTTGGGATTATCAGAGTGAGGAACAGCATGACCTGTGTGTGAACATTTCCTGTGGTGAAGCTGTGCCCTGTGGCTTTGCTGCTGTTGCACTTTGCTTGAACATGTTGAGACCTGTCCAGTCATTGTCATGAACAGACACACTATCTTTTTTCCCAAACACATCCTTTGTAGCTTTGCCATAGATTTTCCCTATGTGGAAAAGCTGTGGGTATGTGCATGGAGCTACTGAAATGTCTCATGAGTGCAGAAAAAAGCAGGAAGCTGATGAGCTTGTGAAAGTGTGGAATAATTTAAGTTGGATATGACCTCTGCTAGACACAAGTCCATCCTCTTTCTCTAAACCAGGCTCGACTCTGAGCAAGACAAAGTTGATCAGGTCCATGTCCTGCTGGGTTTTCAAAATCTTGAAGGATGCAGATTCCACAACTTAGCTGGGCAACCTGTTCCACTATGCTCCAAGCCTTATTTCTGTGTTTGTATGTGTGTAAAAGCAGAGAAAGGGAGTGACAGGAAGAGCAGGGAGTACACCCAGAGGTGTGCTTGTGCTTATTCATTAACAGAGCTGTGTTCCCAAATTCTGCTCCTTTTTTGGCAGGTGTAAAAAGCACACTGCCACTGGCAACCAGGGCAATTAAAAAAGGCTTTTAAAAAGCCTTCACATTGAGCAGAATTGCATGTCGTGATCAATGAGGTAGTTTTCTAGTTTGGGGTTAGTCTTGTAGTTATGCAACGATTCACTGTTTTTAAATAACTAGAAAAATTAGTGTCTTGAATATCTTTCACATTTAGATTTCTATTGTCAGTTTATTAAATTCAGATTTATTGCTAGCTTTCCTAGCCAAAAAATAGCTGTTAGCGCACTATAACAGAGCATAAATTTGAGTTCACTGAATCAAAGACATTATTAAAGAAAAAAATTACTTAATGACCTGTCTGATCTAATAAATCCTTCCATTCACATAAAACAAAATGACAAGAATTTATGTCCACTAGTTGTGTAAAACAAAGGCCGTCATAGTGGTTGGGTTTTGAAATAGTTTCTTTAGCCAGCTGGTCTTTACTGTAGAACCTTGTAGGTAAAAATAAGGTAAGGTTAGAAATGGCTGACTAAGCTGCCATTGAGATGATAGAGACATCTTTGGAAGCATTAAAATCAAAGTAGCCAGATGGTTTGAGACTTCTGAGGTTGTCTGTCGGCCACCGTGCTTCATTCCTGGCAGAATCCTGTAGACAAAAGACCTGCTTTTAAACAGCAAGCTTACAGTGTGAAAGGGAACTAATCACAGTCTCATTCATGAAGACGTGTTTAACAGTTTGAAATGGACTTGCTGACCACCAGCACTGAGTGCTGGTAAATCCGTAAAGTCACTTTTCCTCTTATTTATCCATGAATAATATCTGACTGAAAACGTCTGAGTCTAGCCTGCCCACCACTTGCCTTGCAGCTGCTCCCTCTAACTACTGCAGTGGCCTTCATTTGTGGAAATAGAAACCGCCTTAATGACAGCCTCTTCAAAGCCTGGCTGAAATTTGCCTTATGCTGTTTTCTGACCTTCAGTGAGCCAGCGAAGAGCACAGGGTTGTCACTTCCCTCCTGTCCTTGGTGAGCTGCCACTTGCATGGCACACCAGTTCACATGCTGTTCACTTTTCTGTAATGAAGTAAAAATAAGAGAATGCTTTTGCATCTGCCACGTACTTTTGCATTTACCAAGCACCTACCATTCATTGTCAAGTCAAATAATTAGCTTTGTCCTTTTGCCATTAGGTTTGATCATACACATATATGATTCAAATTCCTTAAAATATTTGTGTGTATACACATATGTATGCATATTATGTTGTATATAAGCAAAAAGTAATTTTGAAGACCAGTTTCAGTTTGGTTCCAAAGCTTACATATGCCTAGAAAATTTCATACACCCATGGGCCATGCCTAAACTTCAGAGTCAGGAATGTATTTGTTCAGACTCAGACATCAGTCTTGTAACAGATGCCATAGAGAATCAAGTGAGTCTCTTCTGTTCTCCTGGAACAGCATTGCCCCAGGGCCATCCTTGAAGGCATCAGTAGAGACCCAAGTTTCTTTGTTTGATTCAAAGCATATCAGCATAGTTTCATTGATTGAAATGTACTTTGGTTCCATTCATTCCCACTTATGTAGTGCTCCCTCATGGCAAGGCCTTGTAACTATGGCTCAAGCATCATTGTTTCTGCTGTCACATCTGGGCTGAATTTTCCCAGGAGCATAAACACTCCAGGATGGGTTTCCTAGCACAGCTTCAAAGTGGGCATTCCCATGACAGCATTTCAAAGCACTTTCTTTTTTTTTTTCTTTCCCCTGAATTCTGAAACTTCTGTGAGCAGAACAGTAATTCAAAAGCAAACAACGTGCAGCCCTCAATTACTTCATCAAACTAGACTCATGGAGCTTTAGCACCCTTCCCATTTATTCTACACTTTACAGCTTTCAAGAAGACTAATTCATCATAATATCTCCTCAAGACTTCGTTCTCTCTCTGTGTATGTGTGTCTGTGTGTGTGTGCGCCTGTGCCTGTGTGTGTGTAGGAGTGATGTGCCTGGAATAAGGGGTAATGGCAAATCAAAGAGAGGGGATCTGCTCAGAGAGAAAATGAGAGAGGAAGTGAAACAGTTTTGTGAAGAGTCACAGGAGGTAATAGTGAGCTCATCAAGACTGGGAAGAAAGAGGAAGCTAGTGGACAACTTGGGTTTAGAGAGATAGTGCAAAAACATCTCCACTTTCCTCCAGAGTGCAGGCTTTTTGTCTGGATGATTCCTTGCAATAGCTCTATTGCTTCTAAGGCAGGGCATCCCCCATTTTCCCTCTTTACTTCCCTCTATACAATGCTGTAGGACATTTGGGAGCAGAGAAATTTTCCACCCATAAGAAAAAAGCCCAGATGGTCTGGCAATGTTGAATTCCCTCGCCTCAGGGGCTGCATTGCTGTGTCTTTTCTGGTGATAATATGTCAAAATGCAAATATAGTTAGATTTCAGGCCTCCATGTGGAGCTTTTGCCTAGGAAATGTAGCTGATGCTCCCATCATACTTTCATGTATTTATTTTTGTTGGTAAGTTTGAACATATTTTACTCAGCCTGTGGTTCTCTCCCTGCTGGTTGTACACATGTAGTGAATAATTCATTCCTGAGAATATAATTTCACTTCCTTAGTCCTGATGTTTTTCTTCTACATATCCAGATGTACTGCTCCAGTAGTTAAGTTCTAATGTTAACATTAATGATAACTGGATTTGCCACTGATGGCAGCTGCATTTGCCTATTTCAGCTCAAGATTCTGTCAATGGACATCTGTGTGCTTGAAAGTGTGCTCCACAGGCAGAGATGTGATTTTAGGGTTATACTAGCTCTGTCTGCTGGCAGTTGTGCAGTAGCAGACTTTAGGGAAAGAGACCAGTTTGTCCTCTGTGGCTTTCTCATTTAAGGTTAAGATATAGCCAGCTGTAGAACTGATAGAAAACTCGTTCTGGTCAGTGTTGTATTTTCCCAGTTAGTTCCAGCATATCTTCCCATATTTGAGTGAGAGAGGGCATATATAAAGTTGTGATACACTGGAGCACAGGGTAAGTGAAAACATATTAGGAACTGTTACGAATTTTCAGTTGGTGGAAGTGAACGTGAGCATCTAAGTTTGAAAAGGCATGACCCAGCATCTGGTCCATTTAGGTCTCTCCAGCCCTTTGCTGGAGCTTCCCTAAATCTTCACAGCACCTTGTCCCTGGATGTCCCTGGGCTGCATCAAGAAAGGTGGCAGCCATGGATGGCTTCTAGGCCCACCATGCCAGCAGCACCAGATGGGGAAGCTGAGAAGAGATCTTCCATGCTGGGAATCTGTCAGGCAGATCTAGAAAGGAAGAAGATGCAGCCCTGAGAGCCAGTAGATCTGAGATTTTCCCCCACTGTGAAGACTTGTCTGGCTGGGTTTGGGGACAAATTAGAGAAAACGCATCTGAGGATCCCCCTTCTTACTTTGGTGAGCTTGAAGAAAGAACTCCCAAACCACTCTGGCCCTCTTGAACCAGTTGCTGGTTGTTGTTCTATTATAAAAAAGAATGCTCTCACAAATTAGAAATAGACAGCCTCCCCAAAAGCCATATTAATTTCCTTTATTTAATCTAAAAGTTAAATATGCAGCAGGATTTCCAGGTCACACTTACATTTAGTAATATATAGATGTATACTAAAAATATATTGTTAAAGCTTGATTTTTTGGTGCATGTAAGGTTACTGTTTCTGAGAGAGAAGGCATATGGGATATAAGGAACATACTGTGCGTGAAACATGAGTCAATAAAGAGTTTTAAGACTTACCACAAGGCTATTCCATACTCATGGGGTGATCTTTAACTTTTAATGAAAATAAAAGCTCTCGTCCAGAATTATCTTGTCCTACAGTTAACAAAAACCACGGGAAATGAAAGGAGAAATGTAATGTGTTTCAACAAGAATGCACACAAGCTTTTGTGGGTAGCAGTCTGCTCTGGCCCTGGGAGAAAGTGTCTGGTGGATGCAGAGTACAATAATCATATGCAGAATCGTAGAAGTACTGGCAAAGTCTCAGCAGTATCCCCTACACTCACCCTCACACTTTGTATTCATTACTCATTGAGGTGTCTGAAGAAAAGTACTAGAAAAAAGACTGCTACAAGAAAGATACGTGACAAATGGAAAGCATCATCAGCTTTCACAAGCATGTACTAATATTCCAGCTACTCAGCCTATCCAAAGATTGTTGCTTGCTTTAAAAAAAGAACCTCTATTAAGACATCTGACTTCTCAGATGGTCCATGCAAAATATTCAACAAAGAGTAGGGCTTTGCCTTCCGAATCTGGCGTGCGCAATAAACTTATGACATACTTGAAGACACCCTGTACATCATATAGTTCATTTGATATGGCTCCATTTAGCCTGTCTCACACCCAGAGACACACAGTTGATCAGGTGCTGAATATGCATTATACCAAGAGGAATTGCAGACATGTCACACATCTAGACAGCCTCCAAAGAATAAGTGATGAAAATTGCATGCAAGGTCAGATGGGGGAGCAGTTGGATCATGGGCAGAAATTAGAACATCAAGAGAGGAAACAAAACATTCTTGTTGCAGGTCTCCTATGTGGTTGCAGTTGATCTGTGAAATTCAGGTCACTTGCCAGGTTTGTGTTGCCACATTAAACAGCATTACAGAAGAAACAACATTGTACTGCACAAGGCTTAAAAATGAAGTTTGTTGCAATACAAAATGACTGTGAGAGCCAAAAATGAAGGGACATGTAACCTTTTGAAATGAATATACTGTCTTCGATTCTAAGTTAGAAGCAATGCCAACTGAGAGGAGAGTTTAAATTTACCTTGCTCCCTCTTTCTGGGAGAAATTCTGACTGTTGGTTGAGGGGGCCTAAATTGGGCCAGGAATGATCACAGTTAAACCGAGAAGTATTAAGCAAGCCGGAGTGTATCCAATGGCAATCGAGCAGCAGTAAAGGAATTTAAAACAAAAACTTCCAAAAAGAAAAGAGAAGCCAGCTGTGTCCACTGAGCAGGGCATTAGGGAGAAAAGCTGTGAAATTGGAAGACTCAGAAGATGGTGTAGCAGTGTGTGCAGGGCTGGGTTTCTGAGGGGACCTGACTGCAGGATGCTGCCCTCACAGCAGGGAAGGAGAACAGGAGTGTGGGCTCTGTCTGCTCAGAGCGGTTCAGCAGGATCACAAATAATAGATTATAGACATCTGCCTGTTTGATGTGGGTGTGAAATTCTAAATTAGCTAACAAAATGGTGCTTTGTATTAATAACATGCATGCAATTTAGTCTATAATTTCCCTGAGAGAATGGCAAAGTTAAATAATTAATCATGCCTCAAAACAGGATTATTATAGGGATTAAGAGGAAGAAATATAGCTGCTAAAATTAAAAAAGGAATGTAGAAACAATGCCTCCAAACCATGGCAGTTGTACATAGCATTTTACATGTTAGTTAAACTAGAAACAGCTGAAAATGAATAATCTTGGATGCATCTATCAACCTCCCTCTTTAGTGAGGAGACTGATCTCTAAAACATTGCACAAAGATCAACTGATATTGCTGTTAATCACTCCTAAAGTGTCAGTGTCTGGGAAGTTTACAGCATCTTCTCCTAGGGAGAAGGATGGGCTTTCATATGTTTTTCTTAGTGATGCACCGGGTCAGAGTCATTTTTTTTTTTTGCATTGATTTGAGTGGATCATTTTTTGTTTCCTCAGAATAAATGTGCATATTTCCTTTATGTTAATTTAACCCCTATGATATGTGCTATTTACTTGACTATTTACTTCATGTTTAACTTTCAGTATTATTTAATCTATCACTTGGTTTTTAACTGACATGTTTTTTGTCCATATTTCAGTGAATCAGAAAACAGTTTTTAGAATTTCCCAAATGGGCAGAAACCAAACAAGCTAAATGCAAATCCCAGATGAATGAAAACCAATTACAGAACAGGTAGATTTGAAAGCCATAATGCACAGGTTATCCAGTCAATGTGCTTACTTCCCTTTCTGGCCACTTCGTCTTTACTTCTTAGCTCTGTTTACTTCAGAATGACAGATAAATATTCCCTGGTGTCTTGTACTTCCTACAGAGTGGATCATCCACTCAGTACATGTAATTCACCTCCAGTGTTGCAAAGAACAGCAGCAGAACAAATTTAATTTGCGGTGTATGTCTCTAAAAGGAAAGTATTTTTAAAGGAGAACAAAAGGGAAGACACTGGCTTTAGTGAAGGCATGTACCAATTAACCCATGGCAGTCTCTTTTGCTCACGTTCAGAAATCACACTATAGATGCTCATAGTTGTTTGAGCTGCTGCATGCACAAATTCCTCAGCAATGACTGAAGTCAGTGGAAGTTTTGCCATTGATTTCAATGTAGCCAAGATCCCATGCTATGTTTCCCAGGGCTTTTCTTTCCTCCCAGATGTAAATCTCTAGGTAGAAATTTTCTTCCTGTTTTATGCAGGGAGCAGAGTGTCAATAATGTCAGTTCTGACTTTTAGATAACAGAATGTTTCCAAGAGAAAAACATGTTTGACTCAGAGCAATGTTAATTCTGAACATATTCATATGAACATAAATATAGCAGGTATTTGTCATGAAGACCAATAGTTATTCTTCCAAACTGATCTATGTTGCCCAAAACACAAGAAGAAGAAGAAGAAGAAAGGATCTGCCTGTACATTGCTGTCTCATTAGTTGTGCTCATGCCCAATTCTGTTTTGAGCATGTTCCCCATCTCCTCAGACCTGTGAGGTGGGAGCTCACGTGTGCAGCTGTGTGTTGTGTGGAAGGACTCTAGCAGGGGCCAGTTTCACTCACAGAGGTGTCTCAGACACCAAAAAAGAGCAGAGTCTTTTACCTACCTTGTGACAAAGCTCATCTAACCAGCATCAGCAAATAAGATGGTGCAGTCTCATATGTAGGTCCATCTACCTACAGTATGTGCCTGGAAACGCTTTTCCCCAAAGAGAATGTTTGTTTTACAAATCAGAATGGTGTAAGGGAAGAACTCATTCAGCTGTGACCACCTAAAACTGAACTCAAGTGTATGCAAATGGTCTCAGCTTCCTCTAACTAATGCAGAGAAGCAGAAGAGAATTCTGCAGCTCACTGTCTAACAGCTGAGAGGAGTCAACTCCTGGAAGTATCCATGTTTCACTATGGGCTCTGTGGCAGTTCTTCCACTCCCATGTCTCTCCCCTGATAGGGGAGGCCTTTTGCAGAAGTCCTTGTTAAGAAAGAAGGCAAACAGAACTCTTGGTTGTTCTCGTTCTCCAGGTTGTTTATTATTTTCTTATCAGCAATTTTTCATGCCAGGCTTTAGACCAGCTTAGTGTGCAGGGGAACAGACACCAAAGGGCCCCGAACACATGGAATCAAGGTTCTCTTAAAGATAATTCACCAATTATCACCAAGAACGTACATTATTTCTACTTTTCTACCACTAGCTAACTAAATTTCTATTCAAGTAACTTTACACTGCAGAAAATTTTGGCCAATTGTTCTGTGTCCCAAACACTGCAGAATATGGAGTAGATGAAGGAGAAGGAAGCCTGAAAACAACAGGTTACTGTGACGCAGATAGGAACACACAGCAACACACGCAACAGGTGTTCCGGCAGAGAAGAAGAAAAGTCTCTCGTTTATTGTTGACCTCGTATATATAAGTTTCTGGACAGTGATCAGAGATTGGACAGAGAAGTTACTACTACTCTATCTCTACTGGTTACTTGAGAAGTCCATCAGGTGATATTTTTTCACAAAGGAATGCAAACATGATTCTTGTTTATCTTACAATTCATGAGAACTGACTCCACTATACTAAAACAAATCAGAAGGCTTATTTTCAGGGACAACAACGACAAGGATCTACTTACCATACTAACAAACCCAAAAATCTAAATTTCTCACCTTGTTTTAAATTGAATGTTATGCTACTATCTAATTTACATTCTTGAAAATTCTGTTTCATCCCGAAGCCTAGGAAGCCCTTTCCATGGATGAAGGTTAAAAATATTATTTGTCAGAGGGTTTGGATCCTTCAAAACAGGCAGAGAAATATTCTCTGCATTCTGGGTTCCAACAGACTCCAATAAATGAATATTTGACTTCAAGAGCTGAGTGGGCCAAGTAATTTTAATTTCTGTTACTGTACACATTTGAACTACTTTGCAAGGTTATTTCTGATAGCTCTTCTAATATTCTTTGACAGGTCAGAACACATCGTCTTCAATTATTAATCATCTAAGCAATAAAAGTTTTCCATAAGATTCATCTTTAGGAAAGAAGAAGTTTTCCCTTTGGTTGTGTACCATGACAGGCCAATATCACAGGCTCAGAGGTGTCATGTCTCAGATCACCTAGTTTGCTTTACAATAATGAAGTCAATATCATATATTATGACTAAATTTCTCCATCATAAGTTGAGTTAAAACCCTGAACTATTCATTTAATTTTCCTGGTCCATAAAGACCTGACTTTGGTATCAGACACATTCACCTCAGAAAACTTTTATTAGTAAAATCAGTTGAAACCAGCAGGAATGGGTCATTGCTTCAATGTAAAAACAAATAATCTCTGTGAAATTTTAAGAATGTACAAGAATATATGATAGCTATATTTCCTTTCCAATATTTTGTTGCAATATATTTAGTCGCTTCTATTAGAATTTAGTTTATACATTTCTTAAACTATTATTCCTGATTTCCATTATTTCCCAACAGTGATATTTTCTGGTCAGTGTCCACATTTCTGCCTCCAGTCCGCAAGACTATATTGTGTTTTTTCCCTCAAAAAAAAAAATGTGTATAGTTTCTAGAAAAGTAAACCCTCTTATCTGTCCTGTTCGCAATATGGACATACCTGAAGGTCCCAATATACAACAGAAAAGCTGAAATTGATCAGTGTCTGTCAGAGGTAAATTCAAAGGGGAGAACTACTACATACTCCAGAAAAGAGACATGCAGAAAATTATGCCCCTTGACACTGATTGTTTAAAAGCAAATCCCAAAAAGCTCTAATGTAATTCAATCTCCAATTCTGAATGTCTGGTAGCAACACTTTCTTAGTTATTCACAAACTGAGCATGATGCCATAAACCAGATAAAAAAGTGTCTTTGTAACAAGATCTTAAAACTGACCTGTCAAATCAAGGGAAGAATTGTTTGTTCATTTTATCCTTTCTTTTTGGCAGGAATCACCTGTTTCATTGGTGTATGAACACATGTTCAGCCTTGTCTTTCCATGACCAAGCTCTTTGTTCAAGGTAGAGCCAGTCTGATTATTGCTACAATCATTTCTTGCTGCATAATTCCAACTGTTTGCCACAGAGAGACACAGTGGGGGGAGATTCAGCTTGCAGATTTATACTTTGAAATTTAATTTAGCTTTGCAGCTATTCAGCTGACCGAGAGTAGCAATTGAATTTTAGGTGTGTTTGAATAGCCCTTAAGTTTCCAGTAACTGCAGTGGTATCTTGGAGAGATGTAAAAGCCTAAGTTTAGATATCTTAATGTGGATCCAAATTTCTCATTGAATACTGGATAGAGTATTGTATGAAGAAAAATAACCTGCATGCTATTTGCTTCTTCAGTTCAAGGTCCAGTGTCTCAAAGGACTGGTTTTCAGTGTCCTCAGAGTACTTTTGAGCAGCTGATGGTTTTATACCTAGCTCCCATCTTTCCATGTGGGTATGGATGGAAGATGGAAACTATCTTTGGGATTCTACAAATACTTGTGTTAACAGATGACCTGGCATCCAGGCTCCTCATGACTGACAGCTCTATTACTTTGTTTATTTATTTCTTTTCCAGATCCATTAAGCCCACTCTGTGGTTGCAAGCGAGCAGGATTTTTCCCATGTGAGGCTGGAATGGGCTGAGCTGTATAGTACAAATGACCACAATGTTCCTCTAAGACTAGAGATTTTAAACCTGTGTCTTTGGACAGAGCCTGCAGTAGCCATTCCTTGATAAAAAGAAAGGGAGATGTAGGCTGTGTTCTTTTCCAAAAGACCCAGGAGGAAATAGTTATTGTTGTAGACACTGCTCCTGGTTCCTCAATAAACTAAGCATGCTTTTTGGAGGACACCCTTGTTGATATTTGGTCTATGCTTTTTGCTGTCAATAGAGACTCTAAATCACCATTTATTTTTGTGGAAGCTTTGCTGTCGGATTAAGTCTTCCAAAGCGCTTTTCAGTCTTGTGCAAGAAATTAAATTCCAGCACTTTATTTCCTTCCCAGCTCTGCTCTGAAAGTTGGATTTCACAGTAACTCTGGAAAACTGCATCTGTGGTGCTGGACTCTTTCAAAGGCTTTATTTTTCTGACTCATATTCTGTATAACCTTCTTATCCCTCACAAGGTTTGGCAGAAATGCACATTTTGAATCCCAGCCCAGCATTCCAGGGAGATAGATAGCCCAGAAGAGCAATTCCCAAAGTTAACGTGCTAATGCGACTGCTGTCAGCACTCAAGCGTTTCTTGTAAGGTTGCTGGCATTGATCTCACCAGCTTTTTAATTAAAGACACTGGTCAGTAAGGAACAAGTTTTGACCACCAGCCAGTCCTGGACTATGGCTTAATGTCAGTGGGTTAGAGCAGCACTCTCTGTACAACTACAGTAGTGGTAGAAGTGGTCTGAGAAAAATCCCCCAAACAAATAGCACAGTGTCATGGAAGAACTTCCAAACCCTGAAGCACCTTAGATGGTGGTGTAAAAGTCAATAATGGAATGAGAAATGCTGGATCCGTGTGGAACTGAACCAGAAAATGTCTTTCAAAACTTGCTGAAGGGAGCAGTTGAACAATTAATGGGGACATGTGGGCGGATGGAAAAGGCTTCCCATGTCTCTTTTGTATGTTTCTCTATCAAAATGACAAAGGACCAATTGTCTCCAAGGAATAGTAGTTGCAAGCTTGGAATGCATTAAAAAAAGATCAGTAATACTGGGATTGGTATATATGTGAAATGTGGTATTTGTACTTTAATTCCAGTCTGTTTCCTTATGCTCAAAGTAGCATTCAACTTTAAATGCTTCATTTGGTTTGTTTCATCACTGTGTGAAATCAGGGATAAGGAACATGTTCTTGGAGGCTGGGTTCTATAAAGTGAACATCACCCCTCCACTTGCAAGTGCCCTTAGTCATCTAATTGTGCACCTTAATGGAGTTTTGCCATCTAATCTAAATGAATCAATTTGTAAACTACAGTATCTTAGAAGATGAAAACTCCAGTTCAAATTTCATCTGAAATTACATGACAGGACATCTTTCTGCAGTGTTTATTTACCTTTTCCAGATCCTAATGTGGCCAATTACTCTAAAAGATGCATGAATATACCTTGTGTGTTTTACAAAATATATGCTTACTGTACAAGGTAATTTTCATTGTAACTGCTGCCTGCGGCATGCAGTGAAACATGCATACCAAGTTGTGGAATCCAAGGATCATCCTCTCCAAAGAGTGTTCAATAGAAAGTCTGGCACTTGATCAGAATAAGTGGTTAGTCCAATTTTAACCAAATGGCACCGAGTACTATGTGCCTGCCATGGTGCTCCTCTGTGTTTTGTTCTGCAAGGGTGTGGCCATGTGTAGAGAGGTTGGTGGTCAGTGCACTTGTCCAGCCATGGTAGTCAGGTGGGAGAGAGGCTGGATGGTGTGAGATGGATTCTGAAGAGACAAGAGGAACTAAGAGCTGGCTGAGGGTCAGACCTATGGTCTGGACCTGCTTCCAGAGAGACCTGTTTGCTTATGTGTGTGTGTCTGTACACATGGTATCAGGGAAGCAGGCGGATCCAGGGGCCAGCCATTGGATAGTCTGAGTGTCCAAGGGGAATCTGTAGTGAGTGTGCATGTATGGGTGTCTGTCAGAGAGAGGTTGAGTACCAGCAGGTAGAGGAGGACTGTGGCCCTCAGGCACTTGTATGTGGAGGTGTCAGTCCCTGAGGTGACCAGGGATCTAAGTGCCAGCTACAGGATAGACCAGAGCATTTAAGGAGGGATCTATATTGCTTATTTCTGTATATATGCATATGCATGGGGCACTGAAGGACGTGGTTTAATGGTGGATTTAGCAGTGCTGAGTTAATGGTTGGACTGGATGACATAATAGGTCTTTTCCAACTTAAATGAATCCATAATTCTATGATTGTGTGTGTGAGTGTCTGTGTATGCACTGTGGGAATGCATACTCAGCCTTACTATTGGCAGGACCTGGAGACATGGAGCTGCAGCAGCCTCCCCTCTGTTGGACTACTAGATTTTGGGTAACCCCTAACACAGAGTTTGTGTTGTTCATCTTAAACAAGTGAGTTTGCTCAGTCTTATTTTTTTTGTCCATGGCATCGCTGCACATTTTAGAAGTTTTGCAGAAAGAAGTCAAACATGGAATTTCAGCTTAGAATCATGTCCAGAAGAGGAGAAAGAAATAATTTGGGAGCCTCACAGTCATGGGCTTCTTGTCTGTCTTCTTATGGCAAAGGAAGAGGATCAGAAGCCATGCAAAAGTGAAACACTACCCGTCCTGGGCTGAAAGCATTGGGATGTTAGGGTTAAAGATTCTCTGTGGCTGCCCACAGGAAGCTAAGTGTCATGTTCAGGTGACAGTCAGGATCTGCTCTGCAGTGAAGACCCTTTGGAAAGTTG
The DNA here is from genome assembly GCA_032173965.1 of Sitta carolinensis. Taxonomy (NCBI): domain Eukaryota; kingdom Metazoa; phylum Chordata; class Aves; order Passeriformes; family Sittidae; genus Sitta; species Sitta carolinensis. The sequence continues at coordinate 92,784,998 of CM063284.1, read as the reverse complement.
GTGTTTTTTGGTCCTGAAAGCTCCTCAAAATCCATAAGTCACTGTCATTTCAAGTATATTGATCCAGTGCTGACATGTGTTGTTTACATAGACTGGAGCAGGCACTAACAGTAGCAAAGACAGATCCATACTACTGCCTCAGCCAGTCTTGTGTGTAACATGTCAGCTGGCACGTGTTATGGCCATGTTGTAAAATCTCACCCTCTTTCCTAGGTCTGACGCTCCTTTGCTGAACAAGACAGTGATATCTTCCTTGGGACTAGACAAGGCTTCAGCAGGCACAAAAAAATATGAGTGTTGTTACCTTCAGTTTTCATTTTCACAGCTCTGCTCTCATATGTTTAGCGTTTCCTCTGAGCTGTTTTACTCGTACCAGTCAAAAGAAGGATCATCGTAGCTGATTAGGCCCTTGTGTGGGTAGTCCAGCATCCATGAGCAAGGGCTTGATTTTAAATTCTGAGGCAAAGTATGCAGTATTTCCGGTACTGATGACTGTGTCAACTAGAAGACATCTTTTTTTCTTGAAAGTCACCAATTACTGGCTTACGCTGAGAAGTATAACAGGTGGCCATGCTAGGTTTGGATAGCTGCATGTAGATGCATTACACCTATTTAATATTTAATCGGAGTTTGGTTAACACATGCTCTAATTTATGAATGGAAATCAGGCAAGGATTTTGGAAATCAGCCTGGGTTTACCCACATAATAGCTAACCAAATGACCAGCAATAGAGTTTTCAGAGAAGCAAAATACTTACAGTAGAACTAAACTTACTGAAGTAATTCTTATTAGTAGTCACACACCCTTTTGTATTTCACATTCAGGAATAAGAGCAGAACGAAAGAAACATGTCTCACTCAGGTCACTCCAGTTGTCTTTTCACAACAAAGCACTTAGGCCCATTTTTCAAATATCCAATAGTTTTCTCTTTCTCTTCATGGAAACAATTCCTTCCTCCCCCAGAAAAAACTATCAAAAGCCCCCCACTCCCAAACAGAAAGCTAGTACTAAATGATCAATAAAATACACACATAAATGTGTGGCTTATTACATTTTATGCTTCATCCTGAAACCATTATAAAAGTTCTTACAACATTTTGGCAGTAATTTCTAAAAAGCTGCTCTGTATTGGAGAGGGAGCATATGCACCATGTGATATGACATCTGCCGCAGTAAGTAAGCTTTTAATTGAATATTTGAGGAAATAAACATGTAAAACCCATGTAACTTGATGTCAAATAAGTTATTGTTGCCTCAAGGCTTTCTTGATTTTTTCCATTTTTACTTTTGGCAGGAAAGTTTGAAATATTGTACATATTGGAGACAGGAGCACTTCACATACAACCGTCCATCGGGACAGAAAACATAACGTTGCATTATTGTTGCTACAGCAGCCCCTCCCAAATCTTGGCAGTTATCAAAGTGGCATTTGGGATCTGAGATTAACGTCTCTGCTCACATCTAAATATATATATTGAGCGCACAGAGGGAGAAAGGGAATTGACACACATTCAATTGACTGCTGTACCAGTACTAACTAGAAACATCTTTCTTACATTAACTCTGTGTTTCTTTTTACCCCTGTTACCTTTCACAACAAGCAGTGTGGTGCTTTCTCTCTCCCTCTCTTTCACACATACAGGTGTGCAGCTCAGAAGGAAACAGTGTTGATCCATCCCTCCCTAACCTCACCATCTTTCATTGCCTCTCCTCTTTGTTTTCCCCTGTGCTGCACACTGGCTTCAGGTGGAGCATGTGAACAGAGCCAAAGACCAGCTCCTCAGAAGGGAACACATCCCTCTGAAAAGACCATTCTAGGTCACTTTTCAACTTTTCCATTCACCTACAATAGTCAGTTGCTCTTTATGTCTTCAGAGAGACACCTGTCAGTGCAACATACTTCAATCCTGTGGTAGGATAATAAACGTGGGGTTTTTTTCTCAGCCATTCCATATCTAGTGGTGCTGAAGAGCTCAGTCTTGTTTGAGTAGCCTGTGCTGGTGGAACCTGAGGGTCTCCTTGGGCAGTGTGCTCCACACTGGGAGTTCCCTTGGCCAGATCAAGCTTACTCTTTGACCCTTCTCCAAATCACTCACAATGATGTCAAAAGTGATGGTCTGTGCAGCTTCTTACAGGGTGATTCCCTGCATCATCACTGCGTTTATAACTACATGGCAAATCTGCACAAGCCCATTTGAATTAATTTAGTGGGTAAGATTTTTAGAGACCCAAGTGCTTTACTAAAAAATCCCCAGGGTCTTGATATTTTAAGCCTACTTCTCTCTTTGTATGTTACCTTATTCTGTTGTAATTCACTTGGGCAAGGTCTGATCAATTAAGAGTATTATAAACTTTGATTTCCACAAGCTCAGATGCGACAGGAGTGAAAACCTGGACCAAGGGAACTCCTCTTCACATTAATTATGCCCTTCTGCCGTAGAATTTCCTCATCCATATTTAGCATGGATGTATCTTTTACAAGTCCATAACACTTAGTGATCATGAACCTAACATCTCTGACCTGTTTAAGAGTTATCACAAGTAGACACCTCATTTTTTTCACTGAGCTATGAAATAAGAGGGTACTACCAGGCTCTCACAGAAAATCAGACTGTGATGGCTCAGTAATAACAAAAGAGACTCACTGCAGACAAGATGTGTCAAGCATTAGATCAATGAAAGGTGAGGCACTGGTTAAGAGTTCTCTGGAGCAAGGTCTTAGTCCTGCAGCAGGATCTCAGGGTGCTCACAACATGCAGGATCTCCCTGCAGAAAAAAACATAGGGGATCTGTCAGAGCTTCAAGGAGGCTTAACAAGACGACTGACTTCAGTTTGAAAATGAGAAACCTACGCACTATAGTTCCCTCTGTAGTATGTAATTGGTTATGAAATTCCATCTGTTTTGCTTCACTTCGTATTTTCAACTCAGCTGATAAGCTTGTAGCAGGGTCACATGCGTGTTCTGGAAAAGCAATTAGGTCTAGAGGATTTGATCAGCGGGTAGGTGGAAAATGGGATGATTGCGATGGAGAATGGGTATTTTTAGGATCATAGAATCATAGAACATTTAGGGGTGGAAGGGACCTTAAAGATCATCTAGTTCTAACCTTCCTGCCATGGTCTGGCCTGTTTCTAGGAAAAGGCCATTAGTAGGCTGCTAGGAGATTCTGCGTTGAGACAAGACACCTGAGGTTAGGGATTTAGATACAAATACTGATACTGGGAAAATGAACAGCAGGCTATGCGCTCACCATGCTCCCTGGTTTAGGCCCCTGTCTAATTATTTAGGCAGCATCACTATGACTAAAATGGGTTGTAGAGTGGGGGTTCTTTTGTTTCTTCACAGCAAACTGTGGTGTGAATTGTTAGTATGCGACTAGGGCTAGTACCACCACCTGGAGAGACTGGATGGATCAAGGGACTGGCATTGGAGGCAGGCAGGGAGGAAGGCAGGCTGGAAGGCAGGCAGGAAGGAAGGCAGGAAGGCAAGAAGGAAGGCAGGAAGGAAGGAAGGCAGGAAGGCAGGAAGGCAGGCAGGAAGGCAGGCAGGAAGGCAGGCAGGAAGGCAGGAAGGAAGGAAGGAAGGACATTTTGCTTCTGTCAAGCTGGGAACTCTGAGCTAATTGTGTAGGTGGAAATCATATGAATTCAGCCTTCCTGTGGTTCATCTGGGGTCTCATGTGAAATGGGATGGACAACACTGTCAGAAATGTGCTTGGAAAGGTGTGCCTTTGGCAGTCTGATAGGTTGCTGCAATACAAATATCTAAATACCAGAGGCACTAGAGAGTGAACCAAAAAAAATATTGTCACAAGCCTTAAGCTCACTCCTGAGCTTGTTTGCTGGAAGGAAGAGCAACTTTTCTGGTGGCAGAAGCCTGAAAATGAATGATAAAAATCTATACTGAAATCATGGTGAGACTTTAAATGGTAGACTATTCAACTCAGAAGTAATTCTAAGTGGAGAAAAGAAAGCGAAAATTTTTCCTCAATTTCATCATTAACAAACCAGAGATTTTGAATTTGAATTATTTTTATTTTATGGCAGTTTTGTGTTGCCTTTCTTCTGGGAGTCCAAGGGTTGAAGATGTCTATGTATAGTATTTGACGACCACCCTATCTACCATACCAGTCAGGGACTTGGCAAACATTTCAAATGAAGACAAAAGAAGTCTCAAATATACTGTTGCATTGTTTAGTCAAGTGTATACTTTGCCAGGTTTATTTGGACACTCACATCTGTTTATTGAGCTCTACTTCAAAGCAATCTATTTCTGCAGGACACAGTTGGCACTGTCTTAGTGTATTGTCTACTGCAGAGAAGAGAGAAGACATTAGAGTGTTAGTTTGTAATTAAGGGAAGCACTCAAATTATTTTCTTTAGAAGCAAATACAGATGATGTAGCAGAAGCTGCGAATGTCCTAACCACAAAAGAACACGGGCATCTACAGTACTGATAAGATCAAACAGCCTCTCTCTCAAACACACAACACATTTTCTTGCATGATACAAGAGTTAATATGCACTTGAACATCTTTATATGCCCTCTGTAGCATGCTGTGGAAGGTTACAGAAGCCTCTGTGTAGCATAAGCAGACAAACAATAGCCTTATCCCTCTTTATTTTCAGGGGCAGTATGAAAAAAAATCTCCTTGTCTGACCCAGTTACAGTTATTTGTCTTTCCAAAAATATTTTCCATATGGAGATCTCCAAGTCTGAATGCCATCTGTGAGGACTTCTTGGGTTTCTTTTACAGAGAAGTCTCTGGAGAAAGCCTGAGTGCAAGGCCAGGCTAGGCTGACAAGATTTTTTCAGTAAGAAATAAGAGCTGTTATGTGTGGTGGGTCATACCTCCCTGTCATTGTTGAGCTAACAAGTCCTAGTGAAGACACTTTCTTGTTGCAGCATGGCTGTGCCTTTTCTGCTCTGTCACTCTGTCCATGGTGGAAGGTTTGGACATGCAGGAATCCTGACACCCGCCCTCCTCACACACAGTGGCCCAGCCTCTAGATATGCATCTCAGCATCCTTTCCTCTACCTAAGTAGGTGAACTGGCCTCTTCCAAAGGTTCAGGTGCTGTCCCTAAAACGTGACAGCTCTGCACCTCTCCTGTACCAAGTGGCCTCTCACGAGACTCATTTGCAGCTGCAATAAATAATAATGAATTCAGATGGACAGAAAGATCACACTGGTGTCAAGTAGAATGAAAGGGACCCCAGAAATTTGCTGGGGTTTTTTCTATATAATGTTGTGGATGCTGGTTTGCACCAATTAAAGCACACTGGAGCCACAGAAGAGTAATGATTGCACTTAATGAGGGGCAGTTGAAAGGTATGAAGTAGTTCTTCCAAACAAGTTCTAATCGAAGCTGGAACCATACAGACACTGCGCTCAACAAGCTTTCCTATGAATAATGCACCTAATTACCATCTGCTTTTTTCATAACATGGATAAAAATGTGATCACATAATAAAATTCTCACTGTGTTTCCTAGGATACAAGGTGATCCTCATTTCAAACTAGCTTGAAAATGGCAAATGAGCAAACTTAATTTTAATAAAAACAAGGAAACTCGCGCATGTGAAATATAATCTGGGCACTTCTGATTTCATGAAGAAGTGTCTGATTTTCATACAAAACCTACTGAAGAACTTGATAGTATAGTACAAAGAGATACTTCACACCTGTGGTTTAGACAGTCCATGTGAAGGATGACAGTGCTTCTCCTTATGGACAGTGTGAGAGCAGTGTGAGAAAGTTTCTAACAAAACAGTAAACCCTACTGAAAGTTGATTTTTCAACAATGTGAATCAAAAGATGAGCATAAATGGCTCTCACTATGCAGCATTTTCTAATTACCGCCCGCCATAGCCAGCTAGCTTTTTATGTAGTGGCAAGTACTCTACTTAGTGAAAACAGAGAAAGCTAAACTTATACTTTTTTTTACTTGCACCAGCCTCACTGTGAAGGGCTTGCTTTATTCTTTTATCACAGAATAAAGCTGCAAGACACTCTGGTCCTTATTCCACGTCAGAATTGTGCCCTGTGCTGGCTTAAGGAGATCAACTGGGATTTTATAACATGATCTCCAAATCCCTCCAACATTTGCTGTCAAGCATAGCACACACTATCCACTAAAGTATTCCCCTTATTTCAGTGATATCCCTTAGAAGAATAATGGGATGATGGAGAAATGAAGATGTTGTCTGCTCATCTTCTCATGTTCACCAGCATAACCATGATAATTTATGATATGAGAAACTTTTGAGAGGAAACACAACTTCTCAGTGTTCATGGCTTGTATGCAGCACTAAAGGTTAACAAGCATCTGAAGACCTGTTTCTTCTCAATACCTTATCTGTTAACACAGTAGACAGTGAAGATGTCCGGATGGATGGGAGTGGCTTCACACAATACAATCACTCCATTTCATTTTTCTCCATCACCAGAACCTGACAAACAGCACTAAAAGCAGTTGGCTGACTACTGATAACCCATTTTGACTTCAAACATATACTAATATGACATTAGTCTCAATTACCAAACAAGACATGGTTGGATTAATCTGTTCTCTTCCACTCTTAATTAGCAGGAAGTCTAACAAAGCCATTCCCACACTGAAGCTGCAGCTCTGGCCTTGGGGACTTCCAATGCTGACTTGGGGCAGAGGGGGAGCAATGGGGAAGAAAGAATAAAGTTGTTTCCTTTCTATAACTGGAGGGGATCTCTATTTTGCAGAAATTAGGAAATGTTCCAAAAGCCACATCTCCTCTTTGGAGACCAGTTGGTTCTGAGGCATCCATGTGATAACTTCCCATTCCCTCAATTCTCTCCATTTCCTGAGGTGGACAGGGAAGGAGGAAGTGACAACATTGCAGTAGGGCTGGTGGGATTTCATAGTCTGCCAAAGGAGCTTGTGCATACTAAGGGCAAAAGGCTCATCAAGGAAGGTGTCTGTGTGTATCTCTCAGGGAGGTGTTGCAGATAATGCAGGGTCTGATAGCATTCCAGCTCTCCTCCTCCCACATTTTTCAGCCCTGGGAAGCCTGCCCTTCATCAGTCATTCTAGAAGAGGCCTGAAAGTTGGCCTAATTCATGGTGGTGAGCATCCACCCTGACTTCCCAGGACACAGTGGTCCTCTTTGCTCCCCTCTGACCCTCCCAACATAAAACCTCATGAGGCAGGCACAAGATTCATGTGCATACTTCTGTCCTCTTTACTACCACTCCTTTGCCAAGGACTGTGTATTTGTTTTAGTTAAAGAAGCTTGTGACTGAAAACAGCTGCAGACTGAGTGGAAAAATAACACCTAAAAATAGCCCCAGCCTGAGAGCACAATGTGCATTGATTTTACTATGAAGAGTACAAGAGCAGGGAGATGGTGACTAGGCTGGTATGTTCTAATACGCCTCACTCTGCCATATTTAGAGTGCATGTAGTAAGCCAGGCAGCCAAGTCGGTCCATGTAGGTATTTGACTGTTTTGGAAGGGTTCCCGGCAGAGCCACTCCAACTACAACAAATTAGTGTCGTATTTTTATAAGCTGACAGTGAGGAAATCACCCCACAATATTACCATGTTCTGCAGAGAACAGAGAGTATGTAACTGCTGAATAAGGACAACAAATATCTCACTGATTGTTGCCGGTCAAAGCATTTTCCTAGAATAAATGATCAGGTAGATATTATAATTTCTTTCCATATGCTGTAGGCTGGGATGTGACCTGAAGTACAGTTCAGTTCTAGATGCAGGCCATAGACACAAATGCATTAATTTCTCTTGCAGTTTGGAGAACTACAGCAAGCTGAGCCTATGCAACAATTCAGTAGAAATATCTGTTCAGATTCATTACCACAGACAGCATGGGTGCTGATAGAAAACACAACTCCACCAGAGACATCTTTTTTATGTTAACATCATTAAGAATATGTTATTAAAAGGCTAACCCAAGTAACAAAACAAACCCTTGTTTTAAAGCTGGAAATTATGTCAGTTCCTGCACTTATGGTTGATAGAGGCTATAGTTCTGCCTTTAACCCTCTTTTCTCCCTACCCTTTGAAATGTTACTGGCTTATTAACTGAACAGTGCAAAACCATGCTGAGAGGCTGAAGAGTGCCCTGTCAGTTTTCAAATTGTTTCTGTGTCAACTACAGGTCTAATAACACCCTAACTACTAATAGAGGGATCTGCTCCCTAGAGAGTGTGTCAAGAGGACACCAGGCTCAAAGGATGGGTCTGGGTGAAGAAGTTCAGTTCTGAAAACATTAGTACTGTTGGACACCTTTAAAATCATGTACTTGTTACATATTTGTCTGCATACCATATGGCCAGGTTCTCATATCCTTTTAAACAACTAACTAAACTGCACTTCACGATTTACTCAGATTTAAAAAAAAAAATTATTTATTTAGAAGACAAAACTCATTTGGTCTTCATGCAAACAAGAAGCTAAGAGAAGCCCAGCAGTTCGTCTGTGATTAGCAGACTCCCTCACCAAAGGGGTATTCAGGGTGGTGGTTTTGAAGAAGCACCCCAAACTCCTCTCTGCAATTGGCACAAGGGAAACCTGGCTGAGGTTGCAAACATCCAGGCTTATTTCTGACTTGCTCACGAGTAGACTGGAGCAATTTTCCTGAAGTGCTGCCTTCAGAAGAACCAGTGAGGAGGCATTGCTGCCCTTCAAGGTGAATTAATGCCAGTGGTGATCATGTCTGGGGGAAGCAGTGGCAGGTGTTGATCTTTTCCAAAGGCTGTGTCCTGGTTTGGGCTGAGGTCATTTTCTTCGCAGAGGCTGGTATGGGGCTTCGTTTTGAATTTGTGCTGAACTCGGGGTTGATAATGTAGAAATGGTTTTGTTATGCCTGAGTAGGGCTTGCACAGAGCCAAGGTCTTTTCTGCTTTTTGTTCTGCCACTTTGGAAAAGTCCTGGGGGTGCATGGGACATAGCCAGGACAGTCGATCTCAACTGACCAAAGGGATATTCCAGGCCGTATGGCATCATGCTCAGGATATAAGGTGGGGGGAATAAGTTGGGGATATTTGGAGTTATGTAATTTGTCTTCCTAAGTCACTAATAAATATGATGAGACCCTGCTCTCCTGGAGATGGCTGAACACCTTCCTACCCATGGGAAGTGGTGAATGAATTCCTTGTTTAGCTTTGCTTTCGTGTGCAGCTTTTGCTTTCCTTGTTAAACTGTCTTTTTCTCAACCCACAGGTTTTCTGGCTTTTGCCCTTCTGATTCTCTCCCTGATCCCTCTGATGGGGGAGTGAGGGAGTGGCTGCATGGGGCTTGGTGAATGGCTGGGGCTAAACCATGGCAGAAAGGTGTGCCTTGGTTTCAGCCTGGTGTTGCCCAGACAAGAACCCATAGTTCAACCTTGATTTCACTGCAGTTTTTTGAGGGAGGGTGACACCTGAGACCCACACTTGGAAGATGCTATATATTGAGTTTTATGTCACTCAGAGTTTTGCAGATACTAAAAAGAGCCTCATACACCAATGTACAAATCAAGGCCTCACTTCCATTACTGCACATTTAGCATCCTCACAGCCTGACTTATAAATGTGAATGAAAATTGTTATCCAAAACACAGTCCATTTACCTGGAAAGAAACAGTTTGTGCATTTCTGTAAACATTCACAGGCTGTCCACTTTGCTAGCACTAGTATTTTCATTTTTCTAAGAATTCTTGCACGTGACATGTCCTAGAGATCTGAGACAAAGCAACCTGACCTGGCTGATTAATTATAGAGTGAAGGAAATTAATTTCTGTTTAGGATATCTGTAATTAATCCATATAGTAATAGATGAATTAGTTGGTGTTGGGAAGGTATAAATAATTAATAACTGAGAAATAGGTGCAGTCTGGTCATAGATTTCCCAGAAGGAGAAGGAAGATAAAGTGTTTGATGTAAATTATTTGCTCAGCTTTACATTTTGATAAAACATTTTTTTTTTTTTTTACTAAGAGCAAAACCAAGTGAAACAGAAATGTCTGCATGGTTAATGAGTCAGACATAAATGATACAGTACTTATTGGAATAGCTGATTGCAAAAGATACACCAAAAATGGCAAAATGTGTGCTCACGGCAGATAAAATGAAACCATGTGACAGCATTTGTGCTGTAGGAGAGACAGCTTTAAGCAAAATTGCTAAAAGTAAGTTAAAACTCATACAATACTACAGATAATTCAAGACCTAAGGCTAAAACAAAACAAATCTAGGAGTATTATACGAAGCCAGAAAGTTTCTCTGTGTATGATTTGTATGTATGCACACCCCCAGAGTTTCCTACAAGGCTTGTAGATTACTTGAATTTAGAAGCTACCACTACAAACTCTTTTCTGTGAAAATGTCATGAAGCCATTGGGTTTCTGTGGTCCTTGATAATGAAAGTAAGTGGTGGCTTGAGTTTTTATGACAGGACCAAGTCCCTGTAAAAAGGTTAATGAATCTTAGAAAAACTTGTATCTCAGTCTGTGGTGAAACCCAAAGGCATCTAAGTTTCACAGAAAGATAGACTTTCTTTTCTGTTAAGTACATCAGATGAACATCCCCAGGGACATAGCTTCAAAGCTAAGTACCAAGGAAAGAGGTGTCTCCAAGAGTAGAGACTGTGGAAGCAAATGAGAAATGGTTGTCTGAGCAAGGAGGTAGGAGGATGCAAAGATAAAGGGACAACTTTCAATAACATTAGTTAGTGGCAGGTTAGAAAAAGCTTCATCATAACAACTGAATTCAGTGCCCAAAGAAATAAACAGAAGCTTCAAATTATGGAAGTCCTGATTTTAGGGAAATAAACAGAAGCTTCAAATTATGGAAGTCCTGATTTTAGGCAAATAATGATTTTTTAAATATGAGAATAAATATATTTCCATGTATTTATCCACAATACAGTATGAAGTGGCTAGAATGCACTAGGCAGCACACTAACCTGAATATTGAGTAACAAAGTTAATCAAATGCATATACAGCATGAAATTCCCATGCTCCGAGCTGTATTTAGTCACAAGGTTATCTTCTCTGTGGGAAGTAGATCATTGTTCCAAGTCCATTGTTTCCAAGCTGTAGAAGAGTCCATGGGCTGGGCTAGTGTCTAGAGGGTGCTCCCTTGCCACAAATACAGGACATTCTAAAAATACTAGAGGACTTGGGCGATGGCACTGGAATGCCAGAAGACAGCCCTTGATAGCAGCTACAAAGGCAGTTTCCTCCAAATCTTTTTCACAAAGGAGGGACTCCCAAAGAAGAGACGGCCTGTGGGCAGAGTTCCTCACTAACGCACCCCGAAAACGTACGGATTTCCTTGATACCTCCAGGCACTCCTGGTCACGGATGCCTGGTCATACCCTGAACTCAGACAGTGGACTGTGGCAGAGCTGTGTGAGACCAGCCCTTGGCTAAGGTCGCTGTCACTGTGCTCCATCTGGTGTGGAAAAACACCATTTGGCAGGTGGAAAAAACACCAATTTCAACATCTGAGGAAAAGACCCATGAACTGAACACCAGCTTGGTCAGCCTGGTTTGATTAAGTAGGAGATGGTGAATTTCTGGTGAAGTACCATGTTAATATTTATTGCTCTGACTTACCAAGGCTAAAATTTTCTCATGAAAATTTCAGATTAAAAAAAAAAAAAAAAAAAAAGAAAAAAAAAAGCTGAAAAATTATTTTTTTATTGATTTAGATTTAGCTTAATATCAAACAGAGGTTTGTTTTCTCAGATAACTGCATGAAATATTGGAGTTCAATACATGCCTCCAAAAATTTTCTTGAAGATAAAAAAAAAAATGGTTTTTCCCTATTGTTTGTCTACACGATGCTTTTAGGTAAACACTGGCATACACCTTGTATTGGATATAATTAAATAAATTGCTTATATATTTGTATCTATTAATTATATTCTTCTTCATTCTTCCTGAGTTCCATTTTTATTGACCTTTCATTGAGCTCATTCCTATAGAATTTTTTCAGAATGGATACCTATTTTCTAAAAAAGAAATGTGACCCCCTTGCTCCTTTATACCACAGTATATCTACAGATTACCTTTGTGGGTTTTTTGAAATTTACACTTTCTGTAATCTCTCCTCTGGTAACTTTTAATAGTGTTTGCTGTAAGTTTCAAGTCTTTTATTTTGTGTCAAAATTTGTGCCAGTATTTTAGGGTTTTTTTAGTCAGTTTCTTCAAGTTTCAGTAATAAGTCTATTACCATGGTACATCATCTTCCCTGAGAATGACAAATTGAATCTTAGTGGTGTCCCCAAAAATAACTTTCTTCCTTCCCTGCAACACTATAGTAGCGCTGGACTGTTTGTTTTTTTGTTTTTTTGGTTTTTTTTCAGGCAAAGAAACATGCTGCTGTCTTACTAAGCCCACATAGGGTATTTCAGAATTGATTGTCCTTTAGGTGCAGCACAGGTCACTGAAATCCCCTGTTCTCCAAAACAGAACCAGTGAGATATTGGTAGATTTTGAGAGCAGAAAGCTCTTTGCTTCAAAGGGTTTCCTTTAATTTCAGCTCTGATAATGTCAAGTCTTCTCAGCATATCTCCTCTTTTCTTTCACTTTTTCTCAATTTGCCTACTGTCAGTTTGATTCTGTTTGGTATATTGAAATCTTAGCTGGTCAACATCCACTCCATTATGCTGAGCAACCTTATACTGATAATACATCTTTGTTCTTCTTTATCTGCAAAGAAATAGGGAATTAAATGTTATTTTTATAAATATCAAGCCTCTCAGGTGATCTGCCTGATATTTTCTTGTCTTAATTTGCAGAGTTAAATGCAAGGGACTTGTAAGGGGGTAAAAAGTAAAGCACACCTGAAAATGAAACAAGGGACTTCTCTAGCTATAACAAGCAGGTGAGTTTTTTTAGATATGACTTAAACTAATCCAAAGCCCCAAAAAAGTCTTCCCACAATTCTTTGATCCTCGTCATGTGTTCTTGCCCCTTCCTTTCGGTTAGTGCAGCTGATCACAGAGGTGGATGGTGAGTTATATTGGCTTGCCACTAAGAGGAGCTGGCACAACTAGCCTGGGCTACTCATTCAAGTTTTGTCAGACTAGGTAATGTTAAATGGGTATCTGTCCCATTTAGTTGTCTTGTGCTTTTCTGAGCTTAAATTCATAACAGGTATATGCAAAAAGTGTCAGCATTTCCAGAATGGGTGAAAGGATTAATATTTGTAAAGTCATCTAGATTTCAGATTTGTTTGGAATTAAATGTACTGTAACAATAAAGTTTTTGTCTGTCTTCCACTGAGCACTCCCATTTTTCTTCACAGCCTAATAGCCACCAGAAAAGACATCTGAAAACTTATTGTATTTTATTTATGATACATACAAGACAAATAGAGAAGAAATGTCACAAAAATAATTTAAACATACTCAGCTTTAGCACAGAAAGCAAGATCAAACTAATTAAATCCGTATTATCACTTTCTGTACAAACCACACACTGTTTTAATGTGTTGTAAATTCAACTCCCATTAAATAAAGACCTGATTGTGCATACATATATATGTATGAGAGGGTGGCTGGAGGGAGAGGAGACGCAGAGAGTCCTTCCTTCTCTTGGGATTTGTTGGAAGCCCCCTTTTGGCTCCAAGAAGCATTGGGGCAAGGACTTACATGCCTTTGTGCAGTGTCCAAGTGCAAAAATGCAAGTAGTAGCACTGTTGTCCCTGTTGTTTCCTAAAAGAGGTCTGGTGAGATGGAGTAGGTGAGAGTTAATGACTGATTTGGCACAAAGCATTCTTCTATGTTCTGCTCTGAATCTCCAAGAGACATATTGGCTCAGCTGATCAGATTCCTTTAATAACACAGCTTCCAGGTCTACTTGTGCTGATCCTTCTCCGCTTCATAGCCAATGATGGTCATGGCTTGAGGCCACAGTCTAACACTGTGACTGCAGAAAGAATGTTTTTTTAATGTCAATCCAATGTTATTTTAAAAGAGAGACAAAGAACTAATGCATTTCCTGGGGTTCCCAACTTTCCTGGATACTGTTCAAGCTGTTTTGGAACTCAAGTGCTTCCTAAAAGCTGTCAGTAAGGTTGTGGCAACACTGCAGTGTCTCAGATACAGCAGCTATGGAGTTATTTGACAGAAATGTGCTGAAAAATGCCAGCTTGCTAAACTTAAAACATTGCCTTCTAAAGACATCCATTATTATTTGCCATGGTGACAGCCAGGTATCAGTCTTGACCATTTCCTCAAGTGTTTGCCCAATTGCTGGGGTTACTGAAAGCTGCTGTGCCCACAGGAATGGAGAAGATCTGCCAGACTAATCTGACTTGCATTCAGTTGGGTGACTGGGAAATTTGAGTCAGAAAGATCACAATAGATGCAGAGATGGCTGAAAAAGAGCTAAGGGAATACCTTAAAACACTGGTAATTTTTCCAAAAACATCCCAAGCTGTCATCCATAGATAATTTGGAAACAAAGTTAACACTGAAATTATGTATTTGCCATAAGCAGCTTACTCATTTATAGACATACTTCCTTTCCCCAAACTATACAATAATAATGGCAGTGCAGAAAAACACTCATTCACATTAGCTGTATGCTTAATACATTTCTGCAGTCCTAGGCAGACAAATCTTCAAGGCTAAAAATTCAGTTCCTCATTATTAAAAAATACCAGTCCTTGCTATAGGAGTTGATGACTCAGTGAGAATTATAATTATAATCAAAGCATAATAGGCATTTTGAGCCCCTTTTAATTGCTGCCAAGAAACTATTTATTCAGCTAAAGAATTAAATCTTTGTTTGTAAGCTCTTTCTTGTTCACAATAGAAATAAAAGTGTGTGACTTGGCTCATGAGCAGATACCAGTCTGGCTATTTTACTCAGAGTGAAAAATAGGCCTTCATGCAGAAAGACTTGGGATACTTAAAACAATTATTTATACATATTTGCCTCTATAAAATCCAGTGTTTAGCTCCAATGATGCTTCTGATTGCTCCTCTTCTTTACTGCATGTTGAAGACTGTGATATGCTGTATGTTCAGTATTGCATGCATCTCTGGCACAACTCCCAAAGCTAGAAAATGATTTAGGAAAAATTGAATGCTGGACGCCAAGAAATTAATAAATGGTACAGATGAACTTGGTAATTTTCTTGGTCCCTTATCTGTTGTAATAACAATAACTATCCCTGAAAATAAATGATGATCTTTCTCAAAGAGAGGAAGTTGACTGAAAATTGCACACCAAATTCTTCTACTTCTTACAAGCCAATCCCATAAGAGAAAAGACATTTCAGGCATCCACAATCAATTTGCATCAGCAGGAGAAACATTCTGACTTGCTACAGAGTCAGCTGATGTCCTCACTTTCTGTTTTTTCTAAATATGTGAGTAAATTCATCATGCAAAGTCTTTTAGTTTTACGAAAACTGGGCAGCTTCATGTAGAGTCTATTGGCTGAAAAAGGCAAATTCTTCGAAAGAGCATCACAAAGTAGGTTCTCTTCCACCTAAATAAGTATTATAAAGTTAGGTTTGTTGTCAGTTGGTATAACGGAACCCATAGCTCCATGAAAGGAGACAACATCAATGAAGATAACAACATGCATGACGACCACACAAAGCTAAGGCAGTGGAACACCTCAGCAGCTGACCCTTTTCACAATGCCTGCTATGCTTATCAAATTAGGTGAGAGATCCTCATTTAACTTGGGTGGTGTTTAGAGTGATTCAGCCTTAAAATTTGTTCTTATTGAGGTAGGAGGCCATGGCTTAGAGGACTCTGCATATGATCACATCTATCTCTGTTAATTGCATTAGACCAGGGAAAGGAATGCAACAAGTACACCTCACGGTATAGACACAAACATAACTCAGTTTGACAAATGTAACTCAGTCTATCTACACAGTTATGACTAACAGGGAAAACTTTTATGTTAGGGATCCAAAAGTACAGAGCTTTTAGCTGCTAAAAGAAAACACTTGTCCTAAATCAAGTGCTTGTGTCTTGTATCATATGTGCTTTGTACATATGTAAATTATTTTAAGATAATTTATTTTAAAATAACCGTGACAACTAATGGCTTCCATGAGTGAATGGGCGTGTGTATTGTATATCTGAGTAAGAAAAAATAGTGTGAAAAAATGCTGATTTAAAGTTATTTCTTATGCCTGTAAAATGAGGGATGCTATAAGGTCACTTTTTATTTTAAGTTGTCCTGCTGTTTGGGTCAGATTCTATGTCAAGTCAGTAGGAATTCTCCCTTTAGCTTCAAGAAGATCAAGATTGGAGCAGCCACAGTAGTCCTAATAAATGTAAATCTTATTAGAAATACCCTCTTTTATAGCAAGTGCCAAGCTGTGTAATGCTTCAGGCTACATTACCTTACAACATTGACTGAAATGGCAGAAGAATTTACCATCCCCACTAATGAATTTTTTTAATTACTTTTTGCAAACAGGATGATACCAAGCCTCTAGTGAGAAGCAAATTAATCCTTGAGTTGAAATACACTACTAAGGCTTAAATCATATTTTTAAAAGTCTTTTCTGGTCAGCAGTGTTGCTTCCTAAATCAATCTAGGAAATGCCAGATCTTTTTTAATCTTATTTTTATCAATTATTGAGTTTTTGGAACAAAGCTACTAACACTTGTGGAGGACTTCTGCTTACCCATTGCAGACAACAGTATAGACATCAGAAATTAAAGTTTCCCCACACCATCAACTCTGCTTGTCATCCTATTAGCTAGGGATGCAGGACCATTCCAGAGGTCTTTTAACACCACCTTCCCTTGGGCTGTTACTGAGAAATTAGGCTTCCAAGATCCATTACAAGCTTTAATCTTCCTTCTGACCTCAAGAGATGTGTATCTTTAAAAGTGGGTGCTGGGATTGTAAGCACAGTGGCGGGGCTCAAGTGTGGTTAAACTCTGGGAGCAATGACCTGGAGACTAGTGGCTCCTTCAGTCTTAGGCCTGCCTTGTGAGACACTGTGAGGGCAAAATTACCACCAGTGATGATAAACTGGTGATGAACTGGCTTTCCAGGCCGATGGTGCACATTCCTTAAGAAGTGGCTAACTGCTGGACAGATCATTGTGTGCAAACCTTTAGTGGCAGAAAAAATGGTGAGAACTGAGCCAGAGTAAGATGGCTTTCTACTGTACTTCCAACAGATATCTCATGAGAAATTCAGGTAGGCCTAATTCCCTTACAAAGAATGGGTGGCCAGGTGGGAGACAGATTTTTTGCTAGGGAGATATAATAAAGAGAGGATTATAGACAAATGTGAAAGTTAATATGTTTTCGTTTTAAAAAAAACAGGCAAGTGAATCAATGCAGGATCATCAAGAATGAGCCTCATTTTTCCCCAGATGTGAAATTAATTCATATTGTAATTTTTAAGGTTTTAAACTTTTTCTCCGAGTTTTCTGGTAGAAGTCTGTATGGATGCAAAGTACCTAAATTATTTACAGTCTCATTAGAACGCGAAAGTATCTATTTTCATTTACCTTCTCCTATGAAAACATTTTGAGGCAACCAAGAAGTCTTTGAAGTCTCTAATCTGTTTTCTAAAGAAAATGACATTAATTCAGCTGACTGAATTAAGCTAGCACTCATGCATGCAAAAGCAGAAAATGCTCCAGCATGTTACAAAAATATACTGAACATATGACTAAAAGAAACAGCCACTACCTAGGTAATTGGTTCAGCTGACAGGTTTTCAGTTTTTTTTCCACACTCCTGTTACATACAACAGAGTATTTCCCTTGTCCAGAACTGAACAATTATCACATACAGCTCATCATTAAATCACAGCAACCACTAGAACCATAATAAGAGTAGCAGAAGCAGAACAATTCAATGGGAAAATATTTTCTCCTCTTTTAGTTCCATTCAAAAAATATATATCTGAAATTGACTGCATGTCTGTAGAAAAGATGGACATGATACAAACATGGGTTCAAAAGCTTGATGTTTTGGGATGTTTTGGATGTTTTATTTACATTCAGTTGTCCCTTTTTCTCAAATGTCTCCAGATGTTCCATTTGATCTGAGGATTGCCACACAGAGAGAGGACAAGGGAAGATAAGAACAGGATCCACTCTCAGAGTCTGGGTTGCCCTCACAGGGCCAGAGGACTGTCACCCACCATTTCAAGTAATTTGACATGCAAAGACAGTGACGCAGGATGCTGCAAGTAAGGTCTGGTTCTGCTCAGCTGTAGACCAGGTTTCCATGATGTCAGGATGACATCATGAGTCATAAATAGTGAGGAAAGGAGGAACAAGAGATGACCAAATGGCCACAAGGATTAGCCAGGTCATAAAAAAATATCAGAAATAGCATTAAGTGGAAGATGAAAGGCCTGCCAAATCATCCTTTAATGTTATTCACTAGCACATTTCTTCTTATCTTGTCCTAGACTGCGAAAGTGTGGTCCAGCAGACGAGATTATGGACTTTGATTTCACAAGGGCAGACTCAGTTACTTTAGAAGCCTACCTTCATTCTGCTCTGAGGGTAAAAGGTTTGCTTTCACTCCTTTTCCCTCTGTTCATCCCTGAATCCTTATAGCCCTGGAAGGATCAACTGGCCCTTCCACACAGGCCCAGGGAGACCTCAGCAGAGACAGATGGTTATCAAGACTCAGGGGGCTGCTAGAGCCAGACAGGCATTTACACAACTCCCATCTTTCTCAAACAAATGTCTGAGCTCCACAGAAGGTTCAGTACATGTCTTGTTTTGACCAATGTCCCTGTATCATCATTATGCTGTTTATTTCTGTTCATTCTGAATTTGAATGTGAAGTGTTCATAAAGGCACATACAGATGTGCTTTGAGATAACTCTGCTTTACTAAATGAAAATTGCATTAAAAATTCTTATGGCTGTTTAATATGTAGAGCATTAAAAAGTATCTGGAGGCTCCAGGGTTTTTTGGGGGTAATTGTTTTGTATGTTAAAACACATTTTTACAAATGGGTTGTATTTTATCCTGCTGGTCCTTTATCCTGCTCCTGTCCTTTATAGAAATTCTAAGTTTTAAATGAAAATATGTGACCTGTACTTGATCAACTTTTGTTACTTTTGTAACTTGTGCAGAAAAGTAAGTTAGCCACTAAACATGGCAAGTTTATTTGTTCATTTATTTATTTTTAAATTCTAATTAGAGAAAGGAAAAGGGTGTCAACAGTCTTTAGTGATTCACATTTTAACAACCAGGTTATAATTTATTAATTCCCAACTTATAAAATTTTCACAACCTCTTTCCACAGGAGTCCAAGAGCAACTCAAATTTATTTATTGTTTCTACATAGGGTGTCATTAAATATTTGTTATCTCCTAAAGTTTGTTGAGAGACGGGATTATTTTCCACATCAAATCACACCAATGCTAATGGGAAAAGCATTAGATGTTGACCCAGCAAATTAAACAGTAAAATATGAGGCTCATTGTTATTATTACATACAGACACATTTTCTGTGCTCCTTATTAAAACCATCTTAATCAAACTCATTGTATTTTAGTCATGTTTTAAAATAATTATGCCAGAATACAAAACACATGAATATACAAAGAGAACAAGTTCCACTTGAATATGTTCAATATAACTCTTTAAAAGAATTTTCCAATTGGTCTCCTTTGACATTTAAATTGATCACCTACTAAGCAAAAAGAAAACACACTGAGGGTTGTTTGTGATTTTCTTAAAGCTTCCTAGGATACTCCTTCTATTTTATTTTGTAACAAAACCAAAAATTAATTCTGCATCTTTGAAACTCATCTAATGCATATTTCTGTAGATTCTCATTTCTAACCCTTTGTGTTTTACTGCAATTTTTTTGGTAAGCATGAAAGTGTCCTATCATGAGGTTGAGTGTTCTCTCCCTCTGGTGGATACTCTTTCCTGGAGAATGTTATTGTGACGCAGATAGGAACACACAGTAACACACAGAGCAGGTGTTCAGGCAGAGAAGAAGAAAGCAAGAAGTCTTAGTTTATTGTTGACCTCATATATGTAAGTTTCTGGACAGTGATCAGAGATTGGACAGAGAGGTTACCACCTCTCCATCTTCACTGGTCACTCGAGAAGTCCATCAGGTGATATCTTTTACAAAGGAATGCAAACATGATTCTTGTTTATCTTACAATTCATGAGAACTGACTCCACTATACTAAAACAAATCAGAAGGCTTATTTTCAGGGACATCGAATTACTGTGAAAACTCTCCTTCTCTTCTGATTCCCTTATGGATCTGCACTCCACAATTTGCCACAACGGACACTGCCCTAATTCACAGGACTCCTACTGGGACAAGGAAATTTTTTATATTTTTAAACCAGAAATAGGATTCCTTTATCATCAGTGGAGATGGAATCAACATAGAAACTTGGATTTAGTGGCTGTTTCATCTGGTCAAGCATAGATATTTGCCTCAGGATGAGACAGATAATGACCTGGGTTCTGTCGAATAGTTCTGAGCTGGATCTAAAGAGAGTCTAATGTCTGGCTCAGATCGTTTGCATCTGAAGATGTCACAGGTCACCCATGAAATCAAATCATATGTTCCATGTTGACACTGTTTTGTATATTTGGTGGGGAATGAGGGCTTTCTCTCCTCTGCCTTTCTGATTAGAAATATAAGGTAAATTTTTGAAGACAAAAATTTTTTGCACCAAGTGAGATTCTCAGTAATTTTGTGTTGAGAATCATAGAGCAAATCACTACAGCAGAGTCAGCTGATTACTTATCCTACTCCCATTGGAAACACGGAGGTTTGCCCACATACCAATTCCTTATCAAAGGATGTGAATGATTGACTCTTTATGTTAACTCACATTCAAAGAACTCAAAGCAAAGAGATTTTTTTCTGGTGCCTTATGTTGCACCTCTGTGTGGGTGGAAATGGGCCATCCTGATACAGAGCACATACTGCAGCTTGTAAACTCACCAGTCACCTGACCACATTCTGGTCTTTTTTCACTGGAATACCTGCACACACTCAGCAGACAGCTCTACAATCACTGCTCTGGCTATGACATGGGCCAGCACTGCCCTACTCTGCTCTCCCTGTGCTGAGATCTCTCTTTACTTGCTCATTCACTCACAATTCTACAGATGCAAGTACCTCACTTCCAAATCAGGGCATGAATCATTTGCTCTCTAACACTGCTGGACTTCAACTGGCTCCAGTAAAGTGGCATTTCCATTCCTTTCTTACCAAATACTTCATAGACTTGCGAAATTTTGCTAAATTAATATCTCTTCTTAAAAATGTAACACAATTGTGAGTTTCCCCTGCTACTTGAAACCCTTAACTGCGACAAGGCTGAGAATTCATTATGAATGTTGTGATAGTCTCCAAACAGAGCTCTCAGGTCTAAGCTTGGTTCAGCAGTTCCTGAGCAAGAGGCCTGTGTGAGAGCCTTGTGGGACAATGGGAGGTCCTGCCTTCCTGATGTTTGAACTTTCTGCCCTGCTCCCAAGGAAAGACAGCACTCACCATATTTTGTGATCCTTTTAATTCAGCAGGAACTAATAAAGTCTTCTGTAATTTTGAATTAAGTAACTGACTCTTTTAAGTTCAGAAATTCTGCACAAAGGCTCTGTGTACCCACCTGTTCCCATGAAAAGGTCCCTAACTCTTCAAGAATTAGGTGGAAATTGAGTATTAATCTTAACAGTGGAAATACTGATACTAGAAAAGACAGAAGAATAAGCCCTGGACACAGGTTAAGGAGTCCAACCATGAAGTCTCTAATGCAGGTGTTAGGGAGTAGGTAGAGGAAACAGTGGCATTTGGGGCATTTGTCTGGGCTCTGTCCCTACCTCATAAAAATTCAAGTGGACGGCCCAATGTTTGGATCCCCTTCCATCAGGCTGGTGAATATCCAAGAGGTACAGCTAGTCCAGATTCTGTTACGTGGGCATATTTTCACACTGTCCTCATAGCTGTTAGCTTTCTAATCCTCTGGCCTTGGTGAAACCTCCAGGAAAACCCTCTGGAATTTAGCCACGTTCATTTGCTGTAGTCACAGGAGTAACTTCTGACCTGAATTCTTGCAGCTGAGGTACTGTGTAGTTGTCCAAGCAGAGGAGCAAAGTATGTCCTACTCTTACCTAAGACCCGAGGTATACCTTAAAATTGCACATTGATTTTCATAAAATGGATTCAAAGGGGCTGGAAAATCTGCGTCTTTGGAGGTTTCATCTTTTCTACCAGATGAAGCCCTGAGCAACCTGCTCTGGCCCTGGTTCAGGCAGGAGGTGAGACTAGAAACCTCCAAATGTTTCTTCTAATGCAAATTTTTCTATGGTTTTATGACCCTATAGCTCTTTATTTTGGGAACTAATGTTCTTTGTAATACTAGGTATTTTCCCTTAAGGACACTTCAGCTCTTAAGCTCTGATGTAATGAGATGTGCTGCATGTGCCACACTGCTGGGGCCAGCAGTCCCAGCCTCAGTGCTTGCACAAAAGGACCACCTATTGCCTTTTAGCTAGACATTGTAAAACACGTGAATACCTGCCTTGCAAATAGCATTGGCCCTAGTGGCAGCAGCAATCTGATCTGGTTTCAAAGTGCAACACCCAGACAGCCTGGATCTTAAGAACCCTTTCCCAGAAAGGAATCTTTTACCAAGGAGTGATCTGAGCCAGTGTGGGGTCAGTGACCAGGCAATCCTGCCAAGGCATGCTCTGCTTCGTAACACAGACTCCACATGGGTAACATGTCCCACTGGCTCAAGCCACCACCCTGGCCACTGTCCCTCCTTCTGTCCGTCACTCAGCAGCTCTTGGGCAGCCAGCACAGAGTGTACAGGAGGGGCACGCAGAGGCTGTAAAAAAAAATCCATCATAAAAATAACTCAGGAGACTCCTCACACCAAAGCTGGAAATAGCAGAGAAAACACCTCCCATGCTGGTTCAGGGGTGGCTGCACGGTAGGGAGGAACCTCTCCTTGAGCTACAGCTCCCAGTTGTCAGTTTGCATTTCGACCGAGCCACTGCAGGCTCCCAAAACTGTGAGTGTTCCCTCAGAGGCACCACACGTTTCCTAACGGTGTAGCAAGGTGATCCCATCAGCCATTTAATGTTCGCAGTGAGCGGCGTGGGAAACAAGCATCACCATGTGCTTCCTGCCCGGGATGAGCTGTTGAGGTGGAAGGAGAAGGAGACGATACGAAAATCCTGATGGAGAAGTCCTGGGAGGGAGGAAGAAAGGAGATGCAGAGTCTTGTCCAATCTGTTTTACTGCATTTTTTGAGAAACAAGTGCATCTGCTAAAATTCAGAATCTGCTTTAAATAGAGAACAGGTGTCATCTTTAAATGTGCTTTCCAGTTCAACCTCGTGGTGCCCAGGAGAAACACTATAATTTTTTTATAACTTACATGAGAGAAGACAGAGTGGGTGGGGTGGGGGGAGCATTGAGGAATCGGGGAAGGAGGCATATAAAAATTTGTATGTGGTTTACAAGGAAGAAGAATGTATTAAGAGGGTTTTCTTCTTCTTTTTAACCCCATAACACATTAGGGATAATACTACCGGCTATGGATCTTACCAGAGGAGTGAAAGAATGCATTGCTAAGCCCTACAGTTTTTTTTCTGTAGTTTCAGAAAATCTATCAAAGTGCTAGGGTGTCTGATTATTCAGCCCCTGCCTTGGCGTCATACAACACAAATGAGTGCCACACAGCATGGATTGAAGATTCACAGAGAAAAAGCTGTTAGAGTTTGATAGTGTTTCAGATCTCAAAGAAGTCTAAAAATACCAAAAAATACAGCCGACACATGTGCAGTGCTTTACAAGCTGAACATCTGGGACTATTTCAAATACTCCTCTTTTGTGTTGCTCATTATGCTACCAGAGAGCAGCAAAGTGCAAATAAAATCTTAGCAGATTTTTGCACTGCTTGTAAGTTCATCTACAAAGACATTAAAAACAATAATGGGGAAAATTAATATATGCCAGTTTACAGCCCCCATTTATTCTAGGCTTAGAGGATACTTATATGTGCTCTGCTGCATCCCATCTCTCATCCCTATATTGTGGATGTATATGCACATTTTAAAAGTATACATCGATATTTCCCTTATGGTGTGATTTAACTGAGACTTGCAAACTCTTTAACTGAGTTTGCAAACTCTAAATGAACTTCACATAATAAGGAAGAAATAATAATCATATCACCTACCATTCAAAGACATGAGTTCTGTTGATACAGTACTTTTTATACTGTGATGTCAATGCAAAAAGTTTTCCTTTAAGTCAAAATTGGCATAATATTGGTCGAGGTCCAAAGTAAATAAAGTGGTTTTGCTCTTCCGTGGAAGTAGCTTTGCTATAGACTTCAGAGAGATGAGGACTTCACTTTGTCATTTCATTTTTGCTTGTTGATTTATATTACACATATTTTTAATAAGACTACTTAAGGGAAGAACCACAATTGCATGTCTCTGGGTGTCATGCATGCTTAACAGATAGGGGCCAAAGGTGTACCATCTGCACAAGGCTGCTTGCATGCCAAGACAAATAGCATCATTTTGGAATCTTCTGGATCAAACAATGACTTTCTCAGATACATGCATAGTAGATGTGTTTGTCATAAAGGAAAAGGATTTCACCAGGATGGAACAGCAACAGGGGACAAAGGGTGTAAAATTACAGGCCAGAATCTGTTTTAGGGGGCATGGAGTTCATACAAAATGAAGGGGGGAGGGACTTTATTTTTTTTTTTTTTTAAGTTTATCTTTCAAACTGTTCAGCCACATGACTGAGATTTTAGAAAAGAATACACCAATGTAGGGTCAATGGCAAACAATGCAATTTAGGAAAGAAAAACTGGGATGCTAACAGCTAACCGAATGGATCTTTTCTTTGGATTGTATAGTTCTGCACATCCTCAGATGGGCAGTCAGCATTATCTTCTGGAAAATAAATTTAAAATAAACTTACGGAAGTACCAGTCAGAGTAGCACAAGGTCAGTACAGGTTCACACTGTGTTGGGCTGTAGGTACACACAGAGCTATGAAGGCCAACCAAAGATCTACTGGATGGTCTCTGCTATCTATTTGTTTCAACAAAGAAATTCCTTCAGACATCAGAGGGAGGAAGATAAGGTAAAAGCATTGAAGAGTATCCCGTTTATCAAGAACATTGACTTCTATATGGCCAAAAAGCTGTTGTAAGAAATTAGATCGTCTTGTAAAGTGAAAATTAACCATATTGGGCAAAACCATACCAGAGAATACTGACCATATAAAATCATTGGCTCATCTTTCAGCATATGGTGACAGCCTACTCATACACATCTAGGATTTCCTTTTTGAAGGATGTCCAGCCTCCCTGGACACCTTTGCCCTTCAGGACTCTCTTCCAAGGGGCTCCAATGACTGGCCATATAAACTCACTGGCTTGTCTTTTGGCACGTGGGGCCGGTCTGCTTGTACACCTCTAGGATTTCCTTCTTGAAGAATGTCCAGCCTCCCTGGACACCTTTGCCCTTCAGGACTGCCTCCCAAGGCACTCTGACAACTGGCCTCCTAAAAACAGTCTGCCCTCCAGAAACACAAGGTGACAGTTCTGCTGACACCCCTCCTTACTTCTCCAAGAAGTAAGGTCACTGTCATTTCATGATCACTTTGTCCAAGGTGGCCTCTGAGCATCAGAGCACCCACCAGGCCATTTCTGTTCATAAAAACTAGTCCAGTGGGTGCCTGTCCTCTTTGGCTCCCTCACCATCCACGTCAGAAAGTTATCTTCCACACACTCCAGGAGCCTCCTAGACTGTTTCCACTCTGCAGTATTGTATTTCCAGAAGACATCTGGCATATGGAGGTTCCCCACAAGAACAAGGGCCAGTGATTCTAAGACTTCTCCCAGCTGCTTACAGAATATTTCATCTGCCTCTTCATCCTAGCTGGATGGTCTGTATCAGACTCCCACCAGGATATGTGTCCTGTTGGCCTTCCTTCTGGCTCTCACCATATAACATTCAAAAATATTGTCACCATCACAAAGCTCCAGATAATCAAAACACTTCCATCTGACTGGGATGGACTTTCCAATGGTATCTGCCACCTCTTTATATAAGAATTTTAATTAGGTAGTCATCAAACAATAACTGGTTAGAAAAATCACAAATACACAAATAATTATTGTCTGTTCTTCCTTACCATAATGCCTGTGGGCACCATTTACAATAGTTATTTTGCACCACAGCCACCAGCATCTATGAGAACCACAGAACTTCTCCTGCCAACAAATTTGAGGAGGTTCTGCAAAGCTGTTAGGACTAGCCACAAAGCATACATTCGATATCGCATCCTCACACACTAAGCAGTGGCGAGGGAGTCATCATTTTGCTTTCTCAGTCCTTTTCCCTAAAATGAAGATAGAAATACACAAACAGCATTTTACTTTCTTACCTGTCTGCCCCCAGTAATGACATCAAAGTGGGATTAGCACAAAACTAAGCAATAAATGAAATGTAATATTTTGGGGTGAACAGGTGTTCCACTTCCAGATCGTCTTTAAAACCTCAGTAGGGAAGAGTTACAGGCAGGCTGCATAACCTGAAGAATGGCCAGATCATAGGATTTGTAATTAGAGTGAGTACACAGTGCTTCCTCACTGGGGAAAAAAAAACAGAGATGAGCAGCTGTCTCAGCAATATTGAAGTCAGTGAGGACTCCCAACGAAATCAGATACTCATCTGCAGCGAGAGCAAGTCCCGTACATCCATCAGGCAGGCATGTGTCACAGCTAGTTGAAGAGAAATGGCTTCTAGAAAGTTAAGCTTCCTCTGAAACCTCAGTACATCTATTAATAAGGGAGAATGAAAAGAAGGCTAGAAAATAAACTAGAAATACAAGCACTAGTCACCTGAGGCTGCACATGATTAACTTCACTAAAGCACATTACATGCCACTTCAAGGAGAAAAATTCAAAGAAATACTTTATTGCATTAGCTAATGGTAAAAATAAACTAGTGTGGCTTACATACTTATGTGTAACAATTTCAAGACTTGAACAATTATTTGAAACCTGATCTTGGCTTTACACCCATCCTGTGTTGGATTAACTGCATTTATATTGAGGTAAATTTCAGCGGAATTATGCACACATCCATCAATTTAAATAGACAGAGATGGACCCAAACTTTTGTCTAAGCTCTGAAAAAAATACTAGGCCTTGTCTGAAGAATGAAGAGTTCTAAGTTTTACCCTGCACTGTGCAAATATTATTTTACTGCTGTAAGGCAATGTCTTCAAGATGATCAGTAAAGAAGCCTGGGAGCCAGAATAATAAGCAACACCATTTTCAATAGATGCTGACCTGAGAGGTCTCAGGGAAATTCACACAACTGTGTCTTTTCCCTCTGTTTTGCTGCTAGCCCTATGCCTCATATCTATTCTGTACAGCAACTCAGCTTTGCTCTCACTCCGGGTCCCCATCTGCCAGACAAAAGCGGTCGCCGCCACCTCGGCAGCTACCCCCGGGAGACAGCGGGGACAGCACGTACCTTTCCCCGGGCACTTCCCAGGTGAGACCTGCTGTTATCACCGCTCGGCCAGCAGGGCAGCAGCAAGAGGCACAGAGCTCCCTTCTTGCCTCTGCATGTTTACCAAAGCCTCATGGCCATTTTGAGCTATGACTCGCCGGTCTCCCTTGCTGCCGCCTAAGTGGCATAATGTGCCGACAGCTGCATCCACCTTGTGAAGTCACAGCCAGGCACCAGGGGCAGAGGTGCTAAGAGGTACTCGGGGCCACTCTGCTGGGTTTCCTTTGAAGCCAAGCGAAGGGGCCACCAGCTAGCAGCAAAGATGAAAACCTCAGCCCTCTCTTTTTTTAACCACAGAGAGCATTTATTGTGTCTGTGTTTCCATAAAGTTTCTAAACAATATTACACCCTGAAAGTGAAACAGAATTAAGTTGACTCTAATTTAAAAGTGCTTTAAAAACAGGTAATTGGCATAGCAGACTAGCAGAATTATGTGCCTTTATGGATGAGGTGCCTTTATTTCTCCTCGGTAAGGGGAACAGGCTTCCATGGCAGTACCATGCCTCTTTCTTCCTCTCACAGTCAGGAGAACCAGAGAAGTAATAGATAGCATCAGGCAAATGTTATTCTTCCTTTAGCTTGGAACAGGCAGTGCTTCCCAGGCAATTGAAATTGGTACCGTTCTGTGGCAGTCAGATAGCAAATAATCTGCACTCCCTACACAGCTAGGTCCAATGGGGTTCCATCTGTCCAGCCTAAAGCTCGAGGTGGGCTGGGATCAGTGGGAGATAAACCTTTCTTACTGTTCTGCTTGCACAGACAGCATGGCTGCAAAGCCCTGTGCAGCAAAGAGGGTGAATGAGCCATTGTAGTTCAGCCCTGCCCCTCTCTGTCCTGGGAATGGAGGACTTTGTCAGCAGGACTATGCCAAAGGGCTTGGTATGCTCTCCCTTTTGATTGCATAATGCAACTGTTTAGGAACGGGTGCAGGGACATAATCTAGCCCCAAAGGCAGAAAACTGACAGCATTGCCAGCACGTCCTGGTTGTGAACTCTTCCACCTGAAACACAGGTGACAATACACTGAAACACTGCACACATACAAAAAACCCTCAGTGACAATTTATATCCTTCCTGAGAATGTCTAAATTAGATTTACAGCCTAGTAAAATTACTGCATCTCTGTAAGAGAGTCTGGAGAACAGGCTCAGGTCCAAGGACAAAGGATTTTCCCCACAGGTTAACCATGGGAAAGGCTGGAGTTTTGCCAAAGCCAGCAGCCCTATGGGGGTGACCCAGCTCTTGGAGATTGCTTCTCCAAGGGTTGAGTGAGCCACACTTGTTAAGGTGACCTTCTCTCAGTTGCCATGACTGTTTCAGATCAGAAACCTGATTTTTTAAGTCTCAGACTAGGGGAGGTGGACCCTTCTTCTGCTTGAATCCAAGGTTCTGCAGTAAACTTTCATTTCTTTCACTGATAATTTCTGACCAGGTCAGTATTTTTGGTCTCAGTTTGATAAGCTGGCATGGCTTGGTAGCAGAATTTTTGCAGGGCTTTTTATTAGTAGTTTTTTTTTTTTAAAAAATAAATTGATTTTAAATTAATTAATTAATGGCTTGAATTAATAATATGTTATGAATTTACACTGCATGTCACAAATTTTAGGCTTATGTGTTTCCAGCACAACAAACATTCTGAATTTCCCAGGCAGACAGCTGTCATCTAAATCACAGGTCCACCCATGTAGTCCACCCTAGCAGCAGGCATAGTTACAACGCCCCAAAGCAGCAGAATTTTTTGGTTAGCACAATGCAACCACTTTACTTCTAATGATCTTGTAATGCTGTGCTCTAATTGAATTTTTAATTTCTTTTATAGTATTCAATCCTGCAAACTGCTAAGTTATACACTCAAAGAAGCTGCAAGATGAGCTTATAAAGTTTTCTACATTTGTCTGTTTGTTTTATAAAAAGAGTGTATAATGACATATGTTCTTTGAACCAGTGCTTAGCAAGTGAAGTTGTTTGCTAATAAAAGTTTGTTGGTTTCATAATACACTCAGAAATGTGTAACCAGGCAATTCAAGCAAACTTAAACTCCTACTTCGGGCTGATTGCTTTTGTTCCTTACTTCATCTGTAATTCACTGCAGAATATTCTACAAAATAAACTTGACATATATGAAGCTGCAAAAGAATGCTATTAACATTTAAATAGTAACTAAAAGACTCATTGTGCAATTAAGAATTTTTAAAGTCACCTGTATGAAATATCATAATGATACTGCACAGACAAGTTATCATGCCTCTGTTGATAGACTTTCTTACAGGAATGCTTTTTTTTTGACAGTTAAAGCACTTATTGCAGCACTGGCTTTATCAGCATGGTACTCCTGCAATATAAAAGGATGCGGAATCTTAACCTACAAGACAAAGCCAGGCTGAGAAGACATTGTCAAGTGAGAAGTTTGTAGAAAAAAATCCAATTGAAAGATAAGGCTTCCAGTGAGACATTGCGATGAAGGGGAACACCTACATACATCAACTAAGTGAAGATTCGTTCCTTTGTCCAACAAGAAGAGGGCATGTTACAGAAGCACACTGCATAGTCAGCTGAAGGAAATGCACTAGTTTGTCTTCAAGATGAATAATTAACATGCAGTAAATTAAAAGGAAAAATGTATGCTAATGCATTCAAGTGAAGTTTTTAGCTACTCATATATATGTTTTAGAAATTGAATGTGTGCAAAACAACTTATTTTGCAGGAAAAGGGTACTAGTTGAAAACATCAGCTGTGCTTAAATATAATGCCCATTATATGTTATCATTCCATGACTAGAGAAAACTTGTAGTTGCAGAAAGTGTAATACAAAAATTCTGTATTCTCCTGTACTGCATTACATAAAAGTGAGCAGAATCCAATTGAAATTCAATTAAAAATGAGATAAAGCAGAAGCATAAACCTCGCTTATATATGGGACTTCCTCCAGCTTCATCCTTTGCATTGTCAAAACTCAAACAGACGGAGCAGAAGGAGTGCATTCAGTTCTGAAACTGAAGCCAGAACAACAAGCAGAAGATCCAGGCAATCTGCTGTGTTCCTCACAAGGAGAATTTACAAATAGTGGGAATGTTTTTAATTGTCCGTCTCTCACAAAAAGAAAGGGAAATAGCCTAATGGCAACACAAAGTTTTAAAGTCGGACACATCTGGGAATTAATACTCTGTGTACAAACAACAGGTGTAAAAGTCCAAGCACCAAAAACTAACATACTGTAAACTCAGGAGGGGAATTACAAGGAGAACCAAACTGAGAGAAATACTGGGGCAGATCTACTTCTGTCAGTATTGAGTGATGCTATATGAGTTGTATCAGCCCTTCTTGTTCACCTTTCTTCCCTACCCCCTCACAAGGCAGACCCTACCACACATTTACCTGTGGCCTGTATGGATATTGTCCATTTGACATGTGTAGCTAATGGACATGTTAACTGCATTGCATGCATGCTCCCAGTGTGTGTGTTTCATCAGGCAGGTGTGTAGCTCTCTGTCTTCCTGCATAGGTAGACCAGGCCTTAAAATTTTGCAAAACAAAGTGCATATCTGAAATCTGATTCAGTAGTCCATGGTGCCTATAAAATGTACTCTCTTCCCTGCTGGCAGCCAGTGCAATTCCCCTTCTTCTTACCGGGTGTAATGCTGTTAACCCAATGCATCATTTTCTGTGGGGATAGGGTAAGCTTTTACCACTTGCAGAGGTGATGGGTTTTGCAGTTGTGCTCAAAACAAGCCTCCATGTTGTGAGCAGGCTCCAAGGCACTCCATAGCATCAGAAACGTGGGTACTGACTGAATTTTGATATGACTGTGGCACTTATCAAGGAATGGGGAAACAAACTTCCCCCCAAGTCCTATTCTGGATATTTATTTTGTCACAGCTATGTTCACATACATACAATCCACGTGATTCCTGTCTGCTGTGGCACGGGGCAAAGCATATGCAGCTCGCACACATGTGACCTTTTGTGCCTAAGCAAATGCATATTGAAGAGGGAGCAACTATAAAACCTATATATTTAAATGTGAATATTATAATATCGTCTTCGTAATTATCATTCCCCTTGCTAGTTTCCAAGATGCTCTGGGAGGATCAAAACACAGCTGCTTCCCTACTGAGAATTTTCACACTTATCCCAGCCCCAGGTTTGTTTCCGTCCTGGCCAACAGACGGCTCGGAGCTGCTGGTCCCCGGGCATGGCAGAGCTATGACTGTTGACTGTTACTTTTGAAAGAAGGCTAAAAACTGACAGGCTGTTTGAATACAACTAAGGAAAGAAAAGGAAAAGGACTTTGCTCAATCCAAATGATGGTCTTGTGAATCTTGACTGTTTTCCTTTAAGCCAACTCCAACTAGTGATTTTTTTCCTCGTGTCTACAAGAACATCAGCATTTGAAACACCAATGTGGGCTTAAGGAGAAAATGGATTTTCACCATATGAACTGTATGCATAATTTCCAGATAGGAAATGGCATGTTACTTTATTCACATACATTCACATTCATTTATTCACATGAAAAATAGTTCATATTCTCAGCTATGATTGACATAAGGTACGAAGAGGATTTCTTCTGTAAAAAAGCAAACAAATTATGAGGAGTAGGAAGCAATAAGGTTGTTTATTAACACTCTTCTATCTTCACCCTCCTGCCCACCCCATCACCCATGAGATGGCATTCCAAATTCTTGACACAAAATGATAATATATAATATCAACCATACGTTCTCTGCCATTCCCATCTGAACCTCCAGCACCGCAAATGTAGTCATCTTCTTTCCACAGCGGGAAATAGCAAACATTCATACTTGTACATTACCTTTATTTGGCACTCAAACCCCTGTGAAGTAGAAATTTCACCATTTAGCACCATCCCAGCCTCACAAAATACAGCCTTTCCAAGGATAAAGATAAGCCTACGGTGTCTGAACAGATTCAAGATGCTTTACTAGCATTCTCACAAGGCTCCTGTTTGATTTGCATGATTATTCGGGTGATGGAGGTTAACTACCCTAAGCAATGGGAGGAAATCAAACCAAGACCTTACATGCACAAATATGCATAGATTGAGGGGTTTTATTTCATTTCCTGCAAGATTACTGGCAATGCCTATAGTAACGCCTATTTTGTTAATTTTAGCTTTTATTACAGCCATCTCCAGGAAACAGCAACATTCCCAGAGACAGTCCTTGAGCAGAAAAGAAACTACATTCACGGAATACATTTCTTGTTGCAAATTATTTACCCAAGGCAAAAATGTTTATCAGCTTTTCTAATTTGGTGGCATAGTACAGCTCCTGGTACATGGTGAGCTCAACAATTAACTGGTTGCACTGATGTTCAAAAAAAAAATTATACAAGCAGTGCTGAATGCAAAGGTAGTTTTCCACATCAAGAGACAACACCGTGCTCATTTCATTTGTGCAAGTTCTGGAACTGAATGAAACAAGACTGGGTTTTTTTTTTCCCATGGTTTGGGTCAGAAATCAGGAAAATTAAATTTAATGAAAAATCTAATCAAAGTAAAATTTAGTAGCATGTAACAAATATATCAAAGTTTATAAATAACAGCAGGTAACTTCAAAGAATATCAGGTAGCTGTGCTGGACTTGGTGTGAATTCCCTATCACAACAAGCAAGAGGAGGAGGAGGAGTGATATCTAATCCTTCAAGGTTCAGTAAATGTGGAGCAATTGTAATTAATCTTGAGTGACTCGTGATGCAGTATCACTGTGGCACAGGACTGATGACAGGGAGGTGTTCTCAGGAGAGAGAAGTGTGTAATTTGGTGCCTCGTGGACACTGCTCAGAGAAATGAGAGAAGTCTGACCTAGCAAATGTCAGGGTGCATCTAGAATTACTAGAGGTGAGCCAATGTCCTGGCAGGGACACCAAGGACAGGATTCCCTCCTGCCTGTTTACTGGCAATAGACACAAAGCACTTTCCCTGGCCTGCCGGTTAGGGAAAGTTCCTCTCCAACCAGTACTATCCCTTCTTCTTTGTTGTATAGATTTTAAAATAAACACATCAAACCAAAAACAAGAACTGTTCACTTGTTTATGGAGCTTGCTAGAAAACTTGCAAAGATCTGTGCCAGCTGGGTCACTTCTGTGTAGATGCTTATGGCACAGAGGACACGTGTGGTATGTCCTCAAGCATGAAGCTATCCAAAGGGGATATCCCAAAGGGATAGAGAAAACAAACATGGGATGGAGGGAATGGGTTCAGCACCACGTGGGAGCAGCCTGAGGTTGAAATGGCAATTAAGGGGTATTGTTCTGCAATGGGAAACACTGGGATTAGGTACTGACAGGGATTTGGTGGCTCATTTCCCCAGAAGATTTTCCTTTAATATGAACTGAAATTTTTTGGAGGTAAATGTGTGATGCTTGGTAGAACTTAATTAAGTTGTCCAGAAGCCAGGCAATCTAGCTCTGTGATTGTTTCTGCTTTTGTTAGTTGAGGAACATTAGACAGGTTCAATACTTCCAGTGAGGGAATACTGACACACATGCCAGGTGCTTGGGGAGGTGCTGCTTGCAAGAGGGCTCTTCCCAGTGAGCCTGAAATGGATCATGAAAAGATTGAGTAATGTTGGGATTCACTGAGTCACTGGTCATATCCCCTTTCAGAATAAATGCTCACTATTACTTACAGTCCTCATTGGCATTCTGGCATTCATCTCATCCCCGTGTGGAGGAGAGAGACCCAACTCTGCCTTCAAGCAGCTTCGAGAGTAAATTTAGTGTGGTGTGGTAGCATGACAGAATGAGTTTAGGGAGGAAGGGCAGGGAGAAATCAACAAGATCCTCTATCACTCATTAAAAATACCTATGTATGTAATATATACACACGTATATGTATATGTATATGTATATGTATATGTATATGTATATATGTGTGTATATAAATATATCTGGTCTATGCATAATGTATACAAAGAATTACGTAATTTAGCTGTTTAACTTTCACTTCCTTTCCTAGAAACTGTTCGTGTGTTTCCGAATGTTTTCCACTGTTTTCTGGGGGGCAGGGCCTCATTACGTGTGATGTAGTGTCTTTTCTAGCTCAGAGAGCAACGCTCCTGCTTCTGAAGTCAGTGTCCTTAAACTCAGGGCCTGCTTGTCACCACAGCTCTCACCCAGAAATTTTAGGTGACTGCTGTTGCCTCTCATGTGCCTATGGCAGCTGTCATAATCAGCCACAAAAGTACCTGTTGTCTAGCTAGATCTGAAGTGATTTAAGTAAAATCATCAAAACCAATTAAAACAAATAACTAAGCACACAGAAGAATGCACTCAGCCTAAGATGTTCCAGTAGACCAAAGCATCTGTGCACCCAGCTGTTTGGTGTGCAAAGCAGATGTGACAAGATGTTTGGACCTGGTGTTGTTTATGTATCAGGAGATTTGGGCTGGATGGAATTGCAGGCTATAACAAATGTCCTCATTTATCCTGGCTTGTTTTTATGCTACAGCGGGGGACAGACACGTGGCATACAGAGAACCCGATGTGTCAGGAACACTGAAATCTTGTGTATTTGCTGACAGGTCTCTATAAAAGCCAGATCAGGGAATAAAAGCTTTTTTTTGGAGCTTTTAATTCTTAAAAAATATTTTTTGAGCTGTTGTTGGGAGAATTTTCAGTAAAATGGAATATAACAAAATTATTCTTGGTGTCCTTTCACAATTGTTATTCAATAAAATTCCCACAAGCTTATTGTAATATGTTCTGACACATGGGGTTTTATAGTCTCCTAATATTTGGGATTTCAATTCAAGCACTGATTTTGGAGTCAAATACTTTGTGAGAATTTTGTTCTTCCCTCAACTTCTCACCTCCAGAGTTTCAATCTCTTCTGGTTGCAGAACCCATATTAAGTCTCAAACACCAGACGGCAAACAGAAATATACAACAATTTATTTAATTTTTTTTTATATTTCTCCTGATTTTTTAACAGTTAGAGTTGGCAATATTGCAACTGGAATTTGGTTTGAGTGAAGACTAAGGGCTGAATGCCAGTTTACTCTCTCTGTCTCTCTGAAGAAAAGCAATGCTTGGAAATGCCTGGAAATGAAGGGCCTTGATTCACAACTTCCTTCCATGGCAGCTCATGCTGCCTTTACCCTGCTTGTAAACCTAGATTCTCATATTCCTGTATATCCCTAACTGTGTCCAAATTAAAACAGTACAAATAGTCCTTTTCTTTAGAACATCATAACTTCAGGTAAAAAAATGCTTTGATTTCTGTGATATGTGAAATCTGGATATATTTTAAATAAGGCCATCTCTGCTTAAAACCCATCTGTGAAACTCCTAAAACAGTGTATGTCAAATAATCTGAGGATATTTTATTATATAATGTTTTTACCATCTTTTTTCTTCTGTTAGTTTTTCACAAGTAATATTGTGAAGTTAAAAAGCACTGGTTATACTCTCTAAGTAAAATGGCTTCTAAATTCGCATGCCTGGACTGTAATGCTTCCTCAAAGTCACTAAATACTGAAATTCAATCGAAAAGGAAAAATTGGCTCAACTACTCTGAAAAATGCCAATAATTATATTGAATGAGGGCTTTTTTACCAAAACTTTCCAGTCTGTTGATTTGCCCACCAAAAATGTAACCTCCTCTTTTTGGTTTGAAAGAGGTTAATTTGTCATTTTCTTTTTAATCAATGAGAGATTAGTGTGAGGCAAAAAAGCCTTACATTTTTCCCATGCCACCCCAAATCCTTTGTGCACTTAAATATGCCAGAGCACTGAGGGTGATCTGTTTGTGTACATGTACCTGTACTGCCAGCAATGTTCCTTACACTGCTCAAACAGCACAGGCTCAACTTACAAAAGGTAGTTGGCACAGCTTTCAGATCTATGGCTCAGTTTTGGGGCTCTGGACCTCAGTGTGCTCTGGTGAACCATAATGAACATTTTGAACACATTAGAACAAAGGATGCTGTTGCGACAAAGGTGACAAGTTTGATCGGTCACATGAAATGGAACTGGTGCTACAGGTTTTGAGTCTTGTCTCCTGACAACTTATGCATTAAGCCACAATATAGTCATGTATAGATTGAACACATCCGAGAATCAATGACGAAGGCAGTAAAACATCTGCTCTGAAGGCTCAAGTTTGATTGAAATGATCCATAACCATTGTCCTGATGCTCCTCTGCATAGTGAATAACATAGGGGACTGCTTGTAATCCTCAGAAAGGCTCTTCATTGTAGCAACAGGTAAATAACCCAAATTTGCCCTGATCTGGTGCATTTCCCAGTACAATCCACCCCACCAGTCCTGCAGTGCACACTCTCATGCAAGCAATGCCTGACAGGGGACAGAAGCCGGCTGCTGCTGTTCTCAGAACTGTCTCACCCATTGACTTTCCCTGGCAAGAACAAGGTTCCTGCAGCAGCAGTGTATTACCTCAGACAGTGTCTTCTGTCACTGAAATATTTTCCATCAAAGGGAAACCTCTGCAAAGCAGCAGAACACAAGGTCTGGCTGT